>JALGBA010000534.1:0-740000 GCA_023970755.1 Azemiops feae
TGCTGGTTTCTTTTGAGAGCCGTAATTTTTCCTCTTTGTTGGTATTGTGCTAGACTGGGCTTTTATTATCTCACTTTTCAAAATTTCCCAAGCTTCTTGAGTTGTTTTCCCCTTGAGGATTCTCATCCATGGAATCCTTCCCAAACCCTCTCTAAGGTTATTGAAATTAGCTCTCTTAAAGTCCAAGACTCTAGTTTGACTGTGTTCTATTGCTTGTGCTTCCATAATGTTGAATTCCAATATTGCATGATCACTTCCTCCCAAGGTTACCTATGGCTTCAACACCTTCTAGAATTTAATACCTGTAGTGATAATTAGATCCAATGCTAATCCCCTAGTTCCCTTCTTACTTTGTTTTTGTTTGTTGTAGACAAGTTTTTGTCTGCCAGGTTTGCAATGGAATGGTTTGATCTTCCACTTGGTGCAGAGTTTGTCTCCCAGTTGATGTCAGGTAGTTAAAGTCCCCCATTACTATTGTGATGTGCTTCCTACATACCTTAGTTAGCTGACTAGCAAAAAGTTCATCTATTTCCTCTGTTTGGTTGGGTGGCCTGTAGTATACACCTATGGCAATGTCATTTCCCCCCCTTTTATATTGACCCAAATGCATTCAAGACAGTTTTCATCATTGTTGTGCTCTATTTCTGTAGAGATGTAGTTATTTCTTACATATAGAGCAACTCCACCTCCTCTTTTATTTGGTCTGTTTCTTTTAAATAATTTAAATCCCTCTAGCTGTGTGTTCCATTTGTGGGTTTCATCCCACCATGTTTCCGTAATGGCAACAATATCATATCTGCCCTCATTAACCTGAATTTCTAGTTCACCCTGTTTGCTGTTCATACTCTGTGCATTGGTGTATAGACATTTGAGTCCTTTATGACTGACCCTGTGTTTACTTTCTACGTAACCTGTGTGGTGCCTGAGTTCCCCTATTGTCTTACCACCTATTTGGTTAGTGCACTTTGTGTGGCACTCGCTATTAGAAGCTTGATTTTGCTTGACAGCAAGGTTGATATTCTTGTCCACACACACATCTATGTTACATGCACTGATAGCCCTATAATTGTTAGATTGCCGGGGACAGGGATGTTCTGTATCAATTAACTCACTGTCCCCGCTGTTTAGTTTAAATATTCCTCCAGAAAATCTGTGAATTTATAGCCGAGTAACTCAGTCCCTTTCTTTGATGGATGCAAACCATCTCTTTTGTACATTTTTTCATTAGACCAGCTACAGACATCGTGACTAATATATCCAAAGCCTTCCCCTTTACACCACTCCTTTAGCCACATATTGAATTCTGCTATACGCTGGCCTTTTCCATTTTGCTCCTTATACACTGGTAAAACCTCTGAAAAAGTAAGCCTACAGCCTATTCTGCTAAGTTCCTGCCCCAAGCTCTGGAAATCATTCTGCACAGAGAGTACATCTTTTTGGGACAGATCGTTAGTGCCAAGATGTACAATAGCCTCCACATCACAGTCCTTGCTGGCATTTTTGATTATTTTAGAAATACGCTTCTTGTCCCTACTGGCAGTAGCACCTGGAAGACACCTGACCTCTTTTGAAACCTCTGTGTCCTTTCCTAAATTTACATCCCTTATAATTGAATCACCTACCAGAAGGTGGCTTCTCTTTTTGGATGCCTTTCTGTTCTTGCATGACTGATGTGTAATACCTGATTCACACTTCTCCCTGTCAAAAACAAGTTCTTCTGTCAAAAACAAGTTCTTCAACATAACAACTGACTGCTACTTGGGACTCTTGTTGTTTTCTTTATTTCTGTGCTGGACTTGACTATTGGCTCTTTGCTATCTTTGATTGGAAATATCTCTCTGTTTGGACTCTATATTTTATAACGCTGCAATCTATTCTTTAAGCTGAACTTCTAAAAAAAAAAAGAGGATGGAATCCTACTCACAGATTAATTATGGACTTATATTAGAAAATTTTTTGGAAATGAGAATGGAATATAAAGAACATATCAGAATGCTTAGCAAAAAGGAGGACTTAGAATTAAAAATTGAAGCTCAACCTTTGATTGACTATGATACACAATCAGATTTACAACTTAATGAGATGGATGAAATACATTTACAATCTATTGAATCTATTGAATCTATTGAAGAGGAAGAGGACACATCCCACATGATGGACATCTTTGATGATCAAAGGCAGAACTCAACTAAAACATTTACAACTTTAAAAGCAACAGGATTGGACTTCTAAATACGAGGCACCAAAAATGTTGACAATATGACAGTACAGACAACACTGGATAAAAGAGAAAAAGAATATGATTGGACTCAATGGTGGGAAAAGGCCTTTAGCCAGTCACTAAGATGGGAGGATTTAGAGGCCCTGCTGTGGAAACCTACTTGGCACAAAAAGAAAGCTAGAATTAGATTTAAAAATGAGAGTTAAAATTTTATCTGATGGGTAAAAAGGGCTTTTGGACGTTGAATGAGCTAATATTTTTGAGATTTTTAAGGTTACTCTGGTTTGAGTCAACATTAGATCTAAATTATGGATTTGATTATGGTTTGGAATGACAATAGGAAAAATTGGAAAACTTAAAATTAAAGGAGTTAGATTGAGATTGAGACTGGTGAAGTATTATTGATATTTTTACTTACAAGAATTGAATGGTAATTAGTGATGTATTAAATGGACTAAATTGAAACAATTGAGGAATTTTTAGGGACTTGGACTGATTTATAAAAATATTGGATAGAGTATATGAAATAGAATATAGTTGAGAAATATTAAGATATAATAGTTATATTATTAGTTTATGATAGAAATAATTATTGTCCTATTATTATTATTATTATTATAACATTATATTATTTTGTCTTATGGAATGGTTTTAAAATATATAAATTTATGTTTATTTACAAAATTTGTATGTGAAATAGAATAGAATAAGAGATATAATTTGATTGAGAAGTATAAATTGGAATTGGAATAATAGATATAAGTGAGAAACAATTCATATTTTAGGAATGCTCGAATTGTATACTATATGTTTATGCAAGACTAAATTGAAATAGATTAATTGAAAGTTGGTTAAGCCTGAAAACGGGTGAAAATATCTTTGATAACTTTTGTTTTTTGTTTTTGTGTGTTTTTTTTCTTTTTTCTTTTCTTTTTTTTCCTCTCTTCTTTTTTTATTGATAAAATAGAGAGGGAACCTTTAAAGAAGCAGTTTAAATTGTATATGTATGACTGTATTTTTTGTTGTGTTCTATGGAGTGCCCTATCTCCACGATGTGTTATAAGCACTTGGCTGTAAAACAAACAAAAAAAACTAATAAAACTTGTTATGGGAAAAAAAGAAAGGCTGAGCGCAAAAGAATTGAGGCCTTTGAACTATGGTGCTGGAGAAGACTCCTGCGAGTCCCTTGGACTGCAAGGCGATCAAACCGGTCAGTCCTAGAGGAGATCAACCCTGACTGCTCCTTAGAAGGCCAGATCCTGAAGTTGAAACTCAAGTAATTTGGCCACTTAATGAGAAGGAAGGACTCACTGGAGAAGAACCTAATGTTGGGAAAGATTGAGGGCAATAGAAGAAGGGGACGACAGAGAATGAGGTGGCTGGATGGAGTCACTGAAGCAGTAGGCGTGAGCTTAAATGGACTCCAGAAGATGGTAGAGGACAGGAAGGCCTGGAGGAACGTTGTCCATGGGGTTGCGATGGGTCGGACACGACTTCGCAACTAACAACAACAAAGGGATAAGTAAATATAGAATTTTACAGTAGTACTTGTGTACTTCTGAGGAAAATCTGTACTTTAATTAAAAATTCCAAAATGTAAAAAAAATCTTGGATCTCAAAAGATACTTGTACAGTTTTAACAGGTCAACAGAATACAGGTTCTTGTATCCCAAAGCCAAAAAAAATCCCTGCCAAACACTCTGTAGCTCAAATGTAATATTCCTTGTATTTGGTGGAGAAATTGTTTATATATGGGCAGAAAGGACAGTGAGGAATCATATTGAATGGAAAGTTTGTAACAGCTTCAGCTATATTCTTTGGCATGTTGATGTAGTTAGTTCTTTTTTTCATTATTATTTTTGGCTCATCAAATGATTTGGCAAAATTGCGGACCAAACTCGGATAATATTAGCTGTTTGCCTTCTTCCATTTTGCACTTTTTCACATCAGATTTTAATCATTTATAAATCAAATTTATCTTTATGATAAGATGCTATTAAGTTTTCAATATTATTTCATGTGTGACAATGGTGGAGTTCACTACTCTTAATATCAAATTCACTCAGAATTTTTTAAAAGATATTCTTGGAATATATGAAGTAAGAATGCTAAAAAAGATCAAGGTATTTTTGAGCATTCTGTCTGGCAATCTTAGAATATTGTACAATAGAGCAGGACATTTTTAAAAATAAAACTTATGAATACACACACACATGCACACACACACACAATTCAGAAGTTGAAACAAGAAGAGAAAAAAGGTATAGAAAAAAGTAATTTCCAATTTTCTTACATAAAGACACAAGTATAAAATATGACTCCATGAGTTAGAAAAAAACATAACATAGGGTACTTTTATAATCATAAATAAATTTAATCATCAGATGCTAAGGTTAAGGTTTATTTCTTTCAGTTTCAAGCAAAAAGTCCAAAAGTGCTTACCAAATAGAAACAAAGCTAGACAAAGTCTTTTCTTTAACCAAAGCCAATAATTTTGTCTTCTCTGCCACCTCCATTAATTTCAGCATCCATTCTTACAGTCTAGGTTTTGGGTCTCCTTCCACCTCTGTACATAAAGAAGACTTGCAGTTGTCATATATAAGAACAAAGTTCCATTTTTAATGGTTCTTTATCTTTAAACATAATTTAGATTACCTATCCTTTTAAATAAATTCAACTTTCAAATACTAACCATTTCCAGAAGTTATAACCAATAATAAACATTTATTGGTTTAATCAAAAGTAATCCTACCTTTAATCCAGAATTTCAGTAAAAAAGCTATATGGATTTTGATGTTGACTTTCTTTAATAGACACCTTCAGAACCAATTCTCTGGGGCCAATCTGGAGAAACTAGGTCTTTGGAACTGGTATTGCAAACATTATCTTAAAAGTATTCATATTTAATTAGTCTAGAATATTGAAACATGTTAATAAATTGAATAACTTGCTATGTCAATTTGACTATATTGCAAATATGGAACTGAATTGGTAAGAAAAGTGGCTTGCCTTAGGGACATGAGAAGCAGATGCAAAATTTCAGCTGGGCTGTTTTGGTTTACAACTCAGACTTGGGACTAATTTATGCTAGTTTCCATGTGGTTCAGAGTATCACTGGGCACAACCAACTTTTTTCAAGTTTATGTGCTGAGAAACTGGATGCAGATTTCTCTGAATTTGTCCAGGTAAGAAATTCTCCAAAGTTTCTCAAAAATGGAATCAGAAGTGACTACAATGATAAATGGCTTCAAAAAAGCAGGTATGTCCAGCTGATCAAAGCTCTGTACTTTTTACATCCATGCAATCATACAATATGCATCAAAAAGAAATAAGGTTTTGCTCTCCCATTCATAGCTGTTATTATAAAGCCAGTGACCATCATTGCAGATGCCCATGATGTGGAACTCTTGTGAGAGAAGGAATCTTTCATAATGTCTTTGTTATTTATTTGAAACATTTTAAAAAAAAACACTAAGAAAGCTACACACACTGGCTAGATAATTGTACAATATCCCATGAAAGACCACTCTTTTATGCCTCTTCCTTAGCACTTTGTTGAAGACTAAGTGCAAAAACTCCATATACTGTATCAGACACTAGAATCTTTCCTTTGAAATAATTTCTGAAGCAAACTATTTCTTAAAACTGAATGGAACTAGTACAGAAAATGCAGGGGAAATTTACTGGGCAGCACTATGTAAAGTCTGTCATTTCCCAATGAATCAAATAATAAAAACAGTGGTGTACTTGGATACTGTTGGATATTTGGGGTGCATCCAAAACAAACAGGGTTGCCATTTTGAGATATTAAGTGCTTCCCTGCTTGATTTGGGAAACTTCTTGCCTATTAACTGTGAAGTACTTTGGACTTCTGTCCCCCAAATTCTAGCTTGGACTTCACCATTGTATGACATAAATATTTAGATGATAATTTTCGATGAGGAAAGACTGTCAAATAGCTCTTTATACATATTACAGAGCATCTGTGTGAAAGCTGAGCCATTGGCAACTGTCAGAGGTGAGTCATGGAATTGAACTAAAAAGTCAAATTCAAGGAAAAAACCAAGAAATTCATCTCAGCCAGGAAGGTTTAATTGCTCAGATAAAAACCCAGTGCAGAAAGGAAGGATTTTATAGACTTCCTGTCTAGATAATCAAGAACGTGGGAATAACTACAAACTGTGAAAAAAAAAACCCCACAAACTTTTGATTTGATAAATTCCCATGCAGGTTAGTTGTAGAGAGATCCAAGCGTTAACTTTTACTGGTTATTTTTTAATAACCATTGGCTTCATCAATGAAGGGTTGTCCTTTATTACCAAATAAATGGTATGAACAGTGAACCTAGGAACCCAGTCTTCTAAAGCAGGGTTCATAGGTCATTCAGGTGTTTCCAGTTTCCAGAATCCCTTAAAATTATGTTGTGAAATTCAATGGTAAAAATTACTTTCAGTGATATAATTTCTTGCTATTTTTAACTGAACAATCAACAAAATAAATTAAGTTCAAAACACCCTTTGCCAAACTTTTGTTTGTAAAAATGTTGGCGTCCTTGGAGCAGATAATAATATTACTTTATATCCTGGTAATCTTTGAGGATCTTGTGCTAAACGTATTGGTCTGAAATCCTGTAATATAATCCCAAATCACAATTCTTCATATTGTTCCCATTATCTTACAGAACATAATTATATTCAGCTAAGGACTTTCTGGAGCAAAAAAAAGATGCCTCTTTATTCAACACCATTTGAACATAGCAGCAGCAGTTTTACTTATTGGGAAAACCATCAGTTTTGCAGAATCAAGTGTAGTAATGGATGCCTGTTTGCTACAATACCATAGATTGCTTTTTGCAGTCTGCAGCCAATCCGTAACATGAAATTGGTATATGATTAAAAAAGAAAGAAAGAAACAAGAAAAGAACAAGCATCTGGTTGAAATTTAAAGAAAGAGGGAAAGAGACTGACTTTGCTTAGAGAGAGAGGGGTGAGGGAGGGAGAGAGGGAGGGAGAAAGAGTGTGTGAGAGTACAGAGAATTACAATATATGTGATTTGGTTACTGATGTTTCTTGATTCAGGAATTTTTTTTTAAAGAGGTTAGTGCATATTTCATAACCTAAGATAGAAGGATTTGTTGACATTAGGGTGTTAAAAAACATATTTAAAACACATTACTCATTAATTTGATAGCAAAAGGTCATTTGGAGTGATAGAGATGATAGAGGATGATGATGATGATGATGATGATGAAGATAGATAGATAGATAGATAGATAGATAGATAGATAGATAGATAGATAGATAGATAGATAGATAGATAGATAGATAGATAGATAGATAGATAGATAGTAAAAAGGGGCAGAAGACACTATTCCTTGGTAGATAATTACAAAAAAATTGAATATATTCTTTGAAACCGATTATGCTGTGCTAACCTTAACCATTTCCTTAAAATATTCATTTCCTGAGGGAATTCATTGTATTTTATATGAACAAATTTTACTGACCTTTTGGTGGCAGACTTAATAACTTTTTCCTGGTCTTAAAAATCTTCTTGACTTCTTGACTTCCATAAAAAGTTATATCTAGTGTAGCACATATTTCTGAATTGAAGGAAATGATCATCTTCCTGTTCAAGTAGCATAACTGTCATTATTGTTAAAAATCAAATTTTCAATAAACTGCAAAATGCCAAATGCATATTCTTTCCATCTATAGGGCCTCATTGGGTAGAGGTTGTGTACAAGCAAGTTGTTTTGTTGTCTATATAAGAAAGATTGCTACAAATCAGTAATTACAATTAATAATCTAAACAGCTAATTTCCATTGTTATACATTTGCTTTACTGTAGTCAGATTCTCTTGCTGATTGAATGGAATTGTGTATTCATTCCCAAATAAAAGACAGATTCAAACACAAAAGCATGTTTGAATTATAATTCCAGTCACGTGACTTATATTTTAGCACTCCTCCTTATGAAAAAAAATCTTGCAACTGCATTTCACCATAAAGAAAAGGCTCTTCAGTGCTATATGTTCTCCAAATACAAATAATTGTGTTATTTTCTTCATCATAAAGCAAACATATCCAACCCTTTGTTGGAATGTGCACATCTCTTGATTGTTAGCATGCATTTGAGCGGGAGAATACTGTGCATTCATTGGCTGCCGCCGCCCAGAGCTGACTGTATAAATAGGGGTGGAGCAATGTTTGTTAGTTTCGGTTTTGCCTTTGCAATAAAGAGAGTTCTGTTTCACATGCTGCCTCTTCAATGCCGCAACGAACAGAAAATACAACATTGGCGACGAAGGTGGGATCATGCTGCCGCAATTTGAAGAGCTGAGTCACTATGGGGGAAAGGCCTAGCAAGCGCTTGGTTGGAACGGCGTTCCACCCCCCCTCACTCTATCCTGCCAGTACGGAAATGCTGGAGGAGAGTGCTTACAAGGATCCGCCCTGGCAGTTCCACGGAAGCCTGCGCAGCACGAGGCATTGAAAAGGCCGCAAAAGACTCACCATGGCGAAGATCGGGAAACTCTCCGAATTCGACGTTGTTCATCCAGAGAGGTGGAGCTCCTACGTCGCGAGAGTTGAAAATTGCCTGCGGGTAAACGAAGTTCGAGACGACGGATTGAAGGCTGCGACGCTCCTGTGTGTTTGCAGTCAAGCAACTTTCGATATCGCAGAGAACTTGGTTGCACCAGCGCCGCTTGAATCCATTGCATACTCAGAACTGAAGAAGATGCTCAAAGAACATTTTGAGCCCAAACTTTCGGTCATCGCTTGGCGGCACGCTTTTTAACAGCGAGACCAGCATCCCGGCGAGTCCGCCACTGACTTCATAGCTGCTCTTAGCCAAGCTGCATGGCCATGCAAATTCAAAGACCTTGAAGAAAGGCTGCGGGACCGCTTAGTTTGTGGTCTAAGGAGCCGAGATCTGCAACAGAAGATCTCATTTCAAGATGCGTTGAGGGAAATAAGGGCCGAAGAAGCAGCAGGCAGAGCTGTTAAGGCCTTGCGGCTCTCCAAGAACCCTCCTTGCACGGAGGCCGTCCACCACGAGGACGTCGATGCCGCAACGAACAGAAAATACAACACTCACCATCTGCCTCCTTCAAGACTGGTGACTCACAGATAAATTTACTATCACTTGAACCTAGCCTCTGTTCACTTCCTCGAGATCTTCTTGAAGAAATTTGAAGAAATCAAATTTCATGTTTTCCAGTACAACGACTAGCAGGAAATTTACTGCTAAGAAATGTAAGTATTGTTTCACCTAACACATTTAATACTGGGATAGTCATTACTACAAGCAATGGAAGTTTAGACAGCTTTTTTTTCTTAAAAAAACACTGTTTTTAAAGGCAAAGCATATCAGCATTTAGTGACAGTTTCCGGCTCATTAGCTTTGCCAGGATATTGGACTGGCCAAGACAGAATCTTATACATGATATCAAAGGATTGTTGTAGTAAGTTCTCCAAATCAAAATCTTTTAAGAGCTAATACAGTTTTCCCCCTTCTGCCATAATGAAAATGGCTTCAATTTACATATCTGTGGCATGATACCCAGTCATGCTGAATATGTTAATCAATACTAGATGAATTATATTTTCTTTCCCCTATGTTGGAATCAAAGTCTTATAATAATAATGTTCTTCAACCACATTTTAAAAGGTTGGAAATCACATCAGCATTTACAAAAAAAAAAAAAAAAAAATCTGGTGGATGGTAATCAGATTTCTGAACTTTTCCAGATTGTAAGTTCCACAGTCTGCAGTTTTAGCAAAAACAAAGCAATATTTTAGTCTATTATTTTACAAATGTACTGCTGAAATATTGTCTCCACATCTGTTCTTATTTTTTAAAACATCTGCTTTGGGATTAATATTTCTTTTACTTGTAGAGACAATCTTCCTTTCCAAAACTGTCTACTCCTTAACAAGTCAGGTCACCATGAAAAATCTGGTATTGGTTACCATGCTTTCATAATAGTCTTATAATTTTTGAAAAAATTATCAATTTTTGTGAGGCCCTCAGTTTTTCATTTTAACTTTTTAGATTCAGAAATAGCAATGGAGACACAAAATCTGGATTCTCCCTATACATTTAATTTTGGATTACAGTAATGGCTATATTTTCTATAACCTTTCCATGCAGAAATACAGTCTTTAATCAAGGTGATCCATTTGCATATGTCACTATTAACCATGCTGAGTAGTGCTCTTATAAAAGTATGTTTGGCCCACTACAATAGTACAAACATATAATCACACTTCACCATGGGATTATCCAATGGCCATCATTGTGGGATTATTCTGTGGCCACCATTCTCAAGGTCATTAAATCAACATTCTGTCTCTAGACAATCCTACCTTAACAATATTTTGATTATAGTTCATTTTGATGCTCCAAACCTATTATTACTTATACACATAACAGGATTCTGATATAAGAAATTGGTAAAAAAAATCAGTACATGAGCAAAAAGGAAAAAACAACATTCTCTTAAGCCAGGCATGTAAACTCGCGACATAATGTGACATTGCGCGATGTATCGTGACTTTTTCCCCATTGCCAGCAATGGGCTGGGCACGGTTTCGGCGTGATGCATCCGGCCTGTGGGCTGGCAGTTTGACATGCCTGTCTTAAGTCATGTGGCTGGGACACAATACATTTAAAAGAAATTTAACCCTGGACATTTTGCAAATCCTAAAAAACAGAATACAAACTTTTTCTTTGAAAATGTTGTGATTTCAGTAAAATTAACCTGTAAATTATCTTTAGTAACAAAGTTTAATGCTATAGTAAAAATTAACTGTTTTCCTTTCCACTTATTCATAATTAATGTTTTACTTTGGTGAAAGTAATGAAGTAAATAATAAAGAAGCAACTGTTTGAAACATGAGTTTTAAAAACAATTTCCTATTTCAGTTGACACAGGTATTTTTTTTAAATACCAGTCTAATTTACTCTAGCATATAGACAATTTTAATAACTTTAGACAAATATATCATGTTTTCTTAAAGGAAATAATCTTATTATGTTAATCTTTCTATCATTGTAAGAATGTAGATTGATTGCTTGATTGATTGATCACATTTTTGAACTGCCCATCTCCCTCAAAGAAGGAGTCATTGAATGTCACACTTAATTCCTCCATTTTTAATACCAGTTGAAAAAATCTTTATATTTCTATATCATAAAAGACTTAACCAGCTGAGTATTGCTTCTGGGACTAATCAAAGAAGAATAGCAGTTAGAGTTACGGTTTCTCCTGTCCTCAGGACTTGGATCAGACCTATGGTGGATTTCAATTAATAAATTTAATGAGATAATTCCAAGACGATACCAGGAGAAGCAAAACATTTGGGCTCTTATTTTGTCATTATTGAATTATTTCCTTATTATTGCCAAAGATTTCTATTCTTAAATGTAATACACAACCTGTGTAAAACACATGCCTTTAAAATCTTTAAAATTGCATATTTGTTTTGACAAACTATGAATGTTGATAGACAGATGGGTGCTTTCTTTGATCCATTCGGTGTTGTGTTTCCCTGCTTGAAATAATAATTATGTTTCCAACTATCTTTCCTTTCAAAATTGTTCCAAGCTGTTTCTTGCCACTCTTCTATTCCACGGGGTACTAAGTTATAAATTTGGTGACAGGATTAGGCACACTTTCCCCTTGGGTATTTTCTTTATTTACAGTCATTATTTCCTGTTATTTCTTTTGGGAGGATAATCGTCATCTTATGATCTGGTTAAGGCCACAAACTTTCTATGATTTTTAAAAAAATCTGTAAAACACAGATGGGCTAAAATTGATTAATGTGACAAGTAAAAGTAGACAAGGCTGTAGATTTGCAAATTACTACGATGGTGCAAAAATATTGCAAACACATTACAACCTGAGTGGTATGATAATTAAATGATCCCTTTTAAAGTCAATTAATGATTACACAATGATTATATAATTTAAATGCTCTTAATGCAAATAGATAAAGCAATCCAAGACAAGGCTTCAGTTACAAATGGCTTCTTTCTTCCTGGACCAGACAGGCATTTAACAGCATCTGTCCCCACTGGATGGCATATAGATGGGAGAGGATAGATGATAACTGTGGTTATGAAAAACATAAACAAGATAAAAAGACGTTGAGAGAAAAGAAAAGAAAAAACAGATTCATCCATCTAAGCCAGTGTGTCCAAACCTTAGCAACTTTAAGATTTGTGGACCTCAACCCCCAGAATTACTCAGCCAACAGGTTGCTGAGGTTGAGAAACACTAATCTAGAGATGTCTATGGAGATTCTCAGTTGTCTCAAAGCTGCTTTTTCAAAAGGCAACTGGACTGGTTTTTCCTTGAGGAAAAAGTTTTGTTTCTTATCCAAGAAGCTTCATTGGTTGATGAAGAACCAGTGAAGCTTCTTGGATGAGAAGCGAAACATCCTTTGAGATAACTAACCTAGAAAAATGACCACAAAAGTGCTGACTCTTAAAAGGCTGGTTTTAAATTTCTATGTGTTCATGTTATTATTTGAAGTATAGAAATATATTTTTCAATGGTAAAAACATCCATTGGTTAAGCAGAAAGGATCAAGTTCTTACTTTTTGGGAAGATTATTTGGCTTCTTTGAAAAGGGGACATTTCCTGTATTATTCTTTTTTTGCAGATTTTACTTACTTTAATAACGGAACTTTATTAGAGCTGATTGTCCATTCTATATCTGCATAGGCCTAAGTTACATAACAAAACTGGCCTGAAAAGCTCTTTAGGAATGTAATCAATACAGTCGATATACATTATACAATAATTAGTCAAATAAAAATTCTGAACGCTATCATGCAAAACTCAGTTCCAATAACCATACATGATTTAAATGTTCATATTATAACTGGGCCAAGTTACATATTAATAACAAATAACAAATTAATATATATGCTGAAATTCTTTCAAAAATGTGAATAGTACTAGTAGTACTAGAATAGTACAGACTAGAATGTGACTTTGCCAAAACAATACAAGGCAAACTACAGAAACTTGAAATAGCATGCATAGAATTTTAAGTAAAACTACTAAAGTTGGCCTTGGTGATACAGCATCTCACTGTCCTTTTCTTTGGCTACCTTCTACGGTGAAAGCTATCTTCCCTTTCTTCATAGTTCTAAACTTTTAATGCTTTGTAAATATTTGGTGTTGGGAAATATATTTAAATAAACATCCAGGTTTTTGTTTGTTTGCTTATGTTTTTGTTTTGGAGGGATTGAAACTTTGTTTTGGAGCTCATTCATCCCCACTGGTCTGCGTTCAGTCCATGGAATATTCATACTACAGTCAGGTCAGATTTTAAACTACTTTTTGCACTGGGCACATCAATTTTGCTTGTGGTCCTACAGCATCAAATGCTTTGCAGCACAGTTCAGTCTAATGCCTTGCCAAGCCCACCCATGTCTACAAAAGCCAATACTTGGGACAAAAGATTAGCTTTGCATTGACAGCCATTTTCTTTTTTCTTAAAATAGGTGTAAACAAAGACCATATTTTAGTATCATTTTAGTATCATTAGTACAGAATTTGAAGATAAATTTGGGGAAAATTTCAGTGTGCATAGTTATGGTAAACTAATCTTTTGGGCCTCTCTCTGAGTCTTCCAATGATTAAGGGCAAGCAGTTTGATTCTATGCTTGTGCATCATATTCTCTGTAAACAGTAAAGATTTTTAACATGCTTTTAAGTTTCTGTTAATATATCCTACAATAATACAGTATTGCAGCATTCCTGGAATCTCTGGAGTGTCTGTTTCTTGATCGGACCTAACTCACAGGAGTAACATATATCTGACTTACTGTCTGGCCAAGTGCTTGGAAACTTTGGAGTCTTGAGGCAAAGAAAAGCACACAGCAAGACCAACTGACTGTGGATGTTTGGCTCTCTTTCAGTTCTGGGGACTTCCCATCTTTGGTCCTGAATAGGGTGGCACTATCCCATTTGAAACTAGTGTATAATTTGAGGATTTTGTGAACTCCCAGCTTCTGCTTTAGGAACAGATCACAGCTGTATCAAGGAGATCTTTGTACAAATCCAGGTTGTCCACCACTTGCTCTTGGTTCTGGACCAAGAGACTCTCCTTACTCATGCCTTGGTCAACTTGTGAATGGATTATTTCAACATAATCTACACGAGGCTACTGCTTGAAGAACACCAAAAAGCTACAGCTGGTCCAGAACACAATGGCATGAATATTGATGGGTAGACCTGCCAATGCCTATTAAACAACTCTGTGTCATGAATTGTACTAATTACTAGTAGGGTGCAGTTCAAGGTGTTATTACTTATAAAGCCCCACACACCTTAAGTCCTGTTTATCTGAGGGACTCTCCATATTATTTGTTTGCCCTATATACCAAGACAAGATAGGTTTGCTTTAGGTCTCATTGGATAAGCAATGTCATTATAGTAGTTGGACCCAGGAAATGGACCGTCTCTGCCGGCATGCTTAGTCTGTACCCCTGGAAATTTGTTTGGCCTCCACTCTACCCCCTTCAAGTGACCTCTAAAATCATGGCTCTTTCTTCAGAACATGGGTTAGATATCTGGCAAGCCCTCTAGGTTGGGTCTAGTATGAGAAAAAAAATGTTCCATTGGATTAAATGTAGGTTCTTATATGGTATTATTTTTCCTGGTTTTAATTTTGTGAAGCTACCCAGAATCATTTTTGGAGTTGTATGATATTGGATGGATAGATAGGTAGAATACTTCTGTTAAATACTTGTACAGTTGTGCAAAGGTAACAATTGCAATATTTTGCCTAATTGTCTACAGTGCACAACAACTTTATGCATACAATGAAAAGAATATGATAATTTGATTGCTTATAGTAATTTTTAAATATTATCACCCTTTGGGTTTTGAACAGTTTCTGTATTATTGAATAGTAGTTTCTATATTATTGAATAACAGAAGTATTCTTCAGTTTTATGTTAACTTTTATACAGAAATATAATTCCATAACTACTTGCCATACTTTATAAGTCACTTTTACATCTAGTATGGAATCTGAGAATAGTAAGACTGTTAAAAATGTTGGGTTTTCTCCTCCTCCTCCTCCTCCTCCTCCTCCTCCTCCTCCTCCTCTCTCCTCCTCTCCTCCTCCTCCTCCTCCTCCTCCTCCTCCTATCCTCCTCTTCTCTCTTCTTCTTCTTCTTCTTTCTTCTTCTTCTTCTTCTTCTTCTTCTTCTTCTTCTTCTTCTTCTTCTTCTTCTTCTTCTTCTTCTTCTTCTTCTTCTTCTTCTTCTTCTTCTTCTTCTTCTTCTTCTTCTTCTTCTTCTTCTTCCCTACATAATTATTTCCTGCTACTTGGTACAGTTTTTAAAAGACCTTTTTATTGTGCATTGCTTCTCACCTTGAACTTTTTAAATATATCAATATTATTTTATTTATTAAATTTCTACCTGCCCCATATTATTTAAGTGACTGATAGTTCAGCAGTATTTTGGATATAGCATATTGCAAGAAACAATATTTGTAATGTTATAATAGTCTGTTTTTTTTTTCTGCTGAAAATGGAAAATCCCAACTGAGTCAAGGCTCAGGCAGCTGCACCTTCTCAGCAGCTCTTTTGGCAACTGGGATCCAGGGTGGTCTATGTGCCAGTTTCACAGCTTTGAGTTATTGCAGTGACATTTTAAACTGATTCAGAAACATCACAGGAAGTGGGTTCTCTGTAGTTCAGACTCAAAAGACAAGCCTTCAGTTACTCATGTTTTACTAAGAACTCTTCCCAAAAATATTTTTTCACCTGGTGCATAGAATTTATTTGTTTGTTTGTTTATTTATTTATTTATTTATTTCACCCTTCCTAACAACCCATTTCCCTCAGAGGAGGTGGGTGTGGTTATTTATGGTGTGCTTTTCCACTCAATTGGATATAGTTATAATTTAAATGTTTAAATCATTTTTAAATCATTAAATATTTAATTTGACACAAATCTACATTTAAATATTGTTTTCAGTTTTACTATAAACAATGCTCTATTCATTGAACTATAGTTGACTTTTCACCAATTTCATATATTCTTTTTCCTAGCAAACAAACAAACAAACAATAAATAAATAAATAAATTCTTCTTTTCCCAGTAGTTTGCTTTTTTTCTTCTAATATCTTCCTTGTCTTCTGATCATCCTTCCCAATTAAGGTGGTCTGTATATAGCATTTTCAGAGCTTCTATTTATACTTCCTATCCCACTATACACTAGGATCCAGATAGCTCCTACCATACAGCATATAGTGTGAAGGTCTGCCTGGTAGATAGTTGGAACCCCATGAAGAATATTTGACTATTCACATCTGATAAACCCCAGAAAGAATGCAGATGGGCACACATTGCTTCTTGGTGATCAATGTAACCATAATCATTCCTGTAACCTACCTTCCATCCTCCTCCTTACAAGAAATAGTGTTACAAGGGAAAAAAGCAAGATTTTACACCTAGGCAGGGAAAACCAAAAGTACAAGTACACATTAGGTGAAACCTGGCTCGAAAACAGTAACTGTAAGAGAGACCTTTGAGTCCTAGTGGACAATCACTTAAACATAAGCTAGGAGTGCGTGGCAGCAGCCAAAAAAGCTAATACAATCCTTGGTTGTATAAACAGAGGCATCGAATCAAAATCACATGAAGTATTAATGCTGCTTTATAAATCCTTAGTAAAACCACACCTTGAATATTGCATCCAGTTTTGGCTGCCACATTACAAAAAAAATATTGGGACATTGGGAAAAGTGCAAAGAAGAGCAACTAAGATGATTAAAGGCCTGGAGACAAAAACATATGAAGAACAATTGCAGGAATTGGGTATGGCAAGTGTATAGAAAAGAAGCACTAGAGGTGATATGATAGCAGTATTCCAGTATTTGAGGAGCTGCTCCAAAGAAGAGGGGATCAACTTATTTTCTAAAGCACCAGAAGGCAAGACAAGAAACAATGGATGGAAACTAATCAAGGAGAGAAGCAACCTGGAATTAAAGAGAAACTTCCTAACAATGAGAACAATTAACCAGTGGAACAGCTTGCCTTCAGAAGTTGTGGGTAGTGCAACATCCAATTTTAAAGAAAAGACTGGACAGCCACTTGTCTGAAATGGTATAGGGTCTCCTGCTTGAATAGGGGGTTGGACTAGGAAACCTCTGAGGTCCCTTCCAGCTCTATTCTGATTGATTAATTGATTGATTGATTGATTGGAAAGAGAAAAGAGAGAGGGAAAAGAATCTGAAATTAAAATGTTTTAAGAAAATAGGGGGAAAGCAGTTATTGACTTATTTGAAGCAATGTACCTCTTTCATTTATAAGCTTTAGTTTTCTGTATGTCATTCCAAGAAACAGTACCTCATTGTTTAAAACTTGAGAGTTTTTTTTTAAAAATAAGATTATTGTAGAAATAAAGTGAGAGAAAATCATGTGAAAACAACACAGACTATTTATAGACAGAAATGTATAATCTTCACTCTAGAGCAATGATTCTCAATCGCAGTAACTTTAAGATGTTTGGGTTTCAACACCATGCTGGCTGTGGAATTTTGGGAACTGAAGTCCACATATCTTGATATTGACAAGGTTGAGAAACGTTGCTTTAGAGGAAAGCACAGGAGGAAGAAACAACTTGCTTCCTTCAGTGTTACTTCCCATAATATTTTGTAAAAGGTCCAACTACCATCTGAGAACACTCCCTAATGAGATTGCTTGTCATGGTGTACTAGTTAAAGGTTCTATGATTGCTGGATTCATGGTCAACAAATATTAACAAATGGTTCTGGAAGACCAAGCAACTATGAATATTGAGTATGATCCAGATCTTTTTTAACCACGGAAACTTTAATATGTGTGGACTTTAACTCCCAGAATTCGTTATCCAGCATGAAGTCCAGCTTTGCTGTCTGGGGAATTCTGAAGGAGCTGAAGTCTACACATCCTAAAATTGCCAAGGTTGAAAAACACTGATTTAGACCCATCAACACATTGATAACCCATAAAAGCAATGGTGCTAGAGACAAATCTATTTATTTAAAGTAATACCAACTCCTGTCTTTAATCAATGCTAAACAAGGAAAAGGTATTGAATATATATTACCTAGAAAAAATATGCAACATAGTTTCCACATCCTGTTCAAATAAAATTTCTTCTAGTAAAAATGACATTGCCAACTATAATTTCTGCTTGGAGAAAGAATTCCTAGAATTTTGTGTAAGTTTGATCTCCAGCCTTACTCCTCCACAAAGTAAAATTATTTGTATGGTTATGCACTTGATTTGATCAGCTATTCTCATATTTATTTGTAAGAAATTCTTAAGGAAGTAACAAACTGTGACTTATTAATAATAAAGTAAAAATATTGTCTCATATTAGCAAGCAGTTATAAATGGCATATATAGACCAGTTCTTCCACTTTCTCATATATGCGTTTCTTGACTGCATGACTTCACATCTCTACATCTAGGCTGCAAAACTCCAGACAAACACTAGACAATTGCAGAAAGTTTGTTGTATCTCTCTGCTGTTATCTAGTGATATCTGGAGTTTTGCAGCCTGGATTTAAGAACTAGCCTTGTTTTTTGCAAAATATTATAAAATACATGTCTTCTATTCTAGTTGACTTAAGATATAATTAAAGAAGCTGATTGAAGAGTACTCATTTGCCTTGATAAATCTTTGCAGCTATATCTTGAAGCATCTCAAAATGTTCTCTTTATTGGTAATGACTTGAGAATATGCACCTTTGGATAATTAAAGATGTGTGTCATGTGGTCTCTGTAGATTTTCCTAGTAGCACTATAAAAAAAAAAGGTTTGATAGGGATGAATTTATCAAACCCTAGTATCCTCGCAGGGGTGTCAAACTGCTGATAATAGTTTATAAACAGGCTAAAACAGCAATAGATCTGATTAGAATACTACACCAGCCCCACCCCCCCAAAAAAGCAAAATAAATTATGTTTAATACTGCTTAGGATATTGTTTGGAGAACATGGTAGGACCTTGCACCATTAATACTTTTTCCAGTTTCTATATTACATATATTGCTGGAGATGGCAAGACCCCAATTAAAAACACTGTTTGAAAGAGTTAATGAAAAAAATTCAATAGCAGCAAAGGTTCACAGGACTAGCAGCCTAGCTTAGCCAAAGAAAATTGTGGTAAATTATAACCAGGTGCTTTTATTTCCTGGATTTGAATTCAGCCTTCTGAATAGAAAAAGCATCACGTGGTTCTTTCTGTGTATAGTCTTAATCTGTTTTGCTTATTTCTAACAAAGCCAAAGAAACCATACCAAGTCACATAAACCAAATTCTTTTCGAATATGGCTAGTGTAACAAAGCTGAAGGATATTATGCATTTCAGCATGTCACTTATGAATCTGATCTTATTTATTTATTTAATGCTAAGCTATCTGGCTTTATAAACAGTCCTAGCCTGGTCAAAAAAAAAAATAAATCCCAATGGTGCTTTTGCTCCTGATATTAACACATAATAATGTCTCTATAAATAAGCAGCAATAATTAATTTCTTCACAACTTCATTATGTCTTGCTTCATGTGTTTCCTTGTTCCAATTATGAAGGAGGATACCAACTACCAACTACCTCTTTATTGAAATGATTGTGTCTTAGCACCTATTTATCACCAATTACTGAATTCTTTGGAATAATAAAGTCAATCTGTTCTATACTTTAATGTAGTTAGGGGACTTCTTGGCCAGGCACAATGAATTGAAGATGTCTTTGTAGAAGCAACTCCAACGACACAACAAAGATGAAAAAAATAATGAGTAGAAGAGTTTTTTGAAACATTTATGGATAAGATGAGGACAAGTGATCACCCTCATGTGCCCTAGATGGCTGGTCCTCTCACCAGCGCAGAGAAAGGAGCCTCATATTTGCCTCATGTATTCTTCCAAAAAATCTTTTTTTTAAACATACCTTTTTGTGTTTTTTTACTATTATGAAAACTAAGAATGGGTTTAGAATATGCTTACATTCACAATAATAGGACAGATTTGGAAATGTATGAGAAAGTTCCAAATGAAAAATAAATGATACCTAAGTAGAATTATTCTGAACACATTTTAGATTTTCAGAAATTTAAACATATGCAATTACCAAATTTGTAATGATACCACCATCATAGTCCTTTGAGGCAGATATCTGTAACAGAGGTTAGATGAGCTGGCATTTGTTTTTGTTTTGTTTTGTTTACAAAATTCAGAATTTTGTAAAAATTCTCAGAATTAAGTACTAAGTACTTAAGATATAAGTATTTAACATTTTGCCCCTCATCAAAAGTAGTTGTTGAGGAATTCAGTTTCAAGAAAAGGAATGATGTTGCCATTTTTAAAGTGATTATTATAAGTAAACAAACAAAACCTGCTCTGGACTTTTTCAAAAACAGATGCAAATAGGAACCTTGTTCCTAACTTCACCCTTTCTCACTGAATCTACTATTAATATACAGGTTGAAATACAATAATCAGTAGGCTTCTCTCATAAAAATGACAGAATCACTATAATGGCCACAGATGGTTAATCTCTGCAATGATTTGCTTAGCATATGTCAATAAATTGTTCAGCAGAAGATGAGCAGACAACACCCAATGTAAACTCAATTGAGAAAAAAGGATTGCATTCTATTGGCCATTATGTCAATGTAAGATACTTTCCAAGCATGATTTCACTTTGGAGAGGAAAAAATGAAGTTCAAATGGAAACTGCTGAAAAGCCTACTTACTCATATAGAAAAGTCCACTAAAAAGATTATCTGTCTGATCTTGTTGATGTCAGTCGCACTGATGCCTTCCATGAATAATAGTACTTGACACAGCTTCATCCTTCATTCCATACAATTAGCCTATTTTTCTTAAAAAAGGATAAATTCTGTAAAAATATATGTTGATAAGCCTATACATTCATGTGAGATAATAATGTACATGTTTCCTGTTTGTTTGTTTATTTGTTTATTTATTCATTCATTTGATAAATTTATATAGCTATCAATCTTATATACATGACTCTGGTTGGCTTACAAAGTTAACAATCTGACCAATGTATCTGAAAAAAGGAAAGTTAGTTACTGGATGAAAGTTTTCTAATATGGTTGGGTCTAACAATGGCTTCTTGAGGGTGTGCATGTGAACCAATGCTTCTTTAAAGGGTGGAGGAATCACCCCTTCTCTCAAAGGAGAATTTATCACTACTAAAACTCAAGTACGTGGAAAGACTTTGCCAGCCAGGCAGGACATGGATCTATTAAACAGATGGTCAAATGTATAGTTGAGGTCTCTGTCTACTTCCTAAGGTCCAATATCTTCAAACTCTTCCCAGATCACATGGCAGGCCTCTATCCCAGGCATTACAGTAAGGCCAACATTTAATTGGGAGCAAATCCAAGTCACTTGCTCAAATAATTGCTCTTCAAAATCCTCCATACAGCCCTATAGATACACCCTCGAGTCTTTTTAACTCAAGAGGGCTCTGGTTATCCTCAACAGAGCTGGAGGCGGCTATCCATAGGTGCAATGAGGATGAATTATTGATGATTTACCATCACAAGGTAGGCCTTAATAGGGAATCTAGTCCATGTTCACCTGAGTTGTTCTTCAGTGACCACCAGCAAATTTATAGTAGTAGTGTAAAGCAATCTTAAATTGTTGCCAGAATAGGTGAGTGGGTGAGCAGATTTTAGATCTCACAGTATTTTTAATTTCAGTTCCTTTTATTCCATTGGCAAACAAATGAGAGATCACAAGTCACCCTTGTCTTTGCTAAAGCTACCATGAATGCAGCACTAAATCTTCTAGGTTTTATTTGAATTTGCTGAGGATTTCTGTTAAATGGTACAGAACTGTAGGTAGAAAATACAAGCATCATTTGTTATGCTTTTATTTATTGCATGCATCATAAACTATTTTTATAGATATAATTTAACACAAGACATAATACAATAAAATCCCATATAGAAGGAAATATGCAATATAAAAAAGTAGACATGCTGACATAGCATAAAAGAATACAAATGCTAACAATAAAATCACCTTTAAGTATAACCATAATGTTAGATTTAACATATTAAAGACTTTTAAAGACTCATAGAAAATTGAAACTAAAAACTACAGTATATCTGTGGCTAACATGAATTCTAAGGAAGCTTCCCAGAGTATACATATCTAGATGTGTTTCGAAGTTAACTTGGCTATGAATTCTAGTTGCAATAAATAGGAAAAATATCAGATTGGGGAAGGTTAATCTGGAGAGTGCAATTTTTATTTATTTATTGTATCTCACCTTTATCATTTTTTAAATAATTCAAGGCAATGAACATACCTAGTACTCATTCCTTCTCCTATTTTCCCCACATCAACCACCCTTTAAGGTAAGTTGGGCTTAGAGAGAATGACGGATCCAAAGTCACCCAGCCATTTTTCATGCCTAAAATGGGAAGTCACAGTCTCCTGGTTTCTAGTCTGATGCCTTAACCACTAAATCAAAATTATTGTCTTTCTTACCTTTGAGTACTTCCTGACATTCCATAGTTGTCTGTGCTAATCAAAAGTTTACCACTATACAGAGTAACATCATCCATTTCATTTCCTAATTCGGTTAAATTACCCCCCACAGTACACAGAAAGAGGACATCCTGGGGGAAATTGACACTGGAGGAACATTGGCCATATATGGTGCCAAGCAGATTATTTATTGAATGGATTCTTTATAAAGATTTAGGCCAAATACATGCACAGAGTTATCCAGTGGAAGCAATAAAGACATGATACAAAGTTATAATTTGTGTCCTTTGCATTGCGGCATTATGGTGCATACTCTTTTTGTCCCTTAAGGACATCTATATACAGTATATTCATGCATAAAATTTAAGGTAAGATATGCTTAGATCATAGTTTGCTAAATGGCTCTGTTGGTTTAATTTGGTTGTAAAACAAAGGTATAATCGATGGGGCAACCACAAATTAAGCCCCGAAGAAATAAAACATTCAAGGCTGTGCTGCAAAAATGGACATGAATGAGGAATCTGTGGTCTTTAATACTGCTGAATTTTTTTCACCATGGGCCATTCTGGTGAGGACATTCTAGATAGAGGCAGCTTTTCCCAAATAGATTCTGCCTGACAATCTGAGCTCATAAAGTATGGCTGCACCCCACCTATCACAAAATGCAATAGTGGGAATTAAGAAGTGGCCATCCATCGAAACTAAGCTGCTCCTACTTCCAAAGCTTTCTAAAAGCTCATGAGAAACTTGTTAGAGTTTTAGAAATTCCTATGTTATGATGCCAAATTTAAATGGATATTGTTTGTTCATATTTATATTGTAATATTATTGGTTATGCAGAATTGATACTTTTGCTCATATAGTATTTATATTTGGAATATTTATATTTATAAGAAAAATAGTCTGTTGTTTCACATCACACACGCACACACAAAAGAGCCCAGTTTTAAACTATAACCATTGCAATATCTCAGCAATATATAATTTGCCGTTTCTTTTGTATTATTTAGTATTATACAAACAACAGATTGGCTTCATATTTCTGAAACTGGTGCTGTAAATTGAAGCAATTTAGGAAAGGCTGAAAACATTTTCATTAAAGGGAAGCTGAAACATTAGTTCAAATAGTTGGGCCTCAATTGAATTATGTTCTTGTTGAAAGAGGTTTCCAAACTCTGGCCTTACTGGAGTAGAAAAATATCATTGCCTTCTCTGGTTCATTAGATCTCTGATATTTGAAGATGCTGAGAACAAAGCCAGCCAAGCAGAGTGAGCGTGAAGAAAGTAGCATTTTTCTTGAGAGGCACTGCAACACCTATTTATTTCTGCCTTTCTGATTCCATTCATCTCATCTCAAAACTCTGGATTAGTCATTTCTGCTACAATTCACTGATTGAGTACAGATTCTGTTTTCAGAATTAATACCGTGCTTCTAAAATACAAACATTCTAGTAGGTTAATCTACCTGTGGCTCCCACTATAATATAGGAGCTATTCCTGAAGTTCAGAGTTGATTTCTCAAGCAGAATTTCTTTTAGCTCCTATAGAAATGACTCTCATCGAGCTAGTTGCCAAAACTTTCACAACAGGGAGAGCCGAAAAGAGCAATTGCCCTCTCTTCTGGTCATCTACCATAAGAAGAAAGCAAGCATGCCCCACCTCTAATTGTGAATGTTTCATAGCTTTCACTTACATAATTAACAAACCACAGGCAGATGAAATAGTATAATCCAGAAATAAGACAGGAAACTTTAAAGAATACAGAACTGTTGAATGACTAAGAGGTCCAATAAGGTGTTTGATGCAAGAATTAAGGATAAAGTAGAGAATCTCTGAAACTGATAAGAACTTTCACCTCTCATTTATTAGTGAGTTCATTAAAACAAAGACTGTTTGCAAATTCTGAATCTCTTCTTCCTGGGCTTTTGATCGCCTGGCCTGAATTATAGTTTATGATATAAGCTGCTAGCAAACTCCTCTTCTGATGGCTGGTTCTGTCTAACTTTCTTCTGGTCACTTTCCCAGCTTCCTTGATGTAGTTTGCACCTTCAAGGTAGGTAGTGCAATCAAAAGACTGGCAGAAAAAGAAATAATTTTAAATTCCTTCCTAAATATGCATGTCTTTGTAAAAAAAAAAAAAAGTGCTGCAGTGCCATAGGTAGAGAAACTAACTAGAGACTGGAAGTTTTGAAGGTGGGCTCTGGAATCTCTGCATCTGACTTTAGAAATTCATAATGCTTTCATATTTCCTGCAATCCAGCAATAATGCCTTGAAAATAAGTAAGAAAACAGTATGGTCAGCCAATATCAGGAAACAGACCTGCTGTACTATATATTCTTCAATATGAGAAAAAAAAATACTATATATACATGTACGCATGTACTGTATGCTTGTATGCATGTATATATGTATATATGCATGTATTCATGTATGCATGTATTTTATTGGCAAGGTTGATTCCATGAGACAGCCTAAAATCTTTGGTTGCAAATTGAGGCAGATGAGAGCAACAAAAAATAAAAGTGAGCTGGGTTTACTCCCGTTTGGAGACATTGTGTTGTGGTGTGGTGGAATCCTGGGTTCAATCCAGGCTGAGCAACAATCTTCACTGGTTGACCTTACATTGGTTTCTATTTTATCTTATCCCATCTCTAAGCATTGCTGCAATAAATAAATGTTTTTCAGATTTGAAGATTCTGTTGAAGGTTAATGACTGCATAATTCTGCCATAAAAGAAAGGACTGCCTTTCAAGCTGACTCAGTTTGAAACTTCATTTCAAAATCCTTTTAGCAGCAAACTTAATACACTTCCTTCATTGTACTTGGCTTTCTACTGCTTGCCTACTGTATAATCAGCCATTTCTCCCATTTCATGAAAGTTGTTATTATCAAAATCATTTTAACTCTTTCTTTGTTTACTGTTTGAATTGACAATGCACAGGCCTCTCATAGAAATGGCAGACATATGCGAGTAGGGTATAAATTATACCTGGATAATTAAGCATGAATAGACCAATCCCTCTCCCCCAAACCATGGGAAACAAAGCAGGACATTCAGGTCCACAGTTTATTGAAATGTTTATGATACCTGGAAATGGCACTAAGGCATTTTTTTTTTAACCAACAAAATGCTGATAGACTGGTAGTAAAATAAGCTTACAAAGGTAATGAAAATCTTTTGACTGATTTTTACTTCCATCTTTCTCTTTCAGCTTGTAAAAAATAACTGTTTGGGCAAGTTTATTCTACAACTGCATGGAGGTTCCAGTGATAATGACATTTCAAGGCTGATTTCAACATCTTAATTAAGAGGGAACTGGCTTCTGTTTATTAGAGATTAGAGAGAACAATGAGACTGGGAGAGACAGGAAGCCAAGGTTCACACATTGTAAGGAAATCATGGAATGCTTAACTATGTTTAGTTGAATAAACCCCAAATAATTAACCAAATACAATAATTTAAAACCATAAATTATAATAAGCCATGGCCAAACAATACATAACATATGTTGGCACAATTTGTTAGCCCAGCAAAAAGAGAAGAAAGGAAGGAAGCATGTGAGGCTGAAATATCTTCCAATCTTTAACCATGGTTAAGAATCTTAAGAGATATTAGATGTTTTCAAATTTATTTGTTTATCTATTTATCTGCATGTCATTTACACATAGTCATAATTATATATCCTAGTTATTTACAGCAATAGAACAATATTAAAATCAAGGAAACAAGCCAAGAACAATAGATTTCCATATTATGACACAATACAGAAAGAGCCAGGCAAATATCAACATTTGTATCAAGAGTTTCTGGTTTTAAAAACCTCCAGAAGAACTTCTTGAATTTCTCCTTAGGAGATGTTTTTATTGTCTTTTCTGTGATCTAAACCTATAGCTCTAATTATAACTTTTGAATCTGCATAGCAACTATCATGTCCTTTTTTATTGTGTGTGTTATTACAATGCAGGAAGAACCAGGTAATCAATATCTCAGCTTCCCTCAATCTCCATTTGTGCATTTCATGGTTGAAAAAGGAGGAAACATTTCTTTTTACTGCAGGTTTCCCTTTAGGAAATTTAGAGCTTTGGCATCTTCGTATAAAGAACCCCAGGGTGCCTCTAGGCTATATCTTTAGCTTGTCCTGCTCAAGAAATTAAATAAAATGAAGAAAATAATTTCTCTCAGCCAGCTTGTGCTATCTGGGAAAATGGGATTTTCACTTCCCTGCTGGTATGAGAGATGAAAACAAAAGTCGGCCAAAATGAAGGCTGAAGCTGAATATATTTTCAGTCTTACTCCTTTCATGTAACAAAGTGTCCTTCTTGACTTTCTATAATGTATTGACTAACTGAAAAAAGCATCCCTTAGTTAAGAATGCAGAACAATGGCTCTATTTTGATAAGCACATCCCCTGTGATTTAGGTCATTCAGTTTAAGTTGGTCATTTTTTTTATTATATGCACAACAATGGGAAATCACAGCCACCAGTTCTTTAGCTAGTATTGGCCTTCATATGCATCATTTTTTTCTCAAGTACCAAGGATGTTGTGATGCTTAGTGACACTGGATTGCACAGATTGCCTACTCTTGGTTTAAACAAGTTGTAGAAGTATTTACTTTAGATGATCTTTAGATTATTTAAGGGAATACTTTGAAATCACCAATATTTCCCCAATATCATTGAAAGGAATTATGAACTGGAATGAAGTCTCCCTTTACAAAATAAAAGCAAATGTCATGCTATTCTGTGATTACCAGTTATAATTTTTATAAAAGAAAAACCAATGGACTTTGTTCTGTAGGTCAGGGGTCCCCAATCCCCAGTCCATTGACTCATACTGGGCCATGGAATGCCAGAAACCAGGCCACCAAACAAGTGGGATGCAGGCAGCACATGAAACCACACCCCCTCCAGTCCATGGAAAAATCTTTCTCCACGGAACTAGTCCCTGGTGCCCAAAAGGTTGGGAGCTGCTGCTGTAGGTTTTTCAGAGCGTGTAAAAATGCATGTTTAACAATAACATTAAATGATACTAAAATTGTGCAGTTGATTTTTGAGAGTTTTATATTGGAAAAGTAATACCTATCGAGTATGTCAGCTATGATATATTTGAGGATGGTTATGCTGAAGACAGAGCAAGCATGACAACCCCCCCTAAAGGTTAGTGATCCAGCTCAATCACAATGATTGTTGAGAAAATCAGTTAGTCAGGCATAATATTTTTCACTGTTGCAACTAATGGTTTTAAAGTACCTGTTCAGTAATTATTGGAAAACATGAGTATTTATCCTAAAATTAATGCTCATAGTAACTGAGAGCTGTAGGAATCACCCATCACTAAAATATTAAGAAGCTTTTGTGCAGGGATCAATTTTATGTATGTTTGCTGCACAACCTGAATTTTCAGTACAGGTAGTCTTCCTCTTATGACTGTAGTTAAGCCTGGAATTATGATAATTGTGGCAATCATTAAGCCAGTCACCATGTGACCATCCCCAAGTTACAACTTTTCTATAGAGAATAAGTAAACATCACAGTTAAGCAAACATCACAGTTAAGCAAACATAAAGCAATTCCATTTTCCCAATGGACTTTTTTTTTTTTGCTGGACACTGGAAAAAACCACCAGAAAAACCAGAAAAAAACACCAAAAATTGCAGTCAAAGCCATTGGGATGTTGCAAATAACCATAAACACAAGTCATTTGCCAAGTGCCAAAAATGTGATCACGTAACCACAGGGGTACGTTTATGGCTGTCAGAATTTTTAAAACTACTTTTGTAAGTAGTTCTAGGAAGTCACTCATTTAAGTTAAGCTAACCAATTAAGCAACTGGTTATTAAGGAAAAACTACCTATAAAGAAAATCTTGACCCAATATGAAAATAGAATATTGCCTCTATTAGTATCTATTTTCCATCAGCAGGATTTTTGAAACAGTCCTGAAGAAAATTTAATGTATCCTGTTATTTGTGAGGGTTGAAAGCACCTGAAAGGAAACTACTTCATCTTTGTAGCATTAATGCTAACTAAAAAGTTGGCGAAGATCCACAAGGACATCTAGATATAAGAATTCAAAGTTTTGCGCTTGCTTCCCAGCAGTTTTAATAAATTGTTTTTCTTCTCTATACCATGTTCTTCTTTTCCTACTGTGAAAGACAATAGATATTTGGGGCTGAAATGAACACTAAGCTGCAGGTCATCTTGTATATGCTGATTTGTGGGATTATAAGAAGAACTTGTCCTGAATTGAAGATTGAAATGCCTACTGAGATCTCATAAAGAACTATTTAAAGCTTCCTCAATAACTTGGTAACAAAAAGGTCAAAAAAGAATTGCAAGCAGGGAAGCTGCTGGAGATCTTCAGCAACACTGAAATGAAGGGAAGGAAAACAAGTCAGAGACAACAAGTATGTTATCAGCCTCCCTATCTGTTCAGGGACATTTGATAACAAGTTTGAACATCTTCTGGTTAGCCTGTAATTCTGTTCCTTAATGCACAAATCTGTCCACTTTTCACAAAATGATGACTAGCATTAAAATTAGAAGGTACAATGTAAACTGCAACTTCCTTTTGTAGTCAGAATTTGTAACTGGTTGAATTACGGTTTGTATGTTAAACCCAGGATGGACAATTAATACATTGGAAATGTCATAAAACTGGATCCTAGACTCACTGGATGGTATTCTAGTTTACATCATGATGAACATAATGAGCAAGGAGAGCTTTTGTGCAACTTCATGTTATGTGCCACTTGCACCCTTTTCTGGACTGGGAATTCCTGCATTCAGTAACTCAAGCCTGGTTAACTCCAAGCCTGGTTGGATATTGCAATGCAGTCTACATGGAGTATCCTTGAAGAGTATCCAGAAGTTTCAGTTCCTACAGAACACAGCCACATTGTCAGTTCTTGGGGCCTTTAGGGTAGCCCATGTTATACTGCTGTTCTGCGAGCTGCACTGGTTGCCAGTTTTAGATAAGATAAGATAACCTTTATTGTGATTTTTTTGCTGTGGGCACAATGGCACACATCAAAAATGAAATTTAGTTGCCTGCTCTCAAAGTGAAACACATACATGACACACAACTAAACATACTATATACAACATATGTACAGACCCACACCCCTACATATACATAACAAATAAATATTCAATACTGTCCATCTTGAATATATAATGGAAGGAGGAAGCTTGAGAGTTCACAAGGTTAATGCTGTATGGAATGAAACTATGGCTGAATCTGAATGTTCTGCTTCGGATACCATGAAGCCTCGGCCCTTTTCTTTTGGGTCCAATTCAGTGTGGTGGTTATCATCTTTAAAGCCCTTCATGGCATGGGTTCAGGTTATCAGAGGAACCAATGGGATTAGCCCATCCCACCCAGCCTAGCAGAAGAGGCTTGCTGCAGACCCCATCAGTCAAATAATTTTGGCTGATAGGTTCCAGTAAAAAAGGCTTTTCTGCCATGGTAGCCACTCTCTGGAATATTGTGCCCCCTCCCAAGGTGAGATCCTCATGCACCTTTTTGGCCTTTTAAAAGGGACTTGAAGACCTGGCTCTGCCAACTGGCCTAGGATCCCAATGGGGGAGTGGCATCCAGGAGGTGGTTAATGGTTTAGACAGACCCCATCCATTCCATGTACACTTTGCTCTCTTCCTCTCCATCTTGGTCTGTTTAATTTTAACTTAATTTCAAATTTATGGTCTTTATGTATTATTTTGATTTTTTTATTTGGTATTTTTAATGAATGACTGTAAACTGGTTAAAGTTGCCTTGGCAAGATGGACAGTTTGGAAGTTAAATAAACGAACGAACAAACAAATGAACAAACGAATGAATGAATGAACGAACGAACGAACGAACGAACGAACGAATGAATGAGTGAGTGAGTGAGTGAGTGAATGAATGAAACTGTTCAATAAAATCCAATCAGGAAAAGACCCATTGGTTCCTCCAAAACGTGCTGTGATGGGACTTGACAATCACAGATGTGAGACTATTTCAGATGTGGGGTGGGGAGAAGGAATGAAAAAAAAATCTTCATCACTGATCTTAAATTTAGAATATATTTATATGGATGGCTTGGTTCCAAACTGTGTAAAGCATTACATCAGTAGCTTAAATTTGATTGGAAATGCATAATTAGCTGGCACAATTTTTGCAGTATAGGTTTATATGATCTAACTGGACACTTCACCAACAGTCAAGAGACCATATTTTGCATAAGCTGAAGTTTCCACATCATACATGAACAGATAACCAAAACAAACCATCATCTTTTAACAGCAGTTTACTTTCACCAAGTTTCATTGGTCTTTTAATCCCCATCTAAGCCCAATGGTAAATTTCTATCCACAGTATTCAGTATCCTTATTATAATACACCTCTATCATGGGTGAAGTCTTGTCTTCTTTATACTCTACCTTCTACAGAAGCTTACAATTACTAATTCCAGAATTCTATAGATTTGGCTGGACACAAATGAGAGGCAGAGCTGAGTATCACTTATATACTCATTGTACATGAACCCAGATTTGTGAATGGCTTCTTCCAGGTATATGTTAAAAAACATAGAAGACAAGATAGGTTATTGCAATGCTTTGTAGACCAATAACTTTGGAGGTAGCTAAAATTTCCCATTATCATCTTCTGGACTATTTGTCTAGGAACGATCGAAATCGTCATAATGCTTAATCCCAATTGCGGTAAGTGATGTAGGATAAGTGAGGGCAAATGATGTCAAAACCCTATCAGTTGCTAATTGGTAATGAACTAGAATGCATTCATTTAGATTTTCAAAAATGTTAATGTAAGTCAGTCACTCTAACTGAGGATTGGGGAAAAAAATCAGGTATGTTTTAAATAAAAATGTATTGATTTGGAATATTAAATAATGATTTAAATATAATTCATTAACTTTCATTTTAAATCTTTTCACTGACTACATAAAATCTTTTGCAGATTCTACTCTATATTCTCAGTCGGTCTCCTGAAACTTCAGGAATGCACAGACGTTTGGAGTAAAGAAATTGATGTGAAAATTTTTCTCTGAATGCTGATTAAGTGTAGCTTTCCAAATACACTGACATTATGAATCAAGTTCCAAAACTTTCAAAGGTCTCATCAAAATTATTTTTCTCAGGATAAAAAACATGATCTGTATATTCAGGAAAAGTTGCTTAATATAGCTCTTGTGGCAGGAAGTATTCCAGTCTTTGCCAGAAGAGCTTGCCATATTGAAATCATACAGAATCAAAAAGGCAATGCCCCTTTCTATACATCAGCAGAGTGGGGGTGTCAATGATTCTTCTTTCATGCTGAATCCTTCTCTCTTACATAAGACATGGCAGCTTAAAGACAGAGATCTGTACTGCATGCTTTCTGGAGACTTAATTTACAAAGGAATGAAGGCAATTTTGCCCACTTAGAATATGATTTCCATTCTTTTCATAGGAGAAAACCACAACTTTGGTATTCAAGAGTACTTGGTATACCCTACATTTACTGGAAAAGCAAGAGCCGGGAATTGTAGCTAAAATGTCCAAGTGCTTATTCCAATTGGCACAGACAAAATGTTCCTTAATTGACTGTTCCAGGGCTGGCCTCACCATTAGGCAGAGTGAGGAGGTACCTTAGGCAGTAGATTTTGGATGACATAAAAATACCACTAATTATTAATAGAGGCATGAAGACTAATATGTATCCAGTCCATTTTACTTTCAAATTTGCAGGGTAGATTTCCATACTGGTGGGTTTATGTTCAGGTTTTTTTATAATCTGGCCCACTTAGAAGTAAAAAGGGAGGGAGGTTAGTTTTCTTTCAAAATATACAAAGCAGCTGACCTTTTTGTTAAAGCAAAAAACAAAAAAACAAAAAGCTCTGTTCATTCACAATATAACTTTCTCTTTGCAGCACATCCTGGAATGACCATGTGATGACTGTTAATAATCACATGCTATCATATAATAATTCCAAGAAGTAATACATAACCAAAACAGGGTCTTGGTAGAACCTTGCAATCAGAAGTTTCCAAAGTGGGGAAGTTAAAAAAAAAAAAGTCAAGATAGCACATTCAGGGATAATACACATAAAATGCCACTGCCATCATCTCCCTACAATGAGTATATGAACTTTTTTCCACAAAAATAAACAAAAATTGAAAAGCCCCCATTATTTTACATTTTTTCTACGTGAATCTGATTTCTTTCAGGAAATGATCAATTCTAGTCAGACTTTGTCCTGATTAGAGAGTATCTTGTCATCATTTCTTTGTTTGATTTTATTTGCTTATCACAGTAGGAAAATTAATTGCTTTTTTGAAATTGCTTTTTTAAATAGAACTTGAAGGAAAAAAAAACATGGATACGGGAAAAAGAATATTCTCATAAGCCAGTATTCCCACATGCAATAGCAAAGCAATGTGTAGGAACTGAAAACGTGGATTTAGTTGAATAACTTTCAGAAACCAGAAACCTTTTAGTGAGTACCTGAAAAGAAGTTGAGCCTTTGCAGATATTCTAATGGACTAGTGTAGGATTTCACAGCCAGTATCTGTTGGACCATGCTGATCTTCAGGGTTTAGTGACCCTGGACTACACAACAGATTTCCTGATGCTTCATTGGGAATCATTCATTTATCAGAAATGAACCTTGAAACATAGAAACCATGATGGTGGGCACTTCCAGGGTTTGGAAAGAGGTTTCCCCCCCCCCCCTATATCCAAGTTTCCTAAAGAGTAATGCATTCTTTTTAGAACATCTTTTGAAGTCCTCTTTGGTTTCCTGGAAAGGATTCTAGAAATTGCAATCCCAATCCCTATTGAGAACACTCCACAAGGACTAAATTGAAAGTTTTCCTAAAAACTTTCTGGGAAAGCTCTTTCTGGGAAAGTAGGAAAATCAGTATATCAGTAAACCCACTAGGTCAAGAAAACACTCTGTTTATCTGGATTTTTTCTCTTGGACATATAAGTATATCTGAATTCTCTATTTCAGTGTAGGCAATAGCTTGAATCACATTATTATACAGATATTCTCATTGATGCTCTAATACAGGAGTCATGTGACGTGTTGCAACGTATCGCAACCTTTTTGCCATTGCTGGCAATGGGGTGGGCGCGGTTTTGCTATCATGCATCCGGACCGTAGGCTGGCAGTTTGACACCCCTGCTCTAATAGATTATAATATACAGTATGTTAAAAGCTTTAATTGTACCAGAATCTCTGGTCTAATAACCATAGTTATGCAGTTGAAATTTATATATAAGAACAACAGAACTTCCAAGATGGATTAGGTCAAGGTCATTTTAGTCAAGCCATAACCAACTGGATGCTTCAGTGTTGCACAAACAGGAGACAACTTGTCTCTCCTGCAACTGGTGTTTGGGGAGGGATGCTACTCCAATTTAGATGTAATACTGAGTTTCCAAAATCAGTAATCCTTAAAAGATTTGTCCTCTGTGAATGTATCCAATCCCCTTTTAAAACTGACCTAGATTTCTGCATTCATACATCTGGTAACAATGAACTGTACAGCTAATTAGGCACTGTGTGAAGAAATCCTTCTTGGCCTGTTGAAATTTATTTCCCATCAGCTTTATTGGATGGATCTAGGGCCTTATATTTACAAATGGGAAAAAAACCCGCTGTTTATTTTTTTCATTATGCATTATTTTATAGATCTTAATCATGTTCTCTTTCAGTAAGCTTCCCCCCGCAAAGGTAATTTCCCAAATATTCTAGATTATTTTCATAGGAATGGTATCCTTTTGATTGCTGCTTTCTGCGTTTTTGCAGCTCTAGAATATCCCTAACCAAGTATAGTTACAACAGTCTGATTATAACTTATAGTAAACAAAGGTGTGCCATTTAGTTCTGAAGAATTAGATAGTGTGATCCCATCATAAAGTACTGCGATCAATTACTTGTCTATGCAAAGGATCTATGGTATCTATTTATTTCATCTAATCATGAGGTAAATCATCTGAAAGACATTTTGCTTCCAAAGATAAAGAGTGGCACTTTCTCACATTCTAGATACAAATTTCTTTCAGGTTAACAACTATACAGTATCTTTAGTAATAGTGATGAAACAATGAACTTCACTTTATCTAAACAAGGAAACAGACTAGTTTGTAACCAGGTGATATTCTTATTTGCTCCTTGACCTCAGTGTCTGATGCCTGCCAGCTAGAACCAGCTTCAGTCACTAGTTAATTTGGAGTTTATGGCAGCATCTGAGGACAGGAAGTATCCTCTTGCTTCTATTTTCATAACAGCTCCTTTTCAGAAGGTTGGAGATAGACTAAATGCATAACATCAAACAATACAGATATAAAATACCGAATATCATTAAAGACATTCTAATGGAACCTGGTTTGGCATGACAGAGTGTTAAAATTAATAGAACCCCTTTAACAAATCATTGATCCTTGGTAACAGAATCACATAGTAAGAGATTGTTGCATCACTTTAAAAAAGAAGAAGAAGAAGAAAGGACAATATTTTAATGATTTTTTTCAATGAGCTATATTTCATTGAGATTTTCTGTGCCTGTTTGGCTCTGCATCTATGACTTGAACAGACAATTTTATGGAAAAGCAACAGACACTGAAGGAAAATCTGATTCTTGGTAATTTGGTTTCTTGGTTGTCATCATCCTGGGCATTAAAAAAGGTATGATAGGGTTTGCCAATATTTAACCACAACAAATGTTTTAAAAGAGCAAAGAACTGGGGAGAGGGGGCAAGGAAGGGAGGGGGGAAGACGTTCTTGCAATATCATTATAAAACAATTGCTAATTATAACCTTATATTGACCCCTAGTGGCAGTATTAGATGCAATTATTACTATCGACAAACTATACATTTGCAGAGTCCAACATTTAACTTTCACATAACATCACATATTTAATAGATATTCCTTTTTTGAAACTTTACAGCCAAGTTTTACCATCTTTATAAAGCAGCCTTCTCAACTTGGCCTTTTCTAATGTGTTGCGAGGGAGATTCTGCCAGTTGCATTTTCAACACATCAAGGTGACAGCTCATGAGGGAAGCTGCCAAACACCAGCCCTGATTTCTATCCAAACTGAATTGCTTGACATTCAGAACTAACTTAAATACAGCTTTACAAACCTGGATGGCTTCTTGGGTTCAACAGAAAGTGGTATTCCTGTGATGAATCTTGAGGAATGCTCTTTAACCATACAATGCTTTTTTTAACCATATAATGCTTTCTGGTGGGGCACAGTAAATCAAGCCTATGTAAGCGTGTTTCAAATTTATTGATCACAATCAAACTTATATTACTTCCTACATAAATGAAACTTAATCTGCTTAACTCTAGCTGAAACATAGTTGCATATTCTTATTAATAACAAAGCTGTGGAAGACTTGATGGGACGAACAACTCAAGTTCAGATTCAGCCCAGCCCTAGCAAGATGGAGTTGCTTTGGGCATTAAAGCCTCTTGGGCCTGGTGATTTCCTTTTCTTACTTCTGGATGGGGTTGCACCCAGACAAAGCTGTTGCACAATTTGGGGGTTCTCTTGGATGCACAGCTCCTGTATGAAAAGCTGGGGGAAGCTGCAGCCAGGGCACCTTTGAATAATTTTGTGTTATGCATCAATTGCACCCCTTGAATCCCTTTGGGATTACCAAATGCCCTTGGAAACATCCAGAAGCTTCAAGAATGTCATAGCGTGGGCAATTGTGGTATGTCTCACATTACAACTTTGCTCTGTGCTCTATATTGGCACCTAATTTGCTTCTGGTGCAGTTTTTTAGCTATATAGCCCAGCATGGCATAGGACCAGGTTATTTGGAGGAGTGCCTTACTCCCATTGTTTCTATCTATCCCATTAGGCTGAGCAGAAAGGGCATGCTCTGTGTCCCATCTGTTAGGATTGTCATCTAGCCAGACTCAAAAAGTAAGTTTTTTCCATAGCTGTGCCTGCCCTCTGGAACACCTTAATGCCAGAGGTTTGGCTGGCTCCAACTTTGCTCACTTTTCAGAAAGCCATGAAGAACTGACTGTTTTCCCAGGCATGGGGGTGAGGAGAATAATTGAGTCCATACTGCCACTATATGGTGTTTTGAAGAACCACTTTGTGTTTAGTTGGCTGAGAAATATATTGTTTAATAGATCATATTGATACTGTGTTTCTTAATCCATGCTATCTGCTCAGAGTCACATTTATGAGATGAGCAACCATTTAAATCCACTGAACTAAATAAATGAATAATATATTTTTTAACAGCTAAAATTACCCAGTATAAAATTACCTAGAGCATTTCACTTGGATATAATTCATCTCAAACAGAGAGAGCAAATTATCTGTTTTAGAAAGAAAAACAGAAAACAGCTGATTTGGTAACATACAAAATAGGAAAGTCTAAACAAATCTGCATCATCTTGTCCATGGGCCATGTACATACTGTCCATACATACTTGTTTTGATGTAATAGTTGTTAAATCAGTTGTACATAAACATGCTTCCACTTAATTCCTGAGAATAGAATCTACAGATACTAAGATGAAATATGGCTTTTACTGTCTCCCAAGTTTCCCCCCTTCCATCCTATGAAAGCCATTTCCATCTTTCTAACTCATTCCCAGGATGCTTCAGAATTCCTTTGGGAAGTCTTTTTGGGTTGACTTCTTTGTTGGGAGGTGGCAGTATGCCGCCTCCATGGCATGCTTCATCTCTCTGCCCTTCCCTTGCTGTTCACAATTTCTGATCTGAAAAAAAGGCCCAAGGGAAGAGCTCCCTCAGGATGTCTTCCTTGTGGAAATTTACTGAAAGGAAGAAAGCTCAGGAGACTACAGACTGATGAAGAGATGATTGAGTAAAGAATCCCAGAAGAGGTCATACCTTTCTCTGACCATATTAAGAAGTTGTAAGAAAATCACAATTAATCCAGAGAGGTGGGATAATAATTGGGTGTCTAACAAATTGAATGAGAATGAGACACGGAAGAAATTTTTGGCACTGCAACATAATCTTCCTTCTTTAAGTGTCATATTTATTTCTGTGAATACAACTGCTTATGTCTGAGGATGAATGGCTAGCCACCACGTCCCTATTTCATGTCCCAGTTGCCCTTTACACACACTACTCTGTTAAGGTCCCTTGGACATAGGCAGTGGTTAGATTCAAATATGTGAACAACTGGTTCTCTGTGTGGATGCCGCTTCCGGAAGTCCAATCTGGGCCTGGGCGACAAAAAATTAGCTACCGGTTCTGCTGAAGTGGTGCGAACCGGCTGAATCCCACCACTGGACATAGGCCTTGAAAGCATCAGACATTTCTTTACTGCAAAAAGGATCTATAAAGCTGAAAATGACATAAAGGGGAGACATAAACTTAAGCTAAAATTCAGATCTCCCTGAATGAATTCACTTCCAGCAGATTTGAAATAAACCACCAGAAATCCAGAAAATAGCCATCCTTGAGACCGTGCACCAGGCTGTGCCTCATTGGGAGGAATGAATGTTGCGTTAATGAAGTACTGTGAGGATTCAAAGCACTGCTTTTATTTTCACAGTTCATCCTTATTTTGGGCAAGACTGGAGTAGCCACCTCCACAGTTTTGACAGGAAGTTTCTTTACTGGAAGAACAGTCCGCCTCTTCAGCTCAGTTTTGGCGAGAGATCAGGAAAAAGTAATATCTGATTTCCTTGACACTTGGCGTTCCTCTTTCTTTTGAGCTTTTGAAAGAATTCTGTTTTTCATCCTTCAAAACGGTCAGCCACAATATAAAATAGCTCTGTCAGCTGATTTTATTTCTTCCTTCATTCACAGAGCCAATAATTTCTGCTTGCCTTACAAATTAATTATATTATTTTATCAATCTGAAATCATGACTCTTCTCTGACTTCTATCTTGACCTTACAAACCTCACTACATTTTGTCTACAAACAGTCTACATTCACAATAACTATATTAACCTGCAGGGAGGAGAAGGGCTACATTCTGGAAAGCCTTAAAACCTGCGTCTTTCCTCACGATTTAGGGCCAGGATGCTAAAGGAGTTTGATCTGTGTGTTTTCTTCATTTGACAGTTATTCTGGTGGCATGTTTTATTGCTTTTTTTTTCCTTTAGTGTCTTTATGTGCTTGTTTGACTTTTATGGTTTGTTAGTTACCCAGAGTTATTTGCTTAAAATGGACAATCAAACTAAAATAAATAAATAAAAATAGTATGTGTGTTGTGTTGACTAGCATTCTGAAGCTGAATTTAAGACTCACACTGGTAGTCCATTGTGATCCATCCTTCCATTTTTCCTTCCTTCCTTCCTTCCTTCCTTCCTTCCTTCCTTCCTTCCTTCCTTCCTTCCTTCCTTCCTTCCTTCCTTCCTTCCTTCCTCCCTCCCTCCCTCCCTCCCTCCCTCCCTCCCTTTCTACTTCTTCATGTATTGCTTTTTAGTTAGGTTTGTCTGGCTTGGCTCTTTGCTGATATTTATTTTTGAATTCATTCTCTGGCTACCTTAACAAGAAATAGAGTGAAGCCAATTTCACACTATAATAACTGACAAGATGGCAATCAGTTTTGGCTGGATAGCAAGGAAAGCCTCTAATCATTATCTGAACAATCCTGTAGTTAGAGAATGCAGTGTCCATCCTGTGAAGGATTTCTTTTGCATGAGTATCTCACCAATTTTCTGATTATTTTTTCTTTTTAAAAGAAGGTTCTTTTTTTCTTCAAAAATATTCTGTAATGAAGCTTAAAATAAAGGAAGGGTACTGTACAGGATTCTGTATTAGAAGAAAAGGGAAAGAAGAATATGGAAACTTTCAGGTTTTGGATGTTGCTTCTTAATCTCAGGTTTAAAACAAGCGAGACAAAATCTCATTTAATCTAATTCTCTGTTGAAAGAGTTTAGCTATTTAAGTTCTATACCACATGTGTCAGCATTCAGCTTGAGTATGGTAGAACCTTTATACAGTTTTCACATAAAACAGTCACTACAATACCGTAACATCATTTTTCTTGCTTTCTGTCAATTGTGTGAGTTTTCAATCAGAGAATCAAAGATATATCCTGAGCACATAATGTTTGGAGTTAGTGGGTATGAGCAACAATATGTTGACTTATGCAGGTGCAGTAGTCAGAATCAAACTAGTCAAGAATGCCTTGAACACATTATGGACATTATTTGTCCCTCTTGACTGGTTTTTAAAGCCCTGTTCCAGTGCTTGCTTGGTAGCCTTACATATTTAAGAAAAGCAACAATGCCAAACCTAAACCACCTTTTGATCCAAATACTGCACACTCTGTTAGCTTACATAGTATGCTCTATGTGGGAGATATTAGTATGCATTGTTTAGCATAAGCATGCTTAAGGTAAATGTGAGCATGGGTTAAATATGTAATATACTGGACAAAATGTGCAAAACTAATTGGTACTATCTTTACTTTCCTATGGATCACTGCATGAGCACAGGTATAATTATGGCTGATAAATCTAATCTACATCTTTATCTTATTAAAAAAAATGTTACATGAAAGCTCTGATTAAAAAAACCCCACTATGATAGATAGTGGAGGTTAATATTTGCAGACCACCTGGCAACAACCCTGTTACAGGTATCCCTAGCTAACAAAGAGTAATTGGGACTGGGAATGCTGTTGTTAAGCAATGCTATTGTAAAAAGTGACATCATGGGACCATGCTGACATATGCCAGCAGTTCTGGGAGTCCCAACTGCCATTGTTAGGTGAATCCTGTACCATTTGCAACCCTTGCCAGTTTTTTCATTGACTTTATTTTTGGGAAGCCAGCAGTGAAGGTTGCAAATGTGATCACATGATTGCAGGATGCTGCAAAGTCATAATTGCAAGCAGCCCAAATTGGGAATCAATGACCTCATGGTTGCTGCCAACAATCATACCTATGAGCAACTGTTGTTACCATCCCTCATTCAGCGACATTGTAAGTTTGGATACTTGCTGAACATTCAGCAAGGATTACCTGTATTTGGAAGAGAAATAAATAGTAAAGATCATGTATTAGCAAATGAAACAAAAGGAAGAAAAATATATTGTATATATAATATCAGTAAAATATCAGTAAAACTATTAGGCAGGTTTTTTTCTGAATGGCATGGGCTGCACTTGAAGAATACTTGCAGAGAAGTGAAAATATAAGTTTACTTTGGAAAGAAAGGCAAAATATGTTAGACAGTATGAATTGGTATTGCCTGTGTTTTTGGTTCATATGAAAGTTAGAATTCATTGTCTAGTGATTGCTGTATGTTACATTTGGATGAAGAGTGGAAATGGAAAAACCTAAGATGAATTCTTGGGAAATTGTGCAACAATCTGAATGAATGAAAAAATTATTGTGTTAGTTGACATGAATGGATAGATGAATGGAAATGAGATTGGAAAGTATGGAGAAGGGAACTGAGACCCCATAAAGAATAAAAATGGGGACCGAAGAGTATCTACTTAGATGAAGTCTGTTTCCAAGAGGCCATTTAAACACATTCATATGTGGCAAAGGAATAACTGTATATTCAAAGCATGGTTGATTGATTTTTTTATAATGAAAGTTTAAGAGAATCAATGAAAGATATAACAATATATTGCAATATTATATAGTATATATTTTACAGTTAGTGAAAGATACAAGAGGTTTTGAATGTTGGAGCAACCTTTATTTGGCAAAAGTAAAGAAAAAAGGAGAGAAGTGTAAGAAAGTAGAATGAAAGTAGAGTGACTGCAAGAATGAAAATATGTGCTTTGTATGAAAAACTATTTAGAAAACAGGTTTATCTTCCACAGTATGAAGAGAAGATGGATGCAAGAAAGAGGATGTGGGAGCTGCTTGTAACCATGAAAAGAACTGTGTTGCAGACTCATAGAAATATGTGGTGGTATGCTAATGTGGTGCATGAAAAAGGCATCTAAACTGGTTGCTGCAACATTGGGGATGAGTAAAAGATATTGAATAATTTACAAAGCAAATATTAACTACAAGAGATCAAAGAAAGGATACAATTAGAAGGGAAAGAAACAAAGGAGAGCCTTTTGACTGAAACAAAAAAGGGAATAAAGAAAGGTAAACAAAGAGCCTCTGGAAAGGAGAAATGGAATTAAAAATAAAAACAAAATTATTTGGAATTAAATTAAAGTGAGGGAATGCTAGGAGGAACATTGAGAAATTTGGATGATAATATCAGATGGAATTGAAATGGAACTGAAATATAGAAGAAAGAAAGGAGGGAGACACCTAATGAACCTTCTGTGCTTGCATAACAGTTTCTGATCAAGCGAAAAATAAAGAAGACACTTTTAAAAATTGGAAAAAGAATAATAGTGTATAACAAAAGTAGAACACCAGGAAATAATCCAAAGCTGTAAGGAGGGTCAGGAAAGCTAGTCCTCAGGATGCCTTGAGGCTGTCCATGAATGCCAAAAATAAACAAAAAAATAAATAAATTCTTGGGTGTGTTTGCATCAAGAACAAAGAAACGGTTCTCCACTGGCTGGGGAAGATGGCAAGATGGTAATGGACAACAGTGAATAGGCTGGACTGTTTAATTCCTATTTTGCATCTGCCTTTTTGCAAAAGGAAGCGGGGAAAAATCCATCTTGCCAAAGGCCACACTAAGAGGATAGAAAGAAAATTCGGATCAAATAGATAAGGAATTGGTGAGAGAATACTTAGTCTCTTTGAATAAATTGAATGAATATGGCATTGGAAATGATTATATCCCATACTGTGGTCTCAAAATCAGTGCCTGTTGTCTTTGAAGGGTCTTAGAGAATTGGGAAGTGGCAGAAGATTGGAGTAGGAGTAACATTGTTCCAATGATCAGGAAATTATTGCTAAATCCGCTTGACAATAGTAAGGGAAAATCTGGAAAATCCTAGAAAATCATCAAACAATGGGTTTTCAATCACTTCAAAAGGCACAAGCACATATGCTCATTAAATATATAAATATACCAAACAAATTTTATTGTTTTTTTATGAAATAATGACCTAGTGGACCAAGGAATCCTGTGGATGCAATGTACTTAGATTTAAATAAGGCATCTAATAAAGTTAGCCATAGCTTCTTATGTGATAATATGTGGGATGATCCAAATGGATTTACAGTTGGTTGAAAAACTATGCTCAGAACATGGTCCTTAATGGATTGATATCTACTCAGAGGGAGGGAGGCAGTAGGATACCACAGGGTTCATAGTACTGGGCCCAATACTCTTCCACATGTTCATAAATAGCTTAGACAAATGGATAGAAGGGATGTTCACCAATTTTGCAGACACCTCACAGATGAGGAGATTGCTAATACCTTAGGAGACAGGCTGAGGGATAAAGAAACTTGATAGGCTAAAATACTGGGTCAATTTAAGGTTATATATTTAGAGAGAACCAGCAGTGTGCTGCAGCAAACATATGAGGCAATAAAATCTTGGGCTGCATTAAGAGAAGACGTTCACAGAAAATGATGGTTCAAGTCTATGCTGCATTAGTCAGATCACACCTTGAATACTTTCACAATATTAGAAGGATGTTGAAGAACTGGAAATAATGCACACTTGAACAATAAAGATGATGAAGGGTCTGGAGGCTAAATCCTATGAAGAAAGTTTAAAGGAGCTGGTTTTTCCAAAAGAGAAGGTGAGAGAGGAAATGTGAGAGCAGTCTTCCAATATTTGAAAGACTGTAAAAGAGAAAATGGTTCTGAAGATTGCGTTTTTGTTCTTGGCAATTGGAAGATTGTTCTGTTTCCCTGTACAGTGAAGAAGGTATAAGTTCAAAGATATAGAGAGATCAGTTTGTTAAGTGAAAAGAAGCTTGGCAGTATGCAGATCAAAAGAGTATCGAAGGTTGCAATGAACAAAATTTGTGATTTGAAGGGCAGATTTTTACTCTTCAACAAGTCATTGAGAAATATATGAAAGTAAGAACGTATATACTACATTTGCTGATTTAGGTAACAGATACTGTATGATAAAGTGAATAGACTTGAATTATAGACATACAGTATATAAATATGGAATTGAAGGCTGGTTGCTGAATGCAGTAAAAACTGTATACAATGGGAGAAAACATCAGTGAGAATGAATGAATGCATAGCAAATGGTTCAACATTGACAAGGGAATAAGACTAGAATGTGTGATGCTCCCTTTGTTGTTTAATGTATTAATGGATAAAGAATCACTTGTGGTGTTGACAGAAGTGTATTGGTTGGCAACCTGAATGCATGCATATTTTTGAATGCAAGCAATGCCTTGTTGTTGGTTGAGGACACAAATGATTTGCAGCAAGAGTCATAGGTATAAATTGAATGATGCATGAAGATTAATATATCAAGGGAAAAATGTAGTTATATTTGATACAGAAAATGGAATACAATAAAGTTATCCATAAATGCAAAGACCTATGGCAAGTAGATGAATTTGTGTACTCTGGCAGAATGTTGACTAAAGATAAAGAACTGGATGGAGAAATTTTGAAACATGCAAATGCTGATGCAAAGTTTGTGGGTAATTCGTGATTTGTGCAAGGAATAAACTTTTATTGAAAGAAATGAAAGTGACTGAGTGTAAGAGCATTTGTCTATTTATTTTGTTATATGGAAGTGAAAGTTGGATATGTCAGGAGAAACATAAAAGCAAGTTGCCTGTAATGAGAAAGGAGTGGAAAAGAAAAGAATATGCAGGGAACAAGAAGAGGTATATAGGTAGTGCTTGAGATACAACTGTCACTTAACAGCTGTTTGAAATTATAACAGACCCCCAAAAGCTACATACAACCCTGTTCTAAACTTATGGTGGCTGCAGCCCCCCCTCCCCCGAGGAGAAAACTGTGAATGTCTGGGCTTCTGTCCAGAGTAAAGCTTTCAGTTTTCCTGGCTTCCTGCACTTTAGCTGCATCCCAAAGATAGATATACTCTTCCTAGATCTTTTTAAATAGAAATTCTATTATCACAGTTAAGGGGGATTCCTGCTGATGAGAAGCCATTGGAGATTCTCCCCCCCCCCCCCGGGAGACATTTGGAAAAATCACTTTGCTGTTCATGTATTTGTTGGAGAATCTTGAAAGGCCTTTTAAAACCCAACTCGAAATGTTGGCCACCAACAAGGCAAAGGAACAGAGAGGTAATGATAGAATAGTTTTTGAGTCTCTGTGGAACTTTGGATCAGAATGTAAGAATTAGAAAATTTCAACACCAGCAAAATTAGACATTCTGGAAATCTCACCTTTAGAGCGTCCATACAAATATTTTTGCTTCTTCACTCAGATTCTTATATGGGGCTGCTGATTTATACATTTTGAAACTATGCATTTTGAAACATCCCAGCCATGATACAAATCTTTAGTGCCATCTTTCAAAACAAACGATGCTTTATATGGAGCAGACATCAAATGATTTCCATTTCATTTCCATATGTGTTGATAGTGTCTTGTCACACAATGCATCTCTGCGTCTCTAGAATTAAAGTAGGTTAAACTGTAAAATTTCTGTAAACACAAGGTTCAGATATGCATCATATGTATAAACCCTAATAGAGAAACCCTGTGGAACAATAGTCATTCAGACCCCGCATGGCAAGGCGAGGACAGCAGACAAAACAGGCTTTTAATTTGTCTTACGAAGGCGTCTATGCAGTGGTGGGATTCAAATATGTGAACAACCGGTTCTCTATGTGGATGCCGCTTCCGGAAGTCCATTCTGGACCTGGGCAACAAAAAATTAGCTACCGGTTCTGCCGAAGTGGTGCAAACCAGCTGAATCCCACCACTGTGTCTATAGCAACAGAATCATCAAGCAAACTTTGTTTTTTATAGTTGAAACAGAATGCACACCCTTCTATTGGCTCACAGATATTCCTTCCAAAAATATATTTAGAAAGATTAGAAATAATTATATAATCCAGTATAATTAATTTAACTTATATAACTCTTATATAAGCTGTATTCTATAACTTTGACTATCCGGGTGTGTCATGCATTATTTGATTTGATAACCTTTGCTTAGGATTCATGGTTTGTTATTTCTTCTGCTTAATGGAAATTGTGAAGTTCAATACTTCCATGTCATCACAATGTAGGGTGTTCCATTTATTTACAAATTTGTCTTCCAAAAACTTCCAACTTCCAGTTTCCAGGAGTATTGCTTTTTAATGCTTTAATTGGTGTCTGTAATAAATTATTTCTGGGGCATGTTCTAAAATTATGTATTTTATAGGATATATGTATATGTACATATATGTATATATGTGTATATATGTGTATATATATATAAATATATATGTATATGTGTATATATGTATGTATATATATGTATATATGTATGTTTTCTGAGGTTTTCACGGGTGTTTGTATGTAGGTCTTTGGTAATTCGGGTTTTCTCCCGCGTAAAATTGGAAGTGTCTTGGCGACGTTTCGACGAAGTCTCATTCGTCATCTTCAGGCTGGTGTCTCTTCGGCCTCATGCTCCTAGAAGCACGAGGCCGAAGAGACACCAGCCTGAAGATGACGAATGAGACTTCGTCGAAACGTCGCCAAGACACTTCCAATTTTACGCGGGAGAAAACCCGAATTACCAAAGACCTACGTATATATGTATGTATATATATGTATATATGTATATATGTGTGTGTATATATATATACATACACACACATATACATACATACATACATACATACATATATATATATATATATATGAATGTATATATATATATGTGTATATGTATGTACATATATATATGCGTATATATATATGTATATATATATAGTATTTAATTCTCTCTCTGTGAGCAGTGGAAGTTGTATTAACCAAAGCAGTGAAATGTCCCAGTCCCCTTCTCATAAAGTAGGCCTTTGATGTGTGCTAATCTGCTGATGTCAGTCTTACATGACAGGTCTATGTTGTAATCAATCTGATGTGCAGAAAGAATAAATCTGCAGACTTTCCAGATTTCAAAGGCAACCCTCCACAATATTGCATGAATCCTGTTGGCTACAATCATTACAATAAAATAGCAAAATAAGAAAACTGGTAAAGGCCCAACAAAATGAGAAATAGTAATGTATTTTCATTCCATTTCTGTCCACACTTTCTCCATGTAAATACAGCTGGTGGCTACATCATTTGGCTCTTACCACATCTTGTGCTAATACCGTGGATTTCTCATCTTGTGTCGTATATAGAGCTTTTGTTTGTATATTCTTCAGTTCTAAATTCTGTATAAGAAATGAGGGATCACACAGCAGCAGTGAATTATTATTTGAAATGCACAGCACTGACTTGACTGGGAGAACTTTTCTAAGGTGATGAAAATACTGTATACATTTCCCCCAATTTATCACTCTTCTTGACATTTACTAATGCTTCACATTACTGCTATGCTGAAAAACAAGTTTTTCTTCCTTGAAAGTTCTCATTCAATTTGATCAAAAAAATTGTTTCCATTATTTTTTCAAAGTACAAAGAGATTGACCACCACAATAACAAAAAAAACCCCTTACTAAAATAGTCACTGGCACCATGTAATGTCTTTGTATTTATTTATTTACCAGATGGTCACATAAGTATTCTGTATTTCCATATACATCTCCCATCAATTTCAGTTGGTCCCGGTTTAACAAAAATAAAACCGGATGTCACAACTGTGGATCTGAAATACTTTCCCTCCTGACCTTTGTCATCGGACAACAACAATGTCCATGTTCCATGATTTTATTTCAAAATTTAGAAATTTGATTTCTAGGAAAATTTGGGTGATACCAGCATCTCTCCCTCAACATTCTGCTTCATTTATCTTTTCATGGAATCATCAAGTGATATTTTTGCTCACAGAAGTCCTTGCACAATTCTTTTCAAGAAGAGTTGGCTGAAGTATGCCACTATTAAGAGGAATCCCTCCCCCCAATTCTTCCCATGAAAATGCGATGGTGGAAAAGTGCAAAATAAATAAATAGTGTGAAAACCAGTGCTTTTTTTGTAAAAAAAAAAGGTACCGGAACTCACACATGTCATACAACCCACCTTGCCTACCCTACAAGGTTCCATCCAAAAAAGGTGCCGGAACTCCGTTCTGAGCGTTCTATGAGAAAAAAAGCCCTGGTGAAAACTACCCCAGCTTCATTTTTAATATTTTATTCATCCATCTGGTAACATTTTTCAAAATGGACTTAAAATACCTTCAAATCAAGATTCTAAATTTCAGCTAATAATTATGCATATAAATATCCCCTTCCATGTGGCACAGAAACATAATGAAACACTCCCAAGACTATGGGACGTTTGATATGTTCACTGTGATTTCTAAGCATAGTCATCAGTTTTCCATATGTAAATCAAAACTAATGGCTCAGGGACTATTTACACATAGATACATAATCTGCAATTCTGAATAAAAAATGAAGTGCTTTATATTGAAATCTGTATTCACATCAAACAATGTGATTGGAAGAATCTGACTTGTACAGATAAAAGTTGTTAATATTTTTGAAATATTTATGCGTTTCATAAATATTCAGAGCTATTATTCATGGTTGATAAGTATTACTTGAACTGACTTTGCAAGAATAATTTACATTCATTTTAGGAAGTAGCTGGAACTGATAACTGGATTGCTCAAGAACTTCTAGAAATATGAAATATGATCCTTAAAAATCCCTCTGTGATGATTGCCCCAGGAATGACATCCTTGGAGGACAACGAGATTACAGTCTTCAGACTGTAATGAGAATGGCTTATGTTTGCTATTCCTCATGCATGCTGCAAACCTGTCATGAAAATAGATTGCCTTGGTTTGGTACTATTTTCTGTTCTTGTCATGATAATAAGACATCAGAAGTTTAATGTTCAATATAGGCCATGAAATACAATAGTATATAAAGATGTGTGGATATTAAAATGCTTGCAACAGCAACCTCTAGCCTTTATACCAAGGTACCAGAAGCCAGATTGTAAAATGCTCACTAGGATTCCAGCTTATTACCTTTCTCTTGATGAGATTTATTTGTAATTTAAAGGAGATACACATGCAAGGTAAGGTGAAAGAAACTTTTACATTTGCTGGATTGCTTCTTTATCCATTCAATGGAAACAGAGTTCCCCTGACTTAGAAAGAAAGGGTCAAATTGTCCTGAAGGAGAAAAGTCCATCCAGTCAATGGAACATCTGCAGATCTTTTAATAACTGCCTTCATAACATTTTCCAGTGAACAGTGAACTATTTCTTCCAAAAGCCCACTTTAAGACTTTAGGAGAGAATGCCTGCATTTTTATTGTTGGAATGAATCTTTTGGATATGATTGCTAACCCTTGACCACCTTGGATTCCATTTTAAAACTAACAGGTTCCATTTAAGGAAACCATTACACATTGTTCTACTAATTTCAGCTGTGTAAGGGCATCATCCAGAGAGCAAAACAGAAAAACAATCCAGAGATTGTTCTGATTTATATAGTCTCTAATTTGAATTTAATGCTTGTTGGTTCAAACTGCAAGATTTTTTTTCTGGATTTTATCCTGGCAATTGACTATTTTGTTTGAACCTGTCCACAAATGCTATCTGTCTGTCTTAAAATGATTGATTGATTGAATGAATGAATATAGACACAATTTATCCCCTATCTTCTGAAACAAAAGTTGTGCTTTCTGGGAGAAAGACACAATAGTTGATATCATTTATATGATGTATGCTGCACATTGTTGTACACGTGATGTATATCACCCAGAGTCACTTGTTGAGATGGGCAGCTATAGAAAATTAAATAAATAAATAAATAGATAGATAGATAGATAGATAGATAGATAGATAGATAGATAGATAGATAGATAGATAGATAGATAGATAGATAGATAGATAGATAGATAGATAAAATATGCTGCAAAATTCTGCTTCCACTTTAAGATTTTGTTTAATAAAGAAATCTGGATAAAAGTGATCATTTATAGAATTGAAATCTACGATTAGCAGATTAGCAATTCCATCAACTCCCTGTTCCATGTATAAAATAATTTCTATGAATAATTTCTTCCAATAAATGTTAGTGATGAATTATAGATTCATAAGTTCCTTTATTTCATCTGCTTCTATCAGGCTTTACCTCTTTTCTTGAAAGCTTTAAATCCTTAAAGGCCAACCCTGATCAGAAGGAGGTCATTTCTTTTGGTGATGTCCAGCTTTTACTTCCTATTGTGGGAATCAACACTATTTGATTTTCAGGGAGATTAAATATGGAGAAAGATGGCATAAAGGTACAATTTAAGAATCACTGGTTCATTCAGTTATTAAATTCAGGTCACTTTCGAAAACATGTCCTATTTCACAGCTGTTCCTCTCTTCTGTGTTTCATTCCAGTACCTTGATGTGTGCATGCTTGAAACACAAACAAAGATCGGTGAACCTTTAAGACATCAGTGACTGCAATCTAAAACCAAGCAAACACACAAACATCATCATGAAAACCTTATGCCAGTTCACAAAAATGAAATGGACTATTCTCATTTGAAATCAATACAAGACCACCGACATCTCTGAGATATTGTAACCTTGTGAAATTTTGCATTCATTCCTTCAACACTAGTGCACTGAATGCTTTTGCTGGAAGGGATAAAAAAAGCTTCATTGGCACAAAAGATTATCTGCAGAAGTTCTCTGTGTGCATTTCAGGCAAAGAGAGAGCCCAGAGGGTTCTTCCTCCTAGTATACAAGGCTACACATATTCTGCTGTGTGTGTTTAAGAGTTCTCGCTTCATTTTCCATTTGAGGATAGGACTGGTAAGTGTGGTCCTGCTCCCCCACTGCCCTCTGTGTACTCAGTCAGTAAACATATTTTCAATTGCGATGTTGTATTCTTTCTTAGAACACTTTTTCAAACCTAGTAAAACCTATAATACTGACTCCCACCAGGGATAAACTCCCAAATTATAGGTGTTGAAACTGCTAGTTATAAAAGGTAATACAACCCACGCTGAAAGTCCTGCACTCAGATCCAGATTATCTGTGGAGGTCATAACTATACAACAGCCAAAAAGAAGTAGGAAAGGAATCTGTACATTCTCAAAGGGATCTTTTTTATCCATCATGTACATGTTTCATAGATGTTGGTGGTACTGGAAAACAGGGCCTGTTCTGAGTCCTGCCTCAGACTGAATTTTGGATTTGCAGGAGTTTCTATTCACATTTATTCTCACAGCATTGGCATTTTTATAATGTAGGTTTCATTACTTCAGGCTCCTCAGAGACAGCTGCCTTCATTTTTTAACTCGCTTTATTCTGTTTGGAACATGCCTATATTTGATTCTGGTTCACTGTGCTTGGCAGGTCAAATGTCACGTTTATTCTTTCCTCAAAGAGATGTGCTGGTCATTCCAAGACTCACTGGAAAACCATCTGCCAAATGAATCATAATCTCAAACTTAACCCTCATCAACAATACATACAACCAGGTGACACAACTGATATGAGTTTTGCTCAACTTTACTTCTCTACACTGTATTTCAGTTCTTTCCCTGGCAACCTTTATCTGTATAGCTGCCCCTTTCCCCCCATTCACCCTTGCCTCAGTCACTTTTCAAACCCTATGCCTGTTTAACCGTTCCATGCATCTGATGAAATGAGCTACAGCTCACAAAGCTTTGCCTTAAAAAAAAAAAGTGTTAGTTACTGTTAGAAGATGCTCTACCAGACTCCTCTTGATGTTGGGTAACAGTGGGGAAGTTGTAGGATCCAATATGGGTCAGTCACTGAAACAGAGTTTTGGTCTTCCAAGCTTTTGGATTTGTGCTGGAGCCATCCTCAGGAACTTCTCTCTAGCAGAATGTGTCACATTCTTGCAGAGAGAAGTTCCCTGAGGATGGGCTCCAGCACGAGTCTGAAAGCTCAGAAGACTAAACCTTTGGTCCTGGTGACTGACCCAGATTGGATCCTGTAACATTATCCTGGGACACGTATATTTTTCTTCATTAGTGTGCAAGTTATCTGCCATTGCCTTCTCCAGGGCATTTCCCCCCCAATTTTTCAATCTAAATTTCAGTCTTGAAATTTTCTAATAGTATCCCATTCACACACTAACCAGGGCTGACTTTGCTTTACTTTCCTTGTTTCCTACAACCTGGAACCTCAGTGAATAAAGAGGAAGGTCCATCTTTAGAATACTACTGTTTAATATCTGTTTTTATAGTTACTAACCACAATCTCTAAAAATGGTAGAACATCAAGAAAGATTTCTGAAAAGCCTATTAATTGGTGCATTAATCTGAAAGGAAATAGTAAATTTTATATGAGCCAGTATTTATTTTCTGATATTGTCTGTATATTTTATTTATTCATTTGACAAATTTATATAGCACTCATTTCACAAACAAGTGCTTCATATTCTAGTGATTTGCTTTTTTTGCAGCAGGGCAAAATGCTCTACAAAAAGTTACCAGGGTAGCTGTAGAAAACAACTTTTCTATTATTTTATTCAATATCAGTGACATTTTCTAATGTGCTATTATTTATTCAAATCACAGTTTTCTATTCAGATTACAACGATGTTATCAGCATCATCCAGAATAAGACTTTTTTCTCCTCTTTTGCCCCACTGGTGCAAGAACTGAAAGCTTATATTGCCATCTTGTGTTAGTTGAAAGAAATAACTATCACCTACTCTCACCTTTATGAACACTGGATATGTGAAAGACTGAGGACAGATCATGCTCTCCAGATGCATTGGGCAAAAAAAAAAAAATCGTATCCAACCCTTAACAGGGAATGATGAAAGTTGCAGTCCAATATATCTAGAAGCTACCAGGTTGAAGACAGCTATTGTAACTCTTAAAATATTTCATTATTGTCTGTTTCCTCTATTCAAATGATGATTGTCATGGATCCATAGCATGGATTTGCAGCAGACTGAGATAACAGAATTTTGAATGGTTCATTGTATTATTCTGGACTGGAGGTTAATCCTGATTCCAGTGCTCACCTTTTCCCTAGCTCCCCTAATGGGGAAGCAGACTAAACTGGGTTTTACAACAGGGATCCCCAACCGCGGGCCAGGGACCAGTACTGGTCCATGGCCTGTTAGGAAAGGGATCACACAGCTGGAGGTGAGCAATGGGTGAGTGAGCAAAACTGACCTTCCCCCAGTCCATAGAAAAATAGTCTTCCACTAAACCGGTCCTAGGTGCCAAAAAGGTTGGGGACTGCTGTTTTACAGAGGTAGCATAGCTTTCCCCAATTTGGCATCATCAGATTTATTTGGACAACAATTCTCTGATTTATCAGACAGCATAGCCATTAGGCATGTTGACTGGGAATTCTGGAGCTGTAGTCCCCACATGTAACAAATATGCAGTATTTTCATTTGGGAAAGGCTGAATGAGTACATAAGAAGAGAGGTTCCGTGGTCTGGTACTTTTCTATTTTTTTTTCATTCTACAGAACTTTCAATAAATAATACTTCCTAGTTGCTGTTTGAAGGAGAAAAGTATCACAATCAGTTACAGGTCCAGCCAGCCTTGCCTGTTTCTCATTTTCAAGCAGCAGTCCTTACTAAGCCTGTCCAGTTCTCATTAGGTGCTTTTGCCATCCCAGGAATATAGTTATTTTTTTTAAAATACACTTCTACAAAGTCTAAGAATTTTTGCTTACATACTATGTGGATGTGAGTGGAAGGGAGCTTTGTTAAGTTGCTTAAGCTATAGCATTTACCTCTGAACATAGCAATAGCAATAGCACTTAGACTTATATACCTCTTCATAGTGCTTTTCTGCTCTTTCTAAGCGGTTTACGGAGTCAGCATATTGCCCCCAACAATCTGGGTCCTCATTTTACCCACCTCGGAAGGATGGAAGGTTGAGTCAACTTTGAGCTGGGGAGCCAGCAGTCAGCAGAAGAAGCCTACAGTGCTGCATTCTAACCACTGCGCCACCAGGGCTCTTACCAAATAGAAGAGTACATTTTCACTCACTGTATAATTGAGCCAATACTCAACTTGTGGCAAGATGGGTGCAAATAAAACAAACAAAAATATTTTGTATGAAGCTTGACTGAAAATTAAAAACCTGTGTGCTGTCTCAAGTAGAGTCTTGGAGTAAGGCTTACATCTGCTCATCTATAAAGAACACGTGTTGATCTGGGATCAATAATTCACTCGTAGCATAAACCAACCCACAGGATTACTGTGATAAAAAATATGAAGTGTATGTATGTATGTATGTATGTATGTATGTATGTATGTATGTATGTATGTATGTATATATTAATGCCCCAACCATTTAGGTGATACTGATCTCTCTCGGCCCTAGGAAGGAGGCAATGACAAAACATTCCTGAAAAACTTTGCCAAGAAAATTGCAGGGACTTATTCAGACTGTTGACAGGAGTGAACATTGACTGGAAGGCACCAAAAAACAAATGAACAATAAAACAAAGTATGCATTTAGCTTTAGCTTATCTGATTGACTGTATGCTCTGCAGAATCACCATAAATAAAGGGTGCCAAATAAAACACAAGATTTTAACAATTGATTGAAATATCATTCTGTTCCTCATGTTGTAATTATGAACCTTAAAGACCAGTCCATTTTTGGCAATCTTCCAAAGTATATTTTGAAAGATTAATTCCAAGATATTTAATACTTTCAGCTGAACTTTATTGTAAATATCATTGAAATAACTGGGTCTTGTTTTCATAGTACTACTTTAATATAATTCATGACATCTAGGAGAATCATCTAAGAAGCTATTTGCCATTAGAACTGGCAATGATTATCAGTCACTTCTTTTAGGTGAGAAAATAGACAGCTGTATTTATCCTGTCTTCCAGAGGCAATAAATACCAAATATTGAATTTGGTGGGTTCAGGTAAGATGGACACTACTGGCAACCTTGGCAACTTTAAAACAGATGGACTTCAACTCCCAGAATTCCCCAGCCAGCATAAAAGTTGGCAAGACTGAAAAACTCTGCTCTGGACCCATTCATATGTCTTTATTGGTTTTGCAAATTTAATCCTCATTTATTCTCTCTCTATGCATCTTTAATCTGAGCTATTTTGTCCACATTCATTTCTCATTCATTTTTGATATTTTCTCTTCTTTATTTACCAAACATACTTCTTAAAATACCCGTGTCACCATGTTTTTAATGCTTATTTTTATATTCCTCCTGAATCGCACTCTAGTACTGTTTGGAGCTGTGTGCCCATCAGCCTGGGGGGGGGGAAGACAAAGAAAAATTGAGGAGGACAAATAAAGGGTTTTAGGATGGGCAGAGGGCATCCGCAGCGCTTTGTCTCCAGTAAGTGACTCCTGCAATTATTACAAAAAATTTGAAGGCCTGCTCACATTGTGTCCCCTTGTCTGAAAACCATTTTATTTAAAACCATACTGATGAGAATTGCACAAGTTGCATTGTGATACAAGATGGGAGGAGGTTCTGGTTGTGGTTGTGGTATGTTTTCCATATGCTATGATATACGTCTAATTCTGCCTCCTTATTGCCCATAAACCCTAAATCAGAAAAAATGAATGAATGCATTTTGTATGCAATCTGTGCTGTTGAGTGCAATCCCCCCAAAATTGCAGTGAATACTAAATAGGCTGTAAAATACCATAAGGCTTGAGGGGTTTTGTCTGTCTCCAAGTCAGCATGTAGTTTTCTTGGTGAAGTCATTCCTAGGACTGAAAGAATGAGTGACTTTGTGCCTAAGGTGGGACTCACAGTATCAAAGTTGATACTTTTGCTACTACCCCAATCAGGAGTATGGATCTGAAAATGAATGCATAAATTCAAGTTGATTTATGTTTGACAGGGAAAATGGAGTACAACTGCAAGTTATACATAAATAGTGAAAAACTACAACAAATGCATGAATCAGTACCTCGATAGAATGTTTGCACTAGGGTGCAATTCCAGAATTATTATTTTCTCTAATAATATCTATGGAGCCCAGAGGCCCATTTGAAAATAAAGATTATGCCAGAGAATGGTGCTTTGCTTTGAAGCTTTTCATTTATTTTTTTTAATTACAATTGTATTTGACAAAAAGGTAAGGTAGGGAATTTTGCATATACTAAATTTAAACTCGGATTGAAAGCAGCAACACTTTTGATTACAATTTAATATTTTATAATGCAGGGAGTTGTATGTTATGAGAAACAACACAAGATGAAAGTTCAGATGAATATAAAATATACTATTTTTTTAACAAGTATTTTGAATGCAGTCTAGATGATTTGTGTTTGTAGTAGAGTCTTTACTATGCTTTCTCAAATATAAGCCAAGGAATAAAAATCCTATGCATGTTGAGGGTTATAGTCTCTTCAAGAAAGTTATATATTCCATCAGGCTTCACCATATCACTCTTTCACGGTCCGATTTTGCAGCTCTGGCCATTTCCTGAAATATTAGTTCCTTTCCAGGATGGGCTAGCCTTCTCTATCTATGGTTACTTTTAAGAAAGCCGGTCTGTAGTTTGGAAGAGAATCCACTAGATGGCAGGACTAGGTCTCCGAATATCTTTGACGGCTGAGTCTTAAAGGCGCTGGGAGTGGGACGCATCGCCTGCCCTCCGGTCACACTTGAACTTACTGCTTTGAGGCTGATGAACTGCCTCTCTCGACGGTTTCACTTCCGCAGTTCACGATTTATAGAGATTGAGAGGAGCGCTCTCGCTCTTCCAGGGATAGGAAAGCACGCACAGGGGCTTCTTCCAAGGGAGCAGCTCTCTCTTCCCGTGCTCAGATGCGCGGCAGCAAACTTATGCAAATGCAGTCTCGCTCCATTTTATCCGGGAAACTGGTCTTCCTGAACGGAGTGTTTGATATTGGCACCGTGGGCTATCCCTGTGGGCCCCAGCAAATCCCAGGGAGATAAGAAGGGCGGGGCGGGGCGGGGAGTGGTGGTTCCTCATTCCCCCTAAGTCTTGTGATCTTTAAGCGCCTTGATCTCGAGGGAGATGCCGTTTTGCCGGTCCTCGCAGCGCGAGCAGCAAGGCGCTAATTAGAACGGAACAGCTGAATTCGTATCACATTGGAAAACTGAGCGGGAAAATTATGGGATTAAATGCCCCTTGACGTTCAAAAGAACAAAGCAAAACATGGACGATGGGTACAATTTGGTCTCTGTCCAATGTTCAGACTGACTTCCTCGCCCATCAAGCCCAGCTCAGGAGGGAATGGCAAGGAATTGTGGGAACTGCAATCTGGAGGGCGCCGAGCTTGAAATAAACTTTTTAAGAGCATGCGGTCTCCCTGCACGTAGGAAAGTAGCGCTTCGGGGACAGAGCTGTGCGTTCTCGTTGTCCTCCAGGAATTCGGAAATCTGGCCCGCTAAGCTGCGTGACCGGAATTTTGTTTAAGGCGTGGATTTCAGTCCAGCAATAATGCCTGACGTTTTCCTAATTTGTTGATAAATATCTTGAGACGCAGAGGAGCTGTCCCCAGATTTATGTCAGTCTCTCGGGGGCGAAGGGGGGAGCCGCGCCGGTGCCCGATGGTCCAGTTACTTCACGCCCCAGGCTGTTTCCAGCGCCTCCTTCCCCCCGCGGCTTCCGAGGAAAAAGGCAAGGCCGGCTCCAGGGGCATCGCCGCTTTCAACTTCCCCACAGCTAATTGCCAGGGCACCTTCTCGGGTGTTTTGCCTCGGCTTTACTGCACCTGCGATAACGGCTCATAAAAGGGGGGGGGACTCTTATCTGCCGCCTGGCAACTCGCCCCTTCTGTACTGGCTGGATGAAGGTGCCCATCGCTTCAGTGGGCGAAAAGGTTGTGGTGGTGGTGGTGGTGAAGGAAAGGCGAGATACCTTTCAAATAAATCCGGGGGACAGTCCAGAGATACCTCGAAAAGGCCAATTGCCTGCTTCACCCGCTGCGCCCAAGCGACTGGGCTAGAGTCCCCAAAAGTCATGGCACTGCCCGTTGATTAAAGATGTCACAAGGCTCTCCGTTTGTTTTAGGGGGAACTCTTCGACAGATGTAACCAGCCTCTAGCAATTACCTACTTTCAGATAAAACCCCTCCCCTCGCAAACCTTTCCTTGCCAGAAAATAGGGCCGAAACCGGAGTTATCTACGCTTCAGTTCCCCGGATAATTTTGTCCCATGGTCCCCCGGCAGCAATTCCGCAGGGCGAACAATGACACCTCATCTTGGCTCACCTGACTTGGAAGTCAAGTCTCATCCGGAGCAGAGAGATTCTTTACACCCGCGATGTTCAAAACAGTTTGCGCCCACACGAGCTACGCAGGGTGGCCGCGCCAAGGCGCAAGAAACAGGCGCTCCTGCCTGTGGGTTTGGCAGGCAGTTTCTCTCCTCCTTCCAGCCGTGAGGAAGTGCTCGCTAATTTTTGTCCTTCAATAATGGGACCTTTTTTCCGTTCGGAAAGGACGACCACAAGAAGTGAGCTGCCCAACGAAACGTTGATGAATTCAGTCTCAGAGTGTCCTATAAATTAAATAACAGGAACGATACTCCAAAGCCACTTTCCGTTCGTGTGAGAGAAAAGAGACCACCACCACCCAGTGCCAGTATTTGATGGGGGGGGGGAGGTCTTTGAAGACTTTGCCCTCCTCGTGCTAACTATTTGTGCTCCCCTTCCTTCACCCACGGTTTTAGCTTCCCTTTGTGCTTTCACCCATTAAAAGAGGGTGGCTGGCCCCAGATTTACGTCAGTCTCTTGCCAATCCTGGGTGATGGGCTTACAAGCTCCTGCCACGTGAATATTCGGAATGATGACAGGGTGGTCTGAACATACTCGGTTAACAGCTGGGCTTCGACATCATCATAACCTTCACCATATCAAGGTCCAGCTGTTAACCGAGATGATGGTGGCGGCGGTGATGATCTCACCGATTTCTTTTGAATTGCTTGACGAATAAGGTGATTAATTTGGATGGAATCGGTAATCTTTTTTAAGACTGGCTTTTTACAAGAGAAGGGTGTTGGGATCGAGTATTTAGAAAACCCATCGCAATTTATTGGAATTTGGAAATCAACTCTTTGGGAACCCAAGACACTTTCTTCCAAATAAATGGGTTTGAGAAGACCTCGCAACCCCTTCCAGTTTTCCCAGAATTTTAGCTAATCTTAGGATGAGACCGATTCAGAGATGTGTAGGTTGTGCACAATATCCCGTTGACCAATTCCCTTATTTAATTTTATTTCATGATCCATTTGAAATAAAACAACAAAAAAAGATAATATGTTGACTACCTTTTCTACGAACCCATTAAACAAAAGACAAGCAGGATTCGGAATTTCTTGGCTGACCTAACCAGCCATTCACTTTTTTAAATTACTGGAAACCGCAGCCCTTTTCAAGGCATGGCCATTGGGGACGGCGAAGGCTCTGACTTTGCACCGGCCATTGGCCTTGAGCTTGATCTTCTCAGGCTTCTAAAGGCACAACTACAGCCACCCCGCCGGAGCTCCTGCAGTCCAATCCCCTCCGCGTGAATTGATGCAACCGTTCAGCTTTGTGAGGTGGAGTTTAATTTGCAGGTAAGAGTAACCCGGATGGCTGCCTTCTTCCGCTTGAGTTCGGCCACCCAGGCGCTCAAGTGAGCAGGATAAGGCGCTCTCTTGACAAGCCAGCCCACTCCAAGACTTTCCAATCTCGTAAAATAGACAACTTTCCCTTGATATCAGGGGTGGTTTATCTCTCCACGTTTAGGATCTTGGTGTCGGATCCGAACTACTAAAACCGGTCAGGCCTAAGCAACACTATTACACTGGAGGAAGGGATTTAGAGTCCTCCAGTGTTGGGAGATTCCATATCCTATGACCCTGAGGATTGGCCAGGCTGGCTTGGATTGATGAGAAAGGAAGCCAACACTACCCGGAGGCCTGTAGGTTATTCTCCGAGAGTACCTTAGAAGCGGAACGCTAAGCAGAAACTGCACAGGGGAAAAGGTAGCCTTTAAAAAGGCATCTGATGGAACCGCTTCAGAGGTTGAATTTGTTCTTCCAAATAGACCCCACGACTTTTCCATTTCCCCATCTCTTAATTCACTAGAAAAGAGAGATGTAATTCGCAGCTCTAATAAGTGTGTTTTAAAATGTACCGTGTGTGTGTGTGTGTGTGTGTGTGTGTGTGTGTCTCACACACACACACATTTCACATCCTGGAGACCTCCAGGTGTTTGGGGCTGCTATTCCTATGTTGTTGTTGTTGTTAGTTGCGAAGTCGTGTCCGACCCATCGCGACCCCATGGACAACGTTCCTCCAGGGCTATAATTTCCTATAATCCACCGGAAATTATAAGATTTCATCCTACTTGTGGCTGGTGAAGTATGTCTGTGTATAGAGGATATTATCTATCACAGATACTAGCGGATACATTAAGCTAAACCACAGTTCAGTTAACAATGGTTTGTTAAATAAGCAACAATTCGCCAACGGGCTAAGGAATAAATCAGCTTACAAACCATAGTTGGCTGCGAAAGCACATTTCGACGTGGTATGTGAACGCAGCCCTTAGCACAGAGTGTTTAAATCTATGAAATATTTCTATGAACAATGATTAGAGGGTGATCGACAATAGTGTTTCTGAGCATTCACAGAGTGCCTTTTACCCGACTGCACCTCCATCCTAAGGCCTGAACAAATCAAACAGTCTGTATTTGTACAAGCCTTTTAAAAGTGAGGTTCTTTTAAAAAGAATGCATCTCAAAAACCATATTTTTCAACGAAGTAAACGCTCAGGAGATCTGAAGTTTACATTACTCTTCATTGCCCGATTACCCCCAGGCAGAGCGGGGAAAAAAAATACCTCACCCCATTGCTAAACCAGGCTTCCTTTCCTGCCTCTTCCTAGGCTTGTTTACTCGAAAGTAAAGCTCAGCCAGTTAAGGGAGCCCAAGAATTGTCCAGCCAGCCTTTACCGCCATGAAATTGGGGGGGAGGAAACCACACGGCGGCATAAGTCAAAGATCACCTGGAGGAGAAAAATCCGGCCCCTCGGTGCCCCGCTCTTCGCCTCGCCGTTTCCCACCCCAGGTGAATTAGCGATGAAACTTCGAGGTGGCCGGCCTGCTTAAATCGCCTCCGAAAGTAGAAGAGCCTGTTCGGGGTTTAATTTCGAAACAAAACCACAGGTAATCGTCGCTGGCAGCCACTGAGATTCAGCCAGGAGAGATCAAATAGCTTTTCACCGCGGCCGCTCCGGTTAGTAATTCCTGCTGCCGCCCAGTCAAGAAGGGGGGTGGGGTGGGGGGATTATTCACCGTAAAGCGGACAAGGCAGGTTTTCTGGTTAGGCCAACTACACAGCAGTACTTGGAGACGAAGAGTGCTGTGAGACCGGAAAGCCTGCTTCATTAGAACTCGGGGAATAGAAAATCCCGCAGGTATTTAAGGCACACTTCACCTTTATTTTCTGTTCAAGCAACAAACACCCCCTACACAGGCCGTGCACATATTTCAGATGCGGTTTTCTTGGGCACCGATCTAATATTTAGGATCGCGGGGAAAATATAGGGGATTCGAGGCTTGAAAATGCCCACTTAAACCCTCTGAAGTCTCTCTGAGATTGCCAGACTCTTCACTTTCTCCTTTTTTTTTTATTTTTATCCCATTTGCTTGGCTCTCGGATATGTCCGTCAACGGGTCTTCTGCATTTATCCCCCTCCGCAAATTGCAGGGGATTTCTCTGGGCGGATCGAATGCGATTGCCCGGGCACTTAGGACGGAGATGATACCGTCCCGGGTGTGGCCCGGCCTGCCCTGGGAAGCCCCAAAGGATCTTCTGCAGCTTCCGAAAAGCTGCCGCCACCTCCTTATGCTGGTCAGGTGAAAAGTTGGGTTGATAGAAGGCACTAAATATAATTGGCTTAAGTTTGTGTTTAGTGGTGTGGAGCGAATCGGCCCGAAATGGCGAGCCTCAACTGGTACCTAGATAAATAAGGACAATGTTAAATCCTCTTCGCCATAAGTTCCTTTATGAAAGACGCAGAGTGACAGCTGCTACTACCCTTCGAAGCATAAGATGGGCGTAATTTTGCCCGTTGAAGCCGGTCCGATACTGTCAAAAGTGGAAAGGTAGGGACACACATTTGTATCCCTGTAGCGATGTAAAGTATGTACTAATGGCAGATATGGCGGCGCAGCGATGGTTGGATGGCACCATAAATCATGTCGGAGGAACGGCGTAGGGACCGAAACGCTCGCTTACTGGTGTCTGCATTTGTAAGTTTCACCTAGGCTTGTGCTCGAGTTATTTTTGAACGCAGTCAATCATATTCGGCTTATCCAAGTGGTGTCGAGTTGGTAATCAAGTGGTCGAACTTTGGAATCAGACTAAATTAAGGCCACCACACCCGGAATGCAAAAAATCAGGACCAGATGGCAGAAAACTAGCTCTCCTGCTGTCATTTAGGGGCTAGGTGGGTATCTGCAGCATAATCCAGTTAACCCTAGAGTAATTTTCAATGCCAAACATTGGAGGGTTGACCGATTCAGCCAAATCCTGATGCCAAGTACTCCTCTGAAGACGAAATTCAAACCCGTTTAATTCCCACTAAATCAGCATTATGATTAACAGTTACTGGCTGTATCCTGGCCCCCTTTTAAATGTGCAACTCACTAAGGAACTGATAATTAAAACAAATAGGTTAGAATTTACATTTTTTTTTAATTTTTAGTTTTCGTTGGAATTTGGTTGTTCAATCCCTCTAGGTCTGCGCAGATATAAGTCCTATTAATCCTCGATGTACTGCAGAGCCTAGACTTGTTGTAATTCGCTTACAAATTATTCTTACCCCATCCCTGGCAGGGGACAACTCTAGCTGGCAGAAGACCTACGGAATTTGGGCTCCTGCCCGCTAGCTCCAAATGGGCTCGGTCCAGTTTTGCAAGCGATGGACGAAACCCGTCGAATCTCACGTTTGATTACACATAAATTGAGTTTAGTATGTGCTTATGTATACGCGTTAAGTCTTTTAGAGTGACCAATAAGTGCAAGCACTTGGAATGCTATCGGCGTTCTTCCTGTTACACGCACATTTTCTTGGAGTAAGGTTGATCCCAGCGTCCCAAGAAGCGGAAGCAAAGATGTTCCTCGCCCCACACCTTTGGTGTATTTAACGGAAAACCACTTTCAGGACAGGTAAAGCCTAACGAGAAACCAGACAGGCGCCTTCCACCGTGGCCACGCCCACAGCTCCATCCAGGGAGGTCGCTCAGTTACTTGGCAGCCCTCCGTAGTGGCTCCTTTGCAGCACTGCGCGCGACCGTCTGCAAACCAACTTGGACTAAAATTTCAGTGAACGCAGAGGGACTAGCGCTGAATACACACACCTTGTTTAAATGCGAAAGCCCTATTCCACCTGCGGCGCGTGGCAGCTACTCAAGAGTTATATCCCGTCTAAGCACAGAGACGCTTGTTTTTCCAGCCCAGGCGAGGCTGAACGTCGAGCTTACAAGGGGGACAGGAGCGCGCCCGTGGGGGAAATGACTCCCGGGCATGAAGAAACCGAGGCCCAGCCGACATGCGGGAAAGCAACAACTTTCAGTTTTCCGTATGCTCCTAGTTACTGTTTAACATCCCCACCCACGTTTCAGTTTGTTTAGTAAATCGATCTGAAGCGACTGCCGGGGCCCCGTCGCCATTAAGCCAGGTTCCTATTTGTTCCCCTCCGGGGCAGATTGCGCTCAGTCGCCGGGCGAGCGAAGGGCAAGGCCCGGGGAAACGGAGGGGAGGGAGCCTGGGGAAGGGAGCGTGGATCTGTTCCTCAGGCGCTTCTAAGCTGACTCGCAGCTGGCTTCACCCGCCAGGTAAGTTTTATTTCCGCCGGCGCCTCTAGAAAGACGAGAGCGGAGCTTTGCCGCCCTCGCGCCGGCGCCTTATCTGCCCGGAACTACGAGGCCTTTCTGGTCCAGCAGGAGCCGGCGGAGCTCCAGTGCCGCTCGCCGCCGAGCTGCTGCTACGATGACAAGGCGAGAAAGGAAAAAAGAGCGACGGCTTTGCCGTTGAGAGGTCACGCTGCTGCTGCTGCTGCTGCTTTGCCTACCCAGGGCCTCCCGCCCCTTTGAACGGCGGGGCTGCAGCCTCCCATTAGGGAACGAAGGCGCGTACTTCAGCCGGCTCTTTTGGCTTAGAGGGGCTGGATCCGCTCCTCTCTGCGAAAAATGTGAATCCCAAGGCGGCTCTTCTCGCCCTGTTTACCCGCCCTTTTATACAGAAGGAAGTTTTTAACTCACTTTGGACTTGGATTTAAACCAAGTTTGGGAGAGCTCCCCTCCCCGATAATTTTATCCCACTTCCGGTAGGATGGGTTTCAGAGTAGATTGTTAACGAGTAGATTGCCCCACGATCCTGGTTCATTAAACCAGGATCTGTCTCTGGAAGAGGAACTTGGGCAGCTTCCTCAAGAGTGCAGAGATTTCTGGTTAGTCCCAGGGCGTTTCCCAACCCACTATAAATTCCATTGCGGTTAGGAAAGAATATACAGTGTTTGTCTCCACCTGAGTTGTAACAAAAAAGTCCTGCAACAAAATGTTAGGAGATATTGGTGCATCTTAGTGTTCTGTTATCCATTGTGCTGGCCCTGCCTTGGGCCTTGTGTCCAGAGTTTGGCTCCATTGTTGTATTTCTATTTTATTTCCTTAACTGACCAAATGCCAATTGGGATATTATAGCAGGTGGTGGTATAATCCTGCATACTCCTTGCTCTCATTTTAGAATTAAGTTCTGCAGCCCCATATTTAGGGCAAAGAGGTCTAAATAAAATAAAGAATTGAGCAAGAAAAAAGTGCAAGATCATTACATTTATTTGGTGGAATGCCAACCTTTCTAAAACTATCCAAAATAAAACACCCTTTTTATAAAAGAAAATTATTTTGATATGCAGATCTTTCAGTGTTTGATTAATTTTACCATGTTGCTTCATATACATGACAGTACATTTGCATGAAACCCCCTTGCTGTCTGATTATGGTTTTAAAAAGCAACTATATGAAACAGTCTTATATTTAAAACAATATCTCTAAAGATATTGTCTTCCACCACACAGTTACTGCCTGTAGCCCAAAGTGGCTGATTATTCAAATTAGTATATTTCATCACCTCCCACTCACATACTTTTTGGTTACATTTATTTCCCAAAATAGTAAAAACAAAATTGATTATTTTTCTCTTTCCTGTTTTGTCTTCATAACAATTCTATAAGTTACAAAAAAAATTAACTGGCTCCAAATCTTATCAACTGCTTTCTTAGGATAACTAGGATACTAGGACATACCCAGTATACATTATCTTCAATGTAACTCTTAAATGACTTCTGTCCCAGGATACCTAAGGAGTGCCAGTGGGGAATGTTGATGTAGAGTATGAATTATTTAAATGAGATGAAAGAGTAGATGCATGTCAAACTCACGACATCACATGATGTCGCACGACATCGGAACTTTTTCCCCATTGCCGGCAATGGGGTGGACGTGGTTTCGGCGTGACGCATGCGGCCCATGGGCCGGCAGTTTGACATACCTGGAGTAGATGATAAAAAGGCCCTGCAGATGCCATTGTCCATCAATTACCTTTCACTAAGAGTCCTCTTCCTTTAGCTTGGTATTTCCCTTTATTTTGATTCTACCTTCATCTAAGGCTCTCAAGATCTTAGAGGGTTATTTCTATGCTTGTCACAACAGCTTTATAGCATAATGTAGTAGGTGAGCTTCACAGGTGAGCCTCCGAGTCTAGATGAGGAATGAGCAATGGTGGGTCCTTCCCCTTTGATATTGTTGACCCAAGTTCCATTGTCCTAATTTACATGGACAATGGAGGCATCTGGAGGGAGTTGCAGTACCACAGCATCAGGGGCTCACATCCTGTGACTTCTAACCCATCAGGTCCTTTTTTTTTTATCATAATTGTTGAAAACTCAAAGCACAATTTTAAGGAAATAGGTAAACTGTGCTATAGGCCATTAAATATGTATAAAACAATTTTAAAAAAACCCTCCAAACTCTTCAAATTCAGCACAGTCCTCATGCATTATGTGCACCACACCTATTAAGTGGTTATTATCCACTTGAAGATTGCTGACCTAGTCTAAATCATCATGGGCCTCTACAGTGCCCTATTTTTGCACCCTTCGCCCCCCCAAAAAAACAATCTGGTGGTATTTTTTTTTTGGACGGAGTGACAACTTGTGCAAACTCTCTGGAAGAAACACCAGCAGTCAGCCTGCTTGCAGAACTATTTCTGTCTCTAGGGCAGACCTGCACAACATAATGCCCCTGGGCCATATGTTGCCTGTCAAGCTGCCTTGTGCTGCTGGCACTTTTTGAAAAATAATCTACTGCCACCAAACATCAACACTCCTAAGAAAGACCTGCTGCTTCACAGCCACATCTGCCCGAAAGAAACACTGCCAAGCGCCTTCGGTATTTCCAGGCTCATGGACACTGCCAGCTCCATTGCTGTCTTGGAGCCACTAGCTATCAAATAGCATGCTAGCTGTTCTTTTGTGGCCTACCATTATTTTAAAAGTGTAAATCTGGCTCTTTCCTTCTATAAGTTGTGCAGGCCTACTTAGAGCCTAAAGTTAGACATCGTACTGTTTCTCAGTATTGCAGTGAAAAAAGTGATACTGTCTTTTATAAAACTGACAAAGCAACTTTCCCCAAGAAAGACTCTGGATTTCATGTGGCATGTTGGTTGCTCTCTATAGATTCACAGTGTTCAGTGTAATAAGCATGTCTAGAAAATTCTTGAAAGTGAAAGAGTAAGTCAATTGAAAATAGAGGATCTCTAAACAAACATTTGGAGGAATAGATAGTTATTACTGTATTAAAGGAATTTACTTTGAATTAAATGTGTTTGGAATTTATAATTGATGACATGAAAAAATAATAATCTCTTGTTCTTCAGTATTATGTGTCTTTTATTCATATAGTCATCTATTTCTAAGGAATTTGGAGCTCTAAGCTCCTTGTAGATAAAACCCAATCTTGTATATCATTGCTCAGAAGTAAGTCCTACTGGGTTTAGTTTGGTTTGTTCCTCAAGAAGATGATTTTGCATTTCATGTAACAACAACAGACACAAAAGTAGACTATACACTATGAAATATTCAGGTAAAATGTCAGTTGTGGGAAGGCTGTTTTGAATGTTTTATTGATCATCCCAGTCTCTTTTTCTCTTCTTCCTCTTGTTGCTTTTTGAAAATGTGTTTAAAGGGAGATAAGATGGAAAACACTTAAATGTTCTTTTGTAACCTGCTCCATGCTTCCCATAATTCCTATGTCACTCTGCAGCTTTGAGAAAGGGGAGAAAAAACACAGTTTAAATGCTGTTTTCATTGCTTACTACTTGCTTCCCTGTCTCTTTCTTCCTGTGTCACAGATGCACAACAGCTCTGCCTGAGGCACACCTCATACACATTAAAAAAAATCAAGTGTAGGACAAGATCCCAATGCAGCTACTTTTTCAGAACATTTTTGTGGCTTGTGAAATTGGAAAGCAGAACCATCTCTCTCTTTCCCCCAATGTTCATCAGACTTGATTAGGGATACCAAAGTAGAAATTGTCTTTTCTCATTTAACATTGAGTAAACGTGGAAAAGCCAGTCTGCTTTCAAATTAACAGAAAGAAAGGTTGCATCTTCCACTTGGGATGAAATCCCAAGTGATATGTAGAGGGAAAGAAACTATTGGGCAGTGTTGGCTGTTATTGTTGTCCTTCAAGATGGGTTGGACTAGAGTTTCTCAACTTCAGCAACTTTTAAGATACATGGACTTCAATGCCCAGAATTCCCCAGCCAGCATTCTGGAAGTTGAAGTTCATGCATCTTAAAGCTGCTGAAGTTAAGAAACACTGTGTTGGACTATAGCTTCTGTCTTTTCAGGCTGCAGGAGATGATGGAAGTTTTAATCCCATGTGTTTTGTTGATGCCAGTTTGCAGAAAGTGTTAATACTTTACACTACTGTCAAATCTCAAAGTAGCAGAAAACATGCCTTCAGTTTTTAGTAGCATGGTTAGAAGGCCATAGATTCTGAGGGTTCCAGAAGAAGCTTGGAGGGCATAGCATTTCCATCTTGTCAATTGACCAATGTGACTCCATAAGGTATAGAAATTAAAGCCACTTAGCTAATTCAATAAACTATGGTTCAGTTGCAAGAGTTCCTGTGTTGTATAAAAAACACACCTATTATGAAAGTAGTCTCATTAGAATATCTTACTGCAAAATTTGGAATATTTTATTTATAAAGTTTCTATGTACTTTTTTATTATGCTATTTACTAGCATTAGTAGGAGTAGCACCTAGACAATAGTACTGAATTTCTTCTGGATTCTTCAAATATATTTAAATCATTATCCTGTTTTTGTTTTGTTGTGCAGATTATCTTCAGTGTATCTCCTATACAAATAAGCTCAGTTGCATTGAGAGGGATTTATTTCCATGTAGGGTAGTAAGGTGGCATTTGATATACAGTACAATGTTGGGAAACAAGCAAATGCCAGAGAATTCAATGAGATTTAGTACCAACTGGGTATAGCAGAGATTCAACAGGTTTTAGTGGATGGAGGGGAACAGAATTATGGTGCAGAACATGCAAGGGTAAAATACATGCAGACAGGTTATGATTTTTGGAGCATCTGGATTCTAGGAGTCGGTCTTTATTTTTAAACCATATTAAATCTTTTAAAGACCTAGGCTACAATTTTGGAGTTTCCTGATAGTACAATAAAAAAAACTGTTTTAAAGAGAGCTTTAGTGCCACAAAAAAATATGGTCCTTAAATTGAGGCATAGGATGGAAATTTTAACTATGAATTTAAGCAGTTCACATTTTCTTCTTCACTGAGGTCCCAGATGGACTTAGGCAAGCCACTATCTTGAAGCCTCTGTTCTCCATTCTTTCATTCCCAGGGTTGCATTACATTTAGAAGTGTGCTGAATTCTTGAAAGGCAGTAATAACATACCATACTGCTGTAATTTCATAGCTGTTGTTCAAGAAGCTCACTCAGAAAACTTCTTTAAAAAAACCCAAGGCTTTTTTTCTTGCTTTATTTTTTACTCATGGATTCCTGAAACAGAATTATAAAATAAAGGGAAGTTTCTGTTGATTTTCACAGCAACCAATAGATGATATTACAGTGGTATACGTGTAACTTTAATTGGGACTTTCTGTTTTCTAACAGGGCTTCCTTTTACCTTTTATCTAGCTATGCAAATATAATTTTATAACATTTAAGAAGTGTTCAGGTTTTATTTCCCTTTCCAGGAAGGCTTTTTTTTAAATTATCTATCTTAGTAGTAGATGGGAGGTAGAATACAAAAATCTGGACAAAGGTTGTATGGCAGCAGGGAAACAAACAAACAAACACACCTCTGACTCATTGCTGCCATCTGGTGGTTATCTGGATTTTTTTATGATTGCTCAATCCAGGTCTGGTAGTCGAGAGTAGACATTTTAAAGACTGGAGTTGCAGTTTAATATTGAATACTGACCCAAATAAATAATTGTATGCATATGATTTCTTTGGTTCTGGCTAAACGTAATGTGCAAACCCAGCACTTTTTTTAAAAAAACATAGTTTTTGAATCTGAACTCTGCAGATGATGCTATAATCAATAAAACTTGCTTATAAAAACTGTAGTTTAGCATGTTGTGGGAACTAGACTATACAATATAGGAAACAGTTGAAAGAAAAACCAGCATGGATTAATGCAGAGGAGACAAGTTTTTTTTTTCTGCTATAGAGATTTTGTGCCTTCCTTTCCATCCTTATTTATGATGTTTTTTCCACTAATTTTTTTTTCTATTCCAAATTGGTCACATTGCTGCTCTATTTTGGCATCAGGATCTCAGAAGGCTTTGGGGTTTGCAAACTAGAGCTGGGGATTTTGTGTTCCTTTTTAAGAAAAGAAATACAGGCAAGCCTTAGAATGTTTGTACCAAACATTTTTCCTGACTTCCAGGAAATGTTGCCTCTCTTAATTCTGCATATCATTGTAGTCCTTGCCTGTAGAGGAAATGCTGCAAATTTTTATCCCAGTGCATTTACTCCCAGGTAAATGTGTATTCAAATACCATCAGAGTATCTAATTCTAAATCCTAGTCAATTCAATAGTCTTGCATCCAGATAAAATTCATAAGGTTACTTTGAATGGGAGGAATTTTGTAACAATTATATTAAAGCTACATACTAAACATTATGGTGAGAAACTGTTGCTTTCTCATATTCTGACTAGTGTTTCAGAAGGTTCTGAAAGAGTTGTGAAGCATTTAGTATTTCTAAAAATATATTTTATTGTTGTATAATTTCATTACAAATCCTAATCTATGGATTAGATGTATAGTGTTATATAGGTAGGTATTCTCTCTGTTCCCATTTTTCACTGAATTACACTCAGACAACATTACTAGAAAATAGATTCAAGGAAAGAAGACAAGGAAGCTGCTTGGAAAAAAGTAAAGTATGTGATTATGTGCCTCAGAAATGCATGGAGTTGCATTGTTGGAAATATGAAAAAAAAATACTTGGCATGATGAAGTAAAAGAGGCTGTGGATGAAAAATTGCACAAGATAGTAATTGCTACAAGAATCAGAGTGAAAGATAGTGTACATGGTGCACATAGAGAAAGGATTGTTGTATATAAAGCAAGGAAATGTTAAAATCAAAAGAGGCAGAGAACATGTAGAGTGATTTGTATGGAAATAAATAATTATTTTGGCCATGGTTGAAAAGGACTAAACAAAGAGTATGATGAATGAAATTAAAAATAGAAGTAATAAAGATATTTGGGATAAAATTGAAGTGAAGGAATGCTGAAAGAATATTTTAGAGCTTGATAAGGGAGTGATAATGAGATGTTGAGTGAACTGAAACAAATGCCATAAATGCTCATGTCTTCAGAAAAAATACAAAAAGAAAGTCAGATTTGATCTGAAAATATTAAAAAAATATTAAGATTTCAGATACATTGATGTAATTGGAGAAATGCTAATTTATTGATGTGGTTTCCTTATAGAGTAGCTCTGTGGTTTGTTTAACATGTTTCTAAACTAAACTAAATTTGTGCCTGTTGATTGGAAGAACATTTCTCTTCTACAAAGGTAGCCAAATTGAATGCAAAAATAATAGGGAGTTGCATATTGGTTGCCTAAGGCAATGAAAATAATGTATGATGGAAGTAAAATATGCGAGGATAAATGGAATACTTAGTGAATCAACACCAATAAGGTAAAAAGGCAGGTAAAAAGGTATGATGTCACTTGGTTTTTTAATGTATTTATTAAAAAAAATAATAATGCTTGTGATAACACTAGGCACATTAGTTGGAAATTCAAAAATATGCATACTTTTTTATGCAGACAGTTCTGTGGTGTTGATTAAGAACCCAAATGATTTTCAGTGAGATTGGATGATATAATAACAAGTAAGGATCTGAAAATTAATATGTGGAATACCAAGGTAGTTGTGCTGGCAGGAAAAATGGAATGAAGGATTGCAGGTTATATGTAAATAATAATAATAAAAAAACTACAGCAAATAGAAAAACATGTATATCTTAGTTTAATGTTTATTGAAGTTGGGGAAATTGATGGAAACATTTTACAAAATAAAAATAAAAGTAATCTTTTGTAAGGGATGAATGTTTATTGAAAGTGAAAGATACTGTGTTTAAGAGTGTTACTTTGCTTAGTTTGTTATATGTAGTTAAGAGTTTGGGTAAAGAGAAGCAGAAAGTAAGTTGAATATAATAGAAATGGGATACATAAAAGTACTTAAGAAGTATGTGCAGTAAAAGAAGAGAGTAAAAGAAGAAGAGAGAGGGTCAAGAATTCCAAACACAGTAAGTCACCGTTAATATTAGTAGCCATTGATAGCTTGATCCTCCATTAATATATCCAATCTTCCTTTAAAACTATGCAAACTGTCTGCTGTTAATATATTACTAGAAATGAATATGTGCTTGGTGAAAAATAATGGCAGTGTTGAGAATGACTTGGAATTGTAATATTGTAAAAGAGGAAGAGAAAATCTTTGTATCGTCTAAGCCACAGGTGTCAAACTCAATCATGTCACGTGATGTATCATGACGCATTGCGACATTTTTTGCCTTTGCGGAGCCGGGGTGAGTGTGGCCTGTGCATGACGCATCCGGCCCGTGGGCTGCCAGTTTGACACCCCTGGTCTAAGCTATATATGATTTTAAATACAGTACTCTTGTCATGTTTCCCCTCACACTCCTTTGTTCCAAACAGAACAGCTTCAGTTGCTGCCATAGGTGTTTTTTTTTTTTAAGAAAGAAGCCACTCTACCACCCACTATTTTTGTCTATTTTTGCTGCTTTTCTTTTCCTGATGTGGTAACTGAATTTGTACCAAGGTCAAGTGTGTACTCACTACAGAGTTTTAAAGGATATTATTGTATCTGTGAGCCTGTTTTTAGTTTCTTTTCTAATGATTGTAAGCATTGATTTCTACAAGAGCTGCACACTGGTTGACATTTTCAGTGAGATGTCCACTATGACTCAAGGATCCCTTTTTCTGTTTCTTCCCTACCAGCTGACATTAATATATAGGGTAAAATCTGCATTTTTTTTATGCCAACAGAGATTATATTTGCCATTTAAAAGTCTATTCACTGGGATAGATCTTTTTGGGTCTCTGCACAATTCCTCTTTTATTTTTCCACTTTGAATAGTTTGGTACCATATGCAAATACAGCCACTTCAGGGCTCAGCTCTAATTCCAGGTTGCCTTTGCAAGTTAAAAACACTTGGACTCAGCCTTCCATCTTGCATAATTCAGCAATATGAGACTTATCTGTTATTCCCATTTCTTGTTCTATTAGCAGGTGTGGCAGTTAATTTTCACATAGAGGAAAATAACCTGATATTAGATTCTGCTAATACCAAAACTTAAGACAAATGGAAACTGGACTTCCTATTAAAAGGAAAGTCAGTTCATAGCTTAAGCAAGAGAAAATCTGCAGACATTTGAACTTGAATTTCATTAGAGATAGAACTTGTACTTGAGAAACAGCAATTGCTGGAATTCTTTCATAGTTCTTGGATTTTTCTACAGTACAGCTAGGCCTCGCTTAATGTCTGCTTGTTCAGCGAGCATTGAAAGTTATGATGGTGCTGAATAAGGGGGACTTAAGACAAGTCTTCATAGTTGGGGCCATCATATAGTCATGTGATCATGATTCAGGAGCTTGGCAACCAGCCTACTATTATGGCATCATAGCATAACCATGATAATGTGATTGCCATTTACAAACCTTCACTGCTGGCTTCTGAAAAGCAGAGTCAACGGGGAAACTGGCAGTAGGTTGTAAATGGCAGTCCTGTGACTACAAGATGCTGTGACCACATTGGATTTGCCTATCGACGGCAACTGGGACTGCTGGATCTTCCATTGTAATTTGGTGTGACTGCACCAATGGAGTTCCCAGTCCCAATTATCATTGTTAAGCCTACATTGGTAAACAATTTATCAGAAATTTTTAAACGTAGTCTTCCAGAAAGAAGATGACAGCGGTTGCCAATGTAGAAGAGCCCCTGTCCTCTTAGGCCATGGCAGCTAAATTTGCTCAGAGTCTTTATTGACGGATTTGTCAGGAATCTTTTGAAAATCTATGTATTCAGTATCTATTGGTTCATTCAGTTAGATATCTCTCTTTCATTCTCTCTCTCTCTCCAGATATATTACTAATAATTTAAACTCCACTCTATAACATGAAATTTAGGTCAGTCTAAGATTACAGCTTTGGACCTGAGAAGAGCAAAGAATGTGATTTGTCCGGTCACATAAAAGCAACTGAAAGGTAGGCTTTGGATGCTGAGTGGCTTGCCTCACAATGCTTTGGCTCATTGATCTTTTAACTTTATTTTTTAGTAGTATTAATGGTAATTTTATAGGTAGGTATGCAGTTTTAAATGATGATTAATTTCTTTCTGACATCTTGTTTAAGTGAACCCTATATGAGAACCTGTCCTTGCAGTGCAACTAAGCTGAAAAACAGGTAAAAGAAATTCCCTATTACAGTGATGTTAAGCATGAAATAAAAGCAGGGTTGCATATCCGGTATCTGTTATATGAAGCCAATTCTTGTTGCTACCTGATTTATTGTTCTGATAGCTGCTTTATTCCAGTGCTTATGCAGAACCCTACAGGATGAAAGGATTGTTATTGTTTGGCTGATAGGTGAAATTCTCCTAGAACATTATCATTGTAACATAAAATGCCATACTTTAAGCAAAGGAGCACATAGTATTCTCATTTTATTTGTGTTATATGTTATATTAAAACTTAAAATTCAATTTGATGAACACCAGATATAAATACTGCCCATACTGAACTTTGTAGTACATAAATCTAAGTAAATATTCTCAAGGTTGGGTCATGAATGCATTATTATTGTGAAATTCTGATATGATAACGTAACTGCCATAATTGACAGGTGGATGCATCAAAAGCAAAACAAAAGTGTGCTAAATTTTAGGTATTTTGTAGATATTTTAAAATATAATTCAATCACTGCGATTGAATCAGGTTTTCACTTTACATTTTCTTTCTTCCTTTTTTTTAAAGTTAAATTCAGGTTGGAATAACACATATAATGTCAAAGCTGAAATCTATCAAACTGAAAGAGCCAGGCTACATTTTCAACCCTTTTCCAATTGTCAATTTAAGTTAATTGAAAGCGAAAGGTCTCGGATTCAGGATTGGGCCATTTAAACACAAGCGTGCTGCTTTCATTTCGTAGAAGGGCAATCTCCCTGCACACACGTATTTTTAAAAGGTTCATTCATAATTCTCCCTTCACACTTCTATTGGAAATGACAGAATTCATTATTTTTGAGCTTCAAACTATTTTCCTCCAAGTTGGGTGATGAATTGTATGAGATTTACTTCACAACATGACATGGCAGCCCTTGAGATTTTAAAATACTATGAGCTAGCTGCCTGCCCTTTGTAACTTCTGAGGAGCAAGAGTAAAAGGAACTTTAGACTGGCCCTCTGTGTCTTAGGATCCTAGGACGGATCTTAAAGTATTTTTAGGCCATCATGCGAACCATCATTTCAGAACCTTCAGCACTAACAGCCTGAAGCTTTTCAGGGACAAGTTGACCACTTTGTCCTTCTTTATTTCCATGGCAGTAACCAACTGGCTAGTTCCCACTCTTTCCAAATATTCCACTTGTATGCTAATTGTGAAAAATGGCTTATGATTTGGTTTGGTATGTCCAAATTGTTCCTGACAGATATGGGTATGTAGGTTAAGTGTGTATAATTTCTTTAGACTGTTTTTCTGCAAATATAAACAATACAGAGGGGTTTTCTTTCTTTTTTGTTGGAAATACATCTGCCTGCCCTGCTACTGTTAATATTTTGATGATAAATGTAATGGAACAAAAGAGATGAAGTTTATGAATCGGTTTTGAATCCATTTATATTGCATTATTGGCCAGTTTTCTACTTTGGAGTGTTTTAGTTCTACAGAAACTTCAACTTCAACTTTACTTTCATAGTTATAGGTTTGCTCTTCTGATTTTTCTTTAGGTTTGCATTCTACCTTTTTGACACTCTAAAATTTGATAACTCCTAATGTGTCAAGGGGGGGGGGCATAAACTTTTTCCACCAAGTTTCCTCCTCTACCTGTCTGTCTCTCTCACACAGACACATATATTTGAAAGTGGGAAATAAATACATTGCAAAGTTTCACAGTCCCCACTTTCTAATTAATTTTATTTTAGAAAATAAAATGATGGAAGTATGAAATTAAGTTTAGAGGTGTGAAGAAAAAAGACCAAGATGAGTAGGTGGTAAAAGTGTTTGGCTGGAATAGGGGTTAAAAATTGTGATAGCGAGTATACTAATAAATTGAGGCTTAAATAATTGTTTTTCCATGACAGCCATTTTATGAATAAGCAAGGCCAAAACAGATCTTTTGAGAAAGCACTCACAGTATCATGTCAACATTCCAAATGTTTCCAACACATCAAAAAATTGGGTATTTTTATCACACAATTTTAATGTTTTCTCTTGATCTAATAGATTAATTCTGCTGCTGCCTAGCAATTGCTCTCTCTTTGGAATCCTTGAGCTCTTTTAGTGGGAAAATATTAAAAAGCTTGCTGGAACTATCCATCCATTGTGGATGGAAAAGCTTGTTTGTCATGATTTTGCCTTAAGAGGGACACAGAAACCCTCTTGAAATTATCTACTTTCCTTTTTTCCTTGATCTGGGAGTTAACCTTTTTTTAAATTGAGACTTTAATGCAAATAAAATTACTAAGGCTGAATTTTGCAATCTTGGTTTACTGAATATTTTGGAAGATTGGCTGAGAAAATAGACTTCTTGTTTATGCTAACTTTCCTATTGTTCTGGCTGATTATATCCTACTCAAACAGGAATGCTGTTAATCATATTTGCACTTCAGTCCAATGTTTAGTATAGAAGTGAAACTAGTCTCTACTTTACAACAGGAGCGTGCAAGTCAGCACACAGACACATGATTTAAGAGCTCTGAAAGTGAAACTCATTAGACTGTTCCAGATAAACAACTTTATGTATCAGTGAGATGGTTAACATTTTTGATATTGTAAATAACATTCAGATTTCAACTGGGATATCACAAGACATGTGTACTTTACAAGGCATTCATTTTGATTCTAGGAGCTAACTGGGAAGCATTGTGTATGAAACATTATAGCAATTCATCTCATGATGTTTGATTGGTAGCATTTCATTTTTTTCCTTGATAAAGGACAAATGAGGGAATATATATACGGCTGCTCTTCAATTAGACAAATCCTTCATTCCAGAGTACAGGTCATGGAGTCATGATAATAAATTAAGGAAAACTTTCTAATAGTAAGAACAGCTTGACAGTTGACTCCCCCATCTCATTAGTGGGATATGTTCTAACAAAATCTGAATAGACATTTGCAAGGGAGGCTTAAATTTGAATTCCTGCATTGAGCAGAAGGTTGGATTTAATGGCCAATGTGGTCCCATCTGACTTTATGCTATAATAATCAAAGTGATGGGCATGCCTTGATTTTCCTCTCTAAACTTAACAAGTATACAGAAAGCAGGCTGCATTAGTAAAATAGAGTTGCCAGTAACTAGACTTGGACAGTAATCTTTCTTCCTGTGGTATCTAGCCTCATCTCCAGATATGGTTCTGGATGCTGTATTTCAAGGAGGATGAAAACATACAGAAGAAACTCAGACGACAGCATAGTGTACAGTATAGCACCTATTCATGAAGAAACTTAATAGATTTAGTCTAAATGTTAAGGACCTAGTTAAGAAAAAAGTAAATTTCAGTTAACTATTAAGAAACAGTTACACCACTTCAGCAATGAAGATAGTTATCTTGGAAGATGAAGGTAGATTCATTTTTGCTGGAGAGCTTTATGTATTAACTAGACCAGTGTTTCTCAAACTAGGCAACTTTAAGATGTGTGGATTTTAACTCCCAAAATTGGCTGATGAGGGAATTCTGGGAGTTGATGTCAATGCAACTTAAAGTTGCCGAAACACTGAACTAAGCATAACTTTTTGGAGAGGCTCTATGTTGGATAGAGATGTAGAAATAAATATACATCTAGTCTGAATGCTATATGTAATGCTAATGTTTTATACTATTTCATTCAGTTTTTCAGTGAATCAGTCATAGCATCAAGAGTTTGCGGGTATCTGATGTATGGATTTTGCACATAACTTTGCATAAAAAGTTTTTCCTAGGCAACTTACCTAAATAAATGCAATCTACTTTTTTTTATATAGAAGCACACTTTATGCATATTATATTTATACAATCTTCTCAAATAAGTGCTGCTTTGCATAGGCTTTCCTTCACAACAATAATGGATAGCAGAATGTTATCTGTTGCCCATGATGTGGCTAAATACATTCTGGAGAATTGTAGCATGTTGAAGTAAAATCCATAACTAGGGTTATCTGTAAGGTGTGGTTAAAAAAAGTGTGGCCTTTGTGATAGGTGGATCAATCACGCTGCTATAGCTACCATCTTGACTTTTTAAAGCCTTGTCTTTTGCCTAGTTAGCTCTGGATACCCAGCACAGAGCAAGGAGGAAGTAATGCTGGGAATTCCAGGAGTTGAGTGCACACATCTTAAAATAGCCAAGGTTGAGAAATACTGGGTCAGTGATCTAGATCAGTTAGACTCAATGATCTGCAACTCTCCATGCCTGTGAGCAATAGGCTTTGGATGTGTTCATGTTGATGTCCCCAAAGGAAGATGTTGCATTACACATTCAACTTCAACATCATTCATGTTCTTCAAGAAACAGTTTATAATACAAAATTATCCTATAGCACTGACTTGTTTTTTTTTTCATTTTTGCACTTTCTAAATGAAGTTCTCCAACATTGATTTCTTCCAAGTATCTGCCTGTTTATTCATGACTGATGTATTTTTTTTCTAATGTGGCTAAGAAATTATGTGTGTTATATTTTTAAAGAATCTAAGTCTATCAGTACCTGGATGGAGGACTGATGTGTGAGATGAGATAGGCCATTGATGATCTCCCCTCACTGACGAGAAGCATTTAATTCTGTTATTGGTATATGACATTCTAGATCACTGTTGAAAATCAATAAACTGCTAAAGGTCAGCCTTACAGCTTGACCTAAATCCATTTAGAGCCACTTTATATACCTCATTAGTAATGTAATTTAAAGCTAAAATGCCTTACCCACATACTGTTATATAGTGTCATTAGTATGTTTATTTTTATTTTTCCCGTCACAGAGGGTCTTGATAACTCTGTACGTGCCCAGTGGTCTCTAGACACCTACATTTACAGAATAAATAGATCAGAGTTTTTGCATTGTGGTCCAGAAAGCTTTTCCTGCTGGTTTGCAAACAACTGATGGATGACTTGATGGTATATCTTCTTCCTTATTTACAACGAGTAAATTGTATTAGTAGAAACTAAAAACCCATTTAAATTTTTCCCTTCTCATATTATCCATATGAGTAATTGCAGTAATTTCAAAACAATTATATGCACTTTTGAGCATGAGAAGTGAGCTTATGCAGAAATGCCTGTCTAGTATAAAATAATTCATAATACAACTTAATAACTTAATAATACAAGAACATCTTTGCACATGTCTAGCGAGTTTATTGAAAATTCCAATAAAGTGCATCCTATTAAGAATCAAGTGATGATTAGCATTTTATGTGAAACTTTCCCTTTTTCTCCCAGATTATTGACATTATATAATTAAGTTGGGCAAAAAATAATTTCAGACATTTGTTTGTTTACTGAACATGGGAATAAAAAGACTGATACAATTTGAGTAGGTTAGATACTATTCATTAAGAGGTGGTATAATTGTTCCTATGAATTGATCATGTGCTATCAAGAGCATATAGACTCTTAGCAACCACACAGATACACATTTTTTCTGTGATGATCTGTCTCTCAAGTGGTCCTTCTAGTCATCCAATGGAGCACCCATTGTCATTGTCACTGAGTCCACTCCCTTGTCCTTGTTGTCCTTTTCTTTTCCCTTGTCCTAGCCCTAGAGCCCTTCTCCCAAAGACTTTGCATAATGTGTCTAAAAGTACCCAGATGAACCATTGTGAGTCCTGTAGTCTTCCCCAGTGGTGCACTTCAGGCATAGCTGCATACAGGCCCCAAACTCTGCAGTTAAGGCACATAGAAGTGCAGATATAGGGCAATGTAATAGACCAGTTTTGCAAAAACTGCTTATGGATGGAAAGCAGCTTGCTTTGAATCATGCATGCATTTATTTTGAAATTTCCCTGAAATGGCAGAAACAAATATGCACTCCCACCCACACCCTCACACACACAAAAAAAAAAGCCAGAGAAGCAGCATTCTTTTGTTCTTTTGATCATATTTTGTCAAATTCTTTTGCATAATTAGCTAGTTCATTATCTTATTGTGGATTCAATAGGTGCTCAAATCTATTTTTTTCAGTTGCTCAGCCATATTTATTTTATGTGGTTTCAGGAAATATTTCTCATTCTAACCTGCCATCTTCTAGATCCCTTTGACTACAGTTCCCATCATGCCCCATTGGCATGAATATGAGTGCGAGCCAGGGGAAGTGTAGTTTAAGGCTCCTAAAAGCACTATACAGTAGTCCTCAACTTACAACAATTCATGTAGTGACTGTTTGAAGTTACAATGGCAGTAAAAAAATGACCTATGACTATTTTTCGCCCTTACAACCATTTCATCATCCCCATGGTCATGTGATCAAAATTCAAATGCTTGGCAATTGACTCATATTTATGACTGTTGTAGTGTCTTGTGGTCATGTGATCACCTTTTGCAAACTTCTGACAAGCAAAGTCAATGGGGAAGCCAGATTCACTTAACAATCGTGTTACTAACTTAAAAACTGCAGTGATTCACTTAACAACTGTAGCAAGAAAGGTCATAAAATGGGGTAAAACTCACTTAACAAATGTCTCATTTAGTAACAGAAATTTTGGGCTCAATTCTGGTCATAAGTAAAGAACTATCTGTATCAGAGACAGGTTGTAATTGTTTTTTAAACCTAATCAGTGGATTTTGTTATATATAGCAAGTCTGTTCTATCATTTGGGAATTCTTCAGGAAACTCTAAGAACTCTTCAGAAAGCACATTTTTTTAATCCATTGACAAAAGTGTTTCCCCTATCTGTATGGGAACTGCTTTGGAGACTTTAATTTTATAAGAATACCATATTCTGGAATGGAGAAAGGCTGATATCATGTTAGACAATGCATCAGTGATATGACAGTGTCTCATGTAATTGTAGCTGCATATGTTTTATTATTTTTCAAATAATTGTAAGGAGACACAAAGGATTGTGAGTATTCTGTATGTTTTGTGTCCCGCTCTGTTTAAAGTGCAAGTGCAGAACAGTAGATCGAGTGATTAGCATTTTGAAAATGTAGGTACCATATTAGACCTGCTAGATAAAAGGATGGGTTTTTTCTACATGGAGATGGTCATTTACATATTCTGGGAAATAGGTTGTTGCGAGGCAAAAGTTATGAAATCATTGGGTCTCCAGTTAAAGTTCTTGACTTAGTAGGTTCAGTCTAAGTATGACTCCTAGAATTTTCTAGGATGGAATATAGAAATTCTTCCTGGCAGAAGGAAATATTTTTGTTTGTTTGTTTGTAAATATTTGCCAGTCATATCTGCTGTAACAATTGTCCTGATGGCCAAGATATGCCAAAAGAGCCGAACAGAGGGTGTAGGTGGGTTACTGCAATAAAAGGTTGAATTATGCTATAACCAAGCCTCTGGGAGGCCAAGAAAATGCCTGCAATGTTGGCATAGTGTTTGGTCCATTTGTAGCTTGTACTAATTAGTTTCAACATAATCAAGAATTCTGATGCCCCTTGCCAAATACAAGCCACATTGATCATGAAATTAAAAAGATTAGGTTGCAGCATACTGTAGGTCCAGTCAGTTTAAGGTTGTTTCAGTCTCATTTAGGATTCAGTCTCCTGTCTGGATCCAGCTCATAGCTTGTGTATTTCAGTTCTTTCCACATTGTATTACCTGGGTGCTGAGCTAGCAATTGGTATTAACAATTTACTGCATTTGTAGGAGATCTCATTTTATTTAATCCTTTTGTTGTCATTCCCTCTGCAATAGCAAAAACAGCTGCATACTCCCTGAAGCTCAGGTTTGTTGATGAATCAAAAAGAATTTGCAGAACTTGCGAGAATGGGACTTATAAGATTGGTTGTGGTTGGCATTCTCATATGTGATTCCCCCCCCTTTTCTTTCTCTTTTCTCACCCCCCCATCCCCTTTTAATTTTGTTTGAGATTGAATTTTAGAAAGAGCTTTGTTCCAGGCATAGCTTTTGGCAGTGGGCTGCAGAGATGAGATTTCGTTGAATCATGTACGAACAGAAAATATGTGAAAATTGAAATGACAAGGTAGAGTAGCTTGGTTGTTGAAGTACATAAAATAACTAGGTTTGCAGAGAAATGAGAAGGGTTGTATATGTTGGTGTTTTTGAATCTTGAGTCACAGTTTTTGTTAATATGCTTATAGATTATAAGCATATAGTCATATATTATAAACATAAATGAATGAAATCTGTTCCCCTCTACATAACTGTTGCAGCTATTTCATTGTCTGATGAAATGGGGCAAACAGTTGGTGAAAGATGGCTAAAATATTGATAAATATGCTATTTGTCAGCATTTTTATTATTCTGTATAATTTCTACATCATATCACTGTGTCGCTTATTTCAGTGATAGGGAATTTGTACTTGGAAATAGCTTTTCCTGCATAGATCATCTGCTCCATGAATATAAAAGGTGTATATGAATGAATAAACTCTATTATTCCCAGCTTTCACTGAGCACAGTATAGCCAAGTAGGAGACTTTTCACTTTCCTCCTAATTTCATAGACCTCAAAACTGATGCAGTCCATGCATCTGCACTTATGTAGGGAATATTGTTATAAATTTCAGTAGCGGTGTTAATAGATTCTGTTTTTTTCATCATTTTCACATTGCTATTAGGAATATGTAAAGCCACAAATGAGTGATTTGATTCAAAGGATTTGACCAAGTCATTTCTTCAAACAAACTTTTGAACCAATTCAAGGCATCAAATCAAATTGGGCATCTCTGAATTAATTTGGAAAATTCAGAAATGATTTGGAGATCTGGTGGACTCTCTGGCTTTGAAGAGAATCAGACATTGCTTCAGCTTTCCTCCTGTCTAGGGACAAAATTGAGGGCACAAGTTGACTAGTTTGATAGTATTTATTCATCCATCCATTATATTTTAAATCTTCAGAAACATACATAAAGCAACTGGTCACAAAAGTACACCAGCATATAAATATACCTATATAGCAATATCCATCTTTATTAATTGTTTGACTGTTTCTCTTCTAAGTTAGTTAGTTTCCACTGTATTATTATTTCATCATCTCATAGAAGTTGTGAAGTGCTAGTGTATTTTTTTGTTTTGTATGAAGGATTTCTAAAGGATTTTTAAAAGTCCAAGAATACATTATTTACTAGACTATTGCTATACACATGCTTGCTAGCAATCTTAAAAGTGTTTGGAAGACTGGTCTTTCTCTTCAGAAGCTAAATTGAATCTACCTCTGTAAGGTACTTTTTTCCTATGTTCTTGATAATTTTACACTTAATAAAGTTCTGAATCTATATTTTGCTGCCTGCTTTCCTGAACAGTTCTCTGCTGGGTAATGGAGATCAAATTGCTGATTCCTGCAATTATTATCAGTGGGGAATTGTAATCGTTATCAGGATTACTGGGGTCATGTGGATAAAACTCATCTCCCACCCAGCTGGCCTGATCACAGAACTGCTGAGGCCTAGGGAAGAGAAAGGATTTAACATTGCACATATCCCCTAGTGAATTCCTGTAGAAAAACATTGGTCTTTAACAGAATCACTTGGGTGAATGTGCGCCTGAGGCTACTACCTCTCTTTAATTCTATCCGTGACAGTATATATGTGGTGTGTGTCCTGGCCCAGTTCAGCAGGCCTACCCGTCAGCCTCATATATCCCATGAGATCTTCAGAATGATTATTATTTATCTCTTATTATTTCTTAAACTTTCTGAATATAAGGATACTCCTCTACTATAGTATGAGTTAACATCTAAACATTACCATAATGAAAGTACTGTTGATATTGGAAGGTTAATTTTAATTGCTGGGAATTATTTTGACATTTGTCTGTTAACCGAGGCATGCATTTGTGTGACCATTTCATCCCATGATTGCTGCTTTTTCTCCTAATATTCCCTTTTCCTGCCTCTTTCTTTTGAAGGTTTACTATTGTCTCTTATCAGGTTGTGCGACTTTCCAGTTCCAAGAGAGGTGGGGATTTCTCAGAATAGAGACTTTATCAGTGTTTGCTTAGAATGTATTGCTTTTCTGCCATAAAAATAACTATTTACTGTAGCTTATAGTGGCTATAAACATTTGGATCAGACTTTTCCCCCCCATGCAATCTTAATGTAGCTTGTTCAATAAAGTCAGATAGAAAACTGTTTCAGTGATTAATTTAAGTATTAAAGCACTTATAATGGCAATAATTATGATGACTATCATTACAAGTATTTAAACATTTCTATATAGTAGGATATGTTTTTTCTTCTTATATCACATCCATTCTGTGATTTTGAGTTATTTTATGAATGCCTGGAAGAGACTTTCTCAGAGATAGCCAAACTATTATCTATGTTGAGGCTTCAAGAAGCAGAAGAAAAGAAGCTTTTTGCTTGGTAATAATCTGCAAATAACCAAATCTTGGAAAGAACTTTTTGATCTGGGTTGAGATGACTACATTTAACAGCTTCATGGCTTGGAAAAGTGAATCAAAGGAGAGTTTCTTCATAGAGATCTAATATCCAATGTTAAGTTGTTTTTTATTATTATTATTATTATTATTATTATTATTATTATTATTATTATTATTATTATTATTATTATTATTATTATTATTATTATTATTATTATTATTATTATTATTATTATTATTATTATTATTATTATTATTATTATTATTTAATTAAATGATAAATTGCATCATATTTCCTTCAACACCTTCAAAGGAAATCTATTCAGAAACATAAATAGAATGCAATTAAAAAAACCTTAATGAATTGATACATTAAAGGCAAATTTTAATTAAGAGAATATGCTTTACTAAGTAATGTCTAAGCCAGATGTATTTATCTTCTAAGCAGTCTGCATAGCACAAGGTTAGATAATAGGGGCAAGTAATGTAGTAATTTCTTTGCTAGTTAACAGCACAGTGCTAACTGCCCCAAACCCTGAATTATATTATTTAATTCAGTTATGAATAAGTAATATAAAGATTCAATTTCATTTAGTCAGACTTAATTATCAGTCAGCAAATAGTTCAATTTTTTTAAAGAAAAATAATAAACATATTTGTTAAAAGATGCAAATATAAAAGCTTTCTTAAAAGAAGCAAATTCCTCCTATGGTTAAATGGTGCTAATACATGTTTTCATCCTCTTACATTAAAGTGTCATATTGGATCAGAATTACTTTTAAAAATTTATATTCTGACTGAATCTGTTGGTAGATTTCCACCTTTGAAACATTTTCTTTGTTTATTTATATTCACATTTTCTTTGTTTATTTATATTCTACCATTATCAAGTTTTATAACTAATTCAAGGCACATATCTAACATATCCCCCCCTTACACTGTAACAACTCTGTGAGTTAGGCTGAGCCCAAAGAAAGAGTGAGTGGCCCAAAGTCATCCAGCTGGCTTTCATGCCTAAAATGGAACTAGAATTCGCAGTTTCCTGGTTTCTAGCCTGGTGCTAAACCACTAGACCAAACTGGCTCTTATTCCATTAACAGAATGGTGACCTTAATTTTTTTTTGTATGTATATATGTGTATGACTGTATATATAAATAATCCTGCACCATGAAGAAAAGGAATAATGGGTATTATTAATGTATCATCCTACAGAATCCAAGAGGAGTGTGGTCCAATTTTGTTCTGTAAATTCTATGGTCTTTCTGAAGAGCCCTAGTAATTTCTCCAGCCAAGGGAGAATTTCTAGAGAAATTTGGAGGGTATACAGAGGTAGAGGACCATTGATGGAAATCAATGGTCCTCTACCTCTGTATACCCTCCAAATTTCTCTAGAACTAGGGATTCTATGGAGCAGACTTTGAAGGATATGGATTATAAAGGGAATGGCCCTGACCCTGTTAGCCTTCGGACAGATTTTGAAAACCTGCCTTATTCTTCAGGTATCTGATCCATAAATTTAGATAAGCTCTGTTGTTAATGATTGCAATGTATAATGTTCCTCAGGGTTATGGGCTGTTGTTTTTAACCATTTGGTTTTTTGTGTGTGCATGCTATCCAAAGTCACTACTGTGGGATGAGTGGCCATATTCGTTATTTAAATTAAATAAATAAAATTAAATAAATAAGTAGGAAAACTTTGCTGTAAGAATTGAAGTCTAGTGTCACTTGACTTGTTCCTAATTCTTAATGCTAATTAATTTTATTATATTGATACTTCATAATAATTACTACAAAGCAATAGACAGGAAATTTAGGTTCTATCAAAGACAGCATTTTAGTAATGACCAGGCCTTGGATGATTGTTAAATGACACTGTATTTCACTTACATCTTGTTTGTTTCAGTTGTTATGAGACAGCAGAATAGTTATTTTTAGTATTTTAGCACCAGCTTTCTGTGACATTCAAGCCGGGCCACTGAAAATTGTTTGTTCATCTGTAAGAGCAGAACCCTTTATGTTAAAAGAGGAAATATATTTATTTATTTGCTGTACATTCTAGGTAGAGTTGAGATAGAATGATATGAATAAATGTCACTCAGTAAGATTGGTCTGGGTCTTCTTAGGCTAATAACTTAACTGCATCACCACAGCAGTTTTCTGAGGGCTGTGATGGGTATGGAAAAATTAGTTATGTGATATTCTTTAACTACAAGCATTGCCTGGTTCCAAGGACTGCCATTAAGAAGCACAGCTAAATAAACAACTTGGGATATGATTACTTTAGTGCATTTTCCTGGCTTTATGCCATTTTATTGCCTTTCTAATGGCTATTAGATTAGATGTGTAAGACCTCTGGAAATGTACACATTGAAATATACAAGAAAGTAAATGGTTCCCACAGAGAATCTCACTTTTCTTTACTACAGATGATGGAGAGACTAATTTACCTTGCATTGATAAGCCATATTATGGGTGATAAGTTTAAAAACAGGTTCATTCGTAGTTTTTATTATGCTTTATGCAGCTATGATTTTTATTGCAGAGAAGGGAACCCCACTGGGAGACTGACTGTTGTTATAATCGAGTATTTTTATTTTTTCTTTAAAAAGACAAGGTAATGACATTTTTAATCCAAGTACTATGAAAAGCTACGGTGTTGAATTACTTTTTACTTTAATTTTTAAATAAATATATATGGTATTTCCCAAATAAATTTCAAAGATGGGATTAACGGTAGTGCTTTCAAAAAGACCAATGATAGTGTGATAATTTTCAGCTTTCTATTTTACATTCTGTGCAGTTCCTCCAGGGCAATAAAAGTAAAAAAAAAACAAAACACACACACACAAACCTACTCGGTCAATGGAAGCTTTGCTTAGATCGTTAGAATTTTGTTGGACCTGATTTACCACATTTTCTTTCTTTATTTAATGTAATAGATGCCTAGTAACTGCTATTCACCAAGCAGTTAAAACCATAAAAATACAAAAATAGAATTCAGAAACAGCACTAAGACTGCCAATATAAAGATGAGAGAACTAAAACAAGCTTGTACCAAACCCTGATGTTCACAAGATTAAATGTTTCAAGGAATAAATTGGATTTTATTCATAACTACAGTCAGAGTGACATTTTAGCATAAGAGTACAATATATGTTAACAATGTGTTTCTAGGATGGTATACAAAAGTGTTAGTCTAATGAAGAACAATTTATTTAAGACAATTTTAGGAATCTTTTTTTTCCATATTATTATTATTACACACATCCCTATCTTTGGGGTCCCCAGAAGTAGGACTATAACAGTCATGTTTGCTAGATTGTAAATTGTTCAACAGTATTGGGGGCCCTAAATCTGAGAATCACAATTCTGTGTGAAGAAGGATAATAGGTAGCCAAGGGCACTATGCAATTGTTGATTATGATGCAGTATGTAGTAGTGGATTCTCAGATGACAACAAAATATTTGACAGCAAGATGAAATCTAAAGTAGAATTATTTATATCAACACATTTGTGACTTTTGACAAGGAACAATAATGAAAGTGCTTGAGGTCTTCCTACAGGTACTTCAAGACTTCCAAGAAACAGGAAGAGGAAGGAGTATTAGGTACATTTGCTGCCTTGATTATTTAAAAAAAAGAATAAAGAAAGACAAAAATAAAAAAAACGAACTATTTGAACAATTAGATCAATCAATATTTTTCATTCAAAGCAATAAAACAAATAAGTGAAATGATATTTCCTAGATTTATTTGATTGTTTTGGGGTTTCTACATATAAATACAGGTAATCTTTGACTTACAAGCTCAATTGAGCCCAAAATTTCTGTTGCTAAGTTAGATTACTGTTAAGTGAGTTTTGCCCCATTTTACAACCTTTCTTGCCACAGTTGTTAAGTGAATCACTGCAATTGTTAAGTTAGTAACATGATTGCTAAGTGGATCTGGCTTCCCCATTGACTTTGCTTGTCAGAAGATCACAAAAGGGGATCACCTGACCCTGGGAAACTGCAACCATCATACATGAGTCAGTTGCCAAGCTTCCGAATTTTGATCACATGACCACGGGGATGCTGCAACTGTCATAAGTATGAAAAAAGGTCATAAGTCATTTTTTTCAGTGTTATAACTTTGAACGGTCACTAAATGAACTGTTGTAAGTCGAAGACTACCTTCTACAAGGTTTTGGACTACATGGACCAAAACAAAACAAAAACATAAAAATACAAAGAGAATAAAGATTAGCTTGTTACCTGATAAAAAGTAAATAAAATAGTCAGTATGAGCGTGTGTCAAATTAGCATTTTAGCTCCAGATCACATATTCCTTTTAAAATCCTGTAACAATTATGGTACATTTCCTTGGTACAGAGAACTTCAAATATATGATTTGATTGCATAAAATAAGTAAAGAAGGAATCGTCATACCTTGTGGGCTACCTATACCCATAGATCATCTTCAGAGTGCATATTCCAGGTCCTTCAGTGCCCTGTGAGGAAGTTGAAATTTTCTGTGGTAGATGCACGACTTTGAAATATTTTTATCGAGGTGTTCCTTGCACCATATTTACTGTCTTTTTGTGCCAAACAAAGGCCTATTTATTCCTTCAGAGTATTAAATACATTAATGCATAAATTTAAAATATATATGTTTCACAGAAGCTTTTAAGCTATTCTGGTTTCTGCTTTTATTATTTGAATATTTAATTTTGTTTATTCTGTGATAGAATTTAATGAATATTAAAAACATTGTTTTTTAATGTATTACAACCCTATAAATAAACTCCTATTTGGAGAGCAGTTTCCCATTTTAATAAATAAATAAATAAATACCTTATAAATTAGAAAGTTGTAAACACATTAATACTCAGGCACCAACTCTCCAAAATTGCTGCAGATAAAAGAAAAACTAGTTCATGGAATTCTGAATCTTTGGTTCACACCAGGCTTATATTAACTAATTACAGCCATAGCAATTCAACAGCCCTAAAAAAAGATGTGTGAAATTGTACATAATACTTGTAACAATTGTAACAATACTGCATAATTCTTCTGTTAATCTTGTGCAATCCTAATAAATTTCCATAGAGGTTGGATAGAGAAAATCACAGTCATAATGTGACTATAGCTTGCATTCTTGGAATTGTTTGCACCTCTGTCCTTTTAGTATACGCCCGATATAGCTTTTCAAAGGTGTACCAAAAATTCTGGCAACATGATATTTTGGATGATAAGAGAGAAGTTATTGGAAATCTCCAGGATTGTAAAAATGAGAAAGAAAAATTGCAAGAAGGTCAGAGTGAGAAACCTCCTCTATGTTAAGACTGCCTGATGGTTAAAAAGGCTACATAAGTGATGGGATGAAAAGAGGTCACGTCCTTCATTGCTCTGGTACATGCTGTGGTTCTCTCTCCATTGGTCTACTCCTGACTTTAGTGTTCTGTGCTGTCTATTTAAAAGCACAAATTTATAGCTAATGCCATCAGGCCATAATGCTTCTGAATGGAAGAATCTTGAGCTGCTGATCATCATTTCAGAAAGACAAGGAATAAAACAAGCATATCTAATTTGAGGCTAGGATTAGATCCATCCGCAGTACTTGGGATACAGTATATGGTGATCTCTATTTTCTCTCAGCTGCAGACATCTTGAAACCTCAATTCTGTTGCCTAATTTGGCTGAGGGCTCATCCATCACAAAGCCCATCACACTAATGCAGGCCAGGAACAGCTTGTCTTTGGGAGCTGTCCTAAGTTTCTTTTTACTGCATCCCACATAACATTTTCCTCCTTCATTTTTTTGCCCACTAAAATCAGTAGCCTAGGTATTAGAAATTGAACCAAAATATTGTATATATTAATATATTATAACAGTTGGAACTGTATTTTCATAGATTAATTTTATTGCCATTAATGTACATTATTGATAAATCTGAGGATTTCAAATATTAAATATTTCTTTAATGGACCCTCTCCACAGGGAGGAGAATTCAGCTTCATTGCCTCTGCTGACTCACCTTAAACATGTGCCTGCCATGTAGGCTGCACACTTATACCATAGTTGATGGGATTTGATACACATTAAAAGATGGGTTTTCTTCTAGATCATCCATGTTGTTAAAGTCCAAAACAGATTCTGGTCAATTTTCCTCTTTAAATGTCAGGGGTGAGGAGTGAGGTAGAACAACAACTATCTCACCCTCATTCCTACCCGTCCTTTACTAATAGGAAGATAGATAACATTAACTTTTACATTGCCTTTTTTTTCTTTGATGTTCAGCTGTTAGGAATCAGATCCTAGAAGAGATAGAAGGCTGATCAAAGTTAAAATAGGAACATTTTCCTAATCACGGTGAAACAATCATATTTAGGGACCACTGTATTTTGTTTACATATTGGACTAAGACAGAGGGATATAGAAGTTCAGCAAGCTGCAGGACAATGTAAAATGAGCTCATGTTAGAATTAAATTGAGCAATTTTCTTTAAAAAATTGCAGATGAGTTTCATCAATGAATATTTTAATATGGAATATATTTTTCAACCACAAAATTGATTCTTTGGACCAAAGGAATATAAAATAAGGTTTAATGTATTAGAGACGCCTACTTTCTATAACAAGTCAAGCTGCCAGTAAAATGTAGTCTCACAATTAACTACATTTATGCTTTATGTGTATATATACAGAGTTTACATTTCATTAGGAAGGACTAACAGTTTTTAAAATAAAGGATTGGTAAATTTTGAATCTTGTATTGCCTGCGTGGTGGAGGCAACTACATTTCCAAAGGTAAGCATCAGCTACTTTCTTTGTTAAAGAGAAAAACCCTACCTAAATGATGGTAGACTCATGGGGTACCTAAGTTTGGAAGGAAATCAAAGAGTTACTTCTTCCAGTGATTGACACTTGAAAGCAATGTACAGCAAAATCCACTTGTAAAGGATACTTTCTCACCTTGAATTTGAAGAGCTTTAGGATATCAAGATTCCACTGTGACCAAGAGTAATTTGTCATAAAATAACTAGTTAGTAGAATTTTCCATTCCTTAAAATTTAATTTTGGGGACTGAAACAATGGAGATAAGATATGATACGCCTTACCATATGAGTTTTATGCTTAACACTATAAAAATCTTAGAGAAAGAGAAGGAGTGAGTATTGACCTGGCAAAATGTTAAAGGGGGTGGGGGATAATTTTATTCTGTACATATTTAGATGTAAAAACTACATTTACATCTAAGATACTTTGATTAAAACCACTTTTTGTTCTTCACATACTATATATCAGTAACTTGTTATAAAGTTCTCTAAATGTCAAATGCATCCAAAATAAGATATGTGACAAGCATATAGAAAAACTGAATATTAAAAGCCACATATTAAAAAAAGGAACTGGTGAAAAAAATAGTCTTTTATTAAGTTAAAGGCCAAAAGTTATGGGAATTAAGAGAAATGCTTATGAACAAATATACAAATATTTCTATGACATCTGTTAAATAAAACCAGTAACTGATGTAAAAAACCAGAATACACACTAAAGATTTTAAAAGAAAGAGAAATTGTCAAAAAGTATTAAGGCAAAGTATATGTGGGAAGTGGAGGGATAACCAACTACCAATATATAATACCATCTGATTGCTTATTTCTTTAAGGCATTTTCATTCTACCCTTCATCTAAAAATGCCCCCAGAGCAATTTTAATCAAATTAATGAAATAGAGGCTTATTCACCCACAGGCTTATAAACCAAAAATATATGATATCAAATGGGAAAGGATGGAGACAGACCAAATAAGTAAGCTCAGTCACTAGGTTTGTTAAATTGTAAGTTAAATTGTAGCACTGACAAGGATTGTTTGTGCTATAATTCAGAGAAAAAAGAACCTGATAAAGCTGATTTTTTAGTGGGGCTGATGACAATGGCCTTGCTTTCCATCCCCTTGCTGCATGATTTCTGAGTGGCAGCTCTTTCAGTTCTGCCACATTTGGCAAAAATTCAGAGAAGATATCTCCCACAGACCTTCAAAGACAAGTTCATAAGAGAGGCTGTGATAGCTCAGGTATATTGACCCCCAGTTGCACAGTGATTTATAGTTTATAAGCAGCATTGTGCATTGTGTTCATATATAGAACAATATGCAGTGGAATTGTTTTAACAAGGAATCGCAGGAGAGTAATCACTCCCAGCTATCAATCACACATTTTGAACCAGCTGAGATTCTTTTCAAAGTCTGTTCTATTATTGAGCTTTTCACAGGACTCCAATGTGTCATTATAGTCAGACACAACAGAACAAGCACACAGAAGGCATAATAATTTTATCTGTGTAAATGTATTTCTGACTAAGACAGCCAGTTTGGTGTAGCAGTTAAGGCACAAGCTAGAAAGTGAAAGACCATCAGTTCTACTCCCACTTTAGGCATGAAGCCAGCAGGGTGACCTTGGCCTGTCACTCTCTCTCAGTCCTAAAAAGGAGACAGTGTGGCAAAATCTTGCCAAGAAAATTGTAGGGATCTGTCCACACAATCTCCAGGAATTAACACCCAGCTTGAAGGCACCCCCCTGCTTTTTAGACATAAGCCTAATATTAGCATCGATGTTCAAGGCTTTGTCTTCAAGTAGGGTATGACTCAATCCACTCAGTCTGATTTTTTCCCCTGTATCTGACTTTGAATTAACCAGTGAGCCATTTAAATTTTTTGTCCACTGTCATCAAACATGACTTTGGTTCAAAAACCTAATATCTTTAGCCTTATCAGCCTGTGTTAAATACCATCAAAGACCAGCTGGAATCCTGAGAGACACCAGAGGCTGTGATTTTGGATTCTTTATCCACCACTTTCTGATATTATCTCTCAGAAAAGGACCAGAGCAACTACAAGCAGGTTCTCCAACAAATTTAGAAGGATAATCCAGACAAACTATACTTTCTGTTATGACTTCTTTTCTCATGTAATCCTGTATGTCAAATCTTTCCAACTTGCTACTCTAGAAATATTGGAAATCCAGGCAGTTGTAATCTAGAAATTACTATGTATTGTACTATGTACAATAGTTTTCTATTGTACAGGACTATTCAGAAATAAATTATTGCTTCCAGTGAGGCTTTCTGGAATAGAAACAGGGGAAAAAAAATCAGAATTAGCAATAAGAAAAACTTAGTCTGAACATATAACTGTATAGGTGATCTGCCAATGACTTAGACTATTCATGATATAAGAACTGATCTTTGATTAAGATAATTATTGGAATCAATTCAATCAGGTTTTAGTATACTTTCTGGAATGCCAACTCCAATCTGGATTTTTAGCATTGTGCTCCATAATTACACATGTAACTCTAATTATCACTGTAACAAGTGTCCTATCTTTCTTAATGAAACTTTATTATGAAATGGTATGTTTCTCATGGATAAGATGTTTGTAAAACCTATCTAATCATCTATATAAAATGTTTATAATCAAGCACGAGTTTTGAATGACTGATTATTAATGAACAACTACTTACCTAACTATTCTTCAATCAGGAGGAAAGTTTTTCTTTGGTGAGGAGTGGCTAAGAATTGTCAGTTGCTGCTTAGTTTGATTTTCTGATGGTATACAAAGAAATAACCTTGATTTTTATTAGTTTATTTTCAGTTTTATATCTTGATCAATGTATATGATTAAATATAATAAAATAGGATAATTAGCACACAAAGACCTTTTATTCATAATGTTGGAATGCTTTCTGATAGCATTCTTATCAACCAACTAGTTGTTTAGATTCTTTTTTCAATACAAAACATTGTTAACTACTCTATATTTCTTCATTTTAAAGGTAGAATAATGCAGAATTTTTCCAAGAAAGGGCAGCTATTCTTGCAGTTCTTATTCTGTTGTAGTTAGAATTTTATATATTGTATTATTGTTATGCTGTACACATTTTTTCTCAACAAGTCACAATTCCTTTTTTGGTAGCTGTAAAGAAGTATTACTGCATAATGTGATTAATTCGTGATATCACGGTTACTGATGTGTGTGCTTCTCTCTGTCTCTCTGTCTCTATTTCTGACTGTCTCTCTTTCTCTCCCACTTTCTGTTTGTGTTAGAAAAAGGAATAAATTGGTTTTCTCCAATGTGGCCCTATGTACAGGTTTTGGAATTGAACTTCCAAACTTCCTACTTCTGAGAATTGCCAACCTACTGTATTTGAAAGTTACCAGATTGGTGAAGGCTGATATTGATTAAACTATTTTTGACTGCACCAGAACTGAGAGGTACTGACAATCAAATAATTAATTTCATTAAATCATATAAAAAGTCATTAGTTATTGGAAATGACTTAAAATTGCTAGTTCACAGTACTGGTCATACACCTAATCAGAGCAATGGCAGTGTGATGTGAAATTGGGAGAGACTCCTATTTCTTTCCTGTTATAGTCAGATCTTCCGCTAGTGCCTCTGCAGTTCTCTGGCACTACTCTCCACTGGAAGGAGGCTGGACTCATTAGATTGTCCATACTAGCAACTAATTAACTCTATTGGATTTCACAGAAAATTTAAGGTTGTTCCTGAGGGTAATCAACTCAAAGGCCTGGTGGCTGTCTGGAATAACAGGACAGCTGGACTCTGGATGGAATTGCAGAATAGTGACCTCTCTTGGGAACCCTTGGACTCGCCTTGATGAATGGCAGAATGGGGGAAATGAAATAGATGGAAAGAGTTTAACCAAACATGAACCACAATTAAGGCCTACCTTGTGGCTGTAAGGGCATCAGTATTTATCCACCTCATTACATCTTTGGATAGCTGTCCAGGAGGGAGTAGTTCAGAGGTTTATCTACAATGTGAGGAATATGCTAGGCATCTGATGGATGAAGTCAATCAGATTTACAGTAAGTTGGACTTTAATTTTGGAACAGGTCCTGTGAAAATGGCTGGGCCTTGGTCTGGTTTGATTAAACTGGGGAAAGTTTGATCCTGTTGACCTGATGAAGTGGACAGTGTTCTTCAATTAGCTTTGTTTTAGATTCATAACCCCTGTTTGTTGGCTAATGGTTTCTGGGAGGCAACATGTGATTGGTATTTGTAGTAGTGAATTTCTCTGAGAGAGAGAAAATGATTTTGCTGCTTTTAAGGAGATGGTGGTTTCTCCCCTCTTGAAGAGGCTGTCACTGAATCTAACTTACTGGACAATTTTCATCTAGTTTCTAACCTTCCCCACAAATAATGGAGAAGTTGTACATCAGCTTCACAGAATTTTGGAAGAACCAGATTATTTGGACTAGATTCAGTCAGGAATCAGCCCTTGGTATGGAACTGAGACAGCATTAATCACACTCTTGGATGACCTCTGGAGAGAGTGGGATGGAAGTGGTGCATCTATCCTTCCTCTTCTTCCCCCTCAACTGCTTTTGATACTGTCAATCATGGTATCTTTTCGCATTGGCTATCAGTATGCTTCTGGGTTCAATTCAAGACACTGCTAGTTAGCTTTACCCCCATAGCTTGGAGATAAATTACTTGTGAGATCTGCTTTCCCTAGTGATATCTACGCATCCTATGAAATCCAGCATGAGAAGTGTGGTCTGGGTCCTGTCCTTTAGGAACGGTCATTTGGTGGGACCCAAGAGGAGATAATTTCTTTTTTCATGATACCAATCCTCTGGAACATAATTTTTATGAAGACCAGACTAGTGCTAACCCTGCTGGCCTTTCAAAAGGCCTTGAAGACCTGGTTTTGTCATCATTACAAATGACTGAATATTCGGTAGGATGTTGTAAAATATTCTTAGAGGAGCAATTTCTATTTCTGAAAGTAGGTTTCTGAAGATCATTTCCTAATATTAATGCATAGTTTCCTCCCTCTCTTATCAATGCTGTCAAAAACACCTCTTTTCATTTCCACAGTGAAGGAAGACAGGGAATTTATTGATCTCAGGAACTTCTGAGGGAAAGGGAACTGGAAGGAATCTGACCAGTTTACGACAAGTTTATGATCAAGGAATTCCAAGCTAAGGATTATGCTAGCATTATTTAGCTAAGGAGTATGCTAAGAAGCATCCTGTCTGCCTTTCCTGTGTAGAGCAAGATGGTAATGAGTTTGTTAGTTCAGACCAGAATCATTCCAGTTCAAAATTGGGCAGGAATTTTTGTCCATAATCAAGCTTTTAGGTTAGGATAATTCCAGTACTCTTATTTAATAAGTAGCTCACTCAATATTACATTTGATGAAATAAATGGACAAATGAAAGATTGAATAATATTTCTATGCTCACTGAATAGTTAATACGTGTTTGATTAACAACTTCAGATATCTGGGACTCTTTTTTTTCCTTTGAACAAGGTTCAGAATACCATGTTAACTATTAAATGAGATGCAACAAATCAGTTTTACAGCTCTTTAAGGTGACTGTATTCTACAGAAAGTACAGTGCCAAGTAATGATTGCTTTACTCTTTTCTGGGTGTTGTAATCTGTTGATAAATACTCAAGAACATGAAACTGGAATTCTGATTTCGGGCTCTAGTTGTTGATGCATAATGTAAGTGCCTATTTGTAGAATAGGTGCACGAAAAACAAGCATTCCCATTACTTTTTAAAGAAAATGTTAAAAAATCCTTTTTCTCCTAAGTTTGCTTAAGCAAATTAATTTTCCTTTTGAGAGGAAAAGATCTCACACTCCTTTCCTTTCTCTTCTAGGTAAAACATAGAGTAACCATGAGAATAGAAGCATATACAATACATCTCCATGCAAGTAGGACCCAGATATTTAAACAATTCACCTTTCTTGTGGTTGTATTGTGAAGTTGCTACTACATCTCAAAAATTCTTTGATCAGAGGACTGATCAAAGGCTTATTCCCATGATTTTCCATGTTTTTGCATCTTACAAACTCTGTGATAAACACAGCCTTCTGTGGGTGGATGTAAAAGTTTGTAAAGGTGTATAATAAAAAAGGGGAAAGCTAGACGTCAAATAAGTCATGCTGAATTAGTATCATAACTCCACCCATTGTGCTATATTATGTAATGACAGTTAATATTTTGATTATCAGTCACTGAAGCCAAGCGAAAACAAGTGTTGATGGCATTTTCTGTACTGGAGAAACAGACCATTTTCAGATTCATGTACAGTAATGAGGATCTCAGACCCAATTCTGAACATGGATATGGCAAATTACTCTGAAGTCTTAGATCCAAGTTATGCTAATTTAGAGTTTGAAACCATACAGGTGTTGTACAATGGCAACGGTGAGTTGGAATTATTGTATTTATGAATGGGTAAGAAAGTAAAGGAGATTGGGTCAGCCAAATGTTTTACTTTTCATAATTCAGGTCAAGGTTTTAAAAAAATATTTTTTGTCAAAATCTTTTTTATTTAGATTTTGTTTTTTATTCACGAGTAAATGCTTGCTAACAAATTAATACAACTTTGGTTGTTGAAAGGTTTGTAGGATATATCCTATCAATAAATCTTTCATTTGGTGAATTAATCCTATTTATATAATTAGTAATACTTTTATACTTCAGCTTAAATTTTGTGAATTATATTAGATGAATAGGAGAGCTATGTAAGATATTAATGTATAACGAACTTTCTAGGAAATAAGAAAACAGATGTACAGTAAAAATAATTTATTGAAATAATGGGATAAATTTACTTATTATAGGCACCCAAAAACCCTACCAGTATAAGACATCTATCTCATGGATGGAGGCAACTCTTTCCTAGCATTAGAAACTTTTTCTGAAGATTTAGGTCTTTGCATGAGTGTTCAAAGTACGGTAATTTGAGCCTAGTCATTTTTGCCTTGAGTGAGAACTTTGAAGTGATTTAATGCTGTCCACAATATTCTCAAGTGTCTTCTCCAACCTGAAAATTAAAATATGCCAATACTCTTCCTATCTTCTTTCTTCAAAGCCCAATTTTGCTTCGATAGAATGTCACAGGGAATACCACTGCTTGCACGATTCTGATCACAGCTTTTGACAATCTTTTCCAAGGCCTTTATGACTGCTCTGCCAAGGGCTAATTTATGGCTGATTTCTTGGTTGCTTGTTTCTGATAGTTGATTTTAAAAAGCAGAAGGCATCCCCCACTTTGATATCTTCATTGTTAATTCTAAAGCTTGTTGTTCTACCTTTTGCCATTAGTTTGGTCTTCTTGTTTAATTTTAGTCCCATTTTTCACTTGCTCCTTAACTTTTATTAGCAGAATTTGCAGAATTTTTACCTAGCGAGGTAGTGTCATCAGCATAGTGCAGGTTATTGATGTTTCTTTTTCCAGTATTAAAATCATGCTCATCTTCCAATTCAGCTTCCTTCAGTATATGATGTTCACCATATAATTTGAACAACTGAAGTGAGAATATGCAGCTCTTGTCACACTCCTCTGGCAACCTGAGCAATTCTGTTTCACTATGTTCTATCCAAAATGTAGCTTCCTGACCTGTATATAAGTTTCTTATGAAGATAATGAGATATTCTGGAATTGTCATTTTTCTGAGCACGCTCCACAGCTTCTTATTTTTTTCTAAGACCTCTTTGAAACTATTAAGTTCCTTTTTTGAGGTTTTGATTTTTTCTTGGCTTTGGCTTCCCTTCTTGGCAATTTTATGGGTCTGATATTCAATTTGCTTTCTTCTCTTTCTTCATTTATGGCAATGTCTTATGTCTTTTTAAAGTCTCTTAATGACTTTTTATGCTTTACGTAGTCTGTTAATAACTTTTTAAAGTTAAATCCATAACTTCTGTGGTTCTTTATTAATGAAGTTCAAGATTTCAGAAGAATTCCTGATGTTCTCTTTAAAAAATGGTAAGTATACGTTCAAGATCATATTGTGGAAATTGACTGGCTTTCGTCTTGAGCTTAACTTGGAATTTACACATGAGCAGTTCATGATCTGTTCCAGTACCTGACCATGTCTTTGATGCTATAATTGATTCCTGCCCCTCCTTTTAGCAACAATACAGTCAATTTGATTTCCATGTACTACATCTGGTGATATCCATGTATAAAGGCATATTTATGTTGTTTGATTGTTGGCTATGTAGAAATCATTGGAGTGGCAGAAATTGTGAAGTCAATCTCCTGTTTCATTTTGGTTTCCTAAGCTATGCAATTCAACTACCTTTTCCACTTTCGTGTTCCAACTTTGGTATTCTAGTCTCCAGTCACAAGCAGCACATCTTGGTTGCATGTTTGGTCAATTTAACATTGAACTTGATCATTAACTTCCTCTTTTTCTGCATCGGTGGTTGGAGCATTTGGAGCTTAAATTCGAATGATTGTCATATTAAAGGGTTGTCCACAAGTCTAATCAATATTATTCGGCCATTGATTGCTTTGTAGACAAGTAATGTTCTTGCTATACCTTTCTAAATATAAAAGCAACTCTGTTTCTTCTTTGTTTTTCACGTCTTGAGTAATAAAGTGTGATTTTCTGACTGAAAATGTCTGATCTCAGTCTGTCTCAATTCACTGATGCCTAAGATATCAATTTGTAGTTGTTTCATTTCATCTTTCACTGTGTTGAGCATTCATGCTTCTTATGTTCCATGATCCTACTTGTAATTCTATCTATGCAGCTTCAGCGTTTCTTTCCCCATATGCCACCATCAGCAACTAGACATACTGAGGCTTTAATCTAGATACATCATAAACACCATTACTACCCTGATGGATCCTTGTTTCTTCCTCAGTAGCATGTCAAGTGCCATTCATCTGAGAGACCCATCATCCAGCACTATATCATCAGTCATTTTATATTTTCCGTTCATATGGTTTTCTTGGTAAAATATAAGAATGGGTTACCATTGCCTTCTCCCATGCAGTATAAGTTAATGCTTTTGCCATTGTCACTAAAGTGATCATCTGCCTCCAGCATCTTTCTATGTTGCTGTTGCCCAGGGTAGGTGCCTGCACACTTTTTCTGGGCAGCTTGAATGACCTTTACACCTTGGGTGACCCTACTGGGAATATATATTCTTGGCATACACACCCAATGTTCTTCATGCATTCCTCACATAAGCACCCCCTCCTACTATGATGAGGTAACGCAGCAGGACTTGGGGTGGTGGAATTAGTGGCTACTCTGAAAAAATATTCTTATGTCTGTTTAGAATGGATATATTTAACACGCTGTACAGTCATACCTCTAGACTGCCAGTATGCAAACAAGTCATTAATCATGATAAATCTTGGCAATTAGTTGAGATAATTTCTTGCTATTTGATTAGGGTAATTTTTAACTTTAGTTGGACTTGAATTGTCAATGCCTAGATTTATTTTTTCTTTCCAATGCAATCATGACTGAATCAGATATAAAGCAGATTAGGCATATACGGCTGCAAGAGGAGACAGAAGAAAGAACAAATGTTTGGCTGAATTATGTTTTTATTCAGCAATGTTTATTTTTTCATACTAGGTTAGTTGGAACTTAAATAGTATTATTGCACTTTTTAAAAAGATAATTCTGTATTTCAAAATTAAGTAAAAAAATGAAAACAGAGAGTTGACCTTTCATTATCATAGTCAATAGTAACAGAGAAAATGTGTTGTGATTATTTTGATGGGTGCACTCATTTTACTTATTTAAATATTCCTGTATTTCATATATATATTTGACCTGCTAATTGAGAGAAATTTAAAACTAGAGGTTGGAAAAGCGAACAAAATTGTGGGCAGATTTGGAGAAAAGCAACCCAAGCAATTTACTTTCCATTTATATTAATAGAGTTTGATTATTTATAAATTATTATAAACTAAATTTAGTATAAGATCAACATAATGCCAATGTAAGTATTATGGAAAAAGGCAACAAAAGTTTGGAAAATGGACATTGCAATACTTGGAGACAACAGAATAAAAAATAAACAACTGGAGAAAATACAAAATACAAAGACCTGCAAATAGAAGTAGAATGCCTGTGGCAAAAGAAAGCAAAGTTAGTTCCAACAGTAATAGGTGCCTTGGGTGTAATCCAAAAACATCTGCAACACTGTCCTAGACAAACCCAGTGTGTAATCTGGGGGTCCTCCTGAACTCACAATTCATGCTCAAGGAGCAAGGGGCACCTGTGGCCAGGAGAGCCTTTGCTTAATTTCAGGTTGTGTGCCACTTACGCCCTTTACTGGATTGAGAAACTTTCCTTTCAATCTCTCATGCCCTGATAATCTCCCAGATGGATTATTGCAATGCACTTTACATGGGGCTACTCTTGAAGATATCTGGAAGCTGCCACTGGTGCAGAATGCAACACTGCAAACATTTGGAGTGTCTCTAGGATGGCGCATTTAACACCTGTGCTTTGCGAGTTGCATTGGGCGCCAGTTTGCTTCCAGGTCCAATTCAAGGTGTTGGTTATTGCCTTTAAAGCCCTCTGAGGACAAGGGGCCAGTATACTTGAGAAACCAGCTTGACCCAATTACATTTACCCTGTCCCACCAAGTCAAGCAAGCAGGGCATGCTGCATATCCCATCAGTCAAGGAGTTTCAACTGGCGGGATCTAGGAGAAGGCTCTCTCAGCTGCTGCCCCGCCCTATGGAGCATGTTACTTCCAGAGGTGAGGCGAACCCCCACTCTTCTTTCCATTTTTAACAGAAGAGTATTAATACCTGGCTTTGCCAATTAGCATGAAGGTCTAAAAGTATAATGTCCTGGGGATGGCTGGTGCCCTGAGTACACTCTTACTGCCTATTAACCTCCTAGTCTTTTTAATCTGATTTATCTTCACTTGTAGGTTTTGACTTGTTTTAACTGTATTTTTAAGCTAATATTTTATTCATTATTTATATAGTTTTATTATGCAGTTGTAAACTGCTCAACTACTAAGTTGAGATGGGTGACATAGAAATTCAATAAATTAAATAAATAAAATAAAATAAAATAAATGCCAAGAGCTAATTAAAGAGATGATCTGTAAAATCTTCAGGATGGTAACATTTAACATTTCTGTTTCTTCCCTAGTCAGTGCTCAACTTCTAATTATTCCTCCCTTTGTCCCCCCCTTCCCCAGACAGTTGTTCAGCAGAACCTTTCAACATGAACAGTACTGACAATGTGATTGGTGGCATTTGTGCAATATGTGGGGACCGAGCAACTGGCAAGCATTATGGTGCCTCTAGTTGTGATGGATGCAAAGGTTTCTTCCGACGCAGCATACGAAAGAGCCATGTTTACAGCTGCAGGTAGGAGCAATATAACTGTTTAGGACTTCCTATTTCTTTGTGTTATATTGACATATTTCTATTCGACCTTTCCTCCAAATCCAGAATTGAGCATATGGTGAAGACAAAAGCAATATTTGAAGTTAGGGCACAATACACAGTTGTGTATAAAAGGTGCCAACCTCAGCCCCTGACATCTATAATTAAAAACATTTGAGTTGGGAGCTCATACAAAAAGAACATAAATTCTAATTGAAAGCCTGAAATTAAATTTGTCACTAAATTTGTCACTAAAAATTGTAAAGCCAAGAGAAGTCCTCTGGAGCTTTTTGGGAAAGCTTTCTAGAGCTGTTCTGGCCTTCATCAGAATATCTTGAAGTAATTCTAGAAAGTGGGTACAAAAACAATCGCATAGCTAGATATTCTATGCCATGACATATCTGATGACAGTATTTGGAGCATGCTACGCACAAGGAACCAGAGCCACTCATAAATAGCTGAAGTAAACAATTTTATTGACTTCTCCCTATGTTACAAGAATCTCCTTAGATTTCTTGCCTTCCTGTGGGATGAGAAGGTAAGATTTCCTAGATCTTGGATGAGGTAAAGCTTTTGCCACTTGCAGCTGCGCAATGTTTCCAAATTAGGTCCTTGCTTGACCCTTCCTTCAAGCCTAGCTGGCGGGTTCTCAACAGAGAATGAGTGGATAGTGTTGCATAGAACATGCAAAGATAAATCAGGTAATCCTATGATCTGAAGTGTTGAGTCTTTAAAGGACAAACTAGCACTTTGAACTAAGCCTCTAAATGTGCTGGTTGTCAAACAAGTTTGGACTATTGGTGTAATAAATGTTAATTTATTAAATATATTTCCTGCTTTTCCATTGCAGAGACCGGCTCAAGGACACCCCACATAAAGCACATTGCAGTAATTATCTCATGATAACCAAGTCATAAATGTCAAAGTCCAGTTTTTACAGAAAAGCCACAAGTGAAAAAGTAGTCAAAACTGGTAAAAGGCATTGCTAATAAGTGCACATCCAAAAGAAGTATTGACCTGAAGATCACTTTAAAGTTCATTTAGCAAATCATAACATTGTCCAAGATACATTGTATGGATTGTGTTTGGTGCTTACTGAAGGATTTAAAATGTGATTAAACTGGGAAAAAAGATTAGCAAAAATCTTCATGGATGTGTACCATAGATGATACATAGAATTTATGTCTTTAATTTGACACATAGATAGATATATTGAGACCCACAATAGCTGGAAATTGTGAGAGTTGTAGTGCCAACACATTTGGGCAAAAACAGATTGGGAAAGGCTGCCAGGTTAGCATTAATATGTTTAGCAAATGCTAGTTTTCCCCTTTTCTGAATTAGATATATGTTCTGTGAACTTTTGTGGCTGCAGGGTCCCCAAAATTCAAGATCAGGAGAATAGGAGACAAAGATCCTTGATTCCAATAAGATATGTGCCTTAAATTAGCTTTACACAATTTGGGAGCATTGAGATATGTGATCTTCAGTTCTCAACAGTAGCTATTCTGAGCTAATGAATTCTGAGAAATAAAATCCAGAAGACTGGAGTGGAGTGGAGAAAACTTTCTTAAACACTTTGTGTGTTTGACTACATACTACCTAGTTAGTGTTGAAAAAGTCACTGATGCAGTGAAGTAGCATTAATTTCTGGCTTTTAATCTTTGCTGCCTTCTTCTTCTTTTTTTTTAATGCAAGAGAAGTTTATAGATTAGCAGAGGAAATTTGAATTACCTTGTCTAACAGAACTTTACAATGTTAAACCCTGTTCTGTTCATTCCCAAGTAACATCAAATGTAGATTTTGATCTTCAGTAATTATTCCTCTACCAGCTTTCATTACTTCTTGTTGCCTTACTGTGAGTCCCTGTTATTTTCATTTTTCCTCAAGTATGACTAGATTTGTGTTACAAAGTGCCCCCTGGCATTTTGTTTTATCTTTTTCTCCTTTTTTGAGAAGGTTGACTAGGATTGCTGCCGAGGTTAAACAGTACTCCCCCCCCCACTATTATTATTGTAGATTCAGGTCTTCTTTTCAAGATGTTCTGTTATCTTGGGATTCTGGCTCAAGTAATCACAACTTGTACGTGGTACTGTGGAAAATGGCGAGTCTTTTGCAAACATGTTCTTGGATTTCATTTATGGTGAATCAAGAATTACGTATGTGCCTATTTTCTTAAAACATAGTAGCTCATCTCTTTATACCACTCCTTGCTCAAACGATGCGCTAATGCTATTCAGTAGGCAAGCCCCATCTCACTCTCTCTGTAATCAGGATATCTTCCTGTCTCTTTTATTATTTAAAGAAACTGCATTGCTTTTCTCCATTGTTTTTACATGAGTTTTATAACACTGTCCTGATATGAAATAATTATGTAGGGACAGGCAGCCTCAGTGTGTTTCAGGCTGGAAATATTTCTTAATTCTGATGAAAGAGTCTCACTGACAGATTAATTCATTAATTTGCTTAAAAGATATATTTATCAATTGCTATTAATAAAGATAAACAGATCTTTTCTGAACAAAGGCTGTATCTCTTGGATCCAGGTCATGGTACACATAATATGGAGAGATGATGCTTTAATCTTTTGAGTGACTATTTTATAGAAGCATCATTTTGACCACTTGGAAACTAACTGCTAAAGTAGATAAGCCTTTATTCTGATCTAACAGGACTCCTTTCTTTTGTTTTTTGCTCCTGATCATATTCAACAACAGGAACGGATCAAAGCAAGACCAAAAGAGTTATCCTAAGCATTCGTGAAACCGAGAGCAGAATTTATATGCCTTGCTTTCAGTAGATGATGAATAACCTAATGGGATTTTACTTGCCCATCAAAAGGAATTATTCCTGTTAGAAGAATCGCAAAGAGAAATGTTTCAAGTCTGATTAAAGAAAAAAATACTGGTGAAGGTTGAGAGTCAAAGACATTGTTTTGACAGTGCCCATTAATTGTTTCACTTGTGCTAATCAGGATCCTCCTGTACTTGTACTCTAATATATTTACCCTTGATTCTGTCCCAACAGATTTAGCCGGCAATGTATTGTTGATAAGGACAAGAGAAATCAGTGCAGATACTGTCGCTTAAAAAAGTGCTTTCGTGCTGGGATGAAGAAGGAAGGTAATTAAAAAAAAAAGAAATTAGCAGGAAATAAAATATGTAAGAATATGTACTAAATATCTTACCTTGAAAGGAGTTTTTTTTTTAAAGAAGTTTAAATATATCTTGTGTACATTGCATTGCTTTGCAATTTTTGTTAAAAATGCTAAAAATTGGTATGGTAATTTCAAACATATCTAAATATATATAGTTCAGTGGTATCATAAAAAATGCATTTCCCAAAGCTTTGTAAAAATAAGTAGTAGTGTGGTGGCATCTATTGTGACTTTGTAGATTAAATGCTGGATTTAGATAGAAGACTTGAATTAATAGAATCTCAGCAAATATCCTTTTAGATGAATTTTTAGATGGCATTTTTTTTGGCCTCAGTTTTTCATATATAAACTGAGAAAAGTAATGATAATGTATCAGAGATGGTATGAATTATAGTATATTATTATTAATATTACTCTTACTTCCTTATAAAACACATTGGTTGTTAATACTTGCATAAATTATGCAAGAGCTAAAGAATGATTGATGGAACTAGATGTGAATATTAAAATAGTGCATTGAGAAACTTGCCATATCATAGATGGAAGAGAACTGTGTGGTTTGGTAATACTAGTAGTAAATATTTACTGGATTCTCTTTTTATTTTAGTACGTAGAATTCAAAGTAGGCTTATGTAGTTCAAGATCAAAATCTATGACCATAGGGTGGTCACTGGGGTCAGAGGCTTAGTCCTCAGGCTAATGATATTTCTGAGTATCTACTTATGTTTCCTCCTAAAAATGAATGGCTGAATGTATTCTGATGAGGAAAAGTACACAACAAGATATTAAAGACGATTGTGTAACAGATCTTGCTGTAGACTCATTGTCTCTTTCCAGATACTGAAAAGACAGAACAGAATAGAAATATCAATAGATAATTGATAACAGTTTATCCTACCCTAAGAAAAACAATTTGCAGTAGGATGGATGGAAATTTCTTATTTTCTAAAATATAAAAGTAAGAAGTTTCTTCCATCTTTGTTTCATGTCTATATAGACTGGTGTTCTTATAACAGTATCATACATTTTGCAGATCATAGTTTTTCTTTCTTGGGTTCACTTTGTGTCCATACAACATTACAGGATTATCTGGTCATTCTAGAGATTACTAGGCATACTAGATTCTCAGCCAAGAATCTGATGATGTCAGGCAGAAAACATCAGGACCACATGTGAAGTTACAATTAAAATGATTTATTACTAATCATACCTATGCGTAAGAATTTATTCAACTAAGTTTTAGCACTGTCTTGGCATTAGATAAGGGTCAAAGGAATTCAAGAGGAGTTGGACTAGTCCATTTGTGGCTATGTAGAGACTGTAGTCTGATTCTTCCTTTGACTCTGCCCCAGGTTCTGCCACTCCTCTTACAGATGATGCTGTTAGTGTGCCAGGATCTTTAAAGGTTAAGCAAATCTATACATGATCTCTTGATCACCCTATAACTTTTGAAAAATAATAATGACTCCTTCTCTATTTTCACCTAATCTGCAAATATCTCTGTAGATTTTTAAAAAATTCTTCAGTTTTGATATTGAAGAACAATTTAGATTTAACAATTCATTGCATCCTGAATGTCTCTTTTCTCCAAAAGACTTTGCTTAAAAGTAATTAAGAAGAGCTTCTGAAAGTGCAACTGGGAAGACTGACAGGCAGAAAGGCTATTTAATATCATCTGACACCTGCCCCCTTCCCACCAGATTGGAGCAAATAATTAATTCAGCTGCTTTACAGCCAACGATAAAAATATTTCATTCAGTCATTCAACTTATAAGGCCACCTCACCCATACAGCAATTCTAGGCTATGAGGCCCTTGAGCTTTTTTCTCCCTTAATAGCAGAAGAAGCTAGAAGAGAAGTTTTGAACAACAAACAAGAGGAAACTGGTTCAACGGTTCCCAGTTGTAGCCATAGAGCCTGTTTTTCATTAAATAAACAAACAAACAAAATTTTGGGGAAGGAAAAAAGAAATGACTATCCATGCCAGCTGCTCTTTGTATACAAGTCTAAAATTTAACCCCATTAGTAATTGAGTTGAGGAACATTTTGGATAAAGAGGAAGCATATACATTTGCATAATAAACAAACACAAATCCCATCTGTTCTGAATTCTGTTTAGAAAAGTTACATAGTGGTTTATTTCAAATCCAAATGAAATAGCAGTGCCAAAGCCATTAGTAAAGTAAGAATAATAACATTTAAATTTCTTTTTCAATTGCCATTGACATATTCAAAATAAAAACGTTGTCAGCTCAGTTTCAGATTATTCACAGAAAACTGTTTAGTTTACTTATTCTGAGATGGTGCATGAGAGGCAGTGAAAGACAGCAATACTTTATTGCTTAATTCCATATAGTGAATCTTATACTTGCTTTTTTAAGATATAACTTCAAGGTCTCATACTGCCAGATACATATTCAAAATCACATATCTCCTCCAGATATGTTGAATCTTCATTTCCATCATACCCAGCCAGCATACACATTGCTGAAACATCTGGGGAACACTGTGTTGTAGAAAGGCTGAAGTATAGGATTGCAATATTACTGTTTTCTTAAAGAAGAATTTCGGATCTGTATAAAAGAAAATACTGTGACCGTCTTCCAAATAGTCTCTTGACCCATTTTTGCAATCATTATTGTTCATCAGAGTCTGATACTGTACAATGGCTAGTTGAGATTTAATCATCCTAAAACTTCAGTTATAGAATGCTTTTGATGGTTTCTTGATATTCCCATGACTCTATTGTTCTTCATCTCTTCCCTCTTCACCTATCACAGTCTTCCCTATCCTTCCTAGCTGAAGGTTAATTTGGAAACTTGTCTAGGAGGTGATGTGAAGAACCATAGAAAACTGAAATAATTTAAGGGAGAAAAATTTACCTGGTCATGAAGAATTATATCAATGAACCTCTATGCTTATCTTTTATATTCTTCCCAGATTTTCATATTTTAACAGCACTTCATGCTACAATATGATTTCATAAAACACACAAACACATACACACAATAACACTTTCAAGATGAAGTATGTGCAAGCTAAGTATTTATTTCTGAGAAACTTTTCAGGTTTTTTTAGATTACTTTTTCCTCCCCACACAGCCTTAGCTTGGCAAATCAAAACAGGTGGTGATCTCTCTGGTATAATTTTATATTTAAAGCTTTTAACTGAATTTTGTTGTTCAGGTGCTGAGTTAAGGAATGAGAAAGATAGCATTTTTCCAGTTTAAAAAAAAAACTGGGACATCATTCTTGATTCATGTCTACATGATCATTTATCACTTAGTGTTTATCACTGTGTGACATTTCTTATTATGACCTTAATAAAAGGCCCATCAGAGAATGTCCTTGGCTAAGAATCTTGTGTGTCTTCACCATAAAGTGTGTTCATTCTTCATATAAACTGTGAATACTGTATAGTAAGCTGAACACATTTTTTATTGAAGCATTGATGCTACTTACAACTTCTTGGATGCAGATTGCTTCACTAAAAATCACAAATAGATAACTGGAAATACAATCACTGCTCACACAAAAAGTGATAAGGTTCTGTATGAACTAAAAAGATACATTGACTGGAACTAAGCTTTTCTGTCCTTGACATGCCCTTGACATGCTCTTCGAGCGGGGAAGGAAGGAACCTTATTTATTCCTTTTAATGGATACCCCTTGCTGTAGTTTCAAAGTGGCATTCTCTTTCTGTATACTTGTATGATTATTGTCTCAAAAGTGATTTTCCAAAAGGCAACTGGGCTGTTTTTTCTTGAGGAATAAGAACAAATCGTTTTGTTTCTCATCCAAGAAACTTCATCAGTTGGTGGGAAGGGAGGGATGGAGGATAGGTACTGACAATTGAGACAGGGTGGAGGGGGGATGGAAGGATAGGTTCTGACTGGATGGTGGTGGGGGAAATGAACGGATTGTATTTCTTGCAGACAACTGCTCCGTTCATGCTCTCTTTGTGAGCTCATGCGGCCACTTGGGGGTTTATCTTTGCCTTCACAGTGTAATTGGTTGTGGAATTTTCTTGGCACTAGGCAAGAGCTGCATTGTAGACTGGAGATAGGTGGTGTTTTATCCCTCCCCCTCTGTTGAGAGATGGCTGCTCAATGTTAACCTAAATGGCCTCTTTTACACCTTTTTCAAACTAATGACCCTCTGTATCCAAAATGTAGACTTTGCTATCTTCCAAAGAGTGACCTTTGTTTTTCAAATGCAGACTGACAGTTGAATCTTGTCCTGATGGGTTTGGTCTCCTATGTTGTGGCATGCACTTGTGAAGTGACTGTTTTGTTTCGCCAATGTATAGATCTGCACATGTCTCACTGCATTGTATGGCATATATCATATTGCTTGGTTTTTGTCTGGGTGTTTTATCCTTGGGATGGACAAGCTTCCTGAAATGCTATAATGGAATACAGAATTGCATGTTGAAGGCCACAAAATAAAATGATCCCACAGGGGAAAAAAATGAATGAAACTTATGCAAAGTCTTTCTTCTCTTTGCTGTAAAGAATCTAGAATGTCTTCAGGAAAAGGAGTCTGATGGCCCGAGAACTGTAAAGGGGGGAAGGAATGGCCACCTTACCTGCTTTCTCTTAGGATAAATCCTGCATAATGTTGTAGATACTGAATTTAAATGTCTTAAAAATATTTTGAGAATATCTGAATTTCTTGAAGTATTACCATGCATTTCTTTGGATGCACATGTCATATGTGTTTAGTTAAGCTAGTCTGGGAAATGCTGGAAAGATCTGTCTATCATAAATGGTAAAAGTGGAAAGATTACATTGTGCATTGTATAGGGAAAGTGTAATCTGTTTCTCAGACTTCTTTCAACTCTTGGCTTTCAATATGCTTTGTTCTACCCACAACCATGTAGGATTTCACAATAGTTTCTTGTAATTATATATCACCCCCCTCCTTGATTCAAAAGAGTTAGCCAACATACTCTTGATATACTCAGAGAGTTTTTAGTGGGGAATGTGAGCATTTTAGTTTTCTTGTTCTTTATTACAGTATTTCTTTTCTCTGAAAAAAATTGGAATTTCTGCTGCTATTTTTCTTTTGTGTGTGTGTGTATGTTTGTATGTGTGCACACATGAGGTAGAACACTCTAAAAATACAGATATATTGTTCATGCATCTCGAGTAGTCACATAGAAGATGTATTTCAGCAAGTACAATTTGTCATCACAGAAAAGTTTGTCTTCTGTGGCACTATTAAAGGTGAAACAGCCCTCTTTTGCTTGTGTCCAATTGTTCTATATTGGCTATGTAAGGGCCAGAATTTCTGTTGTTAAATGTTATAGTAGGCGGAAAAAGAATGTTTGTTGGCTATTTAATATTTCAGTCTATGCTTCAGTGTTCTATTATTTCCGTGCAAATATCTTGGAGCTTTTTGATAAAGAAATATTTACATGAACCACTTAGACCTTTTTTCAGGCTTTCAACATTAAACTTGGATAATAAACAAGAACCAAAATGAATGTATCAACATTATGATAGTCATACCACAATAGCTTTAAAATTTGTAATTTGTAATTAAAAACACTGAGAAATCTCCACCAGAGTAAATTCTCTCTCTCTCTCTCTCTCTCTCTCCCCTCTCTCTCTCTCTCTCTCTCTCTCTCTCTCTCTCTCTCTCTCTCTCTCTCAACATAGTACACAAGTATTGGAAATTTAAATGACTCTATATAAGCCGTGATATAGTTGACTGCCTCCCCGACAAATTCTACAAGTAATTTGCTTCCTTGTATATTACATTCCTCTGAAATCTCTCTTTTGGGATGACATAATTACCTTAAAATATTTTTTAAAAAATCATCCCCCCAATCAAATCTATTAACCAGTTGATTAATTAAAAGGGACTTATTGTTAATTCTGGCACTAATGCAATGTTCAATCACTGTGCCTTTCATTTCTTCATCAACATATTTGTCAACTTATTTCAATTTTCTCTAAATCAGTATGTTTATCCTGTCTTATGAATCATCAGCCACTAAGACAAATTAGCTTTCATTTGTGCATTTCTGTGAATGTCACCTCAGGCCTGTGTGTGTGTGTGTGTGTGTGTGTGTGTGTGTGTGTGTGTTTGTGCATGCCTCTTAATCTTCTAGCAACTATATGGACAAGTCCCTGCAGTTTTCTTGGCATGGACACATATACAGAGGCACACCCTATTTTTTTAAAGCTTGCATTTGCACGCACGCGCACACACACAGAACACAGCTTCCTCTTTAGATAGTGTTTATTCTTAGTAGAAATTAGTAATTTAGGAAAAATATATAGATTACAATTGCCAGGATAAATGATTAAAAGACAGGTGCCATTCTTCTCCATGGCCAAGTATGGATTCTTAAATTTATATACAGTAACTGTAATACCAGTTTGAAACATAATTCAATGCAATTGTTTGCATGCAACAAAATATGAATAGCTTATGTTTTCTTGTTCTTCCACTTCTTCTCCTCCTCCTCCAGCTGTTCAAAATGAACGGGACCGAATAAGTACCAGGCGAAGCACCTCTGATGGCAGTGCTCCTCCTTCTATTAACACACTGTTCCAGGCTGAAGTGCTTTCTCGTCAGGTATAGTAATCCACCATCAGTGCCTATTCAATCTCTTGAATACTCTCCGAGTCCATTATTTATAGCCATATCTATTCTTTTTGCATTTGTAATAACAAAATAAAACAGGAAAGCTCTCTGAAGAGAATTCTAATTTTATTCGGCTTACTTTGTAATAACACTCAATGATTCAGGTGAGAAGGACATCATTATCACCATCAGGTATAATCTGTAAGGAGTCCTTATGAAATGTTTCTCTAATCACTTGGAATATGCCTTAAGAAGTCAGAGGAAGGTCAAGGACTGCAAGATCTATTCTAAATATTTTTGCTCTATTGGTGAAAACTATATTACCATAAAAGTGATATGAAGGGATATACAAAACCATACTATAGAATACATAAACATCTTCATATATTGTAGGAAATAAAATACTTCTACTTATGTTTCTTTTTTTTCTTATTCTTACTCTTTTTCTTTGTGCCTCAGCCAACAGACATTTATCATGTCTTTCTTCTAAAACAGTTTGTTTTCCTTCAAATTGCTTTAGCTTTGATTCCCAACTCATCAGGTTTTTTTTCCTTCTACTATCTTTTAGCTATTTCTGAACAGTTGTTTCTACTGTACTGCATATGAACAAGATAGGTATCTGTCAGGCCTCCCTAACCAAGAAAGACACACAGATTTACTTCTAAGCACTTTCCTTTATTGTTCTATACCTATAGTCAGAAGTGTTACCCAATTAAAGTAAATTACTCGCATCATTAAAGATACACTCTGAGAACCTCTAGGGAAGAGCTGATTTGACCCTCTTCCTTCTTCCCAACCCACCAATCTAAACTTTGCTGTCTCTTATTCCTTTGGATGAACTCCTTTCCCCTTTGGAATCTGGACTACATTTTGCCACAATGTCTTCTGTGTAGCTGCAGATGTTCTTAGAGACGCATAGTCTTCAAAAATCACCCTAAAGGATAACTCTCTATTAAGACAGAATTAATATGTAGGCCTGATATTTGACCTCATTAAGCACTTTTTGTCAGGTGATCGTAATTTTGAACCGCCGTTAAACGAATAATTGTAAGTCAAGGACTACCTGTATTTTTTTTATGATTAATGGTAATTGTTAACTCTTTTTTATTGCATTTGTTTTATTTTATATTTCTGTTTTTTATGTGTGCTTTAGAATTGGTTGATTGGAGGATTTTATAAATTCATTGAAAAATAGATATAACTTTACTCAACCTTTATCTGTACAAGTATAGGATGAATCATTTTATTTCTGTACATTCTTTCCCCTTATTTTAATGAATGTTTTATATTATTCTAATTTATTATTTTTAAGATTGTGTTTAATAATGAACAAGTAATTTAAGATCTAATATATGGAGAATGGTATGGAAGCATATTAAATAATAAATATATGAGCTTTGAATAGAATTTCTGAATCTACTCAGAAATAGAAAGTAAATAAAATAGAATTTCTGAACCCTGAATAATACAGATTTTAACTTATTTAACTGAATTTATATCTACATTTATAAACTGTAACTATTATCAAGACTGGTATAGCCTTTTGAATCTTTAACCAATTTGAGTCTTTGTGTCACCCAGATTCCTCTTTCAAGTTTAAATGTTGGCACTACTGACATCAGTGATAAGAAAATTGCGGGTGTTAGTGATATTTGTGAATCTATGAAGCAACAGCTCTTGGTTCTTGTAGAGTGGGCAAAATATATTCCAGCTTTCTGTGAACTACGGCTGGATGACCAGGTATGAAATAATTAAAGCATCTATTTTAGGTGCTTTTTCTCAGTTTGGGGAGAATATCATTGTATGATTTAAAATCAAACTAAGGATCTTTAAGCTTATATTCATGCAGAACTGGTTATGGAATCTGAGAAGGAAATATGGTAGGATTCAGCCACAGTGGAATGTCAAGCAGCTTCCAGAATTTCCTACCATATAGAATGGAGCCAATATGTTTACATAGACATTCGGTAGAAAATCAAGGCAAAATATGATTGCTGGAAAAAAAAGGCATGATTTGGAAAATCCACTGTTGTATTGCGTGGAAAAGAATCTTTTACATTTTGATAAGAATTTGACAAAAGGAAATTGGGCCACATCCAAGATTTTATGGGCTTCAAGAAGTTGTATGAATTTAGTTATTATTAGATCAGCTATCCACAATTAAGCACGGTGATATCATGATATATTTAGGTATCAAAAATGTTCAGGAAACAAATGATCAGGAAAATGAATTCTTTAAAAGAAAAGATAAATTTTCAATATATTTCTGAACAGAAGGCTCACATTTTCAGTGTTTTTTCTGGGAAAGAAGAAGACTTTAAACATAATAGGAACAGCTATAATTCTGATTATCCTAATTCAGTTTGGATTTCCTTTAATGCTCTGTTTTAATATTTTATGTACATTTTGTACTGATGTTTTATCTGCTGTTTTTTATATCCAAGGTTGCCCTGTTAAGAGCACATGCTGGAGAACATCTTTTACTTGGAGCAGCAAAAAGGTCTATGGCTTACAAAGACATCATTCTTTTAGGTTAGGTTATATTTATTTTGGTTTTTTATCAATAAAACCCTAACTATGTTTACTGAAAAGTATACATAGGACTTCAGTTTGGAGTGCATTAATCCAGAATTGAGGGTACATAACAAAACAGGTTTTTCACTAAATCCCGAGGCAGGACTGTTTCGCATAAAAATAGGAATTCTCCTTACTTTTGAAAGTGAATCAGAGTTTCCTATTGCTACCATATCTTATAAATTTTATTTTGCAGATGAAATAGTTGATGTTGTTGTTATTTTTGTTGTAATTACTCGAAGGGACTTTTTTCTTGGAGGAAAAACACCCCAAATAGTATTGCTTCTGGACCCTTTTGCTTTTGCCACAAGCATGACCCTTGAAATGAGGATTTATTTCTCCTCATGATTGGCAGAAGAAAACATTTTGGCTCATTTCCCAATTCATTGCATATGGTTTGCATAACCTTTGCCTTATTCCTTTTCTCTGCTTTTGGACATATCCCTTGGGGATAAAATATTCATATGACCAGCTAGACCCTGCTGGTTCATACAGGAGCTCCCCTCCTTTGCCCCCAATACTTAACTGAAAGTTGAAAGACTTTCTACCATCAGTAGGTAACGTCTTATTCCCAGCTCTGAACTTATAATCACAACCTTCAGCAATTGACCACAGGCAAATGGAACATGTAGGATTTTGTTCTTCAGAGCAGTCAAACAGATGCATTTGGGAAATCTGTGACAGGACATGAATTTGCACAGTATTTGGCCTTTCAGCTGTTCTATATATGGAAGATCTACTTTGTCTTCCAAAATAGACATATTTAGATAAGTACACAATTATGAAGTGAAATGATATTATATTTGTATGGTTATAATTAAGCAGATTATTGGTGGCACATAACATGTGGGGGAAAAAACAATGATGCATATTTAATTGTTCAAATGTACTGGGGGGATAAATAGTAATTGGCTTTGTAGTTTTAAGCCACAGATACCTTTAATAATTTTGACCTGATTTTATTTTTTAAGGTAATGATTTTGTCATCCATCGCAACAGTTCTGAAACTGAGATTAGCAGAGTAGCAAACCGGATCCTGGATGAACTCATTAAGCCATTTCAGGAAATTCAGATTGATGATAATGAATATGCATGCCTAAAGGCGATTGTATTTTTTGATCCAGGTATACTTCAGAATTTCCTTTCCAAATGTAACAAAAATGGTTGCTTTCTAAATATAAGCAGAGATATTATAGGTCTTTGTGTAACCGGAGCTTGTCATCTAGGTCTTTGTATGATTGAGACTCAAAGGATTTTATTTTAACTTATTTTGAAACATCAGCATGTTGGCTGGGAATTATCTGGACAACATCAGATTTATAATGGATATTTTCGATTTTCAGTGAAACTTTAATCCTCATGCCTGTTGAGAAATGAAAAGGTTTTATGACAAGCCTGCCTTAGGTGTGCCACCAATTCCTAAAGGAAGGACTAACAGAAATAGAAGGCAGCTTTTGAAACTGATGGAGAGCAGGCAATACAATTTGCCCTTAAACGCCTACATGTGATTCCTTAGAGTTCCCTTTCTTGGCTGGCCTTGAGAGTTTATCTGTTGCCAGATTTTTTCTAAGTAACATATTTATTGCCCCTAGCCCTGGATCGTTCAAGATAAATTCTTTAGATTCAGTGTTCATCCTTCTGATATCCTAGGCAGGAGCACATGATTTGATTTTTAATTAATTAATTAATTAATTTATATATCACCTTTATTTTTTTATAAACAACTCAAGGCAGCACACATATTCAATATTCATTTATTTGTTTCCTATCATCTGCAACTTCATTCCAGAAAGTGTCAGAGCTTAATTTTCCACAACAACATGGCTTAATATTTTCTGTGACAGAAATAATACTGAAAATCATAAATTTGGAAAGTGCAAGGTTTTTTTTTTCTTTGCTCTGTATATCCAAACATTATACAATCTAGCTTTTTTAATCAACAGATTCTGTATGTTGCCAGCACAGAGACTAGGATAACTGGGTCTTTCATGCATTGGCTATTTTTTCAGTCCTCCCAACTTACCATAAAGGAGGCTGGAAGACTGCCATTTTCTATCTTTTAAAAAAAAATAGAAATAAATTAAGGAAAACGAAATTGTGATGAAACTGTCAGAGCTGATACCATCATGAAGTCAAGAGTGGGAGGTCTTTTTCCCCTACTCCTGTCTTTCTGTTTTTTTACAGTTCCTCATGAGAATGAGCTACACCCCCCCCCCAAAGCAGGTAATAGAGTCTGTGGTAGACCCTTTTTTTCTAAGTCTCTTTGAGGCTTTATTTTTTCTTTTTCAGAACCATTAAATGTATTAATAAACAGCTTACATGATACGGATCACTGGAAGGATTCAGTTTAATTCAAACTGCCTGAGGTTGTTCAAAGCTAAAAATATCCTCATCTGATTAATTGTGCAGGTTAGTTAACTACTTTAGCAAGTTCACATGATGTGCTAACTCCCACCCAATTAAACATAGCATGGTAAAAGCATCTCTGTGCTCCGTTTGTAACACTTCTTCACTCTCATCTTCTTAGAGCCAGTAGACTCATTACAGGAGAGTCAATAGGTTAATTCTGAGATTAATAAGATAACTAAGTTATCCAGTTATGTGTTGCATATTTATGTAACTTTTCTCTGCCATTTGAAGATGCAAAGGGGCTGAATAACCCAATGAAGATCAGGAACATGAGATTTCAAGTTCAAATGAGTTTGGAGGATTACATCAATGACCACCAATATGATTCTAGAGGTCGCTTTGGAGAACTCCTGTTGCTTCTGCCTACAGTCCAGAGTATCACCTGGCAAATGATTGAGCAAATACAATTTGTAAAACTGTTTGGTATGGTTAAAATTGACAGTTTACTTCAAGAAATGTTGCTTGGAGGTAAGTAAGTTGATTAAATTATGCTCACATTTATTATGACTGAAGAAAAATCATAAAAGTTGCTGATCTTCAAGTAAATAATATTGTTCAAGTTTGCCAAAGGTTTGAATCAGTGCAACATGGTTTATATATATAATATGATGGGTTCTAATCTTTGGTTCCAAGTTGTGTTTAATCAACAAGTTCATTGTGATTACAGTACATAAACTTAAAATTCCTCTGAGCTTCTAAATTTATGAACTTTTTTTTCATGAACAGCACTGATCATCTGTGCTTTCATGTTTAGCTAATTGTAAGATTGCAGCTAACATATACTGATTTTCATCTTTACCTTTGTCTCTATAAATGGAATGCTAAATTTCTTTTTGATTAGAGAAACATACTTTGGATAGTATCAACCCATTCACTTTAACAGATACTTATTTGGTGACAATGTTGCAGGTACATTTAATGATGCTACTAATCTCCACCCAATTCATCCTCATCTAGCCCAGGATCCAGTTACTGGGCAAACTCTGCTTATAAGTTCAGTAACAGCTTCTGTTCATACAGAACAGATAGGTAAGTTGATTAACAATGGATCATTTGATTATAAATGTAGTTAGTTAATTAATTACTAAATAATTAAATATTGTTTAATTAAATAATTATGATTAATTAATTAATTAATTAATTAATTGCTCTTACTTTTGACAGTAATCTCAAGGAATTTTCATTCCATAATTCCACACATACTCCTGTCATATAGAAGGAAGAAATGTTTTTTTCTTCAATGCCAGTTGGTCCAGAAATTATACAGGAACAGATCTCTATTTCTGCCAAAATGAAATTTATTTCATCCCCAGCCACCCTCCAAGTTCATTGTTTTGCTGTGAACAGATAATTTTTACTCACTTAATAATTGCTTTCAACAATAACAATATGGTAGCCATTTAGTCTACAAACTGTGATTTAAATTATTGCATTCCTATTGTTTTATTGTCCAAATTTAATGGGATTTGGGTTTTTTTCCCAGTTTTATAAAAGATTAATGTTTTTACACACAGTTTTGGGATTCATCAGGTGATCATTTTCATTCTGTGGGATTTGAAATTTAAAATTTTGTTGTATTTTGATTATCAAATTGATATGAACATAATATTTCAGACAATAAGGCTATAAAAAGAAAATGTGGTTCATAATAATGGCTGATAGTTTATAATTAGATGAAAAAGAAACATCAGCTGCCATGCGAAATGTAATTGGAACTTTTGATGGAATACAATAGAATTCACAATATATTTGGAAATTTTAAGATTACTGGACTTGACATTACTAATTTTGCAAAAGACAATCTTATTTGGAACAGCATACATTTTACTGTGTTACTTCTATTACTCTTAGGTCATTAGTACCGGTAGAATCAAGAAAGAGTGAGACAGTGATATTATTTGGGTCATATCATCAAGATCATTATCATCATATATCAACATAGTGTTGCAATCGATGCTGAAACATTGGGCAGTTATGATTATCTCATAACATAGCTAAGATACTGGAGCATTACTTAATGTTAGGGATAGACAATCTTTTTAGGCTGAGACTACATTTTTTTACGTTAAGTATGAGAAGCTGAAGCATGATAGGACCTGAGTTAAAAATAGATATAACCCTTCTCTTTCTGTCCCTCCCCATTGCCCCTCTGTTTCTAAAATTCTCACTCTCTTACACATAGAAGAAATCTGAACAAATTTATTTCATAGGAATTTGCCTTTGGTCCCAGAATTGCTTGCTTTTCATCCCTATTTTAAGTTGTGGGCCCCTATTGTGATTGCCATTTGCAAACCATCCAGTTTGCAGGATAACTTTAGGCTTAGTGATTTGCACTAGATGGACCTTTGATTCTTGCAGTATTATTGCAGCTGGCCTAGTGGAATTAGCCAACAGTCAGATTACTTAATTATTGGACCCTTCTTCATTGCTATACCAAATTGTGTGAGTGGTAACAAATAGAATTTGTGGTTATTTATAATTCAGTTCAGCCAATGCTGGTTATTGCTCCCACACCCACTCCACACTACTAGCACAGCTTTGATTTGATTATTGATAATTTATTTTCAAATTCTTTTCCAGCAACTCCTGAAACTCCACTACCTTCACCTCCACAAGGCTCTGGCCAGGAATACAAGATATCTCCAAACCAAGTTACAGTTATTTCACAGCAATCTCTTCCAAAACAAAAAACATTGTGATATTGATCAATGGTTCTTTTATATTAGAAGCAGCGCATTAACAATCTTGACATTGGAAAACTCAGGGCAGAGAACTTTGATCCAGATACAATAAAAAGAGCTTTGCTTATGTTTGTTTTTGTTATAATTTTTGCTCAATGCCTGACTTGAGATGTTTGTGGATGTTAATATTTGAAAGCTGTGCCTTCTTTGCAATGTCTTTGAATAATCACCGAAGAGCATTAATATATTGTCCCTTTAAACCATGTGTCATCTTAACTATTAAAATTTTGTAGCAGAATGCAAATCTGATTTCAATAAAATTAATAGAAAAAATATAGAAAAAAGCAAAGCAAGCAGTTTTAACAATTAATCTAAATAGTTATTCCATTTTCTTCAATGCAGAACAGAGGTTAATTGCCAAAATGTTTCCTACAAGGATTGGCATGATGGCTGTATGTATCATTAATGGACACCTTGAACATAATAATTCAGGGGTGAGTTGTTACTACAGAAAAGGCTGTGACTGCTGGTACTTGTTAACCAATGGATCCATGGAGCACTCATTCCTAAGCAGATGTACAGAGACTTGCAAGTTGTTGGGAAACAAACCTTTGTAACTGTGTGCCTTGTGTTCTTCTGGGAAGCCTAAATATTGAATTTCCCTGGTGGTCTCATTCCATGTACTAACCTGAACTCATCAAATTTGGCTTCCATGCCCAGCCAACACCTTTCACATACTGATCATTTTAAATCCATTCTGAACCCAATGGGTAATATGTATCTTCCTCAATTTTAGGTCCTCTACCAAAGATTTGGGAGTATCAGGGTTCTGCACAGTATATTAGCTGTTTCTAGCACTGTACTCTTCTACACAGAGAGCTCTGTTGTTCCTTGGGTCTGCTGGAACCATTATCCCATCTTAAAAAATCATAGCCCTGAGTGCTCCTATCACCATCATGATCACTTTGACTTTTACTTTCCACATCCTCTCTCTCCTTTGGGTCCTGGTACTTCTCTATCTTCTCATACTCCTTCTTGATGCTAGTGTCACTTGGTACTGCTATATACTCCCACAATCTTCTGTGGAATCTCCCATCTGGACTTAGAAGAGTCTAGTCCATACACTGTGCAGAGGCTCCAGTACACAATACCAGCTACTTGGTTGTGCTGCTCACTGTATGCTTTTCCTACATGCCACTTATACCCTGCCAGTATGTGTTAAAATGTTTCTGAGGTCTCTCTCTCTGCACAGTCTACACCCTGGGTTCTATCTAGTGAGGTAGACATGGCTTGTAGGGATCTGGTGCATAGTGATTACTCTTATGCTTCTAAGATCACTGCCTCAATGCTATATTTTACTCCAGCCCTTTCCAGCCACCAGTAAGATTTCCCAATGTCTGCCACCTCAGATATTTATTGATGGTACATCCCATGCAGGGTCTTGATTTACCATGGTACTTCCTCTGCTTGATCTTCCTCCCATTCTGCTGCTCCCTCGGGCATTCTTTTAGCAGCCCACCTTTGGGTGCCATCTTACTGATACACTCAAGAGCCATGGTGGCGCAGTGGTTAGAATGCAGCATTGCAGTCTAATTTTGCTGACTGCCAGCTGTCAGCAATTTGGCAGTTCAATTCTTACCGGCTCTAAGTTGACTCAGTCTTCCATCCTTCCAAGGTTGGTAAAATGAGGACCCAGATTGTGGGTGGCAAAATGCCGCTTAGAGAGGGCTGAAAAACACTGCAGAGTGGTATATACATCTAAGTGCTCCAGGTCTTATTCAGGACAGTGGCTTTGACTGTTTTTTTTACACACACACACACACACACACACACCTACTTTTATATGGTGTGAGATCCTGGTCAATGACCACTATAAAGATATTGACCTATCTGAAATGCAATGATTTTCTAGGATGCCAAAAAGTTTCAGAAATGAAAAACTTGTTCTTTTAGGACTCTTTTGTATTATTACATATTTTACACACCCCTGTTTTAAAAAGAGTATATTGTAATTTATTGAGAAATGATTTATTTTCTAAATGTAGAATTATTTTTGTATGCCTAATTGTATAAAATCACAATAACTAGCTTTGTTTCAAATAGCATTGTGTTAAGTTGTTTGAACTATGATGTAATGTATGAACATAGGCTTGAGTAGCCATGAAATGGTTACCGCAAATGTTTTTAGACTGACTGTTTTTCATCAATGCTCAATAAACATATATTGAAAACATATGAATGTTAAATGAGCCTTGAAGTAACTTTTTCTCTTTTGCATAATGTAAACAGTGATTTTTTTCAGTTGGCTGTCATAGCTGTAAGCAAAAAGTTAAAACTTATTGAAATCAGATGAAAAACCATGTAATGGTTCTAAAGAAATCAGATGAGCTTTAATTAGACTAGATTCTTTCCTATGCTCTACTCTGTTCATTATAACCCCATCTCTGAAATTTCTAAGAAGTGGTCTTTGAGAAGAGTTATTTTCAGATCAGAAAAGAATTTGTGATTGACAAGATAATCCAAATGAGCTGAAATTAGGAAAGAGAATATTTAAGAGAATATTTAGGAATATTTAGTGCTAAATACAAAGTCCCGTTCATGCAATGCAGCGCAGGTAGAAAGTAGAAGGACATTGTATTCTTTTCAACACAATGTGAATGTGAGGGAGAGATTAAGTAAAGGGATTCAGGGTTTTGTTCATAAGCATGATAATTCTCTGAAAACTGAACAGAACTGGATTGTATTTTATGTAGGGAGGGAAGCTGGCCTAAAAAAGTTTGAAAACTGACAATATTTATCTGCGGACTGTGGAAAAATAGATTCCAGGGAAAAAAATCATTCCTTTTCAGAGAGACCATTGTTCCCGGGATGTTGGTGACAGTTCTTTTCTAAGCAAACCCTCCATTGTACATCTAAACATTTATAGTTTAATTAGTCACATTATCTGTGACTTAATTAGTACATCTGAGTTACATGACCCAATGTATCTTCTGTTCCCAAGCATACAGCAATGTAATATAGGGAGAAACATAGACATGCTTAGGTGCAACACATCACAAAGAAGAAAATATGGTCACTTCAGTTAGAAGCTACATGCTGCTTTTCCCCATACCCTGTTAGGAATTAGAACATTGGAGATGCAAGAGTGACATTAGTGCTTCACTGCTCTAAAGAACCACTTTTGGTGGTGGTTTTCATTCTCCAATGGAAAGTGGGTATCCTTAATTGAGAAATATCAATCAAGGTGGCTTGTTCTGTAATGGTATCATGAGGGAGCAGGATAGGATCTAGCAAACACTTCCCCAATTCCTTAGGGTTTATTTATTTATTTATCAAATTTATTTGCTGTCCAGCTTGCGGTTCAATAAAAGGTTTCTATTTGTATGAAGGGACTTTAATTTTGATCGTAAATATCTGGGAAGAACTTAATTGGGCTAGATTTATTTAAAATAATAGCTGGTACACTATTATATTTAACAGAAAAGTAATTATGTCACATGATGATCTTTTAATACTTCAGTGTAACTGCTGCTACCGGCTTATTTTGGGACTTGGATCTTTGATTGATATATTTTGGTTTTGCTATTAGTTTTGTGAACCATTTTTAGCTGGAAGACTGCAGAAAAAAATATATCTAAGGATTTCCTGGAGGGCTTTAGAGAATTGTAGTAAGGAAAGTGAAAGAATATCCTAACAACTATTGTATACTCTTTTTTCATTTTGAATATTTTAAATATTATAAATTATTCTAAGTCAATCTTTCCTGGTGCCCTCCAGGTATACAAGATTCAACTCCAACTTCAGTTTAATATGCTTGTTAATACTGTGGGAGTTCTAGTACAACAAGGTTGAAGGACATAACATTGAGAGTAAACTATTCAAGTTATAATTTAGGTAATCTTTCTTTCTTATAAAGTTTATTTCAGACACTGATACCAACAGACAATATTTTTATTATCAAAAGTGTATATCAAAATGAGAAGGGGTATTTTATTTATTTGACCTTTAAAGTTTAATTAGTCACATTGTCTATGGATATCTACCTATATTACACTTTGTCTATGCACCTGAATAGAAACAAGATAAGAAAGAATATTAAAATAGTCTCTATAGAGAACTCTAGATAATTGTGGAAGGAAGGAAGGAAGGAAGGAAGGAAGGAAGGAAGGAAGGAAGGAAGGAAGGAAGGAAGGAAGGAAGGAAGGAAGGAAGGAAGGAAGGAAGGAATCATACTGGATCATCAGAGTGATTCTTAAATTCAGAATTGTTCATAGTTAGTAGTTTCAGCTTCAATTTTTAAGTTTGAAGAATAAATTTGCATATTCCAGAAAGAAAGAAACAGATTCAAAATTCAAAATCTCTGGGAATTTAAAAATCAAGTAAGTAAGTACATACATAAATATAGCAGCCAAAAATTACTCCTATATAAAAAGTTACATAGATTGAAAAGTTAAACTAGGCTAAGTAGATTCAATACATATAGATTTCTATCAGAGTTGGAGTCAAGTCTTATTTCTCCATTTAACATTTTCCCTGGATTTGTATGAAATACTTTGAGTTTCATTTTTATTCCTGATAAACATGTGGAAAATAAGAATCCTATGGCAATTTAGGGTAGGAAACAAATGTGGCTGAGTAGCATTCACATAACAGGAGTTTGACCCTTTTTGTACCATTACATGCCCAAATTGCAATCCTTAAAACAGCATCTGACCAGTGGGAATTAGAAATCAAAATACTCTAGTGTAATTTTATACCAAGAATTCTCATTTAAACTATAGAACTTCAAGTATATGTGTGCATATATTACTGCAAATATTCAATAAAGTAGCTTTGGACCTAGAAACATGACAATGTTTACAGTAAACAATGGTTTACATGGGCAAGTTATTGACTGGGTGGCTGTGGCTACAAGTGTGAATTTTTTCACCTCCCTCCCTGAGAATACACCAGGGCAGTAACAAATACATAGCAAGTGGGTAGCCACACAACTGCTGAAATGATAGTCTGGTGGAAAGAGACCCAGTGTACTAGCAATCTTGGGCTAAACCTGGAGCTGAGAAAGAAAGACAAACCTCTCCAAAACATTAATGACAAAAAGATAGATATTTCAGGATCAAATATTTCAGGATTAAATTTCAAGATTATCTGGGGAAAAGTATGTTTAGCTCTTTTTAGAAACCCTACATTAATGAATTCACATAATAAATGTTTTGGCTTATGAAGCTTCCAGAATTCAGCATATTAACCTTTTACAGTCTTGATAATAACCTTAGTGAGATTCATTGTGAGTTACTTTTTCTGTATTGCACTCTGTGGTAGGAGTTTAACACCCAGGAACAAACTTTGGAACTAATATATATAAGTATAAGATACCTGAGTATTGTCTGTTTTTAATTTCTCCATTAAATTACTTACCTACTTGAGAGTGTAGAATGTGAAATGAGTCTAATCACAATATATTGACACAATATATTCTAGTCCAATACACATTATTTTATTCAATCATATTTTTGGAAGCTACCTTTACTGATACATGTTCATTAAATTAAAACCCTTCATAGAAAAAATGTATAGCTAAAATGGCAAGGTAGATCTATCTTTCCTAAATGCACCCTTTAGTCCATTAATGATGATCATGTACTAATACAATGCAGATGAAATTAACTTAGAAATATATGTGATGATGTCCCAGCAACTCTTCACAAAACTCAGAGTAAATATTTGATTTGCTGTTATGTAGGCTTAGCCCAATGGGTTGCGATATTGAGAGAAAGCTTTTACTATGGAACCAAATAGGCTCAATTATATCGATAGTCTGCAGTTGCATCAGCGAGAAACAGATTTGGGGAGGGGTAGTTGGTGGAATCAAATGAGAGCAACGATTCCTTTTGAGCCCTGAGATCCCTGCCCTGTTTCCACTGAAGATCTCATCCAAAGACCTAAAATCTATTTACAATTTACCATGGTTTGTTGTACAGTCAGCCACAGGTTTAGACTGGATTTGGCATTTTTATCCATCTATTGATCCATTCACAAGGACCTGGATAGGCAGATGTGGAATTTTAATGGTGTTAAAATTATCATCTCAGGATGCAAGTTGTTCCAAGCCTTTTGCAATTGACTGGTGGTGATTTTGTCAATGCCAGTGATGTTCAAGTGGTGCTCCAATTGTTCTGGGATTGCACACAATTATTATTATTATTATTATTAAAAAATTTATTGCTTGCCCATTTTGTGGTTCAATTTATTTCTTGTACCTGAAAAAGACAGATCTGGATATCTTTTCTTCCTGATAAATTAATACAGCAGTTTTTATATTCTCCTTGATGATGGGCAAACTGACCCATTAGTCATCATGAGTTATAAATCTCACATTTTAAATTTGTATTAAAATGCTCTGTGATGTATCTCAGAGCAATTATGAATTTAAATTTAACTAATAATATAAGGTAGTCTGAGAGCTTTGCACCATGTTCTTTTTTTATTTTCTTTTATCTCTTTAAAAGTAAAAGCCTTCCTGAGAAGCTAATAAGTGCTGCTCCCACTGCATACTTTCAAATTGTGCTTTGAGTGAGCAGGAAAAAAAGAATGATGGTCCATAAGGGAAGCCATTGTTTCTTCTCTGCTATACATCTCATGGACACAAAATTAACATATTCATTGAGTGTTATTTCTAGGGACCGTTCTCAATCTACATTATCAGTGTAGTTTCTCCAGAGCTAAATATTCTGGTCTCTCGTGCATTGGTAAAGATTTTTACTTCAAGAAAGATATTATTTAAAAGCTTTTGGATCACTTTTTATTACTAAATGTTGTCTAAAATGACTTTTCTCTGCATCCAAAGGTGCACAGGGCAAGCATAAAAAACCAAACTGAAACAATTCAGTTTTAAAGTTGGGAAATTTCAGACGATCATTATATATTGAAGTATGAGGAACAGTCTACTCACAAATCAACAAATATTATATTTTGTGCCATCGCTGATCTTTATTGCTGTAGAAAAAAGTCACAAGACACTTTTATCAATTGGTCACTATTATCCAACAAAAATACATGTTTGTACAATTTTGTTCAAAAACATCCCAGATGGCATTAAAAAGCAGAACTTAAGTTCAGATCTGATATTAACGTATAATTATTTAGATGTATACTATTCAATCTTCTTTTTTTATAGCCTAAAGAAAGATGCTTAATTCAAAAACCCATTAAGCAGAATATTTTGCATTCTAGTAAACATTCTTATTCTGAATGAAAATGTATTTATAATATTGTATTTCAAAGGCTTTGATGCACTAGATTGGAGCAGCAGTGTTATCTTTAATGCTTTTGTAGATTTCTCAAGGGAATAACTTCATCCTTAAAGATATGTATCATATTTATCACCCTTATCCTCTACTATCATTTTTCCTCATTTTAATTCACTTTTTCAATCCATTCTATCATATAGGTCTCACTTTTCAAAACAAGTTTTTTTCAAGCCTCTTCAGAAAATGTAAATGTGCAGTGTATTTAATGCTGCTTTTATTAGTTATATCAGAAAATATCCTCAAGAAATGTTATGTGTTTGTTCTGTAATGCAGAACAGCTTATTTGGAATTCTTCCATAGCTTGTTAACTAACACCCTATTCATAGCCTTCTTACCCTGTATTTTTGGTATATGTTAAAATCTTGTGATCTCTAAAGTATTCCAATTTAAGAGTCCAGTGAGTTTAAGGATGGTCCAGAACTCCCTTCTCCCTCGATACCTGTCCATCACTTTACATCAGTTTAAGACTATAACACCATTAGTCTGTGTTTTATGTGTGTTGTCCTTTCCTTTTCAAACAGTTAGCCGAATGCGAAGCCTATATTCTTTGTTCATTTTTTTTTTTAGCTTTGCAGGCAGATACCCAAATGAAAAAGTTGCATTGTGGATATGCATTAGGGGGAAAAAATCAAGTCAAGAGAACATTAAGAGAAGTGTAATTTGCTGTTTGTTGTTCATGCAGTATATACAGTACATAGTCATCATGTTCTTCCATTTCATAGTTGGCAACATTATACAGGGTGCGGAAAGGAATGAAAATTAGTTAGCCAAAGAGAAAAAAAAAAGAAAAGAAATAAAGAAAGCCAAGGAAATACTTTACTTCCATCACAACAATACACTGCTCTGTATATTCATTCTCTCTATATGACTAAATCATCTGCATCATGATCACTCACTTTTTTTGCCCCATCCACATTCAAACAGTATTTTTGTTCTCTCCTTTATGGTTTGAGGACACACACTTAAATATTCCACTCTGACTGTATTCAGTGTCTACATTCCTCAGGCACATTCCTCAGCTCTTCTATATAACAAAATTGACAGAAGCATTACTTATATTTAGCCATTTTTCCTTGACATTCCTTTCTATTCTATCAATTGATTGATATACCCAGCTCTCACAAAATTGGGCTGAAATTTCCTCATAACATAACGTATGTTACTGGCAATCTTCTACAAATATTTGCACATTTTAAAGTTTCCCCATTTTTTATTTTTAGTAAACCTCTTAACAAGGTACTAATTTATCTACTTATTCTATTGTTTTTGGCTAATTCTATGTAACCTGTGGTCATTCACTCCATATTCACTGCCAGGTACAGCTACCTTGGTCTTTGATATATTAATTTTTAGATCCACATTCCATAATGCATTATACAATCACTGCAAATCATGTTAGTTCTCAGAAAACATAGTTTCATTTACATGTCTCCTACATTAACGTCCTGAACCAACACACCTGTAAAATCAACATAAGCATTCTTTACACATTTATCCACAAATATAGTACATCATAATCTTTGTCTTATTCCCTGCTCAATGTTGAACATTTTACTATTCTCACACATTTTATTTCTATCATATAAAACTCTTATCAGCTTATGATTCAAGATTATTCACATATTATTATCTGCTATATTATATTACAGACATATAATAAACAGTCTTCATTCAGTCATCAGAACAGATATGGCCTTCACACATGTTAAACAATTTTCATAGCTATACCATATGCAAGCCACTTTCATATTTTAAGATTTCTCTAGTTACACTATCTATTGGCGGCAGCTTTAAAAATTTTCATGGCATTTATGATTTTCTTTTAACAATTTTTGACCATTTTTCACACTTGTGACAATTGCAGCATCCCCGTGGTCATGTGATCAAAATTCAGACACTTGGCAACTGACTTATATTTATGATGGTTGCAGTGTTCCAGGGTCACGTGATCACCTTTTGTGATCTTCTGACAAGCAAAGTTAATAGGGAAGCCAGGTTCACTTAACAACTGTATTACTAACTTCACAACTGCAGTCATTCACTTAACAATTGTGGCCAGAAATGTCATAAAATGGGGCAAAACCTGATTCACAAATGTCTCACTTAGCAACAGAAATTTTGTACTCAATTGTGGTCGCAGTTGAAGATTATCTGCATAATACTTGCACTTTCTCTTCAATTCTTGTACTTTCACTTTTGTTTCTTTTTGTTTCCTTTCTTTTATGTCCATTTTTTCCTGCAAGTTCAGATGCTGATACTACCAAAATATCTCTTCCATATTCAAACCAACATATTATCCGCAACCTAAGAATGTAGAGGTATATGCAGCATTCATGCATACTTATAGACTATGTTGAAGTAAATGCACTGTTTATATAACTATATATTTTTATTACGTTCCAACTTAGGTCAACATATAGTTGCTTTATTGATTTGTCTTAGGGTTTTTATGTCATTTAGAAATTATTTTAATAATTATCAGTATAGAAATAGTGTTTTAACTTGATCCAAAATAGATGGTCTTTTTCTTTCAAGTCTAAAACTATATTGTTTCCTTTTTGGGGTTGATATGATCTCATTTTCCAGCACAAGAAAATTCCCCACATAGTGATATGGGTTTTTGTTTTGCCTTTTTGCTACTCTTGATTGGTAAATCTATATCTCAAATGGGAGTAGCTTTTGCAGAGTGTAGAATGAGAAATAGTCTCCATATGTTTGCAGAGTCAGACATGCTGGCAACAAGAGCTTCAAATCTAGCTATGAATTCAGAAACTCAGTCATAAACTTGTTTTTGAATTTCATTCTCTAACTCATGATAGAAATATGACTTCTTTTACAGCTTTTTATAATAGATTTCATAGTGCTAAGTAGCAAACAATAAGCACATTTGGATTGCATTCAAAAGCAAACCTGTTTCAATGAAAGTAGTTCATTAATTCCATGCTTTCCCATTTCCTTTTAGCTGGGCAACATAAATCTGAAGAAGTAATTGCTATTCCACCTGGAATGTTATGCAACCTTTTTCATTAATGGAGTCTTTTCATGAAATAGTCAAGGAAACAAACAAAAGAAGAAAGAGAAAAAAAGAAAAGCGAAGAAGACATAAAGCATTTCTTTTTGCACATTGTATCTTGAAGTTTCATCATAGTAAAATTCTAAATGCTTCATGCAAACAAAAAAAATGCAGAATCAGGTCAGCTATACACGAATGTCAGTAGACTGGATGCAAAATGCACTGCAGGCAGAAAAAGATGACATTTATCAGTCATCCATACATCAGTAACTAAAACAATTTTAGGGTTGTCTAGACAGGCATCTATTATTTCTTAAATTTAAAAGCTTTAGTAAAAAGACAACAGCAAATGCACTATTTATATTTGGGATTTTTTTCTTTTTTCAGGAAAAACAAGACAGGCAATGGAAAAATAGCAGTTTTCAAACTGAAAACTATGGATTTGCTGATTTCTAGAAATATTTTTGACAGATGAACTGTATGTGAGCAAATGTAGACTAATTTATTGCTTTAGCTCAATGGCAGTTGAAATCTATTAGACAAGTGCATATATTGTATAACTTTTTTTTCTTTATACTTTAATGGCTTTAATATTATGGCACAATCCAGTTCTGTAATAAGCATTTTAAAGGTACTTTAAATTCCAGGAGCTTGTTAAGGACCTGGTTAAATCTTTCCAACAAAAATATAAAGGGATTAATTTAGACAGTATATTATTTGTTTATGATATTTGTATCATGACCTTCCCTTATGCATTCTTGCGAATTTTATCTTTGTAATATTTCTACAAAGAAAGCTAGGCTGTGATAGTTAATTGATAAACATGAAGAAAGGTTTGAGTATCCCTAATTCAAGTTTAATATTCTGCATTTTAATATCTTAGCGTAGAAGTATAGTTTAACAAAATCATACTGAGGAATTACATTATGTATAAAGACAATGTAATAGAAGTGATAATCTTCTTTCTCTTATTCAAGTTGCATTTTCCTACTGTCAACCTATCTTTCCTTCAGGTCATACAAGGTTGCCCATAGGATATGATTTAAAAAAAAGTTATAATGGGGGTTGCAATAGTATGTCATACATAAAAAACAGGCAGATCTTCTATTGCACCATTGTACTTTACGTCTTGACTTTTTGACATCATCCCTGCAGTGGAAGTTATCTGCTACTATCTGAATATAGATATTCAAAATATTATTTGACTGAGCTGGTCAGGTAAAATTAATGGGACAAGTATGGAGTCTATTCTCCAAGCTAATTCAAGGAAATAAGGCTAGTGATGATATGAATTGAATTGGTTAAAATGCCCAGGGCAGAACTGGGTAGCATTAGTCCAATAGATTGGGTAAGTCTCCTATGTTTTCTTTCTGGCCATTGAGGTACCCCCTGCCCCTATCACATTTAGCAGCCAACTGCCAAATCTTGCCAATTTGTCATCAGTTTTGAGATCACATTTTGCAACAGTGAAATGAATTTTTCAAAGAAATATACGTTAAACTGCTGTTTCCCTGTAATAACACGGCAAGCATTCACTCTGCAACAACAAAAATTATCCTATGCAATCTTCCTGGGGCCAATGAGAATGAGCCTTGACAGAGCACGAATTATAATTTTATACACATGTGCTGTTTAGGTAGATTTTACAAGTCTGAGTCTCCATCCCAATCCTTTAACCCTTGAATCGTCAAAGCTTAGTAGTTATTTGCTGTTCATATTTCTTTCCCTTTGACTTTAGGTTTACCATCCTAATTGCATGGCATGGTTTTATGCTTTGTAGCATTCCGTGTCAATATTCTCAAGTATGCAAGAAGAACACAATTCATACGATGTAACATATTAGCAAAAATTAATTAGTTATATTGTTTGGTCTGGAAGCTAAGCTAATCAGGCCTAGTTATTTCTTCACTATTGCCAAGAAAGCTGATGGTTCTGTCCTTGTAGTCACCAGGAATTAAATTTGACCAGGAGTTTGATTTTTTTTTACTTTTTTCCCTCTTTAAAATAGGTATGCTTTTCCTAGGTTGATTTATACTAATGAAACTAATTTCTAAATATTTTTAATATTTTCTGTTAGCCTAATAAATAAAAGTTAACCCTCAAGATAACAATAGTATATTTTAGGTCAAACATTTGTAAAAAATTAAAGTGTAGTAATCATCTCCTGAATCCCATCTGTTATACTGATAAAGAGAATGACCTGCCAACTGAGCACAACACTCTATATATCCAGAACATAAGTCATGGAGGAGAGAATCCGATGCTGTGTGATGAAGAGTATCCTTCATATGGACAAGCTATTCAAAACACAAAAAGAAAACATTATGCTGTATTATATATTACTGTTAGTTAATTTGAATGTTAATTCTGCTAGCAAATTGAAACCCAGTCATCTTAATTCTTGCCTATGATTTAGTTTACACAAAATACCAAATTTTGATTTTAAAAGCATGCTTTGTTGACTAATACACATAGCCTTTTCAACCTTTTCACAGATTGTACCACTTTTAGGACATGACAATATTTGAGTACCACCAGTGCTTAGCAAGGTGTCAAAAACATGACTGAAAAAAAGGGGCGGGATTTTGGGTTTTACTGGTTAGATTCATTTGTTGTTATAGAAATGACTAGTTTATACTATTATGGAAAAGTAAAAAGTTGAGGTTCATTCTACTGCAACAGAGGAAGTTGGAAGTCAATGCCTTTTCTTTTCCCCTTCTCTTCCTCACTTTCCCCCCCTTTTTTCTCCCCACTGTGTGCTACTATTTGCTTTTGTATTTTTGTATTTTATTCCAGGCTCAGCCCAGCCTATCCCAAGGGGGCGCCCAGCTGCACTTACCTTCTCCTCGAGGCTACTGCTGCTTGGCTCACTCTCCTTGGCCAGGTTGCTCATGGTGTGTGCGGGAGGGCAAAATGTGTGGGTCACAGGGAGGCCCACTCCCTCTCCATGTGAGGAGACCTGGCTTTGTAACCAAAGCATCCTCAGCTATAGGATAAGAGACCACCAGGAGAGTCAGGGGGAGGGGACAAGGGGATGGCAAAAGGGCAGCAGGGCTGGTCGTGGCCAAGTGCTAAGGCAGGACTTCCCTCAGACCTTCCCTCCCTCTCATTATAACCTTCCTTCCTTCCTTCCTTCCTTCCTTCCTTCCTTCCTTCCTTCCTTCCTTCCTTCCTTCCTTCCTTCCTTCCTTCCTTCCTTCCTTCCTTCCTTCCTTCCTCCCTTCCTTCCTTCTCATTCTCATCTCTTTCCTTCCTCTGCGCTCAGGAAGGGATGACAGGAAGGGGAAAGATTGCCAGCGCTTGCCGGTGGCCATGCTACTGCTGGCCGTCACTATCCCACGCAGGCAGGGGCGGTCCCGGTGAAAGGGAAGCCTGGTGGCTGTGAGGCTAGGTCAGTGAGTGGGCATGTCACTGATCTACTGGTGGGGGCCATCAAAGCTGGAATGCGCTCAACCTTAGATCCACAGGGCAGCCCTCTGCCATTTCTGCCCTGCCCCCTGGGGGTGCACAAACAAGGCCGCGAGCATGTGAGCACTGGCATCCTGGAAGAAAGAAAAGCACTTCTCTTGCCTTTTTTCTTTCTCAGTGGTCAGCAGGGATGGTCAGCACGGATGCCGGGTGCTCATAGCCTCCTTTTCAAATGCCCAGGGGGTGGGGCAGGGGCAGCCCCTCGCTGGTCCTTTCCTGCCAAAACCTCCTTTTATATCCTCTTCTCTCCCCCCCTCTCCTCCTTTTCTCTTCAGAGCACCTCCAGCTTCCAAAAGTACCGATCAACTGGAGCCCAGCGCTGATCCTGGGGCTTCTGCCAAGCCCCGACAGCCCTGCAACTCCAGCTGTCTCTCCCTCAGGCTTGTGCAGTGCTGCAACCATTTCAGCTTATTCCTCTCCCCTCCCCACTACCACTTCTCTAGGACGGTCACATACTACCTGCCAGGTGCCAAAGTACGACTGGTGGTACATGTACCACCGGTTGAAAAGCCCTAGCCTAGATCATTCATAAAGTTAAACCACAACTGGTGGTATAACGTAAATGAGCCATATTATAATGTATTACCTACCAGATATAGGCAAAGGCTTGCACCATGGAAAAAAACTTGCTTTCATGGAAAGACCTGTGATACTTGCATGGCACTGGATGACAAGGAACACAAATGCATCATAGATTGAAGAAAATGCAAGGTTCTAGTTTTGTCAAAGAATCATGTTCCTTGTCTCTCTATCTATTTTTTCACCTGTTTATATATGTCTCCTATCATTTATTCCAAACAGAGGTATGGCCGCACTCTGTACCTCTTGAGCAAGGAACTTTTGGGGATAGAATGGAGAAAAAATATGCACTGAGAGTGCTTTAAAAATGGGATGGGTTGGTATGCAAGGATGATGTAACGAAGTCGTATTTGGCAATGCAATTTATCTCTGATCCTACTTCTTCAATAATGAACAATATGGAACCTATGGATGTCAGAAAAGGAGCTGGGACCTCAATATTTATTCTGTGTTGTGACAGGTAGTAGTTTTAAGGTGGAAGAATTTCCAATAAATAACTATGCTGATAGTCTAATAATGGAGCATTGGAAATGTTGTTAAAATTCAAGTTAAGAGTTATTTTTACTTATCAAAGAGTACAGGCATCGTGGCAGGTTCTGCTATGCTACCTGGTTGCTACAGAATTTGAGATTCTGTAATTTTTTCTCTGGGTTTCCTTATGGACTTTTATTATAGCAAACTGACAGGGAAGGTTGCAAATGGTGATCACATATCTTTGGCTCACTGTAATGTTATAATCCTGAGCTGGGCACTTGAGCACCCAGTCACCTGACCACATGGACTCTGAAACAACTGCAACTTCATAGACTTGTCCTAAGTCCCTAAGTCTTCAGTGGTGTCGTACTTTTGAACGGTTGCTGAATGAGTAATGGTAACTTGAGGACCACCTGTAATTTAAATTTTGATCACTTCCTATCTATAGTTAAATATGAAACTTTATTTATACAAACAGTATCTGTAAATTATTCAAGGCGGTGAACATATTCAACACACCTCCTTCCTTCTATATTCCCCCCACAGCAAAAACCCTGTGAGGTGAGCTGGGCTGACAGAGTGGCTGGCTCAAAATCACCCAGCTGGCCTTCATGGCGAAGATGAGAGTTGAACTCAGAGTCTCCCACTTTCTAGCCTGGTGCCTTAACCACTGAATCATACTAGAATACAAATAAGTTAACTTTTGATAGCTGTGCCCTGACACCTTAAAGCCATAGTGAATAGGACCCCCCCCCAAAATAAAGAAATCAGAGTAGGTTTTTCATCCCCCCCCTACGATTTGGGAATGGAATTCATTTAAGTATTTGTTTGTTTTCAGACTATACTAATTTTATTGTGCATACTATTATTTATTTAAAACAGCTCTATGTTTTAAATTTATATGTAATAAAAATACCTTTAACATACTGTTTACAATTAAAGCAATTGATGAAAATAATTAATAACGGGAGAATAAAATACTTTGGTATCAAAAACAGTAAGGGAAGTATTGTGGAACACTTCTGAGTGGAAAGAGGACGCTTCTATTAAAAAGAATCCATCCCAAGATATCCACATTTCAGTCAGTAATTGCATGCAATCCTAGGCTGCATTAACATAGGCATTGAATCAAGATCATGTGAAGTACTCGTAACGCTTTATAAAGCCTTAGTAAGACCACACTTAGAATACTGCATCCAGTTTTGATCACAATATTATAAAAAAGATGTTGAGACTCTGGAAAGAGTGCAGAAAAGAGAAACAAAGGTTATTAGAGGGCTGGAAGCTAAAATCTATAAAGAATGGTTACAGGAACTGGGTATGTCTAGTTTAATGAAAAGAAGGCATAGGGTTGACATGTTAGCAGCATTCCAATATCTAAGGGGCTGCCACTAACAAGAGGTCAACTATTTTCCAAAGCAGCTGAAGGCAGGACAAGAAGCAACGGATAGAAACTAATCAAGGAGAGAACCAACCTAGAACTAAGGAGAAATTTCTTGACAGTTAGAACAATTAATCAGTGGAACGGCTTGATTCCAGAAGTTATGGGTGTTTCAATACCTGAGGTTTTTAAGAAGAGATTAGACAGCCATTTATCTGAAATGTATAGGGTTTCATGCCTGAACAGGGGGTTGGACTAGAAGACCTCCAAGTTCCCTTCCAACTCTGTTATTCTGTTATTCTGACACTTGAAGCAGGGCATTCAAAGATGATTTCCGGGTACAAGTGTGATTTTTTTTCGTATCACAGGATGCTGAGGACAACCATTTTTTGATAATAGTGATTAGAGAAGTACCTGGTTGCTGCAGAGAAAAAGGGAGCTAAGAGTTGAATGTCTCTTCTGAACTCAGCAAAAATTACTTCATTATTGAAATGCACATAATCTTAATGTTGTTTATAGTCCATTTTGCAAAATCTGGAAGAACTACTGATTTAAATATCACCCCACCACTCATATTAAATCCATTGTTAAAGTACCAGAATCTAAAAGGCAAGTCAATTTTTAGGGTAATAAGAATATGGAAAATGAAACTAGCACATTGAATATGAATGGACATTTCCTTTAGCAACTATGAATGCGTTTTTTATTGCTGCGTTATTTTTTTCCCTCACTGCCTAAATAATGTTGGCTCCTGCTTCATAGATATCAGCTCGTTACCTTGCACTTCAATGTTTTCCTTTCTGTTGCTATCAAGGCGGATACCCACTAGGTGGAGCTGCAACAATAGGTTTCTTCTATTTATGATAATAACTCGAAATGGTCATGAACCAATTTGAAAGGCAATGTTCATTTTAACAATTCAGATGCACTCCTGTTAATTTGTATTTTATAAAGGCTGAGCAGCCTTCACTGAATGTCTTGTTAACCAGAGTTTTAAATTTGCTTCTAAATCTGCCATTTGGGCAGTTGAGAATAATGTTTCTCCTCCCTCCTCTCCCACCAGAGATTCCATGGTGTCTTTATGCACATATATGAATACATGCCATCACCAACAAGAGATATGATTTTCAATGTAAACCTTCTGCCTAGATTTAAATAAAAATTCCAGACATGCTTAAGATCTACACTAAAATGGAGAGATTGATGGATTTCCTATGATCTGTTAATTCATTCAGTACCCAAAAGAGAAAAAAGAGAGGAATAATGAATCCAAGTAAATGAATAAAGTAGGTAGAATAACAATATCAACAATATCAGGTATAAAATGGATATAGTAATGATGACCACAGGTACAAGGTGATTACTTTGATTTCCCTTTTCCATTTTTATAAATCATGAGGAAAGGCTGTCTATGTTAGCCGAATGAAAAGCATTGCATTTTGACTGTTGACTTACTGATTAGCATAGCACCTTATTCTTCATATTTTGTTTGTTTTCATTTTAACAAGTAATAGTGAGATGGTTCACTATTCTATTTTACTATTCTATTAATTAGCAGGAAATCAAGATTAATTAGCATTCCTGACCACTGTATTCAAAGACTGACATGGATAAAAATGGAAAGCTTTGAATTCAAAAGGGCTTTTTACCACTTTCTTCATTCGCATTTATTTGGAGAGTCATAGAAAAATACATCTTTACAGATGTCTCTCAGCAAATACAAAACATTCCATAAATAGATACAAATATATGTCCCAGAAATAAATCTAAGAGGACACTATAGTATTTTTGAGTTACCTGATTCTCAATCGACATCCCTGATTTAGTGTACTGGTCCTGTCCCCCAATTTGGTCCCTACCTAAATGTGTTAGCTTTTAACAAACAGCATGACTATTTGATTCACCAGCCACAATGGTAGGAATTACATTCCAATTCTTCTGGAGGGCATCATTAGGGAAGATTGACCTATTATTAGATAAGAATAGCTGAATGAATATTGTTATTTTAAATATTACATCTCTTAATTGCTGTCCTGGATAAGATAGAGAATTAGTTTGATGTCTCTTTGGGAGGTTCAGTACATTATTGATTTCAGTTTTCTCTAGAAATAAACTCTTCCTCCTATGTGCTAAATCAGAAACCACTGCTTTCTTAGAGGCATTTTAGATCAACTGCTCAGTACAAAGTAAAATTATTCCCAGATGGTTGCATTTCAGCCTACACATAAAAAAAATGCATGATGTAGAAAAGGGAGAAAGAGTTGGCAGTAAAACAGCAACATTGCCATAATGAACCGTCCCAAAATTACCCCCATTTCTTTTTCTAACAGAATCATCTTTAAACTGATTGGAGACATAATCAATAAATAGCTAAAAAAGCTAATATAATCCTTGGTTGTATAAACAGAGGCATAGGATCAAAATCACGTGAAGTATTAGTACCACTTTATAAATCCTTAGTAAAACCACACCTGGAATACTGCATCCAGTTTTGGTCACCACATTACAAAAAAGGATGTTGAGACTTTGGAAAAAGTGCAGAGAAGAGCAACTAAGATGATTAAAGGCCTGGAGACTAAAACATATGAAGAATGGTTGCAGGAATTGGGTAGGGATAGTCTAGAGAAAAGAAGAAATAGGGGTGACATGATAGCAGTATTCCAGTATTTGAGGGGCTACCAGAAAGAAGAGGGGGTCAATCTATTTTTGAAAGCAAGAAGACCAGACAAGAAACAATGGATGGAAACTAATCAAGGAGAGAAGCAACCTGGAATTAAGGAGAAACTTCCTAACGGCCTTCTCTGCCGTTTTCCCTGGACTTTGGGATATTCTCCCCTTGGAGGTGAGATGGCCCCCACTCTTTTGGCATCCTGTAAAGAGTAAAAATATGGCACTGCACCCTTGCTTGGGATGCACAGATGATCATACAGAAAGCCTGCTAGCTCACCTTTAAACATTCCTTGCCTCTTTAAATTTTACATACTGTTTTTATACTTTAATATTTTATTGTATACCCCCCCCCCCGAGTGTCTCTGTAAGGGAGATGGGTAGTTCTTAAATATGACAGGTAGATAGATAGATAGATAGATAGATAGATAGATAGATAGATAGATAGATAGATAGATAGATAGATAGATAGATAGATAGATAGATAGATAGATAGATAGACAGATAGACAGATAGACAGATAGACAGATAGACAGATAGACAGATAGACAGATAGACAGATAGACAGATAGACAGATAGACAGATAGACAGATATAGATATAGATAGATGATAGATCATAAAGCCATGCATACTAGGTTCTTTGAATTTAGTTTGTACTGATTGGTTGATTATGTGCCATTAAATCATCCTAGATTCTTAGCAACCACATAGATAGATTTTTTCCCAAGACCTGTTCGTTCAAGTCTCCCAACAGTGCACTCATTACTTGTCAGCCTTCCCAGGTAGACCAGACAGGGAACAGAACCAGATGAGCTAATTCTATTTTATTGTAAGGCTACATTAACAGAATCTTGCACGTCTGAAAGAACAAATCTGTCTATCTATCTATCTATCTATCTATCTATCTATCTATCTATCTATCTATCTATCTATCTATCTATCTATCTATCTATCTATCTATCTATCTATCTATCTATCTATCTATCTATCTATCAGCTTTTTTAAAATGAATAACTCAGGATGGTCAGCATACCTAATACATCTTCCTCCTCTTCCCCCCCCCCCAATAACAACAACTCTGTGAGGTGGGTTGGATTGAGAGAGAATGACTGGATCAGAGTTTCCCAGCTGGCTTTCATGCCTAAAACAGGACTAGAAGTCATGGTCTCCCAGTTCCTAGCCTGGTGCCTTAACCAGTAGACCAAACTGGCTCTCTTGCAAATCTCCTGAGCTTGATAAATTAGGGAAGATCCTTTTCGAATTTCCTTCTCTCCTTTTATGGAGTTGCAGGCTTATCCTCTTATCTGATCCTTCCTTAGGCAGAATCTCTCCCCTTTCCCAATCTCCCAAGGTTATTCCTATATACCATTAGATTCCCTTTGTAACTGAGTTCCTGTATCTTGCTGGTGGTCATCCTCTTCTTTTCCCTCCTACTTTCCCCAGCTTTAGAGCCTTTTCCTGAGAGCTTCACATAATGTATTTGAAGTAGAAAATTTGAGCTCAGTCATTTATGTCTCATGTGACAAATCTGGATTGATTTCTTCAATGATCCATTGGTTTGTTTTTTTGGTTGGCTTTCATGATATTCTCAGGAGTCTTTTTCAACACCATAGTTCAAAAGAATACTTACTGTTCCTATTCTGCTTCTTCAAAATCCAGCTTTCAATTCCATAGAGTGTCACAAAGAATACTGTGACTTGCACAGTTCTGATCTTTGCAGGTATTGACACATCACAGTATTTGAATATCTTTTCCAAAGTCTTCATGGTTGCTCTACTGAGTACTAATCTGAAGTATATTTCTTGACTGCTTGTTATTTTACTGTTGATGATTGATCCTAAAAGGCAGAAGCTATCTACCACTTTGATATCTTCATTTTCAATTCTAAGGCTGTTTGTTCCACCTGTTAACATCTTAGATCCTTTGTCTGTGAAGCTTTACTCTTAATGAAAAGCACTTTGCCATTCTGCCTGAGATTCAACAGCAATCTAAGAGGTATAGATATCTCAAAGGTTTAAGTTTGATTCTTCTAAATAGCTATATTCCCCATACTTTAATATGCCTGGGCAGGGAGCTCTATTGTCATCAGAAGGCCACATTATTTAGTAGACTAGAGATTGATATACCTTATGCAGGCTTTTGTTAATGTTTTGCTAAAACATATAAGGAATGGTTGCTGGAATTGGGTATGTCTAGTTTAATGAAGAGAAGGATGAGGGTTGACATGATAGCTTTGTTCCAATATCTCAGGGGTTGCCACAAAGAAGAGGGAGTCAAGCTATTCTTCAAAGCACCTGAAGGCAAGACAAGAAGCAATGGATGGAAACTAACCAAAGAGAGAAGTAACCTAGAACTAAGGAGAAATTTTCTGATAGTTAGAACAATTAATCAGTGGAACAACCTGCCTCCAGAAGCTGTGAATGCTCCAACACTGGAACTTTTTAAGAAGAGACTGGATAACCATTTGTCTGAAATGGTATAGGATTTCCTGCCTGAGCAGGGGGTTGGACTAGATGACCTCCAAGGTCCCTTCCAACTTAATAATAATAACAATAACAACAACAATAACAACAACAACAACAACAACAACAACAATAACAACAACAACAATAATAATAATAATAATAATAATAATAATAATAATAATAATAATAATAATAATAATAATAATAATAATAATAATAATAATAATAATAATAATAATAATAATAATAATAATAATAATAAACCACTGTGAGGTGAGGTAAGGCATATTCATTGAACAGTGCATTGTCTCTACTTTGGATATAGCTCAACTTGAAGTACTGTAGATGAGGTTATTCAGAACAACTGTACCAGCAAAAAAATAAAAAAAAATCAGTTGAAATTATTTTAAATGCCTTATTTATATACCTATATGCATACAGTTTCTGAAACATGTTTCTGTGATTTGACAAGAGAAGATAAATGGTGATTCACATTGATTTTTTACAATCATTATGGTATTTTTACCCCCAGTAGTCAATATCAGAAAGAGCTGCTGGTAAACCCAGGAGCCAGTGAATTATATAATACTTAGATACATAGATCGGAGTAAGCTATACTTTACAAAATAGTTTGATTTGTAAATCATGGTTTATAGTTTAGTGTTTATCTGTGAATTATCCATTTGGCATATTTTATATACCATGTTTAGGAAAATCCTGAGGTGGGAGTGGGAAACCACCCAGACTAAAATTTAAAATTTTACCCAACTCAAAAAACAGGTAAAAATGCTTTCCCAAGTTTTAAATTATATTACTATACAAGTTACTTACCATGAATAACAGAATGGATAAAAATGCTAGTTAGTACTATGCCAGTATTAAAAAAATGCTGGATTTGATTATGTAAGGAAACAAAAGAAGACACAAATATAAAAGGATACATTATAACTTTGATTAAAAAAATATGGAATTCCTTAAATAATCAATCTAGCAATCTCACCATTAGCCTTACATTCAAACACTTTCTACTTAGGATAGTAACAGCAACAAAAGTGAAAACACATATGCATGTATGGTGCATTCAGATTCCAGAAACAGATTAAAGATACAGCAAGAATTATGCAACCATGGTAATCTTTCATAATTGATATATTTACACATTAACAGAAGGCTAAAATGTGATCTTGGAGAAAAGGATGGATTTTAAGAATGATGAGACAATTTGTAATACTCATACAAAATCAAGTTAATCTATTAGAAAACATATAAATTGTTATGAAAATATGATATGGAGACAAATTTGCTAAAATATGTACGACAAATATGTATGATAAAGCAGATGTAAAACATTAAAGAAATAACAATGGAAAGAATTATGGAAAAAAAAATCAAAAACTTTCATTCCAGGTTGTAACCAAAAAAAAAAAATTGATACAAAATGTTTCAGAGATGGTACATAGCTTCATTGATAATTTTAAAAAATAGAGAAATCATATAATATAAAATGTAATGATAAAGAAGGAACATTTTATTATATATGGTGGTTATGTAACAAATAATATCTCAGCCCAACTCACCCAGAATTTTTTTTTAAATAAAAACAAACTCTCAAAAGTATTAGAAAGAAATACATAGGATCATACAAAAAATTCTTAAAAAAAATTGAACCTTAGATATTTTTACCAGGATTTTCCCAGAATGTATAAATACAAAGTATCATAATTTATTCAGATCTATAATGATGGCTGCAAGGATAAATTTGGCACAAATTGGAAAAGAACCTGCAGGAGATGACCAGGCTGAGCCCGAGTGAGGAAGGGTCAAACATGTTATCAGTCTCAAGTCCCTTTGTGTCCACAAGAGATCTAAGTCCAGCCCACCTTGAATTGCATTGACTCTTATCTACCACCTATTTGCTTTGACCATTTGACCGTTTGCTTTTATCAGATTCTTGCAGACAGCATAAGCATGCAGCAAACTTTTATATTAATTTGAATTGCCTGGACTGCCTGATTTTCCCACGCTTGACAGAGACACTTTCTCAAGAAGTAGAAATCAAACTTATTAATAGTATATACAGTATTCACAATAAATTCATAATAAATTCAAGTAAGAATGGCCTTTTATGTATCATATATTAAACCACAAGGCAAACTTAGGAATTTAGAATATATCTTCTAGAGGAAAAGAAAAATTGAAATAGATGAAAGGATTCAAATAGAAATATTCTTTTTTTTAATATTTTTTTATTATAAATATGTACAGAAATTAAAAAGCAGAATTTCAGAAAATTGTAATCTGCTACATTATGATTAGCAAAAGAGCTAAACAAACAAATAATAATAATAAATATTTATTAAGGATGTTACAATCTTTAAAACAATTAAGGCTAACATAATATTGCCTTAAATTCAAGAGCAAATAAAGAGTTTTGAAAAGCAATGATACATCCCCCCCCCAAATGCTAACTAAAATATAGACTCCAAAAAGAAGAGAAAAACAGTGGTGAAAATGGAATATACATGGAAATATAATATTGAACTGCCCAAGAGGCAATAACCCATAAAATAAAGCACATTGTACAGAACAAGTTTGTGGTTGTCTTTCAACATTATATCCTACATCATTAGCCACAGTGTTTAGGGAGTTTAGTGTTTATTTCAAATAGAAATATTCTTAATATATTGATTTCAGTCAACAATGAGGAGGGAAGAGATGATTTGTAAGCAATTAGTTTTTAATGATGATTCTTAGTCTTCTCATATTTTTATTTCTTTTTTCTTTTTCTATATGTTAATAGCAACCTTTCCCACCATTTTTGTATGTCTTAAAATAATTCATTGCAATTCATAATTTTATATTTTTGCTGTATGATCCATAGTATATTGATTCTAATATAATAGAATAATAACATTCTAATATATGCACACATTTTAATAGGACGTTTTGAGAAATTTAGGTATCTTTAATCATTTATGAAGTTGGAAAATCATAACTTCATCTCACTAGTGCATTTCTTGTTACTTATCTGATTCTGCTTTCTTTTTTTTGTATGTTGCTTTTGCATCAATGTTGCTTTTGTCATTTTGATGAAAGCAATAAATCCTATAGATACTGCTATCTGAGCTTATTTATACTAGAAGCTATTGCTTATGTACATTTTGTGTGTGAATGTATAGCTTTATGTGTTTATCAACTTTCTTTATTATAGTAATAATAATGCATAATGTGTCCAAAATTTTTGAGCCATGTCATTTGTGTCTCCAGTGAAAATTCTGGGTTGATTTGTTTGAAGATCTCTTTGTTTGTTTGTTTGTTTGTTTGTTTTTGTGGTTATCAACAGTGTTCTTAAAAGTACTCAAACATCAACATTCAAAAAATGTCAATACACTTTCTATTCTACTTCCAATTTTTGCTCTCATATGTAAATATAGTTGATTTTAAAAGTCAAAGGCTCTCTAGTGTTTTTTCACTCACTTCACTTCCAAGACTTCCTGGGAGAACCAAAGTATTTCTCAGAATTAGCAATCAGTAAGAGGGTATTCTGAGAAATACTTTGGTTCTCCCAGGAACCAAACAACTTCACAAAAAACTTCATCCAATGCTGTGACTACCTCCAAATATCAGAGAACAACTAGTCTGATGGCAGAATTTCCAATTAGGTCATTCCCCAAGCACCAACAGGAGACCATCTCAATTCATCATGCACTTAGAGTAGACCATCCAAATAGGTCCTTTGTTCTTGTGGTAATGGCAGTATTGTGCATTGACCAGGAACTAATATGATCACTATAAAGTTGCTGTTTGCTATATGATGAAACCTAGATATAATGCATAATACAGATGACCAGAATTAGAATTGAGATAACTTTTCTACCTGCCCATAGTTATCATGGAGACCAGCCACTATCAGGGCAATGAACATGTTCACTGTCATAAAGAGCTATTACTAATCGCCTTCCCCCGCTTTGGCATTTAGGCTTTTGAAGGGCTTGAAATCAAATTTTGCTACAAATTTTCATTCTGCTGTCCTAAGTCTCCAAAAGTAAGCAATGAGGTGAAAACCCCCAGCAATCTTTTCTCGGGGCAGAAACCAATACAGTGAGAATTGCATCAAATTGCTGGTTCCTTTTGTTCTATAATGGCATGGCCAACTCCTACTACCAGACTTCCTGTCAAATATTGACTACTTCCCCCTGGAAATTAAAACCCAATGAAGCTACTAAGGGCCTCCTTTCTCTATTTTTTCACTTCGGAATGGGAGCTTCTACCAAACTGTTTGCTAAAAAAAATCAGCTATCAAACGTCCATTCTTTCTTCTAATTCCCTTATTTGGTCCAACCTCATTTTTTGCTATCCTTTTAAATACCCAATGGCAGTTTTGTGCTCAGTTGTCTCTAGATTTCAGCCAAAATCTTTCACTGTTTCCTTTTCCAGCATCCTGGATAGCCCAATCCATTTTCTCCCAGCTCACCCTCTTTCCTATAATAAGCAAATGTCTCTCACATACCTTCTCTCAAAATCTAGCACTAAATACTACACATTCTAGCAAATCTGACACATGACTCTAAAAACTGAGTATAAGTGAATAACAATTCCAAGTGAGCATAAGTGGTCGTTATATTTGGGCACCATTTGCAACATCCAATCCAGCAAAACTTTCTACAGTTTAAAGGAAAATCATATATCCCTTTACATTTCATATCCCTTTACATTCTCAACAAATGGAAACATTGTATTCATTTTGCCACTATGTTACATTATATACTGTTAATGTAAATACCTTAAGCGCTTTTCTTTAAAAAACCTTCATATTATTCTTTGACATCCTAATGTAAGTTTTAAAATCCAAATAGCTTAATGTAAACTAAAACAATCACCTACACAAAAGAACAAAATGTAACTAGAGCTGTTGGAATGCAACTTTTAGTACTATAATGTACCTTCTTCTTCAATTGCTGCTTTGAAATCAGCTCCTAATGAAATTGTGTCAGAATTAATTTACATCTCTAGTCCTGAGTTGTTTTGAGGTACATTTTCACAGAAAATATCAGAATCGTATAAAAATGAATTAATAAGAACGTCAACTAAAAAAAGGCTAGACAAAAATGCACTGGAACAAATTTTAAAGAATCAGAATAGCTTCTTATAGTTGTTTTTCAGGAGACAGGTGTGTGAGATTAATACATATAAAAGGAACAAAGAACTGGATGAAAACATTTAGCTCTCCATCAGATATCAATTTAGAGCTGGTTTTTGTTTTGTTATCAACTACATGGAACGGTTATTTCACTTGGATGAGAAATTAAAAAGGCAGAGATTCAAATTATGATTCCAAAACTGGCATCTGAATTACAGCAGGAGAATTTTATCATTTGTTGTTCACTGTAAGGAGCTGCATAACATTTTTACCCTCTTCCCAGCTCAGCTTAGTGCATCAGTCATGGACTGTTGTTTGCTAGAGCTGGAACATTTTTCTCATTCCAATCTTGGCATAGTGCATTTGGCTCAAGTAATAAATTGGGAGGCATTGTTTAAGACTATCAAACTTCCCATCAAACACTGTAACAAGGGTGTGTGTGTTAAAATTTGGGATGATACTCTTCTATTTTAGCATATCTTCAATTTTTATTCTTTTTGCTTTTGGTTCATTTGCACTTAAAGAAGGGAGCCGATTTTTTTTTCCCCAAGCTGTTGTTGACATACTCAAAGCAGCAAGTATATTTGAAATATGTGTAAAATCTCACAAGGTTCACCTAAGTCCTAAAGAAAATGACAGGCAAAAAAAGAGGCAGGCAATCTCTTTACAAACCTGAGAACTGCATGCTGTAACTAAGTGCCTTACCAATAAGCTTGGTGTAGGCCATGCAAACAGCATAAAATGTGATTGTCATGGGTACTCTGTACATAATATATTCATCCCAAGGTGCACGTAGATTTTTACTATTAGCTTTAAAAAGATTCAACTGCATGTGAATCTGAATGTAAAACATAATGGAAGGAGGAATGTGAATCAAAAGATGTAGTACTTTGTGGCACAATAAGAGTGAAGAGCCACGCTTAGGATGAATGCGAGGTGGTCCTTTGGTGCTAGAGATACATATACACAACAATAGTACCTTAATTTGTCAAACCAGTTTTAGGCATTCATTACAGCTTCTCAAAATGGCACAACTGAAACAGAAATCAGTTGGGAGCCATGAAAAGAGGGTATGGGGCTTCAAGCAGTTGTGGGATCATAGTTTGTCTAACAATAATCTAGAAAAATCATCATTTTTTTTTAAAAAAAAACCCTGTCTCTGTTAAATTTACAATTTTTCAAGGCTAGTTAATTCTGCAGTGCACAAAGAGTTCTGCCTTTGTTCTGAAGTTTTGTTCCCAAACACACACTGTGTATTATTTAAGAGTCTGAGTTCACTTCTAGCTAAAGATTCATGGGTGGTTGAAATTAGCAAAAAATCTCTGCTTGCTTGTGATGTTAAGGATATATATGCAGAGAAGGGCTGAGGATGCAAAGGGGCCAGTTCATAATGCTTGTTCATATTTTTTTAGAGCAATTCATTTCTATTATATTTCAACTATGCTATTTTAAGTTTATACCATAGTTTTTGTATATTTCTAAGTTCTAACTTCTAATGGCAGAAGTTTAAAATTTGACAGCAGTTAGAAGTGACTGGAGACAAAGACATCCAGGGAAGGAAGTAGCTAATATATACAGTGGCTGAAATAGACAAAATGAATAATGGTTTTATGAGTAGATTGCACCTAGAGCAGGTAGAGAAAAGAAAGAAAGGAAAGGAAAGGAAAGGAAAGAGAGAGACAGAAAGAAGAGAGAGAGAGAGAGAGCGTGCGTGAGCGAGAGACTCGGGGAGATTCAGATCTAGTTCATAATTGAAAAGGACTGTAGGCTGCAATGAGAAGTTGAAAAAAAATTGTAGAAGAAAGCAGTGACACAGCAGTTCTACAATGTAGCCTACATGGAAATCACCAGGAGTGAACCTTGACTTGCGGTAGATTTTACCTTTCATGAGCATGTTATACTATACTAATTGGGCACCATGATTTAAGTTAGAAGACTTTCTAACTTCTGCATCTTATAATTTCTAACTACATAACCATTAGACATAAAATAGGCAAGATCCAGTTTTCTTTTCTTTTTTATGTAAACTGACTTGGACTTACATTTTAGTGTTGAAATTACCCACCTTTTGCAACACAATTCTTAGCTGAAAAATATGAATATAAATCTAAACACATAAATATGATTTAGATTACTGTATGTTCAACCTACGCATTTTAGAATAAATACATACAAAGATATGTAAAGATAAGTTCCATACATATATTCATAACTAAGAACATGCAATTTTTACTGCACCTTCCTTTAAATAATTGAAATATTTGGGAATGGATGCAAAAACATGAGGAATAAAAACTACCCTGGTCTGGAGACATATTTTTATTTATCATTCACAAACAATCACTTCACCTGAACCAGTGATAAGTTTCACTCATACTGGAAGAAGAATGGAGAGGAAATTGTGTATCTTTGCCAGGAGTAACTTATTTCAAGATGACAGGCATGTCCACACATTTAAAACCTTTCCTCATTTTACCTGTGTGCAGTGCATGTGATGATGTTAAAAAGAAATGGGACTTTGATCACCCAGTTGTGCCCACAATGTTGAATTCACTGACTATCATTGCAGATATGCCTGCTGGTGCCTCCAGAAAACCTGAACAACCAGGAGGTCCTCTAAAGCTGTATTGCAATGAGACAGACATGACTTTTATTCAGTCTCACATACAGTAAGACTCATTATATCAACCTAATATAGTTATAGGGTGGTGTACCTATTCTTAATGAAATGTAAATTATAAATTTTTATAATGCTTTAGTCATGCCTATTTGTTTGAATCAAAATATATTACATATCTTTAAACAAATATTCTAACTACCAATGGCAAACAAGAAAAAATCCTTTCTTTGATAAGACTGTTCAGCTCAGCAGATGTCATTTGAAAGTGAGTTAACTTGGAAGGACTATTTGGGAGAATATTGGCATTAAACTTCCAAAGAACCATCCCTCTAGTGTTTAGCATAGTTGCTTTTGGTATACCTCTAATTTTAGTGAAACTTTATTTTACTTGTTTAGAATTATGAGTTTTGTAATCTCTTAGAATCAGAACTAACATTAGCTCCCAAGGCTCCTTGTGATGAAAATTGCTGATAAGTTCTGTTTTGGTGTTGAATGTTTTGTGAAAAAGTGAGATAACCTCATAAGCAAAACTAGTACTGAAACATGACAAGATAGGCAGATTCATTCATTCATATACATATATACATACACATGACAGGTGAAATAAGAAAAACATGAGTATGCTTTGCCCTACCAAAAAATGATGATAGAAAAACTGATGAGATTACGGGAGATTTTCAGGGCAAAAGTGAAGTTTAAGCAAACCTCTCCTTCAAAAACAAAATTTCTACTTCAGGAGAAGCCCATTTTTATTGAAAGGCAAACTGTGACGCTAAAAGCCAGTAATTTACCCACAGTCTAATTATAAAGCAGAACTGGAGATTGAGCTCCTAATATATCAAGTCCTTCCTTCCAATTCAGTTCTCCTTCTCATTTAGAATTGATCCTAAAACTCTCATATATTATTATTTTTAATGTTCAGTACACCATTTGTTTAAAAAATTCTCTAATTCTATAATACTCCAAAAATACTTTTTTTTTAAAAAAAATTGCCTCTTCAGAACTAGCATCATTTTCTCCATTTGTGCTTATTCATGAAGAGCAAAATAAATTATTTCCAAACCTGAGCTACTTTTAAGAATCTTCTTATAGATTAACATCCAAAGCTTGTCCCCATCATTTTTCACATTCATATTCCCTCAAACCTTTAAGCTTGTCTTGGCTACATCAACTAAATTTCCCTTGAAAGACTGAGAATCTATCCAGCCCCACTCAGCCACAGTCCAGGAGGAATTCAGTCATTTCAAAAAGTCTCATTATATAAGATCCTTTTATTGCCTCCTATTATTTATCTTTCTTGTGCGATCACCTTTTCCTACCCCTTCTTCTTCTTAATTCAAATTAATCAGGTTGTGCAGTGAATAGTCCTTCTTTTCCATAGAAAATTCTTTTGAAAAGATTGAAAAGTCGTCAGAAATCACAATGCTCATAAAATGGTGGAGATGAGGGGGAAGCAGGAAACCTTTTATTCTTTTCCTTAGACTTCATTGACACTATGAAGTTTCACATAATTTGCAGACTGCATCTCATAAAATACTGGCAAAATTTATTCATTTCAAATTAAATAGATGTAGCACAGAGTAATCTTTCTCTATTAAATATGTCACTTTTTGCAATTGTTTCTTAATATCCCTCACAGCTTCCATCTAAGATTAGCACTTTCTTTGCGGCCACAGTTTCACTAACCTACTGAATTATTCACTGAAGCAGAACCTTCAGATATCAGGTTAGAAAGGCCTTGATTATGGCAGGAAGTGAACTGTATAAACCATTTTTCTTTTTTTAAAAAAAAAAACCTCATAGAAAAACCATAAATCTGTACTAAATGTGCATTTTAAAAAGTTCATAATTGATAGGAATTTAGTCAGCTGTGACCTTTTGCATTTGTTTACAATAATATACAGTAACATTTGGACAAAGCTAGAAAAGTGTTCTTTTTTTCTTTTTAAACATTCACATATGAGGCACGTATCTAAATGGAGTCACGTGTAGATGAATTTTATTTGTTAGTTTAAGGTGGAAGGATGCTGAGTGCATTATTCCTGAATGTGTCTTACAAGAAAGCTGGTTGTTTACATCCATATTTTGCTCCTTTGCTAAACATGTTCCGCAATATTTTAACCCACTGAGGCACTGTTATAAAACTTATTTTTAACTAACTGACAGCATGGGTCATTACTTTATGCCAGTCAAATACTGAAAAGCTGACTCAACCAAGGAAACAGTTGCTCCTTTTGCAGGTGTTAAAATCCAAAAACTCACCACTCAGCTGGTTGATGACGTACGTGTCCAGACATACTCAGAAATTTGAAATACAACTCTGACACAGAGCAGGCTCAAAGAATCCACTTTCTGAAGGCGCCACAATGGGAAGAAAAAGAGCATTCTGCTAATGTCTCCTAGAAAAAGCAACTTTGAACAATAATTCATCTGAACATCTTTCAGCCTTTCAAATATTTGTTGTACTGTGGAAGCTTTTGATATACTACTGATAACCAGCGACAAGAGTTGAATGATCAAGTAACTGCATTTTTTCCATTTCAGTCTAAAAATATTTCAGAAATTAGATTTGGGTTTGTTTGTTTTTTAAATCCATGCTGCTGGATTGCCCCATCACTAGAAAAAACAGACAACTATTTCTGGAGGGCACAAAGAGATGATGTTGCCTTCTATTAACCCCCATTTGCCTTTAAAATGACCCCAAGGTATGTTTTTCTGCTCCATTTCCAAAGTACACATTTCTCTGTTGGGTTGCCTCTGTTGGCTTGGGCTAAAGAGCTTCAGTTTGTTATAGGCAATCTCAGCAGCTTCTTGGCTACTGAGCATTGCCTCAGTTGGCCCTTCAACTGAGCTAATGCTTATTATCCATTCTAATTGTTTCTATATCTGCCTTTATCAGCAGAGTTTATTTATGTATTTATAAATTTATATTCCCAGTGTCTCTGGATGGTTCTCAAGTTAAACAAACATTCAAAGACACAAGAAAAAGAATAACAGAAAAAGTTGAAATAGCACAAAAGCTATGACCTTCAACCTTTTTAAAAAATATATAATTTTTCTTTACTGAGTAGTTAGTTTTCTGCCTGGGTTTCATTTTTATGTCCATAGATTTTACTGATTTCCAAGCACATGAGATACAATGATTTCATTCCTAGTTCCCTAACAATCCCCAAATATTTATATATTCTTTCACTCAGCTTAATTTCATTACCATTAGTGAAATTTACATGCATGGATATCTGGGTAGAGAGATGTGTTTTAATTGTTGAAATTCCCTACAATCCAAAATAAAAACTAGAAACAGAAACAAATCAACAGAATACATAAATATTTGAATGAATCATTATTGGTTAAAATTAATTATTAAATAAATCATTCTAATGACAGATAGTCCTCGCCTTACAGCCATTCATTTAGTGACCATTCAAAGTTAACAATGGGAATGGAAAAATAATTTATGACCGTTTTTCAAACTGATAACCATTGCAACATCGCCATGGTCACATAATCAAAATTCAGACACTTAGTAACTGACATGCATTTATGATGGTCATAGTGTTCAGGGATTATATGTTCATCTTTTGCGACCTTCTGACAAGCAAAGTCAATGGGGAAGCCATGTCACTAACTTAACAACTGCAACAACGGTGACAAGAAAGCTTGTAAAATGGGGTGAAACTCACAACAACTCTCTTGCTTAGCAATGGAAATTTTGAACTCAATTGTGGTCATGGATCGAGGACTACCTGTAACCACTTGATTCGTCTATCTAAATAGCTATGTTCCAGAACACTCATGCTCATTCAACATATGCACATAGAAATACAGTGTTTGCTGAAATTTGAGCTCAGCAAGCATTAGTCTGTAGTAAGGTCTTCATAAATAATTAAAGGAAAAACAGGTTGGTTCAAACTGGAAGGAATTTGCTGTAAGAAATATAAAAGTTAAGTTAAAGCCTCAGTACTCAGGATCTGGTTCCTTAACAAGTTAGAATCAGGGGAATAAACACTTCCATGGAAAAAGTAATCAGGCGGAGGTGAAGAGAAAAATAAATCCACTGCTGTTAGGCAACTGAGGGGCAGTGAAAATATTTAGAATTAGGAACCTCTGGGAAAAAAATTAGAGACCTATCCCAAGGAGCAGAGAGGCAAAAATGAAACTTGAAAGAATTGAGAAAGGTTTAAACGTGTTGGGTGGAGCTGTGGGACAGGAATACAACAAGAAGCTTAGTCAGGAAGCAGGGTGAAGAAAAAGGAAACAGTTAAATGAGATAGTCTAAGACAGGGGTCCCCAAACTCTTCAGGTCATTGATCCATAAATGTTTATTATATGAGAACCATTTAATAAATCTGCTGTCAACGCTGTTAATATGGGATATTATTGCATTGACAAGATATGCAGTACTGTCTGGTATTTTTAGAGTTAACTCATATGACATAGAAAGGGAAGAGATTTATGAGGAAAGTGCGGAAAAGGAACGGAAGTGAATCTTTGGCTTCTAGCCTAATTGGAAGGGTGACTCATGTCTGTAAAGTAAGGGAGGAGTTTAGCAAGATAAGATAGATGCAAGCCAAAGAAATTCAGATTCTGGCATCCGCTTTGTATGTACCGAAGCTATGTTGCAAAATAAAGATTCTTAAAGGAAAACAAAGCCTCAGGTTTCTTTGAAAAGTATCTTCCTTCGGAACCATAACATCTGCTTTAACTAATAGTACAGGACATAATACAATAGCAACACTGACCCTTTGTATGGTTCCATTGATGCTTGGAGTTCAGTATTGTCCACTTGAGGAACTCTGCTGTAAAAGATAAGGGAATAAGTAAATAAAAAAACAAGAGAGAAAGGCAATTCCTGACTAAAAGAAAAGTAAGAGGGGAGAAAAAATTTGAAGATTTTCACCTTGCTTCACTCTGCACCCGGAGTATTAGTCTCTTTAACTGCCAAAGAAGAGGGACTGCTTGGAGCTACAGGGGTATAAAGAGTTCCTCAACAGTGATTAGCCAATGAGGGAGAGGCAGGCTGGAAGCTTTTCTGGTGAGGAAATCACCCAGTAAATCAGCTGGGAGAGAACTGAGGCTTAAAGAGTCGAACGAAGAAGATCAGATAGGCTAGATAGAGGAACATTGATCAAATAAGTAGGTGGAAACTGAGAAAAAAAAACACTACAAGAAACACTACAAGTTTGTTAAAATATCCAGTGTGCTTTAAAAAAAATATGGCACCTTTGACAGAATGAAGTGCTAGATTCTCTGTAAAACACTTCAGCAGAATAACATAGGGCTTCATCACCCAAGTTTAGTAGCTTAGTATCTAAAGTTATATGTGTGATCACTGTCTTTGTATGTACATGGCTACTGTTTTTTTGTTTTAACACCAAGTACTAAAGTTGTTCTTTCTAGTTCATAATTAGAGAATGATTTTTTTAAAAATAAATTTGCAATAAAACAGAGGAGGAACAGCCTCCATTGGGTTCGTCAAAGATTTACCACTTGACTTGGGAAAGGTTCTGCAGATATTTTATATAAGTATCTTAAGAGTAAGTTTCTCAGACCCTAAAATAATTCTGTGTTAAAATAATGGCTATATACAGATTCACTTTGAGTTATGACCATTTGTTCAGTGACTGTTCAAAGTTATGCTGACATTGAACAAAAAGTATTTACAGCTAGTCCCCAAAGTTATAGCCATTGCAGCATTCCCATGGTCATGTGATCAAAAGTCACATGCCTGGCAGCTCACTTGCACTTATGAACACAAGGGTGCTTCAACTTCCCCCACTTACCTATCTCTCCTCCATCTTTGCTTTTTGGCCTTTTGTTCTTCATGCCCCCTGCCACTCTGTGTTTCACCACCCCTATCTGACCTTTGCTGTCTTGTTCTTGATGCTGACCAAGCATGTCTGACATGGCCCTTCACTAGACAGCTTCTGCCTGCACAACACTTATAACTTTTTATAACTTTTTAACTTTTTAACTTTATTGTCACTTTGAATGTACACTAATCAGCATACATTAAAATGAAATTTCATTGCATACAGCTCTCAAAGGGTCACCACCTCCAATATACACTGCATAAATATGACAAAATAAATAAATAAATAAATAAATACAGAATTATGCATATACCTACATATATTATATGTCACAGAGAGACAACACAGTCTAGTTCAGATTATGTATACATGTGCTTGGTGAGAAAAACGAATCTTGCGAGTTTACCAGACGGATGGCATAAGGAACAAAGCTATTACAGAATTGGGTAGTCCTGCTAGAAATACTTTGAAACCTCCTCCCAGAGGGAAGCAACAGAAACAGACCATAAAGTGGGTGTGTGTGGTCTCTAATAATGCTTTGAGCTCTAAGCACATAGCGCTTATAAGCAGCATCCTCAATACCAGGATGCAAGCTTCCTATGATTTTCTCAGCTTTCTTCCCAAAGTGACTCATAGCAGTTTCCTCATGACATTTGGAGAAGAAAATCTTACATGGCCAGTAGCTGCCTCATGAAGGGCAAGTCCATATAAGTAGCAAGAGCAAGAAGATGGTGAAAGTCAGCTGGGGCAATGGAGCACAGGGTGGTAGATCCTTAAGGTGTACAGTGTCAAGAACAGTAGAAGCTGGCCTGGCCTGAGTTGAGCTGGGCTGACCAAAAGTGTGGTGAGTTGCTGGACTGGGCTTGGGTGGCTGCGGCTTCCTGGGGAACTGCATATTTGTGTTGCATTGTGGCTCAGGGGCTTCTTGCAGCCTCAAAGCTATGCACCAATAATTGCATGAGTTATATGGTTCTGGAGCTGCATGCTGCCCCACAAGGCAGGTTGCAAGATGGCAGGCAGAGATGGGGGGGGGAGAAATGGGCATTGGATCAAGTTGAAATGGAGGCAATCCTCATCTTTAAATTGGAAGAACTGAGGCTTAGGGGCTGGGAAGTATTCCAAGTTTGTATAGCTTGAATTGGGGTGGATTCTCAGCTAACAACTAGTGGGATTCAGTTAATGATGGAAACAGGATTGCTGTCACTAAGTGATACAGTCATATAATGTCAATGACAAAAAAAATCAGGTCCCAATTATCATCATAAATCAAGGATTACATGTACCTCCAATTTAAAAGATCAGAATCGTGCAAGCCACTGTATGTCCTGTAACTCTATAGAAGTGAAAGTTGGTGTCAGAATAAAAAGAGTATCAGTGCTTTTGAACTTCAGTGTAAGAGAAGATTCCTGAGAGTATTGTGGACAGTCTAGAAAATGAACAAATAGATAATTGAAAAAAATCAATCCAGAGTTCTCACTTTTGGCACAAATAACCATGCTCAAATTATTCTAATTTGGACACATTATTTGAAGACCTAAATCTCTAGAAAAAGAGATGCTGGGAAAGGTGAAAGAAGAAAAAAGAAGAGGACAACTGTCAGCTAGGTGGATGGACTAAATTATAGTGGTTATGGGTGCACTATTGGAAGAACTAAAAGACCAGATTAGGACAGATCTCATGGAAAAAACATTTATATATGTGATTCCTAAAAATTAACAATGGCCTGATGACACATAATCAATCAAAACATACAATTTAATATTTTTTTATTCCCACATGGTATGCTTAGGCTGCTGCTACATTGGGGTGCATTTATCTATCCCAACTCCATCTATGTAAGTCTTGTTAGGTTACTAAGCTATATTTTTTTTATGTTTCTGATTTTCCCATCACATGTTGAGTGAACATTGGCAATATACCCCCCCCACAAACCTATTTGCCTTTCAAACAGAGTTAAAAGTCACAATGATTATCTAAAAGGCATCCATAAAAACCTCAATAACCAATTTTATTTCTCACATATTTTTCATTTTCAACAGCCTCATCAATCGTCAGCAATATATGACCTCTCAGCCATTCATAGTTATTAATAACTGATAATTAATAAACTAAGCAAAATTAGAGGTAAAAGGTAAGCATTTGACTGATCTTAATCAAAATGGTTACATATATACATTTGTGTGAGCACAACTCTCTCTTGATATCACGAGAGGTTTTTTTTAAAAAATAAATCCTAGCTTATCATTTGGGGTAAAATGAGTTATTATAAAAAGAGGGGAGCTATGGAAAAATTAAATTTCTACCACCCTATGCATAGTAGACTTGTTCAAGACTGGGCTACTGTGTGAGTTCACTTAGAGAGGACTGTAAAGCACTGTGAAGTGATATATAAGTCTAAGCACTATTGCTATATAAAACAGGAAACAAAATATAACAATATGAATTCTAGTTAATATTACATTTTAACCTGAATCATGTTATTGATAATTACTTGGATTTGGTAAAACTTTCTAAAAAAAATATAAGACATAAATCCATACAGTATGTGCATTTCCAAATAAAGCATTACTTAGTCTACTAATTGCTTCATTGCCTGCATGCTTTTCATAATATTTATATATTCCATTGATAGCAATATATTTGTTTTATTCCTGTGGCTTAGTATCAATCTTGAGCTTTAAGTATGGCCAAAGAAAAACAATTCTTCCCTGAAGGTTGTCCCAGTAAGTAGTATTAATTTGTTTATTTTTAATATTAGGTTTAATTGAAAACAAATAATTACAAAAGAGCATGGCCATCATGAAGACAATTACACATGGGTATCATGGTAATGATGATAGTAAAAATAATAATATAAACATGATTTCTGAGCACATATATGGCTTGATAAAAAGACATAAGTCAATAAATCAAGCTTCTTTGATTTATTGTTTTTGCCATTTAATATGCATGTCTTCCTTTAGGAAGCATTGAAGGTTTCCATAGCATTTTAGTTCTTCTGTATATATGCAGAAAAGAGAGTATGTCATACAGACTTAATTGCTTATAAATAATTTGGGATCCTTCACTAATGAAATGTTCAGTACTGTGTGAACAAACACAAGTTCTTAGAATATGCTATTTGTACAACAAAAACATGTGAACAGAACAAATTCTCCATGGATTATAAGAGGGAATTAATGATCATTTGTATTCATCATGTTTGTGATATATGAAATTAATAGAATATGAGTCATGTTTATAAAACAAAAAAGCAGTTAAAGAAATTGCTGCAAAGTATAGTTAGAAAAATATTTTTGAACATTATGTTTATATACATTAAAAAAGGAACCATGTGAACTCTAAGTTAAGATTCTGTACTACAATACACTAGAACTGGAAACGTTTGTATCTGTAAGCATAAAGTAGTGGGAACTTAGCAACATCCAGAATTGAGTAAGTGTGAGCTCTTACTCAGAAGCATATACTTCGTGAATTAATACTAGTTTTATTGTAAGATTACAATAACAAAATCTTGCAAGTCTAAAAGCACCTCTCCCCTCTCTTACATTTATTCTCCAGAAAAGTAGGGAGAAGCTTTCTTTAGTCCCAAGCTACCTTTGGACTAAGATTTTGCTTATAATATCTTTGTCTGGGCTGTAGCTTTTCCTCCTGTGTCCCAAAGTCACTAACACAGCCCATTACAATAAGCATCATTCACAAGATTCTTAGAGACACAGGAAGAAGAGTTACAGGCTAATTTCCTAGTTACCTTTTTATGTATTAGAATTTACCTATAGCACTCTTCCCTGTTGAGTTCCACATGTATCCTAAATCTATTCTGTGAGATTCAGCATTTTGATGAGAGATATTTGGCTTATCTGATTAAGACAGCTTCATTATGAACTGGGCATTGAGTTTATGCTGAAATTATTTTAGCCAGAAGGCATCCAATTATGGTTTTAAATATTTCACTATGTAAACTTGCATGGAGCATCATGTTAAATCATTTGAAAGAATTTATAAGTGCCAAGGTTATTAATATTATGGTTTTTGAAACTGTAAGTTTTTCTCACTTTATTTTCATGTTTTTGCTATCTTCATATTTAATATTCAAATTAATTACCAGTTATAATAATAAAATTATTAAGTACGATTCTACAGTGTTGCCCGCATCAAAACTAGCATGCTAAATGCATGAATTTTGACACCTGGTTGTATCCCTTTTCCTGTCCCTCACATATATTTATGTTGAAAATGCTCGTGCATTTCCATAGACATATTTGCTGAAGACATTTCAGTTTATGAGAACAAATAAAAATAAAGAGAAAGTCACGATAGAAAACTTGCTAATTTTCAAAATTATTGGCATGACAAGTCATCAGAAAAGTGTATTTCAACAGCAAATTGAAGAGGTTGCCTCCCATTTCTTGATTGGCCTGTTTTTATTTCCCATTTTATGCTGAGGTGGGCACTCTCCAAAACAAAGGATTAGTTGGATAAATTGCAATTATTCATCATATTTATTTTTAAAATGCTGATTATGGATACATTGACTCCAGGGATTCTTATAATTACATTAAAAGGTGATACTTTACTTGGTAACATGCTACCTTTCTTAGCTACCATTTTAATTAGAAGAAACTAAATTTGTACTCTGAAAGTAAGCCAGTACACTTTATGTACCTCCTTGTTGTTGGGACACAGTCAATAATATCATGACTTGTGAAATACTATGAGCACGCTTGGTACTTTGCCTGTGCTTTATCTTCTCTTTGCTTTTTTTTTGTTGTTGCAAAGAATAGGGGGAACTTTGAACAGGATCACTGGACAAGAATTTGGAGCACTTTAGACCTCTCACTGAATAGTGTCAAATGTGGACATGCAATTGTGTTAAGTCTCATCATCTCAGGCAGTGGTGGGATTCAAATATGTGAACAATCGGTTCTCTGGGTGGATGCCACTTCTGAAAGTCCATTCTGGGCCTGGGCAACAAAAAATTAGCTACTGGTTCTGCCGAAGTGGTGCAAACTAGCTGAACCCCACCACTGATCTTAGGGCTTATTCACACCGTACCCTTAATGAGTGCATGTGCTGGGCTCATGCTGGCTTGACTCTAAACTGATTTAAGAAAATCTTGTCTGGACTGAGACTTTTCAGCAATGCCTTGTAGTACATTTATTCAGACTTAAGGCTCTCACATCCTCCCACTGAAAAATTCAGCTGCTTCTTATCTTTTTCTAGCAGGAAAGTGATGGCCAATCACTTACCTTACAGTGGGCAGGTCCTATGGGATATATTCTGGATATACTGTACATGTTTGTACTGTTTGCTTACAGTTCAAAAACACAAACATTAAAAATGTATACAAAAGTAAAAACAAACATATATATATACATAATTATAGCATCAGATGGAGCATAACCACAAACTTTAAAATTAAAACCATTTTCTTTCATTTTCCCTGTTTTTTATGAACAAAGTTGGTTACCGCACCTGCTACAGCATATCTTTCCCATTAGCATAGTGGTTAAAAACTGGTCTATGTGGAATATTCCTGGTTTAAGCCAGACAGAAATATTTTATTTTCCCAATTACCTTTTCATTTTTCTGAGCTCCTATAGCTGGGCTTTTTTAAAAATAAATAAATAAATCAGTCCACTGATTTACTGTTCCATCAATGTAGGAAAAAAAGAAGGATTATCTCCATGGCAGGTCAATCAAAGCAATATAGTACTTCAAAAAACAAACAAAACCAAAACACTATTGGTTTTGGAATTAGAATATTCTGCATATCATGACTAACTGCTTTATGGTTTTTTTCCTGCTTTTGTTTGCTGCCTAGAGTTCATTCACCTGGGTGGCCAACACATTTAAATAAATAAAATCTATGCAATTATGAAATATTTGATCCAAAGGTAACTACAGTAAACTTTATTCAGGAACTTTATTTCTTCCACCATTTGTTGATGGTACTTGCTTGTGAAGATCCAGTAAACATTGACAGTAGAAGAACAAGATTCAAATTTGAGATGAAAAAAAATATCCCAGCATTTTGAATAAACCCAATCTAGGTGACATTAGTGTATGGTTGGGAATGAGAAAGAAGAGCACAGAAAAAGTAATTTGGAGAGCCAAGCATAAGTAAGAATAGTGACGATGTAGTGAATTGAGTATCTACTTAGTCTAGGATCATTATATTCTATTTACACATGGCAAAAAATGAATATAAATATAAAAGAATGAATAATTTGATGATTTATGATGAACAATTAAGGGAATCAACAAAGGAAATTGTATCATCTAGAATGTAGGTGGTATGTAGGAATCCATAGATTGATGGATTATCAATGGTACAACTAAAAAAGAGATTGCCAGTTTTGGGTAGTGGTTAAGGCATCAGGCTAGAAACAGGGAGATAATGAGTTCTAATTCCATCTTGGGTACAAAGACAGCTGTCCTTGGGTATTCTCTCTCAGCCCAAAGGAAAAAAATAATAGCAAATTTCCAACATTACACAAAGTCTTGTGAGGAAAACTGCAGAGATTAGTTCAGACAACAGTCAGGAATGAAAAAAAATGATTGTAAGTCACCCCACTCCCCCCAAAAAATAACCAATAAAAGTCAACAAGACTTTTGAGTAGGAGTGTGTCTTTATTTTTTTTAACCATAGGCCTTTAATATTTTTCTTAGTATTTCCTAATATTTTGGTCTTTGACCAAAAACACTAATTAACTTTAGTATTTCTTAGTCCCTTTCTGTAATCTGAATACTTGCTGAATAGGTATATATGGTAAAATGAATTAGCTTAAATTATGGAATGTTTTGGGCAAGGAAGGAATTGAAAGTTGGTTGCTGAATGTGATAAGAGCAGTATATGATGGAACTAAATCATGCGTGAGAATGAATGGAATGCTTAACAAATTGATTTAATACATTGAGCAATGCATTGATGATTTTTTTATGGTGTTTAATGTATTTACGGAAAAAGACGTAAGAAATGCTTGCGGTGATGATAGAGGTGCTTATTTAGGGATGTGTGTATACATATAGTTTTGTATGCATATGATGCTAGCTTGTTGGCTAAGAACCCAAATGATTTGTAATCATTGTCAAACTGTATGATGCTGTAAGGAGTATGACTCTGAAAATTAATGTGTCAAAACCCAAAGTAACTGAGTTTGACAGGGAAAATGAAGTGAATGATTGCAAGAACAATGTTGAAAAACTTGAACAGGTAGATGAATGTTTGCATCTTTTTACTAAATCTGAGAAAAGGGATGTTTGACTTAAATAAACATAAAACAGGTATGTTTAAGAGTGTGCTTGTTCCAGTTTTGTTTGCATGTGAAGGATAGGTGTGTAGGAGAAACATAAAAATTGAATGCAGTGGAAGTGGATACTTAAGAGGTATATGTGATTAAACCAGAACAGATAAGCTCAAATGGGTGCTGGATGATTGTGGATTGAATACAGATGTAATTGATCAATATGAAAAAAAGGTACATTGGAATGTTTTGACCATATATAGAAAATGAATGTTGATTAAAATACTGGTATAGACTTTCACAGTTGTTATTGGTTGGCTATTGTTGGATTTTGGGTTTTAGTGACCATGGTCTTGACTTTGGTTGCCTGTGGTTTGTTCAGCAGACCACCTTGACTCAGAACATGCCAGCTACAATTGCCAGAGAGATGTCAGGAAATCTGTTGTCTAGATCACAGTCACTAAACCCTGAAGCCCAACACTGCTCAGGATGATTCAATTGCAAAAACAATATATCACCAAAGAGTGAAAGGGTTAGCATATGGTATTGTTACATTAGCCTGGAGACCACAATGCTATTGCAGAATAGTAGTTTGGCTGCCAATTTACCAGCTCTGCTGTAGGACATGCTTGCATGCTTCCCAAGATGTGCCAGAGGATGATGAGCTGGCTTTGCAACTGAGAGAAAGATGAGAAGTTCTTCCTGCAGCATCATCCTAGGCCCCCTCTCTTCCCGGAGATAAGATAAAATAAGATAACCTTTATTGTCATTTTTATACTGTGGGCCCAACACATCAAAAATGAAATTTAGTTGCCCGCTCTCAAAGTGAAACACATACATGACACACACCTAAACATACTATGAACAACATATGTATAGACCCACATCCCTACATATACATAGCAAATAAATATTAAATACTGTTCGTCTTGAATATATAACGGAAGGAGGAAGCTTGAGAGTTCGCAAGGTTAATGCTGTATGGAATGAAACTATGGCTGAATCTGGATGTTCTGCTACGGATACCACGAAGCCTCCTCCCAGAAAGTAACAAGGAAAACAGGTCATGAAGAAGATGTGTAGTGTCCCAGATAATCTTACGGACCCTGCTCAAGCAACGCTTCTGTGCTATGTCCTGGATGGGAGGGAGGGAACTGCCAATGATCTTTTCGGCCATTCTCACCACTCTCTGCACCGCCTTCCTGTCTGAAGCAGTGATGCCTCCAAACCAGACTGTGATGCTGCATGACAGGATGCTCTTGATTGTCCCCCTGTAGAAAGTGGTCAGGACAGGGGAAGGAAGATGTGCTTTTCTCATGCGGTGCAGAAAATGCAGGCGCTGCTGTGCCCGCTTCACCAGTTTCTCACTGTTGAGCGACCAAGTCAGCCTACTCGTTAGCTGCACACCCAGGAATTTGATGCTGGTAACCATCTCCACAGGTGAATCATTAATGTAAAGAGAAGTGTGGCTGTGCCTGCCTTTTCTGAAATCAACAATGATCTCTTTGGTTTTTCTGGTATTTAAAACTAGGCTGTTTTCCTTACACCAGTTCACCAACCCCTCAACCTCCTTGCGGTAAGCTTCCACCTTGTTATCCTGAATAAGGCCCACTACTGTTGTATCATCTGCGAACTTCACAATATGGTTGGTGGCAAACCTAGCACAACAGTCATGGGTCAACAGGGTGAACAGCAGCGGACTTAAGACGCAGCCCTGAGGAGAATCTGTGCTCAGGAAAATGGTATTAGATATATTTGTTCCAACTCGCACATATTGGGGCCAGTTGGTAAGAAAATCAATAATCCAGTTGCACAAAGGAGTGTTTAAACCTAAAAGGCCCAGTTTGTCTACTAGATGCTGGGAAATGATTGTGTTAAATGCTGAACTGAAGTCGACAAACAGCAAACGCACGTGAGTATTTCTTTCCTCTAAGTGCTTCAGGCTCAGATGGAGAACGGAAGAAATAGCATCCTCCGTAGAGCGATTTGGTCGGTAGGCAAACTGAAGCGGGTCAAATGCTGGTGGTAGGCTAGATACAATAGTGTCCTTTATCAGCTTCTCAAAGCATTTCATGGTGGTGGAAGTCAGTGCAACCGGACGGTAATCATTGAGGCCTGTAATTGTGGACTTTTTTGGCACTGGCAAGATGATGGCCGTCTTAAAACACGATGGGACCACTGCCTGCTGCAATGAGAGGTTGAAAATATCTGTGAGAACACAAGCCAACTCCTCTGCGCATTCCCTGAGGACACGTCCAGGGATGTTATCTGGGCCTGCTGCTTTCCGAATGTTAACTGTCTGCAGTGTTTTCCGGACAGAGGTGACATCAAAGCTTGGCACTTGCTCATCAGGATGGGGCACAGCTTTCATAGCAGGAGTGCTATTTGATGCCTCAAATCTACCAAAAAATGCATTCAGTTTGTTTAGGAAGTCTGTGTCATCCTTGCATCTCGATGGAGCCGCCTTGTAATCCGTAATGGCCTGGATCCCTTGACACATTCGCCTGGTGTTTGTTGGGTCCTGAAAAAAGTTCTGAATTTTCTGGCAATGGGCTTGCTTTGCACCTTTTATGGCACTTTTCAGATTTGCTCTGGCTGTTCTAAGTGCCAGCATGTCACCAGATTTAAAAGCCACATTCCGTGCTTTCAGCATCTTGCGGACCTCATAAGTCAGCCACGGTTTTTCATTCGCCCTCACAACAATGCTTTTCAGGACACAGACATTTTTATGCACTTTTGGATATATGCAGACACTGTGGTGGCATACTCCTCAACATTTATATGTTGGTTATCAGTAGCTGCTTCCTTAAACATGCCCCAATCTGTGCACTCAAAGCAGTCTTGTAATGCTTCTATAGCTCCCTCTGTCCAAACCCTCACCTGCTTTACTGTAGGTTTCACTCTACTAATAAAGGTTTATATGCTGGAATAAGCAGCACTGAGAGATGGTCAGAGGAGCCCAGGTGAGGGCATGGGATAGCTTTGAAAGCCTTCTTGATGTTGGAATAAGCAAGATCCAGTGTATTGTCCCCTCTGGTTGCAAAGTCCACATATTGATGGAAATGTGGCAGGGTAGCTTTCAAATCCACTTGGTTAAAGTCTCCCACTGCAATAAATGCACCCTCTGGGTGAGTAGTTTGTAAGTCACTGATGGTATGGTGGAGAACCTTCAGGGCCTCTTCTCTGTTTGCATCAGGGGGGATATACACAGCTGTGATAATGGTAACAGAGAATTCTCTAGGCAGATAGAAGGGTCTGCATTTGATGGTCAGAAGCTCCACATCTGGGGAGCACAGACTTGAAACCACCTTGGCATTATTACACCATCTGTCATTTATATAAAAACAGACACCCTCTCCCCTGGATTTGCCACTAAGAGTAAAACTCCTGTCCAGCCGAAATGTTGAAAATCCCATCAAGCTAATAGCACTATCTGGGACAGAGGGCTTTAACCAAGTCTCTGTTGCAATAATGACACAGCAATTTCTCACCTCCCGATTTGTTGTTAAATCCAGCCTCAAGTAATCCATTTTTGGTTCTAAGGAGCGAGCATTTGCAAACAAAATAGATGGAAGAGACACTCTGTAAGGCCTAGCTTTTAGCCTAGATGTTAGGCCTCCGTGTTTGCCACGCTTCCTCTTACGGTCGCACCTCCTCCTTTTCTTCCGAAGATGGTCAGCAACAGAGGAAAACTTCCCAGCTGCAATGGCTGCTCCTCCACTGCCCTTGTGGCCCGAAACGCTGCCTTTGCTGTCTTTGCTGCTCAAAACACTGAGCACGATGCTGTTTCCCCCTCCAGCAACTTCCTTTCTTCCTCCCCACTCCTCCAGACATTGCAGCTGATCTCTCACCCTCCGTGTCAGCCGCCTGCAACTCCGTCCTTGATTTTCTCCTCCTCCATAGTAATAATAATAATAATAAAGTTGGAAGGGACCTTGGAGGTCATCTAGTCCAACCCCGTGCTCAGGCAGGAAACCCTATACCATTTTGGACAAATGGCTGTCCAGTCTCTTCTTAAAAACTTCCAGTGTTGGAGCATTCACCGTTTCTGGAGGCAGGTTGTTCCACTGGTTAATTGTTCTAACTGTCAGGAAGTTTCTCCTTAGTTCTAGGTTGCTTCTCTCCTTGTTAGTTCCATCCGTTGCTTCTTGTCCTGCCTTCAGGTGCTTTGGAGAATAGCTTGACTCCCTCTTCTTTGTGGCAGCCCCTGAGATATTGGAACACTGCTATCATATCCCCCCTCGTCCTTCTCTTCATTAAACTAGACATACCCAATTCCAGCAGCCGTTCCTTATATGCTTTAGCCTCCAGTCCCCTAATCATCTTTGTTGCTCTTCTCTGTATTCTTTCTAGAGTCTCGACATCTTTTTTACATCGTGGTGACCAAAACTGGATGCAGTATTCCAAGTGTGGCCTTACCAAGGCATTGTAAAGTGGTATTAACACTTCTCGTGATCTTGATTCTATCCCTCTGTTAATGCAGCCTAGCACTGTGTTGGCCTTTTTGGCAGCTGCAGCACACTGCTGGCTCATATTTAAGTGATGGTCCACTAGGACTCTGGGGTCCCTCTCACAGTTACTGCTATTGAGCAAGGTACCCCCTATACTATACCTGTACATTTGATTTTTCTTACCTAAATGTAGAACCTTGCTTTTTTCACCATTGAATTTCATTTTGTTAGATAGTGCCCAGTGTTCAAGTCTGTCCAGATCCTTCTGTATCTTAAGCCTGTCTTATGGAGTGTTGGCTATTCCTGCCAGCTTGGTGTCATCCGCAAATTTGATGAGTTCCCCATCTATCCCCTCGTCCAAATCAATGATGAAGATGTTGAATAATCTGAGGCCATGCAGGCTCTCCTGAACAGTTTTCTCCACCGTTCCTTTCATGCTGAATTTCTTTATCTCCAATATGGACTGACGTTCGTATGAAAGTTTAGCAGCCCAACTCAGCTTAGTTGTCCCTATTTCTGAAAAGTGTTTCAGTCCAGATCATTCATTTCCCTCCCTAACCCCCACACTTTTGAGAGCTGAAGCAGCCGCAGCCAAAACGCAGCTTTCTGACAGATAAAAAGCAACAGGTGAAGCTTGGGAAAATCACATCAAATACCTGGACAACTAGTACAGACTGCGCCAGGAGCTGTGTGCTCTCTTCATTATTCTTTTCTTTGTATACCAATGACTGCATCTCTAAGGATCACTCTGTTAAAGTACTGGAGTTTGCAGATGATACAATAGTTATTGGTCTCATTTGAGATGATGATGAGTCTGCATATAGATGGGAGGTTGAACAATTGTCCCTATGGTGCAGCCAGAACAATCTGGTGCTGAACACACTTAAAACTGTAGAGGTGAGAATGGATTTTAGGAGGAGCCCTCCTATTCTATTACCTCTTACTATATTAGACAACACAGTATTAACAGTAGAGTCCTTCAAGTTTTTGGGTTCTATAATCTCCCAGTATTTGAAATGGGCACCTAACATCAGAGCCATCATTAAAAAGGAGCAACAAAGAATGTTCTTCCTGTGTCAACTCAAAAAGTTCAGATTGCCCCAGGAGATATTGATACAATTGTACAGAGGAATTATTAAGTCTGTCATTTGTTCTTCTATAACTGTCTGGTTTGGTATAGCAACCAAACAGGACAGGTCAAACTTCAATGGATAGTTAGGATTGCATAAAAATAAAAAAACAATTGCAAACAACCTGCCTTCCATTGAGGACTTGTATATTGCATGGGTCAGAAGGAGGGTTGAGAAAATATCTACAGACTCCTCACATCCTAGACATAAACTGTTTTAACTTCTCCTCTTGGGACTCTGCCTCAAGTCATTGTATGCCAAAACAACCAGACACAGAGACAGTTTTTTTCCCCTCATGCCATCACTCTGATGAACACCTAATTCCCACGGTACTGTCTTGTGTCTAAGTATATTTGTCCATATAGTATGGCTGTATTATGATTATCCTTCTCATCTATTTCACTAGCTTCTCTTATTGATTATTATTATTATTCTGTTGTTTTGCATGTACACTGAGAGCTTATGCACCAGTGAAAAATTTCTGGTGTGTCTAATCACACTTGGCCAAAGTATTCTATTCTATACAGAATAAACTTGTGGCTGTATGGAGCTGAGAAAGAGAGGCATGGATCTCATCAAGAATTCTGGCTTGTTTCATTTCAATGTCATATCAGCAAGTAATAAAATGCTAAAGTGTAGGCTTTTTCAATCAATCACATTTGATCGTTAATTTCTGTATTCACTTTACTTCTACATTTCTTTGGAGGATCTGCTTCTTACCAAAATAAAATCTCCATGCAGGTGACATCATGCACATTGCAATAATCAAGGAAAGGCTGATAGATACGCTTTATAGGGGGATCTTCTTTAGAAGATAATGTGTAGATAATAATATCCAGTATTTGGATTGGATGACTTCCAATTCTATGGTTCCATTATATTAGTCCAAAATGTATTAAATCACCATGCTGAGTTGGAAAGTCCCTTCTCTTCATCTCTCTCCTTGGATTTTTGCCACAATTTCTAACCCTGATTATAACCCTGGCAATAGTTTCAGTAGGGTTCTCCATTAATGGTATACCCAGTGAAATGCAGTGGTTGAAAACTCTGCTTTTCACCATCTGGTATATTTGCTTCTAATTTGTACTTTTATGATATTTTAATGCTGTTACTAATGTTTTGGCAAGATGCCTAGATTTGTAGAGTATAAAGACAGGTTAAAAGTGTCTTAATAAGAATACACGCTCATGAAATGTATGTTTTTAACATACACTGAAGTACTCTCTGTATAGGAAAATCATAATGTTATGTAGTGAACCTGAGGCCATCCATGATCCTAGATTAACATTTCTCACAGCTTCTGTAGGAGTCTTAAAGTCAGAAGGCAGAAAGCAAACTAATATGACACATTGTCTTCCTTTATTTCCAGATAAGGATTTACTTTCTCCAAAAACAGAACAAAAGACCTTGTTTCCATTGAATCAATACATGGAATTGGAAAGTTCACGTTTGCTGTTGCTCTCCTGGATGCTAAGGTGGTATCAGCCAGGAAAAGCATTATTAATTCACTCTTCAGATTACATAAATGGAGTCTTGCCTACAGAAGCTAGACCTTTCTGATTCTTTAGCTGAATCAAACATTGCTTGGCTTACTTCATTCATTTTCCGTCTATGCCTTTTCTTTTCTCTGCATACATCCTATTACTGGATATTTTTATTTTGTTTATTTTGTAAGATAGGAATGTGATTACTTATAAAAAAGAGTTACATTTTAGGAATGCAATGGAAAAATGCCACTTAATATTTCAATAAAATATCATCAACAAAACAAAGAAGAGGACAAGTGTTATGCAATGCAGTAACAAGTTTATGTAATACACAATTTACATTTCCCTTAATAGGAACTACTCGATACCCTAAGAATGTAAAAAGCACTATATTATCAATTAGTAGTACTCCTACACTAATTTGGTATTCTAAGCATTGTTAAACAATTTTTTTAAAATGCTATACATGTATTTCTGGAAAAACAGTGAAAGGAAAATAAGAATAAGCTTTATTTACATTAAAATAACATAGAACATCCCATTAATACGTGGATCTAAAGCTAATTCCAAAGTCTTCCTCAAAGTCTTGTTTTAACCCTTCCTGCTCATTATGGAGCCAATATACTATAATTTAGAGCTGCAGCATAACTATAGAGCATGGATAGTATTAAATGTTTTGGGACTAGGTGCATCAAAGTGGTTTCAAGGACAGAAGTGAAGAACTATACTATCAGTTACTATTAATTACATTGTCATGACCAGAAAGAAACCCTTCTACAGAGCCTTTTGAGAAAGAATGAAAAAAACCATCTTCGCTCATTGTTGCTGTGGGTAAGTGAGCTTGGCCACCTCTTGCATCAAGGTCAAGGTTTTGTTGCCTACAACAAAAATAAGAAATGGATAGTGGACAAAAAATTGTCATCATGGCTTGGACTTCTTTCCTCTTTATAGATGTTGTTTGGACAATTAACTAGATCAACATGCTGGTTGGAAAATTCTGAGAGTTGGAGTCATGTCAGTTGTTGGGGCTGAAAAACACTGTGTTAAATAAAGAAGTAGCAGATTGTAAAGAAACTCATCATCCCATGCTGTTTCTCTCTCCAACTCCTTCTCATAAGGAAAATTGTCTATGAGGAGGACCTACAGGAACATCTCCTTTCAAAGGATAATATAACTTGGGCTAATTCGAATCACCTATTTTTATCATATTGTGAACAATCTGATACTTGGGTTATCTGGTTGCATTTTCTTTTTCCTTCTTCATCTCTCTTTCTTTTTGTTCCTTGTATTTTTAGATAAAATGTTTGAAGGCAAGATGATGATAATGCTACCAGAGTTCGGTCCTTGCATCCAGTGACTGGCTTGAAGTTTTAACTTAAGTTGTGTGATAGTTCATCAGATGCATCGATGAAATGAGCCACTGTTCACAAAAGCTTATGCCTTTCAATAAAATACAGTGGTCTGCATTTAGCACACTCCTGATTTCTCTTTTATCCTTTTCTATGAATCTTTCACTTCTGCCTTACACTCCTATTTTCACAAGAAAATCTGACACGTCCTTCAAATTACCATACTTGGTAAATGCAATATTCCCTTTAGATTAATATGTTTAGGACCAGGAGATTGATGCGCTACCCAAGCTTGTTTGCAAGAGAATAATTGCTTTCCTGTGTTTTTGAGAAAACATGTTTATTGGCATCTGTAGAATAAAATTATTAATCTTTTGAACTTTAATGCTTTTCTGAGTCAGCAATTCTCCACTGCTTTTAAGTATACTTGTTGAGCCACAATTCCCTATTGTTTGTATGATCTAAGAATGAGATTGGGGTAATTAATCCCCATATAAAGCTCCCCTTGAAAAGTGTCTGAATGCTCCAATTGATGCAAAATGCATCAGTGAGGCTATGGTGCACAACACCAGGAAATGATGTTGCCAGTATTAAAAGAACTCCACTGGTTGTCAATTGCTTTATTAATTTAAAATGCTAGTGCAAAGCTTTTAAATTTTCAATGACATGGGACCTGACAAGCTGAGGGACTGCCTCACCTGTTATAAATGTGTCCAGACATTAAGATTGACTGGTAAGCTCATCTGAAGATCCTCATTTTGAAAAGCCTCTTCATCAAGAGAAAATATGGAAAGCACTTCCTTGGGGCAATTAAGACATATCTCTTTAGGTAAATCATTTAATATCGGTGACCTTACTATTTGTGTTTTGTTTTTAATTCTTATTTCTTTGATATAAAATATCTTGAATAGTCAGTTTGAACCAAAACTGAGGTAGCAATCCATTGCATAAATAACACTAATATGCAAATACTTACATCTGTAAATCAGCTGTACATACTTTTATGTACATTTGTACATATCTGTAGATGCCACACCTTTAATAACAGATCTTTGAGGCCAATTACTAGCCAGATCCATGCCTAAAAAAGTTGTCAGACACTTGGAATAGAGGACTTCTGATAACAAGTAAAGGAGAATAATAAGGATTTAAATGCTATATATTAAAAAAGAAAATCATATATGGATTGTATGGTGACTAACATTTCTGGTTTATAGGACTATGTAATTTGATTTATCCTTATATTTCTATTTTGTTATATATTTCTATAATAGAGTAATATGACATGTTATTTTGACACAAATGTGAGATTAATCTGTTTTTAAGGCTTACTATTGAAATTGGGTAGATGGATGGATTGGACTTTCTAGATTTTATAACTGTGATGGAGAAAATCAACTCTCCCTTACCTGCTGGGTTCTGGTTTTCATGATGAATAAGACAAATATTGTCTTATTTGAAATTTTGCTATCATTTACAGATTTATAATCAAACAAACCAATATCATTTTGATCTGCTAGTTTCAAATGTTCCTGCCACCACAAGCACCATTGTTAGTTTGCTTGGCTGCATTTTGGTAAATCTCTGAAAGCATTTTGAATCATTTCCAATCTATAAGTTCTTGACAGATTTCCCCAATCTGAGAATTTCTGGGTATGGGAAGTCCCACACAACATGAACAAAACCAGGCTAGAAATTCTGGCAGCTGTAATCCAACCACATATGAAGGTTACCAGTCTAGAGAAGACTGGTGTAGAGCAAACATAGACATTGTGTGTGTGTGTGTGTCTTTGCAAAGCTAGCTCTCTAATGAGTTCAATTCCACAGTGTTTCTTAGCAGAAGATCCCTATGATATATAACTATCAATAGTGCTGTTGGATGATGTGAACAGAGGAAAAATATTTCATAGCCGTGTCCATCAACTCAGCAGTAGCAATTCTCTGTAAATAGGTCAAGAGTCCCTAGTTCTTTATTAGTACATCATGTGCAGTAACTCTACTATGATCAATAGTAGAGCACACATTTTGCATGAAAGAAGGCCTCTGGTGTATCTCAAATTAAAAGCATCTCAGGTGGTAGGTTTAGGGAATAGTTCTGAATGACACTTTGTGGACCAGGGAAGGGGAAAGAAGACAGCATTGACTAGATAGATCAATAATCTGATATAGAATAAGGTAGGGTCATATGTTTATATGTTCAGTATCCCATGGCCAACTGCTTACTTACATCAAATGAAATTTGGAGCTATTAGCCATAGGGGTCAATGAATAATGCTGTTCCATACACTGTCCACCTCTGTATCAGTCAAAATGAATTAGGAGCAATGGTTCCGATAAAATAACATTCACTAGAATTGCAAAGCTTTGGATCTAATTTCATTGAGTACTTCACTTGTGTACAGACTGTAATAAAATACTGTTCATTGGAAGTAAAGGTGTCAGAATTAAGTCCTAAATAATATTTGCTTATGCAGTGAAAAACTCATTGACTGCAGCATTGTTTATGCAAGGAAGATATTTTGTGATGAGGATCCTTTATGCTTTAAAGTACAATAGTGATTTTAGTTAAATTACACAATAACACTATCTTAATTTTCTTTTCCCTTAGAAACAGATAGATTTTTATATGTTTGAGTGTGTGTGAGTGTGTGTGAGTGTGTGCGTGTGTGTGTGTGTGTGTGAGAGAGAGAGAGAGAGAGAGAGAGAGACTGTATCCATCTACACACGCACAAATGTGTGCGCGTGCGCATACACACACACACACACACACACTGACACACTCTCACTATATATACAATTCATTTAAAAGAAAGAACATTGTTCAATGTGAGACAAGGACATAATGGGTTAAAAACTATGTAAATGTTACTCTAGTTAAATTATAGCTTGTTGTTCAGATGAATACTCTCCACTTCTCATATAGCTTTAAATTATGGACAAATGCTTGCAATTGTGAACTACCCACATTGTGGCTGCCTGTTCCCAGGCTTCATCAGCCCGAGCTGTCCAATGGGATTACTGTAAGCTTTCACGGCAGTCTGCCAGCCACTGATCAGAAATTCATATCCCTGGATGTTAGATTGCTCTCTTTATTCCATTCCATCCTTGTGATGGCTGTGATTGCTGTCATGGTGTTAGGTTAGAAATTAGCATTTTGTGGCCCAAATTTTGCCATCCAGAACATAATCAGGAAAGGGGGAAGAGAAGGGGGGGGGAGATAAAAGAATATCAAAGAATAGTAATTTCTTTTGTCAAAGAAGGAAACTGCAATGCTGCTATTATACAGACATCTACAAAACTTAGATCAGAAAAATGTCGTATTTACAATCCTATTTAGCAAATGCATCAGCAGGTGGTGTTTCGTGCAATCAGGGGATAGAATTTTTTTATTTCAAAAATAATCAAATAATAATTCCTAGTAAAAGTATAGGTGGCATTCAAAAACTCTTATAAGGAGGGGGTGATAGAGATAGAAACTGGAATTTCTAGCAGATAGTTGCAAGGACATGCTGAATTAATCACAAGAGGCTGGTTAGCAAGAGGTCAGAGAGACTTCTTAGCATCAGTTGGGGGGTCATATGTCTAGAGGCGATAGCAGTTTGTGTGTATGTAATATCTCCTTTTTGGTTTATGTGTCTGAGTCAAAAAAAACAACAGATGAATGCTTATTGTATACAGCTGATGAAACGAGAGAAATACTGGTAGATATTGCTAGATTTTTTTCCCTCTCCTTGTGGCTTTGCAAATGAATTGTATTTAGCTGTAAGATTCCACCCACCCACCCACCCCCGGTAACCTTTTCTGTGCAATATGTCCAATAATCCTGATATATTGCTTTTCACACTGTCTTGCATAGGATGCGATTAAATAGTGCAGCAATAGTCATATATCTATTAATGTTCTGTCAAAACAGTTAGTTGATGGTTAATTACAGAGAGTGCTTTAAAAGAACAATTTTGTTAAAGCTTTATATAAGAGAAGGTGGGTCCCTAGCAGCATGTTATTCTTTCTAGTCACTTTATGGACATGCTAATTTCAGCCCCCACCCCCGTCATTTGCACTAAGCAAGCTGGAAGAATTCTGACAAGTGAGGTGGTGTACACATCCTGCAAGGAGCCTTGATTTTTATCCACCCAAGCCTATCTGTCATCTTTAATCATGCAAAAAGCAGGATTACTTAATCATTTCATTTTTATTGAAAAGAAAAAGATTTACATTAAAATGATGACATGTAAGGGAGGGAAGAAATTGGAAATGATTATCAAGAAAATGTAATGGGGAGACAAAAGCTCCGTTGGTTTTGTGATGCTCATTTAAAGCAATGAACTAGTAAAGCTAAGGTATGAAAATAATAACGATGTTAGCTACTGGAGTATAGTCATATTTCCTTTGCATTTTAAATGTACAGATGAAAGTAGTATCAAAACTCAATGCAATACAGGTTGAAGGAAAAAAATATGTTATTTTTTTACCTCTTCTCCATTAAAAGAAATGTAGCTTTTTAAAAATTTTAAATCTACAAACCCAGCCAAGCAGTGTATTCTTTATTTTATGTATATTTTTCCCCTTTGAATACTCTTGAATTATATATGTGACCAAGATGTTCTAATCAGAAAAGTAATTACTGTCTTTTTTCCCCTTCCAAATCTAAATTTATATACTTATATTTTTAGAAGGGGGGGCTAATTGATTATATGCTGTAAAGGATTATCCTGTGCATTGCTTACAGAGATCCTATGCCATGGATGCTCTGTTTTAAGCATCTTGCCTCTTACACTGATTCCCCAGTTCACATTTTTATTTTCAAAATTATTATAATAGCAGAATAGCTGCAATATTTAAAAGGCTTACATCACCATTGCTCTGAGTCTGTCCCAAATTTACTAATTTGTAGATGATAGGAAAGTACAGCAGAAAGAGGGAAATCAAAACTTTAGCAAGAACATAATTTGGTTGGTTTAATAAATTTTCCTTCAGAATCCTTCAAATATTTTGAATCTCTACAGTATTACTAAATGCAATGTATTTCAAGACTTTCCTTTCATTTATTTCTAATTTTTCTCAAATATTTAAAAATGCATTTCTCTGCATTAATAAATATTTGTTGCATATAGTATATCACTGCCAAATTATTCATGGAAAACCAGACTCTGATCAAATGTATACATGATGAATGGTATAGTTTTAAATGTAATTAAAGGCTTTATTTTGAATCAATTAGAAATATTGCAATTAATATATCAGACAGCCAGAGATAATAACTTAATTGACATGAGGATAAGACTGCATATGTGTTTCTTAAGTTTATATGTTTCAATTCCAGCTTCTTCTTTAAATTAACAGAGAGCCCATAAATAACAATATAGAGAAAATTATATTGTATCAAGAAGTTTATAGATCAGGTTGTTTTTGTAATGTCAACAGGTTTGGAACTAACTATGAATTTTGTTGCTGTTATACTGAAACTGTTAAATAACCATTTTCCCGTTTTGGAAGAATAGTCTCAGTAATAACTTTGTGCCGTTCTTAAATAATCAAATTTCTTGTTTGTGTGTTTGTGTGTGTGTGTGTGTGTGTGCGTGCGTGTGTGTGTGTGTGTGTGTGTGTGTGTGTGTGTGAGAGAGAGAGAGAGAGAGAGAGAGAGAGAGAGAGAGAATGTGTAAGTGCATAAACACAGGCCATGCACTAAAATTAAACTTATTTTGATGTTGATCAAAACTTCTGTGATGAAAATAGGAATTTAAAATGCACTAATGGATGAAGAAATCCTTCTACTTTCTTTCTAAGTTTTTTTTAGTATTGCAAAAACCTTGAAAATGATACTTTCTTTTTCATTTTAAGCTGTGAAACATACTAAGAGACCATTTTTTGGAGCAGCTTGGTTTATGATATTTGATTTTTATACATACTTAAGGCTAATCAGATAAAAATAAATATAATTTAACATACAGTTTCTTTTGATCTCTCTAAAGCAGATTTTCTTTTAAGGATCTTAGTATCATCTTTAAAAGAATGCAGTAAATTGCCAAATATGTGAGACTGTGTGTATATAAATAAACCTACATATGTTTTCCTTAATTAGGAAAGTGTTATTTAGGACAATATTTCACTATTCTTTGATACCAAACAAAAGTAAGGGATTCTCTTTTTTCTTGTGCTTTAGACAGAACTTTAAAGTATATAAATAACTCCTTATTTGTTCTGAAATATTTTCTTTCCATTAAAGATAAACAAACATTTTGTGTTTTTTTTCAAACCACATATGCTGTGCTTATTTTAAATGTATGTCTCCCAAATGTAATTAGCATAAGGTGCTTAAAATAAATGTATGCTTATTAATATATATACTTGCTAACCCTGAGGGATAAACAGCTTTTTGCTTGCTATAAATGGACCTAGAACTTGATAATAACAACCTTATTGCTAGGTAGATGTAGAGGAGCAAATTCATTGTCTAAATTTAAATCTTCTTTCACTCTAGTTATAAAACCAAGATATGTATTTTTATGGAATCTATCATGAATACATTTTATTGCTTACACTTACATTTAATTTTGATTTTTGACACCAGTTATGCTTTTATGGAAAGTTTAAATTCTGTCTTGGACAGCACTTAATCCCATTTTATTATGCAGCCTGCCTTCCCACCAGGTTATCACTTTGCACAATATTGTCCTTCTTACAGTAGTCTAAGTCAGCAATATTGTGCATTCATTTGCTTTTTCATTTCTGGTAAGAATTCTTTATATTTAAACCTTCAGCAAAGAGAATAGAATCTATCAAGAATCTAATGATATTCGCAATACTGAATTACATGAACTGCCACAATGTTCCTATCACTAGGTGGCAGTATTACATAAATACACTTTCCTTTGGGTTTCAAAAAGAATGGAAGCACTTAAAAATGACTTTGCATTGTTTTTAACATGTGTCTAATTGCAGGTGTAGCAAATTTAATCTTATTCAAGAAGTACAAGAAAACTTTCCTGGCAACTTTCTATTTTTTTTTACCTGAAATTACAATATTTGCCTCTTCTCTTTGTTCTATTAAATATGATTAATTAAAACAATAAATGGTCTTAATAGGCATTTGTTCAGTAGGTGATTCTGCAAATCATCTCAATTACATCATCTACATTTTCAATTGCACTTTACATTTGGTCAATTAAAGCTAATGCACCACGTCAGTAAAAATTGGTAGCTACAATATATCAAATAGCTGCAAGTGAATCATTTTCATGAAATTAATAATGCATAAATTTAAGATCACTTTAATGCTGAAATACAACATACAATAAACTTGAATATACTGTATACGATTCTTACTAAATGATTAACCTGAATAAACCACCCTTACTGTAGCTAAAATCTATATTCATTCTATCTTTCTCTGCAATGTTTTTTTTTTAATGCAATATCTTCAAGTAAGGACTTTTCAAAATTAAAATGTGAAATGATTTACAAAGAAGATAGTACATAAATTCAATATGCCTTACATGTCTGAAGGATATATATATATATATATGGCAGGAAAGTATATCTATCTATATAAATTCAATATATGTATTGAAAAATAGAAAAGCTGAGACAGACAGTACAAATGGAAAATTGTCACTGTTAACCAGAATGGGTTTGATGATAAGAACCTTCATCTAGAGATGGCAATTTTAGCATTAAATTTTTAAAAAATAAATGCCATACTGACCAACGTTGCATCCCCGGTTCATGTTTGTGTCTTCTACTTCTAGGATTCAGCTTTTCTATTGTGCCATCTCCAAGAAATACATTCATCACTGTGTGCTAGAAGCATCATGCTGTACTTTTAGTAGCTTTTTCTTTAAATCAGAAAACATTTGCCGACAGAGATCTTAGCGGCCTAAGCGACACTAACCATTTTGGGCTCCACAGCTACCTTTTTCTAAAACAAATAAATAAATAAAAAATAGAAAAATCTAAAATTAGCATACTGGTATTCTGTTGGAGAAGATATAGAATAATCATTCTGTGGAAACAAGATAGCTATGTAGAGAAGCAATGATGAACTGTGTTTGATGGGTAGCTTAGTTTTCTTCTGTACCACCATTTCATTGCTGCTGTGGGATTAGAGAAAATGGTGGTTGCTTATAGTTTATGGAAAATGTAAATTTTATGGCAACCTTTTTTCCAGAATCACACTGTAATGTCAGCATCAGGTCTGGCATATCAAATTTAGAAATATCCAAGCAAATACTCTGTTCTGTACTGATATTAGAATATCTGAATATATGTACAACAACATGTCATCATACTGGAAGGCAGGCTACAGCAGGAAGCAACTACAGATTAAATTATGCATAAGAACTAATGTCCATCAATCTTGTACAATGGGAATTAAAACAAATTCTACTGTTGTACCAGATATTTTTTTTAAATGAACATAAACCTCAGTCTTATTATCTAACAATTTTAAAAAATTGTAAAATTCAAGAAGGTGAAAAAGTTTTCAAACCCTGTTTTCTATGCCTTATGACATCTAACTCTCAGAGTTAAATCAGAGCATAGGAGAAATCCAGTCTTTTATAAATGAGAAGTTTTATTTAATTCCTGGTAATAGGATTAGATGCTACAGCAGTATGAACAGATTCACCTTATTATAGTTTAGAAAAGGGCTGTAGGGTTGTTGTTGTTTTGTTTTGGTCATGCAGACTTTTTTTCCTGTTGAGATAAAACACAAAATGAAATAAGTATAGAATCTGTGACTAATAAAACTGATTTTATTAACCACATCAAAAATTGAAGTGTGACAAGCATAAATAAAGAACCAGGCTGGGATAAAGAGGAAGGTGTGGGCAGGACCAGGAGAGCATTAACAAAGACATCCATAAATCAAACTATGAAACCTATTTTGAGCAACCAGAAGAGTAGTACAAAAGCATTTTCTTTGAAATTATAGGTAACTTGATAGCTAAAATTTTAATCAAATTGCAGGCAAGTTGATTATTAAAATGAACATCATTACATTTTACACATTTAATTTTGCACTTAATGCAACTCAACTTTAAAAAATGAATTTCTTAACCAACCAAGATCACAGTGTTTTTGCAAAGACACCATTTATTCTGAAGCAATTTTGGTCTTATTATTTATGAGGGAAAACAATCGTATTATTTCAATGAGAGTTGCCTTCAGCGCAGAAATCAAAGCAATGGCATTTTAAAAAGTCAGAAAAATATTATTTTTTTCTGTTTTACTCCTAATACACATGAAGCCTCCTAGCATCCTGACAGGTGAATTTTGGGAGTTGAAATCTACACATCTTAAAGTTGTCAAAATTGAGAAACACCATTCTAAATGAAATAGAGCACGAGGAAACCCCTATCATGGAAGGACTTTAATGTATCAGCCTCCTATTTAAACTTTGCAGAAGTCATGTGACAACCTTCTCGGCACAAGGGGATAGATCTGGAACCCAGAAAGATGTACACCTTGACTTTGATATAAATATCTCCAAAGGGACCTGCTCCTAATATTTTGTGGATGGAAGTACAACCTAATTATTGTTTTTGAGTACTGAGCAAGATAATCAAGGCAACAATTTTGCTTTACCTCCAGAAGTAAAGTTTATATATATCCCCAGCTATACAATTTTTTTGGGGGGTAGGACCAATGGTACTTTTTTCTTTAACACAGCAAATTTACTTTCTTTGTATTTTTTTATTCTATTTTAACTATACTCTTATTCTGAAAGAGGTAATCATAGAACATATAGTTTCACCTATACATGAAGAGGCAAAGACATCTTCATTTTTTTCTGCTTTCAACATTGCCAAAATATTGACTTGCCTAAATGTGTTGATTGCCTCTCTCTCTCTCTCTCTCTCTCTCTCTCTCTCTCCTATGTCAATCAAAAATAAGTCCTGTTGCAGACTTTTATCTCTTACCTGGGAGTAAACTGAACTCAATGGAATAGCTTTAAGCGTAGGATTACATTGGCCATTTTGGCTACAGAAAGTCAAAGCAAGGCTCTCCAAAATAACATGGGAAATATTAAACTTATTTGATTGTCATGAAGGAATGATAGTGTCTCTTCAGTGTGTTCTTAATTAGGGAAATGATTACATGGTTATAGCTCCATGTATTATTTTAATTCTAAACATTTTAAAAGAGTGTACAAGTCACTGTCTCTAATATTAATTAAAATGAAATTTGGGAACTAAAAGCACCTGTTACTTATCTCACTAATGTACAAATTTTACTTATGGTATATACTGCAAAAGCAGAAGAGAATAGAAACAAAATAGCTGCCTGTACCATCAACAGAAAGAGTACGTGCTCATCATACTTTACCTCCCCCCACACACACACATACATTTGGAATAGCCTTCTCCCAAATGTTCAACAGCAAGGTAGTTATTCAGTTGAATCACTGTTTTTAAAGTTTGTTTCTTTTCCAAATAAGTTATAACAGTGTCTGAACAATTTTATGTCATGTTAGTCCCCAAAGATTATCTTTTCCAGGATTTAGAGATGCATGAAGTAACTTGTGTGTTTAGAGAATTAAGGATTTAAACATCAATTTATATTACTTTGCAAAAACAACAACAAAAGAACCATCACAATTTGATTTTGATACACATAAATGTTACACATAGTACAAACTTAATGTTGTTTTTTTACTCCAAATGGTATTTTCCACAAATACCCATTTTAATATTTCTTGATTATTGTTTCTCATGTCATTAACATATACTGTAGGTTCATACTCACCTACACAATAGTTAGAAACATCAAATCAACCATGCTGTATTTTAGACTGTATGCCTCCTTTATTATGTGAATTTGCAATATGATTTCCATTTTAATACACAAATTGTTTAAATGTAAACATAAGAAAAGCTAATGCAATTAATAAAATAAAATATGTGTACATAATTATATAGATATCGTTTAGTGTTTAAAATAGGCATTTTTAAATGTTAAACTTTCTTAAAATATTTTAAGAAATCTCATTAGTCTTCATTCATCTAAAATCTATGCTAAATATGTTCACTTAATAACATTTCATGATAACTGACATTATATATTCAGTAGTTCTTGTCACAGAGTAGCCTCAGAGATGTTGTCTGATACCCATTAGTTTCCTTAAAGCTTATCAAACAGATTTGAATTAATCAGTAATTTAAAACTCCATCTCTATGAATTGATTTTTGCTGGTACTTTTAATAGGCCTATTTTAATGTTTTAGAAGAAATTATAATGTGATATATAATGTAATGGCTGATATTAATCTTTAAAGTAGAAATATTACTTAAAATATATTACAGTTCCAGCACATTTCCTATCAGATTGTGAAAGTGATTTGCAGATCTAGAAAATCTTGGTTTTATTTCCTTGGGATTCAATCCTGCATACAAAATAAGCTGCTAAAATATAATTTAGAACAGTGGGATTTAAGCAATCTAATTGGGTTCAGGATTTCAGGCCTGAACTGTAGGTTACATCAAGACTGATCAAACATAAAGATACAATTTGGATTACATGTTAAAATATAGGAGAAATCAGATTTTGATTGGTTTTGCATATAATCTGAAAATAACCATTTTCCTTTATGAATAATACAATGTTTGGTTATTTTATTTTGAACCAGACGTTTAGATCAAAACTGTTTAATAAATTTCATTTATGAGTAATGAATATCACCACTTTTCCCTGAATAAATAAAATAATCAGAAAGGTCTAACAGAGCCTGATGTGGTTTGTTCAAAAGATATTTTTCTTTGAATAGCTGATTTCCATGCCATATTATATGCTGTTTTGAAAATCTGCTAGTAATGAGCGACTTGCAGTTTTAGAATCAGACAAGTCAAGCCTTCCTAGGATTTGAGCCTAGATGTGATTATTTGAATCCAAGTATGAAATATGTCAAACAATTCATAATGGATAATGTATTCTGTACATTACCCAAATGAATGATTATAGTTATTCCAACCCTAACTAAGATGCAGATGCTCAGTTTTTAGCATAGGTATTACTACAGTGAACAAGATTCCTGCTCTACATATGAGATGTCCTTAAGATGAGAAGGAGGCCACATTTCAAGCAAAACAAAGCAGATAGATTGCTTGTTGAGAACCACAGATAGAATCTATAAAAATTTCAAAAATCTGCATTTACTCCTAATGCATTTTTAATTCAAATGAAATTAATAATGACACTTAAAGAGAATACTTTCCCATGTAGTTGGTGGTCCTCTGCACAATGTGTAGACAGTAACCACAGACTCAGTAACCACTGAGATGTAAGTAATATTTTTCCTAGACTATCTAATTTGAAACACACCAAATTGGCTGGCAGTGTTGATTTCATTTCAGTGCCTAATTAAGATCTGTCTATTTACCAAAGCTTTGGCAATTTAATGTTTTTCAAAGTCTGTGAAAACAGTTATTGCTTGCTAAAATGGAATCCAACTCTGAAAACTAGAATATAGAACTAGAAATATTTTAATGATAGATAGATAGATAGATAGATAGATAGATAGATAGACAGATGATAGATAGATAGCCTTAAATGAACTCTTAGAGGAATGTATCTACAGTAGTTCTTTCTTTTGACAAAGGAGAATTATCCTTTCTTCCACTGATAAATGGAAATACTACTCCTATTAATTACATCCATTATTATTATTAAGCTATTCTTCTGCTTCAGGTAGTGCATTGGCTATTAAATCATTCCATTAACCTCTATTTTGAAGTTACTTTCTAACTTATTATATCATTAACAATGTTAATGAAAAAAGATCAAAATAATAAAGACAATAAAAAACCTCTAAATCAAATACTCAAATTGCCGTACAATACTGAATAAATGTATTAGGCCATCAACAATAATTAACATGAACTAAAATTTATGCTATTTTTAAAATGATTTAAAAAGGCTTAGGAAAATATCTTCTCCTGTCCCTGACAAAAATTAGAATGTGAATTCCAAGGAACCTCTCTCTGGAGGACATTCTAGTCCAATATTTTATGAGGTCGCCTGCAACGGGCTTCTGAAGAACATATTTTGATTTGGATAAGGATGTTCTCAAATAGAATGTTTCCATTTCATTTTTAAGGAAATGGTTTCAGATCAGCAATGCTGTGAATTAAGTTTACCATGGGAAAAAGTAGAGCTTTATTCTCATGCACTTAAACATAATGTAATAGTATAATTATAGTAGTGAATCAGGACTAAGAAGACCCACCAGCCATGAAACTTAGTAGATAACATTGGACCAATCATCAATCTTCAGTCTAGCCTACTTTACGGGATTGATATAATAAATTATGGACTAGGAAAATTAACCATGAGGTAAGAAAGGCTATACATGAGATACATTTATAGAGTCCCAGTCTTTACAAAAGCATATATTTATTCTGTTTTTTAAATTTAATTACAGCTATGTATGCTACTGTAAAATCATCAGTGATTATAAGCCCATTAAATAAAGTAATACCTTTGTGAGTTTTCCCAAAGATATTTTATTAAGTGATATGTCCAGTTATGCCAGGCATCATAGAATAATTTTTACTTACCATTTTTTAAAATTGGAACAGAGATGCAGTGAGAAAAAAGGGGGAGCAAAAATAAAATAGATAATTTTTGGTTTTCAGAAAGTAGCACATTTAAATTTCACTAGATGGAATTTGCCAGAAATAAACAAACAAACAGTACAAATCAAGAAGTGGTTAGGATTTTGAAGGAGGGGGCAAATTTTACTTTGTCCCAACAGTTTTCTGTTAAAATAAAAAAGAGGGAGGGGATACTAAGTGTTAAGTGGCTGAAATTGTGCAACTGACAATGTCCAGAAAGGCTAATGTAATTCTTCATTTCTCCGTAGTACAACCCTTCCCTTCAGCTCTCTCTGACCTCTTGTGAAGAGAGTAATGTTTCTGTCTTCAGGGATAAGCTCATAAGATAAACAAAGTCTTAACAAGCAGTAGCCCATTCTTTGTTTCCCTCTGTTGAAGACATAAGACCCTTCCAGGGATATTCTTGAATTTGGTCTCTGATTCTTTCAAGTACATAAAAGGTGCTCCTTTGTAAACAGGTTCCCATGCCCTTCTTCAGATCAGAGCAAAGATGCTGAAAGATTTCTGAGTAATGTGCAATGTTCTAAAGTAAATATAGATTTGGGGTTCAAAGCCTGCTGAGTTGAATGCAATAAAGGCTGTAGGACCATTTAAAACTAAGTGACTGACACGTATGATCCTTGTCAACTCTTCATTTTCCATAGCTGTTGGCTGTTCATTTAAACTGCCACTTTTCTCATATTTTGAAATATCCTACAAAATTGTAGGCTGGCTAAAATGTGTATTGCAGCTAAAATGTAGGTAGAATTAAAGGGTTTTCAATAAGATGGCCATATTTTAGCATAACAGGCTACTTTTTACTTTATCCATTCTTCAAAATTGAAGTATTATATACCACATCTTCATTCAACTATTATAGAATTTCTTCTTTCATCAGTTTCTTGAATAAATCATACCAGCCTTTCCCAATCTGGCATTTTTCAATTATGGTGAGAACTACAACATTAGGTTGGTAAACTGCTTTAAATGTAGGCAATGAAGATATAATACCTTGCCCAAGATGGGTGACAAACAAATTTAATAAATAATAAATAAAAGCTGGTCCAACCTCATTAACTACTGTTAGTCAATATTATACTTTTCATTTAGAAACATGAAGCTATTTATTTGCCCTCTGCATACTTTGTCAGCTCTAGAAATGCTTGATTATTTATAATGTATAGCAGGGAAATCACTGGGATATTGTTAGCTATTCAAGATGCTGTAAACTATGGGACGTAAATCAATAATTAGTAAACAAATAGTCTAGTGTGAGGTCAGACTGACTTAAAAAGCAAGTTCTTTTAATACCAGTGCCATGTGATTATGTAATTGGCAATGAATAGAATACTTTCTTCTCCAGCCACACCCCCAAGAAATTTAATCATAGCCCTGCATAAAGCTAAGCAGGATTGCCATTAAAACCAAGATTCGAAACTGTCATTTGAAGCTCATTTGAAAATGTCAATTGACAGAGAACCACACTAATCTCCCAAGCACACTTTTGTTATGGAAACCCAAATGCTTTCCTTTTCAATTTAGTTGCAGACCTGCTGAATCTTATATTTACAAAATGCAGGTGTGAATCCAGTCTGTTACTGGGAATTCTACTACAGGTCTCTCAAATGAGAGTAAAAGGGAAAAAGCAGCTTTTTCCAGTTCCTCTTCTTCTGGGTAAAGTGTGGGAAATGTGGGAAATGACCATAAGTCACTTTTTACGGTGCTGTTGCAACTTTGCATGGTCACTGAACAAATGGTTGTAAGTCAAGGACTATCTGCAATCTCTCAGCTCAACTCACCTCGCAGGGTTGTTGTTGTGGAGAAAATAGGAGGAGGAAGAAGTATTATGGATGTACATTGCCTTGAGTTATTTATAAACTAAGAAAGGCAGGATAACAATGTAATAAATAAGAGAAAAATAAATTTATAAAGAACCCCATTTGTTAGAAATGGCTTTAAGAAAGAAGTATGAAGGTATTTAAGGAGCAAACAAGCAAATCATAATTTGTCTCTTATTAATCACTGCAGGTGTGTATCTCTCTCAAAGGCAGGAACAACACATCCACAATGTCTTCTAGTGGATAAGAAAAAAACAGACTAGTTAGTTAGTGGCTAAGAACACTCTGACATTCGGTGTTGCAAATTGAAAGTGAAGGTTACTTTCTTTGTAGACTTTATCTTAAAGCAGTAAAACGGGTAGCAGCAGCTACAACTGAAAGTATTGATTTTGTAATTTCAGCAAATTAAGAACAAGACAGGAAACCTATTAAACCTTTCCACTGATTGCCAGGGTACTTTTTGGTGATGCTGGTGCTGACATTAAAATTACATACACCTGTCTCTTTAAAGCAAAAATACACAATCTTAGGAAGACAGTGTCAGCTAGCATGTTGAAAGAGATTTTTATGACTTAGTGTTATTTCACCTTTCAAATGTGAAAATATTTGGAGTACAGATGACAGGAATATCAAGCATCGCCTCTAAAATATTCACAATTTAGGATATGGCTAGGTGGTTCTTTTTATTGAATTTTAATAAATTAATATTTTCAAGAAGCTGGGAGTTTTTTTATAATAATAGCAAGGAGGCTAACTCTTATAGTATTATCTGTCAGAACTTTGAATAATGATTATGTAAAAATCCATATAATAAAAGCAAAGAGCAGAAATCATCAAATTATAGTCTTCTATACCATATATACAAGAAGATATTTTATTGCTATAGAACAAGCCTATATTGCGTTAAATGAAAAAAAAAAAGAAATTAACTTACAATCATACTGAATTTTTATTAATGACAATTAGAGAAGATCACTTGTTTTTACATTGTTTTTACACTTTTATCTCTTTTATCACCGGAATATGAATTAAAATATGATTTGAACTGTAGCACTACTTTTGGTATTCCATTTATATTGATGCCACATCCAATGCTGTTTTTATAGCTACATGGTGCATCCTTATTCACTGATTAAGGGCCTAAGGAAGGGAGGGAGAATGTAAAGATTTCAGAAGTTAAATTGATAAAAGTCCAGTGGAAGTACTTTTTTGAATGCTGTATCAAAGCTTTATGAAAGCTGTATGAGAGCCTTATAACCTTACAGTGAAATTACAATAGCCATCATGTATTAGCCTCTCCCCCACTCACCAAATCTGCTGATCATTCCATGGAATAGACTATGATAAAACTGTAAAGATTTCATTTATGTGTCTTATGAAACTTCTTCCATAGCTTTGTTTTGATCTTATAAGCACTTGGAGGTAACATGCTCATTTGAATCATGTGTCAAATGGGGATATTTCACAAATATTAGTAAAGCCAAGCAGACCCCACTCCAAAATGACCACACCAATAAACCATGTAACAAAACTAGAAGTAAGTTTGACTTTTTAGAAATTTGTTAGGACTAGGAAGATCCAAATTTAAGCCCAGTTTCCGGTACCGTAACTCACTAGGTGACTTTGAGTCAGCCATGCTTTCTCAATCTAACCTACCTCACAGAGTTGCTATTGTAGGGATAAAATCAAGGAGACACCCATGTAAGTTGCCTTGAGCTTTTGAATAAAAGGCAGGATATCACTCTAACAAAAAACTCATAGTGTCAAAAGAGCAACAGCAGCTCCAGCTGCAAAGCAATGAAGTAACAGTTTTTCATACCAAGTCTTTACTAAGTTCATACAAATAAATCTGCATGTTCTCATAAATTAACTTGGAAGTCATTGACAGAAATCAGTTTGACATACATATAAACATGTTTGGTTTAGTTGCATGAATGGTTTCTCATGTAACTGAAAGGGAACTAACTGCCCTTTCAAATGTTTTGTTTGAATATTGTAATCAATGTTGTTTAAACAATAAGCTTAGTTTATTTACAATAATATAATATATAAACTGATTAGAGTCCCTGCTCTGTTTTTTTCTTGTAGAATGCCTAATTTCCCAGCTAGATACTTCTGCTTTTTTGGGGCTTCTTCCTTACTGTTCAAGCTATCTTGGCTTTTCCTACTCTCTTCACTGATCAGAACCACATTTCATTTGGGATAGCATTTCTGCATCGCCAATATTTGCATGGTTTTGGTGTGATGTAAAACATGGTATCTATCTCCCAAAGAAGCCAAGAATTGTATACAAGAAAGAACAATGCTTGAAAAAAACATAATCAAACAATTAGGTAAAACAATTGGATATGAAAAACAAGAGGAACACATCAATTAAAACGAGAGATATTTTCCAAAGGCAAGCTGATTATGGAACTGTTGTTGCCCTGAACTATGTTTTTTCCCTTTTAAAAACTTATAGCTCTGCATCAACCTCTAAAATCTTAGTTTGCAGCCCCAATTATGGCATCTGCGCTACATTGTATGGAAAAGAGAGAGTCAAAAATTGTGTCCCATTCTCCCATGACTAATTTTAGTAGATTTGATTTATGTATTTTCACTATTAATAAAATAGTATTTTTATGTTTTGATTTTTTTTAAAAAAATATTTTATATTTATGTTTGTCGCTTTTATTAAACCATTTGTCTATCTAAGAGATATCAAAGAGATATTTAGGAATTGTTTTCAGAATTCCTTAATGCTACTGAATTATCATCTCTGGACAACTTTACTGTAATACCTGAAATAGATTATTATATTCATTTTTCTTTTAAACTTCCATTTTCCTATTCAGTTTTTATGCAAGTGATGTGAATAACCACTTATTTAACAGACTAACGGAGGATAAAGGACATCTTTTAAAATTTAATGTTCATTAAATGAACATTGAAATCTTTTAATCAAAAAAATCTGCTCTCATGCATGAGAAAATCTGTGTTATAGTGAATATTCATTTCAAAGAAATATTGTCTGGACTGATTTTATAAACATTTATTGTCTGAATTTCAGACAAAATTTAGATTTAGCAGATTGTTTCTGTTAAATCAAAAGTCTATTAATCTGAGCTATCTGAGGTCTGTTAAATCAGGAATTTTCAAATTTTTTTGAGACTGTGGAACATACTTGTTGATTGTCAGATGATAAGTTCACACTTTCCACTGTACTGTACAGTAAGTTCATTCATGTCCTCCTGAACAGAGTTTGAAAAATCCTATGTTAAATCAAGCTTTTACTATGTGACTGTTGTTCCTCAAATGTTGGAAGTATTGAAAGTAGAAGTATGTGTTCATTAAATCAAAATTTTAAATTTTAAATCATTAAAATGTGGCAGGAATTTTGACAGATTTTATGGGGAATTTCAATAGTGTTATGTCTAACAAAAGCTTTTTCATTTTTCAGATCATTTTATATGGAATGAGAATTTTTTTTCACAAACTTGAGAATTCAGCAGAACAAATGATTTTTGCCTTAAATTTTCATTTTTCAGTTTTTAGTTATGATATTTTTATTCATTTATCAAAATGGATGAGTTTAGTACTTTTAACAAGCTTAAAAGTTGCAATTAAATATATATAATATTTTACTCTGATTTTTGCTTTTTATTATATATATATATATATATATTTAAAAAATCTGTTTATTTTTTTTTCAGAATAAGGCAAATTTAGGTTGTAATGGAATTGCCATAATAATTGTACTAATTACCTAATCACATAGAGCTGACTTTATATATTCCTGCACAAGAGTTAAATCTCCCTGAAGTGGGAACAGCAATGTGATTACATCAAAGCAATATTTCAGAAACTAATGTTTGCTTTAAAATGAATAATTTTCAATTCTCTTGCCTGTTGTTGGAAGCTGTGTAAATTCCCACCTGTCTTAGGAAGTTAAATCTGTAAGTTAACACCATTGAATATTATGTGTAAGAAACAGTGGTAAAATTGGTGGAGTCCTGGAATATTCCAACAAAATGGCAACTGGTTAATAAGTAAGAGGATCATCCTTTAAAAAGTCTTGAATTTTTGAGCCTAAACAATAATGCAATCCATATTAATTTTATATTGATATATTACAGTCTGCTTCCTGAATCCCATTAAATGATACAGGGAGCGGAAGTAGAGATTTACCTTGAAAAGAGAAAAGGCATATTAGATAGATTGGTCTTATCTAATCATGATGGCAGAAAAAAAATCAAAGTTAAGCAGTCCTTTAGATAGCTAGGGCCTATGCTGCAAAAAACTTTAGAGGTGATAACCAGTACCTCAAATAGCACCTTGAAGCCTTGCAATTACTAGTGCAGCTCACAAAACAGAAGTGCCACATGGGTATACAATGGCATGCCCTTCACTGCCTGTATCATTGCTTCCTGTGTTAACTAGAGCTTCCAGGTGGTCTTCCAGAATGAGTAGCTCCATGTGGAACACATTGCAATATGTACTGTATCTGTGGCAGCTACAATATGTTTATCTCCTTATCTCCATGCTTCTATAGTACTCTCAATACTCTCCCCTCTGTTCCATGTTGTCCAGAACTTTGTAGTTATTCTTTCTGCCCTACATACTTTCTCTTTATTTCAGAAGTCTGCTTAATTAATACCTTGAAGATTACAAGAGCAAAAAAAAAAATTGTGGTCACTTTTGTTGGCAAAAGAAACTTCACTACACTATTCAAACAAAAACCTGAGTCACAAGTTAGCTCCTAACATGAGGTTGTTTTAAATTAAAACATATCAGTTGTGAAGGCATGTGGAGGCCACTTTAAATGGAATCTTAGGTGACTCTTGAGTGGTAACAGAATGGTATCTTACAGTGTTTTACATTTATAGTTCTATTTCACATGCTAGCTAAACCCTTTCTGAGGCTAAGATTCAGGAAATCTTAGCAGTGAATTTGTGAGCATCTAGAAATGAACAAAATATTTAATAGAAGCCCACATGGGTTTGTTAAGAACAGGTCATGCCAAACAAAAATCATATTACTTTATTTGATAAAGTAATTAAATTAGTAGAAATGCTATTAGTACACTTAGGTTTCAGTAAAGCATTTGATAAAGTAGACCATAGACTACTTTTTAGTAAAATAGAACTATGAGGTATCTTAGAACAACAGACAGTACCACTACCAGTTGAGTCTGCAATTGGCTGATCAATTGCACTTAGCATGTAATCCTCAATGGAGGGAAGCATGCAGTGGGGCACTTCAAGGTTTTGTTCTGGGCCCAGTGCTCTCCAACATCTTCATAAATTACTTAGATGAGGGGATTGAAGAGGCAGAAAAATAAGATCGTTCTCTTAATCAGGAAAAACAGATGTACAGATACAAGCAGTATATGGCTTAATAGTAGTGCCTATGTGAGGAATCTAGATGTCCTGGTGGACTATTTATTTATTTATCAAATTTATTTGCTGTCCATCTCATGGTTCAGGTGATCCAGAGAAGTTTACCTCAAGATAAAACAAACATTCAACTACTGTTGATATAAAAATGGATTAAAATTACAAAATTGCAAAAATTCAAACAAACTACCACTTAAGTATGAGTCAACAGTGTGCTGCAGCTGCTAAAAAAGACAACACAGCCCTAGACTGCATCAACTGAGGGATATACCACATTAGTGAGGCCACATTTGGAATACCGCAACCAGTTCTGATCACCACAATACAGAAAAAATGCTGGGAGACTAGAAAGAGTGCAGAGAAAAGCAAGAAAGAAGATACAAGTTTATAGGCTAAATCCTATGAAGAGCAGTAAAAGAACCAGGTATGTTTAACTAAGAGAAGATTCAGAAGGGCTGCCACAGAGAAGAGGGCATCAATTTATTCTCCATAGAATAAAGAAGAAGGAATGAATGGAAGCTCATCAGAGGAATATCCAACCTGGAAATAAAGAAGAATTTCCTGATAGTAAGAACTATTAAGCAGTGAACCAGTGTGCCTTGTGGAATTGTGGGTTCTCCATCGCTGGAGGTTTTCAAGAAAAGATTGGACAACCATTTATTCAAGATGGTATGAGGACTCCTACCTGGGGCAGTGGGTTGGACTAGAAGTCCTCCAAGGTCCCTTCCAGTCCATTGATTCTATGAAATATTTAAAAGGTATGGTTATTATTTATTATGGAAAAGTTCATCAGAAGACACAAAAGCCATCATTCTGATCTCAGGATTTATATGGGTGGCATATTTAGCTTCCACGGATTTTATTGAAAGATTAGTGATAGCAGCAGCAATAGTAATAATAACTACTTCTACAACTGCTATTACTATTACTACTCCTAGTAGTAATGCTTTTTATATTGTCTAATATATCAGCAGAACTTCAGAAACTAGTGTGACTCCATAGTGGTCTATCCACACTGAGGGTTACACCTCAATGGATGAAGCCTTTTGTATTATGTACTCATAGGGTATATAAGAAAGGAGAGAGCACAAAGAAGAGAAATGATGAAAAGAGTGTTTGAACAAACCAGACACTTCCAGCAGTGTCCATATACATTACACAGTATACTTCCATGTACACCAGTACATGAATACAGATAGGCTGCAGATAGCCATTATCACTTATTAGAGTAACTTAATTAAACTAGCTTACTGAAACCCTTAATTCATTAATGACAAAATTTTGATTAGTACATTTTCCTTGTAGGTGACCTTATAATTTAATAGAAAAAGAATTTATAAATGGAAAGAAATGCCTGTGGCAGAGATTTTGTATAAATGAATAGAGTTTGAATACACACAGTAATATAATTGAGTCTAATTAGTAAGAGTGCAAATGATTTTTTTATTTCATACACCAGAAATGTCATTGATGAGCCATGGTGTGGAGTTTGAAATGCATCCAGATTGGCAGTGTGAAACTAAAGTCTGTGGGAAAATCACTAGCTAATTCATTGATTGCCCCTTGGAAATACTGCTGTTAATTGTTAGGTAATTAACATGGAGCTACAATTATGCTGGCCTTAGGGGGTGATTAATGTTTCAACATGTCACATTAGCAGCAACCAGCTTTTAAAAGCTTGTGGTTTTTTCACATCGTTGCGACAGATGCTGAATTGTCCCTAGACCAAGGAAAAATCTTTTCCTCTCACATCTAACATATTTGCATAGGACCAGTTTTTAAGCATTTATTGGCTTGTATGTACATGAACAGCTGAGATTTCACAAAATAAAAGGAAATTTGTCTTTCTTCTATAATGTGAAAATCAAAATAGCCTTAAATTTTAAGTGGATTATTTTATAGCCATTTTCCCATTGTTTAGTGATTGAGTGAAGTAAGATTGGCCAATGTCATATTATTTTGATCGATACAAGTTAAGTAGGAATGAAATAAAAACATGTTGAACAAATGTGTTTTGTAACACTAATATTGAGTACATTAATGTTGGCACACTTGAGTGCTTCACTTACTTTGAGTTGAAAGCCGTGTACTTCTACTTGTTCAATGTTTCTGTTTATCATTTATTCTTTTGGCACGGACCTGTTGAAAAAGTATTTTGCCAACAAATCTAAACATTTAACTGGATTTATTGGTTAGATACCTGGAATATTCTCCATCTTTTTTGGTAGAAATAACAGTGATACTAGATATTAGAGATATTCTGCAGGTAGCAAAAAAACTTAATTGTACAATACTTAATTGTAATCCTGCTCTGACAACAATATTACTTTGTTATAAGTAGTTAGCATGCAGCATAGAGCTTACATTCAAATTCACATCTATAGTGTGCTTAGGAATATTTGCATTGAGATAAGTCAATCGATTCTATACATCCATTGTCTAAAGATACATTTTAAAGAGAAGCACATTAATTTTCTCTGTAACTACTGCTGCTTTTTAATCATATATTGAATGAGATGAACAATGCAACACAGCCAATAGATCTAAATCCAGGATGAAGTCAGTGAAGATGATATACATCCATTTTCAAGTATTTGTAAAAAGAATGCCAACAATTGTAACAAGACCAAAGAACTTGGAAAGCAATGCTTCATCTAGCTCAACATTATACATTAGGTCTGTAAAAGAAATATGTCACAGACATCTTTTAACTTCAAAATGCTGTGATCTACCAAAGCAGCTTACAGTGAAACATGAGTCTTAGTGGCATCCATCCACAGGCTGAATCAAAAAAGTCCAAATGGCAGTCGCTGCAGCATGATCAAAGCATCACCCCTTTTGTATGTACATGAACACACATTTTTTTGATCCCCCCTCTGAAAGTTGTTGATGAGTCTGCTTTGGCAACTCCTTTTTCTGGTGTAAAATTGCACCACCAATATTTGACATCATGCAATTCAAATGTTACATGATGGGGGCTTAAGGCTGCATTTGTCTTAAGGCTGCTAGTTGCCTAATCCCTGTCTTATTTTTCTTTAAAGGACTATAAGAAGGAAGAACAAGAACATTGAATTTACCCACCTAAAGTTAGCCCCTAAGCAAGTAACTGTACACCTTGCTGCTTGCCAAGATTGTGCTTTCTCTGGTATGGTGTATCACATTTCTATTTAAATTATAGCAATTATTTTTAATTTTGCATTAACATAGATATCAGTTTAACCAATACATATTTTAACTAAATGGAGGGTTGTGTCTTGTATTTTTGGTGTGGTGCATGGTGTGCATTTCACAATTCCTATCTTTCATGGCCATCTTACAGTGAGAAAGGAGCTGTTCTCTGGTTTCTCAAAAGTAATAAGTTCAATAGTTTTGGTTAAATGAATCTTAAGCTATTTCAGCGAATCCATTCAATTATGTGTACTGGTGCTTATGCTTTGGAACTCATTTTTTAATGTAGGACAGGGGCAATGCCTTTTTTTCAAATGTTTTCTTCACAGATCATTAATCTGTATACTTGAATTCTTGATTCTAGGTTTGGTGTGTTAAAGAAAGACATCCATATGATTCTATATCTATTGAATAAGCACTTACAGTGAATATTCTTTCCAATAAGGATGAGATGAGATTGCATTGTGGAAAGTCTTTTAAAAGATATAACTTTTAAAGAAGCTGGTAATAAAACCAGACTTCTGGGTAAACATTTTCCACAAGTGTTTGCTTTACACATACAACAGATTGACATCAGTTAATCTGTGGTGATTGTATTTATTGTCAAGAATGTATACTTGAACTGATTTCTCTATACTATGCACAGATATTCATATCATTTGAGGATATTCCAGTAACTTTCTTATGTCAGTTCAAATATTGCAACATAACATTCAGGATTCGAAAGTGTTTTCCTGTTATAGTTTCTTAGCAGGTTTATTAGAAAGATTTAGTTCAATATCAAATATGAAATTTCACATCATACACATACACCCCCATTATCCAAGCCCATCTATTTTGCAGCCAAATAGAATACTCCCTCCCAGCGATGTAATGGATCTCAGGCTGATAAAAGGAACATATTACATTAGATGGTTGCTTTATTTCCTCCACCTTTCCAGTGAAAATTTGAAATGTCACCTTCCTTGGTAACACTATACTGTGGTCTTTGTTATTACTTCAGAAACTGACTTTCATATTGATTGTTCCACTTCAATAAATAACAAAAAAACCTCTGCAACTAGAGTAGCTATTAACTTTTAATTTCCATTTAAAGAAGTAAATTTTAAGAGGAGATACAGATAGTGCTCGACTTATGACTACTCATTTAACAATAGTTCAAACTTATGACTGCTTTGAAAGAAGTGACTTACAACCTGTACTCACACTTCAATTGTCATATCACCCCCACACAGTTCTGTGATTGCAATTTAGATGCTTGATAACAGACTCATAAATATGACCAGCTGTAGCATTCTGTAGCCACTTGATTGCAATTTGTGACCTTTCTTTGCATATTTCTGGCAAAAAACCTCTATTGTGGAAGCTGGATTCACTTAATGACCAAAATGTAAAATCGAGTCTGACTTATGACTGCAATGATTTACAACAGAAACTTTGGTCCTAATTGTGGTTGTAAATATCTATCTACGGTATTTTAAATTTAGTATAGAAGGTTTGAATCATTTTTTTCCCTGTAAGGAAAATTGAATATATCAAAAATCTGAAATATTTATTATATTATATTATTTTATGTTAATTGAAGTAGAACTGTATTTTGGGTTAAAATATTAGGATGTGAATTTAGAATAGAGCAAATTAATTCATGGTTGATGATTTTGAATGTACTTTAACTAATCCATATGAGTTAAGCAATCCATATCAGTTCAGCATGGTATTTCCCTGATTGCAGTATTCTGGTTCAGTTTTCTTCTGAGAGAAAGAATAGATAAAAATCATGTATTACAGCAGGTTTAATCTAGTGGTTAAGAAACCAGGCTGTAAAGCAAGAGATCATGAGTTCAAGTCTTGTTTTAGCCATGAAAGCCAGCAGGGTGACCTTGGACCAGTCAGTCTCTTTCAGCCAACCCACCTCCCAGGATTGTTTTTGTGGGGAAAACAGGAGAAGGAAGATGTGTTGGATATGTTCGCTACCTTGGGTTATTTGTAAAAATAATAAAGGCAGGATATAAATAAAAATGAAATTATGTTACCACAATACATCTGATAATTTCATAACTAGATACAGAAGTAATACCGAAAACAGATAATCTTTCTTCTCCAAACATTCAAATCAATATATAAGTGCATCCATTTTAAAAGATTCTGTGTCCCAATTTGAATTAGCTAATTAAGTGTTGAAGTTGTCAGATGAGCACAAAAAACAGACACAACAGCTCTACAATAGATGAGGGTTTACTTCAAGATGAGAGGCTGAAGTGTCCTTCTTTGTTTGGATTTGGGTCAATACATTAAAGGATAAAGCACAAGGAACATTGGTGATAGTCGCACAGCAAATAATCTCAACTACTATAATGATTTTAGTTCTTCAAGTATTTCTAATGTGATATTCATCTACTTCCTAAAATGCACTATTAAGTACTTCTAGTCAATTGAGCTCAATACCGTTAAAATAAATAGGTAAGAGTTTTCCATAGTCCTGGATTAACCATTAAGCAAAATAAGCATGTTCTTGGGGCACCAAAGGAATCACAGAGTTTCCTCCCATAACTATCATTCCTTAACCCTTTCACTGCTATTAGTTTTTTTTAATTGTCTATATCTGCTATGTTCAGCTTTAACTTGCATTGTTAAAAATAGTTTTAGTTGGCATGAGTGAATAAAGTTTAAATGTTTGATTTTATGGTGTCATCAGGTGTCAGATCTTACATTTATTTCCACATTATGAAATTAGAATTTTGCTTTAGCTGTTGTTGGGCTGTGGGTAAGGCATAGGTTCTCCTTATCCAGCCCTGGTTCTGGTTTTCCAATCCTAGAAATGTCAAAAACTGAATCTAGGGTGTGTTTTTCAAACTTGGGAACTATAAGACATGTGGACTTCAACTTATGGTGGTTGGGGAATTCTGGGAGTTGAAATTCAAAATTCCCAAGTTTGAAAAGCACAGATCTAGGATCTTCTCCAGGCAATCTACCACTAAAACAGAATTTTTCTAACTAGTGACTTAAGACTTTTGTTTAGATGGAATATCTATTTGCATTAGACTTATAAAAATACTGGCCAAAGAAAGGTTGGGGGTTTGAGCAGAGGAAGCAGATTATGTCTATATCCTATTTAAATCCTTTTAAGTGCTCAGAAAAGCAATTATAAAATCATGTTATTATCGGACATAAAATGTATTTGGCTTGAACTGCTTTAAACTAAAGGGTTATAGATTGTTAATTGTATATTAACAGTTAAATTTCATTTTTATTTATATAACTAGTTTTCTGTATGTAAACACAAACAAAAGTTATCTTGCCCATGTATTGATGCGAAAACAAAATCACCATATGGTATTGATTCCTTTTAAAGATTAAATATACAACTATTGAGGTGTAATTTATTAATCTATGAAATACTCAACAAACTATAGAATAAATCTTTATTAACATTAATGCAAAGAAAATTTCCAAAGATGATGTTTTCCTTTTTATATATATTTTCTTTGCATTAATGTTCAGTTTTCATATAAGGTAAAGTACTCTTTGAGAACAGAAAACAGAATCCAAATTACCATGAAATTCCACTGGTGATGGAAGAATAAGAATTCTCATCCTTCTGCATTACATAGTGCTGATGCCCATTCTGTTTTAGACAGTTAAGGGACTATTGCTCATGCTGTTCTAATGGTATTGTCTTTAATGGAGTAACCCATTTAATGTTCCAATGTAGGCTACACTTCTATAATTTCATAAGTTTTTTGTATTTGTATATTCACATAAAGTTTAATGCAATATGGTAATGGATACTGGCATTTTATTGATGCTTTTCTTTATGAAAAATTATATATTAACTTGAAAGACACATTTCTTAATTCTGAAAAGTGTTTTTAATGTAATATACTGCCTTTCCCTTCATTCTGATATGTTGGAAGGAAATTTGCAAAATTTAGATACAGTAAAGTTTTAGAGTTTTTAATGTAATTCTAACCTCATTTAGACTTTTTTTTTAAATTTCAGTCATTCTAGTTAGTGACATTAAGTACATTTCATGTTTACATTAAATTTCTGAATTATATGGAACATCTGGCATTTCACAAAGTCTTTTTCACAATCCTGAAATGCTGTTTTTCTAATCATCTTGCTTCGTATGTGTGTATGTGTTTTAGAAAGGATTTTCATACAGACTTGTTCTTTAAAAAATCAAAATATGTACCAGGGATTAATGCAAATGTATATTAGAAGAGCAAAGAAATCACTGAGACAGGACTAATCATCATTTAGGTTATCAGGAGAAGATGATTAAAAAAAACAAAAGATTGTATGACAAGTTATGTTGATGCCATATTTGTGAAGCCAAATGTTTTAGCTTTATAGATGAAAAATCCTAAGCAGATTACAGCAAGACAAAGTAATCATTCAAATTACAAACTTAAGAATTTCAAATTACATATTCATCAAGCAAAGTCTATTGTAACTTGGTATGCACAGCAAATGACGCAATGCCAGTGAAGTACTGTGTATAATCATTCCACATAAATGAAATATTATTAATGTTAATGTAAGACTAAAAACTCAAATAATAAACATTCATTTTAGTGAATATATGCATTCACTAAATAAAAATACTGTCTTTCAAAAATTGACAAACATCCATAAATGAAAACCATTGTTTATCCCTATTTGTTCGTATTGGTTTTTTTTTTAAAGGAATTTGCATAACAACCAGTATTAAAAAATGAAAAGAAAAGATTTAGGAAAGGCCAGCCATTTTCCTCTTCCCATCTTTCTGCAACTGATTACAAAGAAATTATGTCATGTTTCATTACATTTATTTGAAGATAAAGTAAGAGACTTCAGGAATTAATATCATAATCCTTGTCCCTGATTTTAAAAACAATAACCTCTTTTTAAAAATAATATTCTAATAATAGCCTATGACATTATTTTAGAAGTAAATACTTTGTTCAAAATGATAAACATGCAAGAATGACTGATCCATGGCTATATATTTAATTTTTATATGCAATATTTAAACTTTTCAAGCCTATAGTTCACAAGCTACTAGATCAAATATTTTTCTTTTTTTTTAATCCCAACTAATTATTGCTTTTCCAAAAATCTGTTCTTCTGTATATTCCACATCTTCACCTTATGAGTTATACATATGGTGTAAGATGCACAAGGAACTTAATACAGAGGGCCCCTGCAGATACTTACTATATCTAGAAAGAATGGCTGTACATGGGGGGTGGGGGAGCATTGCAGTAGTAATCTCCCCTTTCAGATTTACATGTAGAAAATGACAGATAGAGACCATGTATAGAGCACACAAATGCGACCACTGTGCTTTAGGACTAAGTAGAAGTCCATCTGTCTTGTAATGAGTTCTGTTGTAAGGACTAGGTATGGGTGTTTAACTGAGTATATACAGAAAACTTTTCAGATATTTGGACTAAGGTCCCTCTCTACTTCAACTTATACCTAACACAATCAAGGAAGTTATTTCTTGAGTTTCTTTGTCACTTACAGTACTCAAATTTTCCATAATAGACTTTCCCCTTCTTTGAATCAAGCTCCCCTGCCTTCATAGATACAGTAAGTTGGTTAAGGAAGTATCATGTACTTACAGTACCAACTGCCTATAACTTTCAATGAAATTTACAAGCATTCCTTTTTCTGATCTCAGGGAGGATTCTACTTACCAGTGAATGTGGTCCTACTTTGCTTGTCCACCAATTTATTTTACTATGAGGCCCAACTAATAACATCCGTTTCAAATCCTGTACAATATAATATTGTATTATCCTTGCCCTTACATTCACCAGCATTTCTCTTGCACTGCTTATTATAACATAAGCTACCAGCCCAACAGATCAGAATTTAATTGTAACAAACTGCCATTAAGCAAACAGGTCTCTTAGTTTTATAAAAAGCAAAACCAAACCAAAGCAAACAGCATACAAGCTGAATATTGCAGATTAGTTTCTTTAAAAGATTACTAGTTTAATATGTGTACAATTTCACTCTGATTGATAGGGAAATCCTGCCTAAACAGTTTAACTCTAATGTGTAAGTTTGGTGTGACTATTGCTGTTCAAACAACATATTCACACATTGGCCTGGGGACAAATCAGAACTACTGTTGAGCCTAGTTCAACTTGTTCACACCAGGATAGCTTCTGACTAAGAATATATATTCATTTAAACCTATATTTTCCTACCCTACAAAATGTAAACATATTGCTTCCATATACCCATTTCTAAGCAGTGATATGAAGATTTGATAGAAATAACTTGGTTTTCTGTGAATAAATTACACTTTTCATTTCATGAAGGTCATGCTCTCCATTCCTCTTTGCTGACCCGTTCTTCTACTTATGCTAGAAACATTCCAATTTATCTTGGTCAATCTGCTTTTCATTTTCTCCCCTTAATTTCCTTATCATTTTTTGCACTCTTTCTTTATTTCTTTCTGTAATCTTTTCCATTTGCCTCTACTGGCTGATGTTTTATGCCTTGTATCTTTTTTGTCTTTGATTACTTGGTGACCTTCCCTGCTGATCCTCATTGACTTTTTTTTTAAAAAATAAACCTCTCATATCATTACAGATAGTGCATATAAGCAATGGGTGGTCCTTATTTCATCTCATCAACTTTTACCTCCTCTTCCTCCTGTATTTTTTAAAAATATCTCAGTCATATTTGTTTTATCTGGACCTTTTTCATATGCAATCCTATTTACTATTTTTACAAGCAAATGTAAAATGGACATATCAGGAAGTGGAGATGAAATTTGTCTTCTGGCCAAAACTGTGCAAATTGGCCAGGATGATTGTAATTCCTAAACAGAGGCATTGCCATACCTAGAGGCATGCTTACATTTCAACAAATATTTAGTTCTTCATTTCTTTCTAGTATTTTCCATTAGAGACAATAAGATGCAAATCATGGACAGGAAGAAGAAGGGATGAAAATCTACCCTAAACAAGGACAGCAGGAACCATTACAGGTAGTCCTCGACTAAGAACCACAATGGACTTCAAAATCCTCATTGCTAAGCAAGACAGTTGTTAAGTGACATTGCCCCATTTTATGACATTTTTTTTTGCCGCAGTTAAGTGAATTACTGTGGTTGTTAAGTGAATCATGCTCTCATTAAGTGAATTGAGCTTCCCTCATTGACTTTGCTTTTTTGGAAGCCAGGTTACAAATGATGATTGCATGACCCCAGGACAGTGCAACTGTCATAAATACATGCCAGATAACAAGTGCCCAAAGTTTGAATATGTGACCATGGGGATGCTGCAATGGTTGTAAGTGTGAAAACCAGTCATAAGTCACTTTTTTCAATGCCATTGTAACTTTGAAAGGTTAGTAAATGAATGGTTGTAAATCAAGGACTACCTGTATTGCTGTTAGAATCCAAAAGAGCCATTAAGTCTCCAGTACCAAGTAAAAGTTTTGGGAGAGGGAAACATATAAAAGAGAATTTACCAAGCACCCATATATATTTAATCAAGAGTATTCTGATGAGATGTTCACAATGTACATTCATTGAAATGCCTCTGAAAAGCTTTCTAGATATTTCATCATCAATCTGTATTCAGTACTAGTATCCTATTTAATCTCAACCCCATTTAGATATTATGACATCTGGAGATTGAACTATATCATATACTCCAGGAAATCATTGTCCTTTATCAACACTACTGGCATGATAGTGGCTTTCTGAAACATTCACTTCTTCATCATATAAATCTTCAGGTCAAAACATGTTTATACATACATGGATATTGGCTTACATGCAAACCCTGCATTATCCTTGTATGTATGGAAGTCACTGTGCATACAGCTATGTGTGTAAATACATTCATCCTGCAGACATTCTGGTCATTTTAGTAACATTACTGGGAAGTGGAGCTTGTCTGGGATGCTGACATGATGTGTCCTCCAATGATAGAGATCAATATATAGCTTTACCTGGGTTGAATGATTGCATGTACAGCATAATCTGATAGTGTTTACTTTATATAACTGGATAATGCCTGAAGCACTTTTTTTTGGTCTTAAAGATTTCCTAGGGGATATTTTTGTGAGAGAATTTCAAAAAAGGGCACCAGAGATATTGAATAGAGAACACTCAGTAAAGTATTGTAACTAAATACATACATACATACATACACAGAGAGAGAGAGAGAGAGAGAGAGAAATACATACAATGTAGTTCAGGGTTCAAATGTAGAGTCCTTGGCACTCTCTGAGGTTGGTTATTTGTCTGCAAACACTTCATTACCCAACTAGCTAACATGAGCTACCTGACCAAAACACATTCTCTCCTGTAGACAACATCCAGATAAACAGGGATTAACACCAGATAAACAATTACGCAGAAATCAATACCCTAATTTAGAAATTATCAAGGAGAAAACCAAGCAGCAACTAATGACCCCCAAAACATTGACAGAGCAAGCTATTGTATAAAAACAGACAGCAACAACTCCCCCCCACACACAATAGAACAGTTGATGTTATGTACTGTAGTTAATGAAATATCTGCAAGCAAACCGCCAAGCTCAGAGAGCAGCAAGGACTCCACCATCAAATACTTCTCTCAGTGATCACCTATATAGTAGCAGTATTGAGACCAAAGAAGGGATGGCCAACTTTATGCTTATCACCATAATCTAGCCCAGGCTATTGGTGCTGCTGATTAGCTTGACGTGTGAAACATAACTATGTACTGGTGTTGAATGACTAACTTATTGGATTCCATTCCTTTCTAATTTTTGTTAGTTTTGAAATTGATCTTTGATTGAATTCATTTTTTCTATAAATTCATTCCCTTTGTCCCCTCCCTTTTCAAATGAGCCTTTGTCAGCAAATATTTTGATTTTTATTAACATTTTATTTCAATTGCCAACGTTTAGTAGTATTATGATTGGTCAGGAGATTTTTTTTTTCCAAAAATACATAATTGGATCACATCTAAGTTGATAGATATTATATTGTCTATAGAGGAAATCCTATGTAAATACCATTTGGAATACTTAAACTTACTCTTTTATAGGATAACAGCAATAACTTTCTGACCAGTGGTTTGAATATAAAAAAGGAAGTCAGTTGTTTAAAATGAAAAACAAAAACCTTATTTTTATTCTTTTTACATCTAGAAGACTGGCCAAGCCAGCTGTGGTGCAAATTTAAATTGTCTCATGGACAAAAAGAAACTCAGCTATTCCAGTGTTCTGAAATGTTAAATGACCATTTTGGTTGAGATGGCTATATTTTATTTTATTTTACATTTTTTCCTGTGTTATTAGTTGTTGTGTTTTGTTATTGGGCTAAAGAAAAAAATCAGTCAATAAATTGTGATGCAATGTATGCTAAACAAGTGGACACAGCAGAGTGTTGCATTTATTTCTCTCGTTGCACATAGGTACGATGTTTTATTGCTTGGCACAAGATGGAAGACAATGTCCTCAGGTTCAGACAAGTGCTACTGGGCTTGTGGACCACTTAAATCTTCAAAAGTAAAAGCAGGGGGTCAGCCTAGACAAGTAACAAGGTTAATCAGTTTGAATTAATGACTTTTGTTTTAATCTGGTTCTAAATAAAGCTGTGGCCAGAAGCCTTTGGCTTTACCCATATGTCAGTGTCAGGATGGTTGATTCAGGATAGTGGGAGAAGAGACGAGGTGGCCCTCGTCACTGGATAATTGAACTGATTGCAAAGTCATACAACAAGGTGGCTACATCATGCAGCAGTCTGGTAAGGAAACTCCAAATTGCCGATCTCTGGGTTTTTCCTCTGAATAAATGTTAGCCCTAAGTGCTTTCCACCTTGCCAGTGAACTGTGGGTTCATTGACGATCTTAAAGATCTGGATTAAAAGTTGCATTCCAAAACGGCTGCCAATGTCATCGGTATACAACTGCAATCCTGCAACCAAGCAGGCTGGAATTCAGGGATGAACAAATAAAGTTTCTGAATGCAGCCATTGGCAATTATTGTGTGTATGATTTTTGCAGCAAAAGATACATATGTATATAAGTATATGAGTACAGGTACTTCGTGACTTACAACAGTTCATTTAGTTTAATGTTACAAGGGCACTGAAAAAAGTGACTTATGACCATTTTTCACACTTACAATCATTGCAGCATCCCCAAGTTCATGTAATCATTTAGGTGCTTGGCAACTCATATTTATGAAAGTTACAGTGTCCGGAGTCATGTAATCACTTTTTGTGACCTTCTGACAAGCAAAGTCAAGGGTGAAGTTAGATTCACTTAAAAACTGTGTTACTAAATTAACAATTGCAGTGATTCATTTAACAACTCTTGCAAGAAAGGTCATGAAATGGGGCAACATTCACTTAACAACTGTCTCAGAAATTTTGGGCTCAATTGTAGTCGTAAGTCGAGAACTACCTGCATTTCCACATATGATCACATATATCTATTGTAAAATCTTGGAAAAGAAATAATAATAGGCAGATATGTGTTCATCAATTTATTACTTCCAATAGCAAGTTCAAAGCTGATTAACAGCTAAAGAGGAATAAAAGTTGATTTGAGTCCAAGATTTGATGCCCACTCTAATTTTTCAGGGTGTTAAAAGGATGTTTAGAAGAGCAGCAGAAAGGCCATTGCAGCTGCCACGGATGCTGGAAGGTGAGCTCCGTCTTCCACGTCCGATTTCGCTCCACTGGGGGACCCTGGAAAGGGTCGAAAGTCACCCTGTAGGGGTGAAGAGCAAGGAGGGGACCCCCACTTGATCGTGGGAGGGCGGCAGCCCTTCCGCTTGATCCGGGGCAGCCCTCCAAACTGGCAGAGGAAAGACCGGCCATAGTAATATGGCCCATCACTAGGCTGCAGACAGCCGAAGTCAAACTTACCACCAAGCACTTTGAAAGCAACGTGGATGAAACTGGGTGAGATCTGATCTTCTCTTTACCCTAAGTACTTTCTCTTCCTGTAAAAGCTGCCTGAAGTATCTTTCCCCCTGTGAGGAGAGAGGGAAGGGAATTTCTATCCCACCCTCTAAGAATAGCAGCGTCTGACTACCCAGGAGAATTAAAGCATTAAAAGAACAACTTTAATCTAATTAGATTTATATGTTCCTGAAACTTGGGGACCAACATTTTTCCTATTTTTGTTGGAGACTCTTGTTTTTATCTACAAAAAAGAAATAAAATTGGAAAAAGGATTATAAAAATTTTGGACTTAAAAAACCTTAAATGGCATCGGTGACATCCTGTGGCGAAGTGTGGCATTACAACTTATTATTTCCTAAAAGAGACTTGACTCAAAGCCCAGACCTTAGATAAGGTCTGTGAGAGACTTAGCTGTAAGAGAACAGCTGGGCGGCATAACTGGCCTACTTGAACTGTGAATGTAAACCTTTACTGACTCTCAGTTATATGTGGGAAATTGCTTTCCTATCTCTTTATTTGAGGAATATTGGTCACTATATGAGATGTTGAAATACCTTGGACTATAAAATCTTGCTTGACAAACGACTTCTACTAGAAAGACTATTTATAAACACGTGAAAGAGATGGATGAAGACCAGGAAAAGATCCTTTCCATGTTGAAAGCAATAAATGAAACCATTCTTTCAGCTTGTGATAAAATAAGACCTAACATAAAAGATCACGACGCCAGCTTAGATACACAAACCCCAACTTTGACTACAACCAAAGAACTAACAATGTAGAAGATAACAGAAGAAGTGGGACAATAAAATATTAAGACAGAGGACTCAATTGACCAACAAATACAGCTGATAGAAAATCCAGAAAAGGAAGTGACAACACTGAAAATGGAAATGACTTTCTATATAAATCAGAAGAAATTTGAGAAAAAAGAAGAACAGATTGAATGGAAGACAAACATATCAGGGCAAGCATGGGGAATTGGAATAATAGGGATACAAATACAAATGGGCTAGTCCTTCCAAAATAATGGCAATTAAATGGTCTCCTTTATTTCAAATAACATATATAATAATAGAGGGAGATCTATTTGATGATCTAAAAGCATTGATATGGAAGCCTAGTTGGCAAAGGAAGAAAGCCAGAATAAGGTTGAAGAGAATTGGGGTTTTGACTTATTAGAGGGGATTTCATATTATTAATTATTAGAGGGTTAAAGGGAGAAGTTGAGATAAGCGGAATTCTGGTCATTAGATTTAAAATACTTGGAAATTAGTTGAAAATAAGGACTTTATCTGTTTAATATTTAAAAATTAGACCTAAAAGGAAAAAGAAAATTAATTATTATGAATATATTTGATTTATTGATTAACCCAGGTAATATACATAATGGTTTTGATTTATTAAAAGGGATATTGTATTATTAAGTAGATGATTTAATATGGTGGGAAACAGATAACTCTTAGGAAACAGAACTTACATTCAAATAGATATAAATGTGTATTTTGGATATTAGATTTTGTTATGAATTGAGACAAGGGAAATCTTGGTTATCTAAAGCCTGAAAATTATAAATATCAAAGGTTAAATTAGAATATTGATGAGAAACTAGAAATTGGGTAAAAATTAATAACGGGATATGGATTGTTTATGAAGATTGAATGTAATTAAGATATGTATAAGCTAAAAATTTAATGATAAATGTAATAATGATGTTTTTACTGAGTTGATATAATAAGAACTGTACTAGCTTGAATACGAGACAGTAAATGTTAAGGGAAAAAGAGAAGAAATATTTGATGTTGTAACTTGAGATTTGTACTAAAGATTGATTAATCCAGTCACCAAGTTGCTTTTTAAATACTTAAATGGAAAATTGGAAAATTAATAAAATATTTTTTTAAAAAAGAAGAGCAGCAGAACCACCTACATAGAACTCTAGAAATGTTATGTAATGGTAGTTTACATTAAATCTTTTTGGACAGGGGCAACATTTCTATTTTTGATTTCTATTTATAGTATAAGGCTAAGTTACAATCCTCAGAAGACTGAATAGCATTTTTAGAAAAGAATAAGAAATTTTTAAACACAACAAGCATTTCTCAACAAATTATTCTAAAGGTTCTTGACAATTCTTCCTCTGCAGCTCAGCTTAATGGAGGAAACTCTGCCATTCTTCAACCCTCTGGGGTTCCTTTGGCTGCCACAATTCAAGAAGAGACACTGCAAAATTGGGAAACTAAGGTTTTTCTAGAATACCCCCCCCCACACACACCCAGCTTGCCTTCTAGACCCCAAGAGTCCTGGCTCATTCTTGACAAAAGATGGGCTGTTCTAGAGGAGCCGAGTTAGGGAAGAGAGTCACACCCCTTGGGTTGACGATCACATTCGCACAAACTCAAAATCCATGAAAATAGATCTTCCACCTGACCCTTTTAAGAAACTAAGAGTAAGAGAAATGGTGATAAAAATTAAAGCAAAAAATGTATGTAAAGCAAAAGAATTTTGAGTTTGCAAATAAACCAGGTAAGTGACTAGCATATGAATTATAAGAAAAAAGAAAATGATATTGACATTATAAGAGGGAGCTACAGTAGTCATGGACATTGTGGCCCCACAAAAAGCATTTTCTCAGTATTATAATTTGTATAAAGGAAGTGATATCTCTCTAGAGAAAATAAATGAATATCTAAAAAAAGAAAATTTGTCAAAGGTTTACAGAGGAACAGAGACAGATTATGAATGAATCTATAACAGAAATTTTTTTAAAATTATAAAAAGATTAAACTAGGAAAGGTGTTTAAACCAGATGATTACCAGGTTCTTATTGTAAATATTTTGAGGATGAACTTTTACAAATTTACAAAACAAAATGAACTCTATCCTACAGAGAGGAAATATACCACAGAACTGGAAAGAGATAGTTATAGCATTAATACCTAAAGAGGGACCAAATTTGACTAACAAATAACTATAAGCTGATATCGTTATTGAATAACAACTATAAATTGTTCACAACAATTCTAGCTGATAGATTGAAAATAATTTTTCAAGAATTTATTCATGAGTATCAATGTTTTTTTTTTTTTAACTAAAAGACAGGTAAAGGACAATATTAGAAATGTTTTGGATACTTGAAATATTTGGAGCAATGTAATGAAAAATAAGCAACATTGATTTTTTTAGATGCAGAGAAGGCCTTTAACAATTTGAATTGGCCTTCCTTGTTTAAGGTTTTGGAATTTATGAATTTTGGAGACAATTTTATAAAATGGGCAAAATCTTTACATTTACAGAAAGCACAAATAATTGTTAATAATTATTTCTGAGAGACACAAAAAACAGCAAGACAGGGATGCCCATTGTCTAGTCTTATTTATTTTTGTTCTTGAAATGCTGAATAGAGATATAAAACAAGATGAAAGGATTGTGAGAGTAAATATTTTAAAGGAGTCTTATAAGTTAAGGATTTCTGCCTATGACTTGGTATTGGTTCTGGAAGATCCTTAAAGAGAATTGAAATATTAATGGACAAATTAAAAGAATTTGATGCATTAGCAGATTTCAATAGTAATAAACAGAAGACAAATATGTTAGCCAAAATATGAAAATAGAAACTCAAACAGAATTGATGAATAAAATGGGTTTTAAAATTGAGAAGAAGATAAAATATCTGGGTATCACTATGAGAAGCCACCTTCTGGTTGGTGATTCAATTATAAGGGAGGTTTCAAAAGAGGTCAGGTGTCTTCCAGGTGCTACTGCCAGTAGGGACAAGAAGCGTATTTGTAAAATAATCAAGAATGCCAGCAAGGACTGCAATGTGGAGGCTATTGTACATCTTGGCACTAATGATCTGTCCCAAAAAGATGTACTCTCTGTGCAGAATGATTTTCAGAGCCTGGGGCAGGAACTTAGCAGAATAGGCTGTAGGCTTACTTTTTCAGAGGTTTTACCAGTGTATAAGGAGTAAAATGGAAAAGGCCAGCGTATAGCACAATTCAATATGTGGCTAAAGGAGTGGTGTAAAGGGGAAGGCTTTGGATATATTAGTCACGATGTCAGCAGCTGGTCCAATGAAAAAATGTACAAAAGAGATGGCTTGCATCCATCAAAGAAAGGGACTGAGTTACTCGGCTATAAATTCACAGATTTTCTGAAGGAATATTTAAACTAAACAGCGGGGACAGTGAGTTAACTGATACAGAATATCCCTGTCCCTGGCAATCTAAAAATTATAGGGCTATCACTGCATGTAACATAGGTGTGTGTGTGTGGACAAAAATATCAACCTTGCTGTCAAGCAAAATCAAGCTTTTAATAGCGAGTGACACACAAAGTGCACTAACCAAATAGGTGGTAAGACAATAGGGGAACTCAGGCACCACACAGGTTATGTAAAAAGTAAACACAGGGTCAGTCATAAAGGACTCAAATGTCTATACACCAATGCACAGAGTATGAACAGCAATCAGGGTGAACTAGAAATTCAGGTTAATGAGGGCAGATATGATATTGTTGCCATTACGGAAACATGGTGGGATGAAACCCACATATGGAACACACAGCTAGAGGGATTTAAATTATTTAAAAGAAACAGACCAAATAAAAGAGGAGGTGGAGTTGCTCTCTATATAAGAAATAACTACATCACTACAGAAATAGAGCACAGCAATGATGAAAACTGTCTTGAATGCATTTAGGTCAATATAAAAGAGGGGGGAAATGACATTGCCATAGGTGTATACTATAGGCCACCCAACCAAACAGAGGAAATAGATGAACTTTTTGCTAGTCAGCTAACTAAGGTATGTAGGAAGCACATCACAATAGTAATGGGGGACTTTAACTACCCTGACATAAACTGGGAGACAAACTCTGCACCAAGTGGAAGATCAAACAGATTCCTGACAAACCTAGCAGACAACTTTGTCTCCCAAAAAGTAGAGAAGGGAACTAGGGGATTAGCCATTCTGGATCTAATTCTCACTAACAGAGATGAAATGATAGAAGGTGTTGAAGCCATAGGAACCTTGGGAGGAAGTGATCATGCAATATTGGAATCCAACATTATGGAAGCACAAGCAATAGAACACAGTCAAACTAGAATCTTGGACTTCAAGAGAGCTAATTTCAATAAACTTAGAGAGGGTTTGGGAAGGATTCCATGGATGAGAATCCTCCAGGGGAAAACAACTCAAGAAGCTTGGGCAATTTTGAAAAGTGAGATAATAAAAGCCCACACAATACCAACAAAGAGGAAAAATAACAGCTCTCAAAAGAAACCAGCATGGCTGCTTAAAGAACTCTCTGATAAATTGAAAGATAAAAAGGACAAGTATAGAAAGTGGAAAGAGGGACACATAACTAAGTCAGAATATCAGCAAATAGCCCGAGCCTGCAAAGATAAAGTGAGGAAAGCTAAGGCTCAAAATGAACTAAGGCTTGCAACCAAAGACAAAAATAACAAAAAAAAGCTTCTTTCAACATGTAAAAAACAAGAAAAAAGTGAAGGAAATGATTGGTCCATTAGTGGGTGACAGTGGCAAGAAGGTGACAAGTAAGAGGGAGAGAGCAGAACTATTTAACTTGTTTTTCGCATCTGTCTTTACACAAAGGGAAAAAACAGACCAACCTATCAAAAATAGTGCCATAAAAAACAGAATAGAAACACAAGTTAAGATAGGCAAGAAAATGGTAAGTGAGCACCTGTCCAGCCTAGACGAGTTCAGATCACCAGGACCAGACGGATTACACCAGAGGACTGGAAAAGAGCTGATGTAGTTCCCATGTTTAAAAAGGGGGAAAAATGGATCTAGGAAATTACAGACCTATCAGCCTGACCTCAATACCTGGGAAGATTCTGGAAAAGATAATCAAACAACGAATCAGCAAACACCTACAGGCAAACAAAGTCATTACTAAAAGTCAACATGGGTTTGTCAAAAACAGATCATGCCAGACAAATCTTATTGCATTCTTTGACCAAGTGAAAAAATTAGTGGACCAGAGGAATGCTGTGGATATAATTTACTTGGACTTCAGTAAGGCATTTGACAAAGCAGATCACAACCTACTACTTGATAAGATAGAAAAATGTGGGTTAGACAGCAGCACCACCAGATGAATTCGTAGCTGGCTACTGGCCGTACTCATTGTGTGGTCCTCAATGGAACCGCATCTGCATGGAGGGAATTATGTAGTGGGGTGCCCCAGGGGTCTGTTCTGGGCCCAGTGCTCTTCAACATCTTCATCAATGATTTGGATGAGGGGATAGATGGGGAACTCATCAAATTTGCAGACGACACCAAGCTGGCAGGAATAGCCAACACTCCAGAAGACAGGCTTAGGATACAGGAGGATCTGGACAGACTTGAACACTGGGTGCTATCTAACAAAATGAAATTCAATGATGAAAAAAGTAAGGTTCTACATTTAGGCAAGAAAAATCAAATGCACAGGTATAGTATAGGTGGTACCTTGCTCAATAGTAGCAACTGTGAAAGGGATCTCGGAGTCCTAGTGGACAATCACTTAAATATGAGCCAGCAGTGTGCTGCAACTGCCAAAAAAGCCAACACAGTACTAGGCTGCATTAACAGAGGCATAGAATCAAGGTCACGTGAAGTGTTAATACCACTTTACAACGCCTTGGTAAGGCCACACTTGGAATACTGCATCCAGTTTTGGTCACCACGATGTAAAAACGGTGTTGAGACTCTAGAAAGAGTACAGAGAAGAGCAACAAAGATGATCAGGGGACTGGAGGCTAAAACATATAAGGAACGGTTGCTGGAATTGGGTATGTCTAGTTTAATGAAGAGAAGGATGAGGGGGGGACATGATAGCAGTGTTCCAATATCTCAGGGGCTGCCACAAAGAAGAGAGAGTCAAGCTATTTTCCAAGGCGCCTGAGGGCAGGACGAGAAGCAATGGATGGAAACTAATCAAGGAGAGAAGCAACCTGGAACTAAGGAGAAACTTCCTGACAGTTAGAACAATTAACCAGTGGAACAACCTGCCTCCAGAAGTGGTGAATGCTCCAACACTGGAAATTTTTAAGAAGAGACTGGACAGCCATTTGTCCGAAATGGTATAGGGTTACCTGCCTGAGCAGGGGGTTGGACTTGATGACCTCCAAGGTCCCTTCCAACTTTATTATTATTATTATGACAAATATGTATTGTATGTTATTTCAAAATAACTGTGTTAAGATATGGAATGAAGTTAAAAAAGACAAGTTAAGATGAGAGAAATTACAACTGTCATTGCTGGGGAAATTTCTATGATAGAAAGAATGTTTTGCCTAGAATGATGTTTTCATTTCAGAGAAGAAAACTGATGCCTCATTTTAATCAGTGGCAGAAGGATGTGTCTAAATTTGTATGGCAGGAGAAAAAAATGAGTTACATATTAGATGTTACAAGATGTAAATGTAAGAAGAGGATTGGCTTTACCTGATTTGAAATAATGGTACGAGAAAGTCAAGATTAATGCCAATGTAAAAATCATTAAAAGTTAAATGTAAAGGTTTCCCCTGTCCAATTGTGTCCAACTCTAGGGGGTGGTGCTCATCTCCATTTCTTAGTCAAGGGAGTCAGCCTTGCCCAAAGATGCTTCCATGGTCATGTGGCTAGCATGATTATACACTGAGGCACATGGAACACTGTTACCTTCCCACCGAAGTGGTACCTATTTATCTACTCACATTTGCATGTTTCGAACTGCTAGGTTGGCAGGTGCTGGGGCAAGTAATGAGAGCTCACCCTTTCACATGGGGCTCAGATCTCCAATTGGGCTGTCAGCTTTCCAGCTGACAAGCTCAGTGTCTTTAACCACTGAGCCATCACATCCCCATATGGATTAAATACAAACCCAGGTTGTGCCATTGTGATTTTCAGTACAAGAAGAATTTTATAGATGAGAAATAATAGGCAAACACAAATGGTTGACTTATCATTTGATACTAGAATTTTGTCAAGGGGATAGTAAAATAAAATCAAGAGAAGAAGTGGTGGCAGAGGGATATAGTTGTCAATGGTTTTCTTATTTACAATTGTTAGAAAGATTTAAGTTGACAAAAGAAAGCATGGTCTTAAACATTGTAAGGGTTCTGTACAAATAAGTATCATGGAATTATTATTCATATTTATATATGAATGTTTAATGAAATTTGAAACAGAATAAGGACATCTGAAAGACTGTATGATAAAGTAGGCTATTTTTTTTTATTATAATATACAGATGGCATAGATTATACCATATACAGTGTGTGTCTGAAACGATTGAAATTTATGCTATGCTATAATTTTAAAGACAATTTTATAAAATTATACTGTTGGTATGTCACAAGAGAAACTGTCTAGAATGTATAAAGACACTTCAAATTTATATTGGAAATGTGAACAAGAGGAAGGGAGACATTTTATCGTACTTGGTTGACATGTAAAAAGCTAAAAAAAATGGATCCAAATACTTTATTTATTTATTCAATTTCTATGGCCCTCCATCTCAGCCAATGACTCAGCCAATAAAGTAGGCATTACCTACTTTAATACACAGGATTTCAAAGATTAATATTCTATTGAAGCCTGAACTTTTCCTTTTAGGATTAATGGGAAAAAAGTTGGAAAAAAGGGATAGAACTTTCTTTTTGTACCTGATAACTGCAGTGAGGTTATTGTATGTAGGAAGATGGAAATATTCAGCACTACCCACAATGAATGAATGATTGGTGAAGTTGATGGAACATGCTGAAATGTCTAGACTGACTTATTGGATCAGAAAAAAAGACAAGTTTATTGCTGACTGAAAACTCCTTATGGACTTTTTGTGTGAAACCAAAAAAAATCAACTTATGATTTATGATTTTGCTGATTAGACAGGATAGATTATTGAAAAAGGAAAGTTGTGCTATAGTAAGAAGTAGAGTAAGAAGTAAACCCAAAGGTGCTTTTATTTTAAAGGCAATTGGACTTTCTGAATTTTCTTTAAGATGTTTCGCTTCTCATCCAAGGAGCTTCTTCAGTTCTAACTAACTGATGGGCAATAAAAGGGATTTATACTCTGCAATCAGCCAAGAGGAGCTGGAGCTTGCAATCACTTTATGGTCACAGAAAGAAATTGAGAAAGGTTGTATAAGGCAGTTAAAAATGGTGACTGGGAAGTTTGTATTTTCAGACTTGCAAGATTTGCGTCAGCTCTCCCAGGTAAACCAGACTAGATAAACAGGACTAGATAAACTAACTTATTTACTACTTTATTGTAAGGTTACCTTAACAGAATTTTGGTCATTCTAAACTTGGTTAGAGGTCATTAGTCCTCCAAAAGATCCTCCAATTTTACTTAGTAGCATATTGAAAGCCAACCTACCTAAGGACCCATAATCTAGCATTCTATCAATAGTCACTTTATCTTGTGTATTCATGTAGTTGTCATGAAAAATACAGAGGTGGTTTATCACTGCCTTCTTCTGTGCAATATGAAGTGATGTCTGTGCCATTGTCTTTAAAACCATCATTTGCCTCTAACATCCTGCTATATTGCTGTGACCTGATATAGGTAGATGCTTATTTTAGCTGGATAGCTGGAACAACCTTCATTCCTTGCATGATTTCCCTGGGAACATACATACCTAGCATATACTTCTCTTGTGCTTTGCTCATCCCTCTTAGAAATGCCCTCCTAGTATACTAAGAGAGCATAATAGAATTAGAGGTGGTGGTGGCCAGGGAGATAATTAGGAACTTTCCAAAACCAGCCCAGTCCATCTACTTGAATAGAATCCCTTGTGAACACAGCTTGGCTCTCACCTCATAAAATTATGTGCAGATACAGAACAACTTGGGAGGGGCATTTGATTAATGTTTTGGTAGGCCTCAGAAGCTAACTAGGGCCAGGTACGATTAATACTTGGATAGGATCTCACCACTAAAAATACCAGGAAAAGGGAAACTGAATAAACACACCCGAAGAAGGAAATAGCAAAACACTTCCATACTGATACAAAGAAGTCTGAACAAAGTCAAAAAGAATCAAATATGACTCAAAGAAGTCTTGGTTAATTAAGCTTTGCATAAATTAAAGCTTGCAACCCTAACGGTGATTGAGTATAATGTGAAGTTTTATTCAATATAAATATACAGCCCAGCTGATCGTAGGCAGACGAGGCGGAGGGACGGGATACGGCTGTGCGCACGCACATCCAAGCGTGAAAGGAAATTGGAGGAAATAGGACTAATAGGGATAGACAGTGGAAGACAGAAACAACGGGCAGACAAACGGGATGGAAAGGAGGGGAGCAGCAATGGAAAGGCATCTAAGACACCGGATCTGGATGTAAGGCCCAGAACGAGTACGGGGGAGCGGCTGGAAAGCATGCCAACGGTAGCAGTGCCAGGAAGGAGGGGATTGACAAGGATGGGAGGGAGGAAGGTTAGAGAACTGGAGTGCAAAAAAGAGGAGGCGGGACAATTAAGGCAATTACGGTCAGCCAGGACGGATGGCCCTATCACACGGTCGATGAGTAATCAATTAGGCTAGCAAGGTTTATAAAAGTAATCTCCACCCCAAAACTTCACTCTGAGGATGAGTGAACAGGGGACCAGCGAAAGCTAAGTTGTTTTAATATTGTAAATAGTTGTTTTTATTGTTTTAAACTTTTTAACAATAAACAGCTGGTTTATATTTCTCCCGGAGATCGAGGACTGTGTCATTGAACAGATATGCCCGGGATTCGTATTTTTGCAGTCATCAAAGACATTTACGGAAGAGCAGTATTGCTCCAAGCTAGGAGGTGGGAGAACCTTGCCAAATGGGAGGCTGTTAATTACCAAAAATTGGCCTTCCTACATGATTGCATTCGCAATGACTTGCCACCCAAGTCATTGGGTGGAGGCCGGTGGTGAACTCCGTAGAAGAACAGATGGCAGTCTGTTCCAGCACCGGACTATATGTGCCTTAATTAATGACCATCACAGGTGCATCAATACTGGGTTGCCCAGGATTCGGAGGTGCCAGGAGCTCTGCCGATCCACACTGGCACAACAGCATTATGAGACCCTCAACCGGCACATATATGAAACTACACAGAGGGCATGCCAGCAAAAGACTGAAACGCTCCAGAGAAAGATGGAGACCCTAAAAAGAGCACATAATCACAACCACAATTCCGGACTGGTCCATAATGTGTTGCCGAGGGGCCTCACTGATGAGGAAACCAGGCTCCTACAATGGGATACGCGCCTTAATCTGATGGATGCTCAACCCATTGATTTCATCGCAGCCGTGGAACCTACAATACAAAGCATGGCTACCAACGATGCAGAAAAAAACTCTATAAGGCAGTGGGTCACGGGATTACTCATGAACCACAAACAATGCTACGTCTTAACAGTAGGGGAGAGGAAGGCCCTAGAGGAGCTACGGAAGGACAAATCCATTGTGATCCTACCGGCGGACAAGGGCAGGGCCACGGTTGTCATGGACAGGGCCACATATAACAGCAAGGCCCAGTCCCTACTGAACGACACCAGTGCGCATAGAGTGACCAAGATAGACCCTACAACGTCCATGAAGAATCAGCTTAATAAAATCATGGATAGGCTTAAAAGATGGGGGGGGGGAATGAGTGAAGAAGAGCTGAGGGCCATATGGCCTAGGGACTCGGCAATGGCGAGGTTCTATGGCTTGCCAAAAATACATAAAGAGGGGATCCCATTAAGACCCATTGTGGTGTTTAGGGGTACACCAATGTTTGGCCTGGCTAGATGGCTAAGTCAGCGGCTACAACATCTAGTAGAGGATGGTGCAACCACGGTAAAATCATCGAAGGAGTTCCTACAGAGACTCAAAGCAGTGAGAATACAAGATGATGAGACCATGATCTCATTTGATGTGATGTCGTTGTTCACATCTATCCCACAAGAGATTTCAACATTTCAACGATAAAAGATCTATTACAGCTAAAGGGGTTGCAAAATCATGGTTCCCTTAAGATGGAAGATGTCATCAAACTGCTGCAATTATGTCTGAGAACACATTTCACATTCCAGGACACGATGTATGAAGAAATCAAGAAATCAAATCAATCACGCCGATGGGATCTCCCATCTCGGGTGTTATCGCTGAGGCGGTCCTACAGTGCCTGGAAGCTAAGGCAATGGCCGATTACCACCCAGAATTTTGGGCCAGATATGTGGACGATACGTTCGCTATCATCAAACGGACAGAAAAAGCTGCCTTTATGGAAAGATTGAATGCGGTGTTCCTGGACATACAATTTACAGCGGAGGAGGAAGCCAATGGTAGTTTGGCCTTCCTGGACGTGTTAGCCACGCGCCAAGCCAACGGCGCCCTCCACACAACTGTATACAGGAAAGCGACCCATACCGATAGGATGCTGCATTACAGGAGCAACCACCCAGCAGCCCACAAGATCACATGCATTCGGACATTATTTGCACGTATAAATATGCATTGCAGTACCAAAAAGGCCAAGCAAGTGGAGCGTGCCCACCTCCACCAGGTATGCAGGTGGAACGGCTACCCGGCCAGTTTTGTCCAAAGATATAGTAAGCGTCAGGAACCCCGTAGAGCACCAGAGGACCTAGGGACAACATCCTGGACAACGATACCTTATGTCCAGGGGGTATCAGAGGCAACGGCTTGCATATTAGCACTGCATAACATCAGGGTGCTCACCGACCCGACCAAACACTCCGTATGAAAACGATGCGCCCTAAGGAACCAATGCCAGAGGAGGAAAAATCATCGGTGATCTATAGGGTGCACTGCAAGGATTGCCAGTGTAATTACATGGGAGAGATGGCCAAATGGATAAAAACCAGGATACATGAACACAAATTGGCCGTCAAAAGGCAGGAGCAGTACTCCCAAATATGGACACATATGGTGAATAATGGGCACTTGTTTGACTTCATGGGGGCAAAAGCCATCGCCCAGGATACCTCCAAAGGAGGGCGCCTACTGAAGGAGGCCTGGTTCTCAGATGTGGGCTCGATTAACCGACACGTAGAATTGCCCCCGGCATACCAGACATTAAAAGCATATGAGGAACAAGCCAGGATGCGGACGGTGTTCGCAAGGGGCAGAACTAAAGAAGGCAATCATCATATGGAAAGGGAATTGGACCCACGATGAGCCGCTGGAACCAAGGAGGAGGAACAACGACGATCGGAGATAAACAACATGGTCCGCAAAAAGGAGGAGAGGAGAGATGATCCAGCTGAACGAATGCATTTGGGGGAGGGCGGCAATGGAGAATCACCGATGGTGCCAGATCCGGACGTGCGTCCCGGAACAGTCACGGGGGGGGGGGGGGGTTGGGAGATACATCAATGGCAGGGGCATTAGGAAGGATAGGGTTGGTAAGGATGAGAGGGAGTGAATCCGGGAGTGAGTCAGCAGGCAGCCCGGCTGACCAAAGGCAGACGAGGTGGAAGAAGAGGATGCGGGTGCACACCCTTGCACAAAGGGAAACTAGAAGAAATAGGGCCAGCAGGGACAGATGGTGGAAAGTTAGACAAACGGGTGGACCAATACCAACAGGAGAGGGGCGGGAATGAGAAGGCATCGAGGATGCCGGACCTAGCCATACGACCCAAAACGTGGCTCCTTGGGGCGCATCACCTTGGCACACAGAGTTTGATCTGGCTTGTGGGTGATGCTAATATTATATGGAGCTAATATCCACATAGACCTACTGTCTCTCTCTATATATATGTGGATTTTACTCCGCTAATTGTTGTTGACTATAGGTGGTGGTGTTCATTTCCGTTTCAAGGGCCATTGAGCCAGCAGTGTCTGAAGATGTTTATGTGGTCATGTGACCAGCATGATGTCATGAAGCACTGTTACCTTCCCACTGAAGTGGTACCTATCTGCTTTTGAACTGCTAGGTTGGCAGGAGCTTAGTGAGGATGGGACTCACCTTATTGCACAATCCTTGGATCTCTAACCAGGCTGTCAACTTTTTAGCTGACAAGCCCAGTGTTTAACTGCTCAGCCATTGTGCCATTATATAACAACAACAACAACAATAATAATAATATAGAGTTGGAAGGGATGTTGGAGGTCTTCTAGTCCAACTTTATATGTTTTAGCCTCCAGTGCCCTAATCATCTTTGTTGCTCTTTTGAGCAAAGTACCACCTATACTGTACCTGTGCACTTGGTTTTTCTTGCCTAAATGTAGAATCATACTTTTCCACCATTGAATTCCATTTTGTTAGATAGCGCCCAATGTTCAAGTCTGTCAAGATCCTTCTGTATCTTAAGCCTATCTTCTGGAGGGTTGGCTATTCTTACTAGCTTGGTGTCATCTGTAAATTTGATGAGTTCCCCATTTATCCCCTTATCCAAATCATTGATGAAGATATTGAAGAGCACTGGGCCCAGAACAGAGCCCTGGGGCATCCCACTACATACTTCCCTCTTTGTAGATGCAGTTCCATTGAGGACCACACAATGAGTACGAATCCATCTGGTGGTGATGCTGTCTAACCCACATTTTTCTATCTTATCAAGTAGTACAGTGTGATCTACTTTATCAAATGCCTTACTGAAGTCCAAGTAACTTATATCCACAGCATTCCTCTGGTCCACTAATTTTGTCACCTGGTCAAAGAATGCAATAAGATTTGTCTGGTATGATCTGTTTTTGACAAACCCATGTTGGCTTTTGGTTATGACTTTGTTTGCCTCTAGGTCAAGGGTGTCAAATTGCCGGCCCACGGGCCTGTTGCATCATGCTGAGGCTGTGCCTACCCCAGCTCCTCCAATGCGAAAAAAGTCATGATACGTCACAACACGTCACATGATGTGGCGAGTTTGACACCCATGCTCTAGTTGTTCACTGAATCCTTGCTTATCTTTTCCAGAATCTTATAACAACAACAACAACAACAACAACAACAACAACAATAATAATAATAATAAAGTTGGAAGGGACCTTGGAGGTCATCTAGTCCAACCCCCTGCTCAGGCAGGAAACCCTATACCATTTCAGACAAATGGCTGTCCAGTATTCCCAGGTATTGAGGTCAGGCTGATAGGTCTGTAGTTTCCTGGATCCATTTTTTTTCCTTTTTAGAAGATGCAAACTACATCAGCTCTTTTCCAGTCCTCTGGTAGTTCCCCAGTGCTCCTGGATCTTTGAAAGATATAGTTCAGTGGTTCTGAGATTACATCTGCCAGTTCCTTCAGAACCATGAGGTATTATCTATCTGGTTCTGGTGATTAGAACTCGTCTAGGATGGACAGGTGCTCACTTACCATTTTCTTGCTTATTTTACTTGTGTTTCTAATCTGTTTTTACAGTACTGTTTCTGATGCTGTTTTTTCCCTTTGTGTAAAGACGGGTGCAAAAAACAAGTTAAGTAGTTCTGCTTACTCCCTGTTGCTTGTCACCTTCTTGCCACTTTTTCCCATTAATGGACCAATCATTTCCTTAACTTTTTCTTGTTTTTTACAGTTTGAAATAAGCTTTTTTTGTTTTGTTTTGTTATTTTTGACTTTTGTTGCAAGCCTTAGTTCATTCTGAGCCTTAGCTTTCCTCACTTCATCTTTGCAGGCAATTGCTGATCAGGTCTTAAAAATTTGCATGCTCAAGTAAAAGATAAGATAAAAATATAGAATAGCACAAAATAAGGAAAGGAATAAAGTAGATCTCTTAGTGCCAGGTAACTCACACTGAAAAATTAGGATGAAAAATAAGAAACCAAACTGTATTAATCGAAGTTCGATACCTCCAGGGACAAATGATTCTTGTGCCTGAACAGATTTATTTCTCCCCAAACACTAATCGTGCTTCTGCACAGCTAATGAAAATAAGAGGAAGCTATCAGCCAAGCAGGAGCAGTTTCCATATTTTGAGTTCCAAAGCCATTCAGAAACTGGAAACTTTAATTCTGTGGGTCTCCTGTTACTATATTATGCAAGGGTTCACTTTTTTTTTTAAAGGACTGTTTTTGAATGCTCCTGTTCACTGCTATTTTTCTTCTGCAGTCTTGGAGGCTAAATCAGTGCTTAAAGATCTTGTAGGTTTTTCTTGGCATCATTTGATTGTATATGAATGGAACCACTTCAAAAATAAAAATTCCCTCTGGAGTATCAGGTGGTGTTTATTCTGATATGGAACTCTGCAGGAAGCTACCTTTTAATGCTTTGTTATTTTTAGAAAGTATTTAACTCCCCCCCCCCCCTTTAACACCAACAACATCATAAATACTCCTTGGAATGAAAGCGATATGTAACCCTTGCCTAAAATATGCAATTCTTTAATGTAGCCTTAAGAATTAACTTTTGTTCTGTCTATGCAGGCTGTGTTTCAGAGTATTGTGTCAGATTTCCTCAGTCAGCTCAATGATGAATGATAGCACCACATATAAAAAGGATAGAACAACTGGCTGAGTTCTACAGTAGTTATTCATTTATAACATGCAATAATTTTATCACTCAGATCAACAGATCTTTTCAAGCCTGACTAATTCAAAGTCTGATATTTTCATTGAGTCTATTCTAAATATGACTGAGGTTATACAATCAATTTATTCAGAATAAAATTAATTCTGATCCAAACTATTTCATTTTTCAATCATTTAGTCACTTTCAACTTTTTGTCACCAATGAACTTTACCTTCCCAGGACTGACTAACTGCTTATTTGAGCTCTTATCCAATCATGCTTCTGCCAGCTTGCTTTCTGTTGTCTTCTTTTGCAAATTCCTTTGATTTTTTCCAAACATCCGATCTTCACCAATGATCCTGACTTAGTATAAACTGTTCAAAGTATTTAAGTTTCAGTTTCATTATTATCCTCATCTAGTACTGAATGATTTGTTCTTCTTGTAATCTGAGGCATTCTTAACTATTTTTTACAGTATCACAGCTCAAAAGCATAATTTGTTCCTCATTCAGCTCTTCTGATGGTACAGCTTTCACAATCACGTATTGCAGTTGGGTAAACTCCAGCCTTCATTGCAAATAATAAAAGGAGAACATATCTTTTTATTTTTTGTCAGAACTTCTCTGCTCATGTTGCTATCTATCTATCTATCTATCTATCTATCTATCTATCTATCTATCTATCTATCTATCTATCTATCTATCTATCTATCTATCTATCTATCTATCTATCTATCTATCTATCTATCTATCTATCTATCTATCTATCTATCTATCTATCTATCTATCTATCTATCTATCTATCTATCTATCTATCTATCATCTAGCATTATATTCCATATTTTACTCCCAAATATTCCTAGACAGAATATATTTAGAATAGTATAAAAATACTTGTTACAGAGTCATAAGATCCTGATTTTTATCTAAGTTTTCTATGTCCTCCTGAGTTTAAAGGTCTAGGGAATTCAGTGCTCTCTAGCTCCCGCGGGCAGGGTAGACAAAAAGGATAAAGATACTTTTGTTTTTAGATTTTAGTTTTTCAAAAGAAAAGGGAAAGGTACAACCAATTGCACATCATCAGTTTGGAATTTATCACTTACAAAGAACTATGGCTTTACTAAAGCATACCGGAAAAAAATATCATTCTTGTATTGTGAAACAACTATAGATTTACCATAGCATAGCAAAAAAATATCATTCTTGTATTATGAAAAGACAGTGGCACCTAAAAAAATCACCACACCAAAACCAAAACGAGCATAATAGACATACAATAAAGCTCAGATTTTAAGCACAGAATCATACCTGCTCACAAAGAATAATATTGATCTGTCTTTCTATTACACTGATTAAAAGCTCATTTCTTAAGAAGGGAACAAATACACACAACCAATTCAAGTTTGTAAATTTGGGGTTGCATTGGTTTTCCATAATAAAAAATAATATTTTTTCAGGACTCTCTGCAGCTGTAGCGAATGATGTGGACTGGAAGAAAATTGTCCAGAACAATTAGGTCCAGCAGTGACCTCTTAAGGAAGATAGCATTGCATATTTCAAGGCAGCTGAAATCACCCACTTTCACAGAGAAGCATTCACCACCACAAGGACCCCAAAATTTCCCAGGATATTATAACCAACCAGGATGGACAGGAATCTAAAACTTATAGCATCCAAAAATCTGTCCACTTCATTAGGCCTAACAAGTTTAAGCTTTTCTCTGATAATTGGGCAAGAACATGCCTCAGAAACTCCATAAATCTGTACACTCAGATTCTCAGCAAATTCAGAGAAGAGCAATTAAGATGATCAAAGGCCTGGAGACTAAAACATATGAAGAATGGCTGCAGAAATTGGGTTTGTCTAGTCTAAAGAAAAGAATAGGGGTGACGTGATAGCAGTATTCCAGTTTTGAGGGGCTGCCACAAAGAAGAATGGGTCAAATTATTCTCCAAAGCACCAGAGAGCAGGACAAGAAAAATGGTCGAAACTGATCAAAGAGAGAAGCAACCTGGAATTAAGGAGAAACTTCCTGACAGTGAGTGTAATGTACTCAGTTATTAAGGGTAGCAGGTGCAAGCTGGCCACGTGGCCACTGAGAGACAGAATGTCTGGGGCCCAGGCAGGGTTGTTATTTTAGCGCGGGAGAAAGCCTTGCAGTCATTGGTTGGTGTTAACCAAAGCTCTGTGTATAAGAAGGAGGGAGCTAGTTTCGTTTTCTTTTCTGTTTTGCAATTGTATGTACAATAAAAAACTTGTCATTGTTCAATACGCCTCGTCAATGAACGAACAGAACAGAACAACTGGCGACGAGGATGGGATACCGCTGCCACCATAAAGAAGGCCCTGTATCACCTTAAGAAGGGCCGGACCACGGTGTTCCTATCTAGGCTCACTTACCCGCCAGTATGCAAATGCTGGGGGAGAGTGCTGCAAGGAACTGCCTGGAACACCTTCCAGTAGTGGCCGCACGTGGTAGCGAGGTGACGACAGAGACCTTACCATGGCGAAAATTGGGCGGATTGACGAATTCGACGTCGTTCACCCTGAAAGGTGGAGTTTGTACATCGCCCAGGCTGAAAACTACTTCAGGGTCAACCGGATTCAGGAAGATGAGTTGAAGGCTGCAATGCTCCTCTGCGTGTGCGGCCAAGCTGTTTTCAAGATAGCAGAGAACTTAGTGTTCCTGCACCGCTGGAGGCTGTGATGTACGGTGACCTGAAGAAAATGCTAGAGCATTTCCAGCCGAAGCTGTCGGTCATCGCATGGTGACACGCTTTCGAGCAGCGGGACCAGCACCTGGGAGAATCCGCTGCGGAGTTCATCGCGGCTCTTCGCCAAGCAGCAAGGCCGTGTGATTTTAAAGATTTGGAGGAACGATTGCGAGATCATCTGGTGTGCGGCCTAAGGAGTCGTGAACTACAGCAAAAGATTTTTGCTAAAGAGACAATTTCTTTCCAAGACGCATTGCGTGAGATAACCACTGAAGAGGCAGCTGGAGGAGCCGTGAAGGCCTTGTGCCTCTCAAAAAACTTTCAGCCACTGCACGTCGTCCACCACGAGGACGCAGGATCGGAGGAAGATGCCGCATCAGATAAAGAAGTTGATCTACTGCGGCGACCCCCAGCGAAAGGCCCCCCTCATTTTCCTGACAAGACAGATCCTTTCCAGCGGTGTATTGGGTGCAGGGGTCGGCACAGATGAGCAGACTGCTGTTTCCGCACTGCCAATTGTCGGGCATGTGGCAAGCAGGGCCACATTGCCGCGGTCTGTTTGGGCCGAGGAAAAACAAACCCTAAGGAAGAGTTGCCTCGGAGAGGTACCGGGGTCCCCAGCCAAAATAGGGTGGGGTTCTGTGCCAGTAGAAGAAACATTCAGAGGATGGGGGCTCACCGGCCATTAAAAAAGAAGCTGCACATCGAAGTCAGGCTTCAAGGGGTCACCCTGAGAATGGAATTGGACATGGGTTTGGCCCTGTCCACAATTTCTCTGAGCACACTTAAGCAAATATGTGGGAGAAGCGGCCAAAGGATTAAGCTCAGGCCATCGAATCTGGTTCTAATAGATTTCCAGAACTCTAGAGTTCGTGTCAAGGGGGAGGCCACGATGGGGGTACAATTCAAGGGATTCAAGGGTCCGTTAGATATCATTGTAGTCAATGGAAACCGCACAAGCCTAATCGGACTCGATTGGTTTGAGGCTTTGGGGATTCAGGTGACCGGACTTCATAGTCTGCAAATGGTCGACCTGGTGAAAGTGTGTGAGGAGTTTTCGGACGTGTTTAACCCAGAGCTAGGAAAATACAAGGGCTCATCTATCGCTTTGAGGTTAGATCCCTCTGTCGCTCCAGTGAGGATTAAACCTCGCCGGGTGCCCTTTGCGCTGAAGCATCGAATTGACACCGAGCTGGACAAGCTGTTGCAGCAAGGCATATTAGAACCTGTGGAATGCAGTCCATGGGAAACCCCAATTGTCACGCCACTTAAGGCCAATGGAGAAGTCAGAATCTGTGCTGACTACAAATGCACCTTGAATAAAGCTTTACAGCAGCATTCCTACCTGGTGCCGGTAGTCAGCCATATTCTGGCATCCCTCAAGGGAGGTCGCATTTTTGCTAAGTTAGACTTGGCTCAGGCCTATCAACAGCTGCCGGTGGACGATGCCACCGCAGAGGCCCAGACAATCGTAACACACCGGGGAGCTTTTAAGGTGCGGAGGTTGCAATTCGGGGTTAATGTAGCCCCAGGCATCTTCCAGAGTGTCATGGAGCGCATGCTCCGAAACATTCCAGGTGTATGCCCCTACTTTGATGATGTCCTCATCGCAGGGGAATCAGTCGAAGTCCTGGTCGACAGCCTACGGGAAGTGTTGCAGCGGTTCCGTGAAGCGGGCTTATGACTTAAAAAGGAAAAATGTAAGATTGGAGTTACTTCCATGGAGTTTCTCGGGTTCAGGATAGATGTCGAAGGCATCCACCCTGCTGAGTCCAAGTTAAAGGCGATTCAGCAGGCGCCCAGCCCCAAAACGAAAGGGGAGTTGCAAGCCTTTCTTGGACTCCTTAATTTCTATCACACCTTCCTTCCCCACAAGGCTGCAGTGGCAGAGTCATTACACCGGCTCTTGGACAAACAGGCTACATGGAAGTGGACGAATGTCCACGAGAGAAGTTTTGCTCAGGTCAAGGCATTACTGTCATCTAGTAGTATTGGCAGTATTGGCTCATTTCAACGAGAGATTGCCAGTTAGCATAGCTTGCGATGCATCTCCTTATGGGATCGGGGCGGTGTTGAGCCACCTCAAGGCGGATGGGATGCAAGTCCCTATAGCCTACTATTCTAGAACTCTTTCTGCAGCTGAGCGCAACTACACGCAAATTGATCGAGAGGCGCTGGCCATAGTGGCAGGAATTAAGAAATTCCATGACTTTTTGTATGGTCGCCGTTTTATGGTCTTTACAGACCACAAGCCACTTCTGGGGTTGTTTACGACAAACAAACAAATGCCCCACATCCTATCGCCCAGAATGTTGAGATGGTCTATATTCCTCTCGGCATACGATTTCTGTTTAATTCACAAACCGGGCAAAGAAATGGGCCATGCAGATGGCCTCAGCAGATTGCCCTTACAACAAATTGAGCCTGACCCAGCACCGGCAAACCACATTCTATCCATTCAGGATTTGCCTGAGTCCCCTCTCCATGCAGGGGATGTAGCCGCAGAGACAGCTGCCGACAACACGCTAACATATGTGTTGAATTGGGTAGTGTCAGGATGGCCGGACACGTGTCCGGGTGCGGAATTCCAGAGTTTCTGGAAATGAAAATCTGAGTTATCCACCTTTAAGGGGTGTATACTCTGGGGCAGTCGAGTAGTCATTCCGACCTCATTGAGGGCTAGAGTCATTGTTTCTCTGCATGAGGGACATCCAGGAATTGTCCGCATGAAGGCACTTGCGCGCAGCTATCTTTGGTGGCCAGGGCTCAATAAAGAGGTCGAAGCCCAGGTCCACGGGTGCCACACATGCCAGCAGTCCCAGCCTGAAATGCCCCAAGCCCCTATCCATAGGTGGAAAACAACTCATGCTGACTACAACGGGCCCTTTCAGGGGCAGCTCTTCCTCATTGTGGTGGACAGTCACTCTAAGTGGCTGGAAGTCACTCCGGTGTCCGCTGCAACATCCACTATCACCATCAGGGTGCTTTGCGGCATTTTTGCAACGCACGGCCGTCCTGATGTGATTGTCTCCAACAACGGAGCTCAATTTACTTCAGCGGAGTTTCAGTCATTTTTGAGGGCCAACTTAATCCACCATGCTATGTCAGTGCCCTTTCATCCGGCATCCAATGGTCAAGCGGAATGTATGGTGAGGACAATGAAAGAATCGTTGAAGCAGATAACGCACGGCAACTGGCATCACCGGTTGGCGGACTTTCTCCTTTGCCACCGCACCACCCCGTGCACACGACGAGCAAAAGCCCCACCGAGCTCCATTGGGGGCGCAGACTCATCACTAAGCTTGACAGGTTGCACCTGGACCGGGTAGCGCCGCAGGTGTCCCAGCTGCGGGCACCGAGGTGGTTAAACCTGGGCGATCCGGTTTGGGCTCGAAATTATGGGCCTGGTAACTTGTGGGTGGTGGCTGTTGTTTGTCGGGTCACCGGCCCGCTCTCCTACAAAGTGGTTCTGGATGATGGTCAGGTGCTGCAGTGCCACATCGACCAGCTTCGCTGGCGGTTGCCCAGCCACTCTTCCGCTCCTGGCTCCGCTCTGGGGGGGGGAGGAAGTTCCCGAGAACGATCGGGACGGTCGGGACGGTCAACAAGACCATGAGGGTGGTTTATCGCAAACAGCATTGAGGGGGTTTGCCATCGAGGCGGCTCCTGACTCGGGCATAATACGCAGGGAATATGGCAGGAGATCAGCTTTTCAAGCCTCTCCATGGGGAGGGGTTACCTATTCGGGACATTGCTCCCAACCTTCTGTTTCTACAGACCAGGGGAATACCACCCCTCAGGGGAATACCACCCCTCTTCAGGGGAATACCACCCCTTCTGGGAATGCCACCCATCTGGGGAATACCACCCCAAATGGGCATGCAGAGCTGGACCGACAGGCCAGCCTGCAGGTCCCAACTCTGACTGTTTCATACGGATCCTGATCTGCCGAGCCCGGTGGGCAAGCTTGCAGATAGGCAACCGCAGCACTTCCGCGGAGATCGGAGCGAGTCCGAGGGCCTCCCAAATTCCTCAAGGAATATGTGAGGACTTTGTCTGTGCTAGCTTAAGCGAGCAGAGTTCTTGCCAGGCACTAATGTTCTGTAAATTATGGCCCCGCATATGCGGGTTAAAGCTTCCATTAACTGCTCGTGGTAGCAAAGGCTCTAACGAATAAAGGAAGAGCACTTCGAGAAGGTCGCGGGTGGCTAAGGGAGCTGGGACAAACGGGTAAGCCTCCTTACGGAAACGGCTTACAGAAAGTGGAAAAAGGAGTGGCCTCCATCAGGGGGCGGCCTATTAAATAAATCTATAAAAAAGGGGTATAGTATGCTTCTCGCTAAGGGGGGAGGGGTGTAATGTACTCAGTTATTAAGGGTAGCAGGTGCAAGCTGGCCACGTGGCCACTGAGAGACAGAATGTCTAGGGCCCGGGCAAGGTTGTTATTTTAGCGCGGGAGAAAGCCTTGCACTCATTGGTTGGTGTTAACCAAAGCTCCGTGTATAAGAAGGAGGGAGCTAGTTTCGTTTTCTCTTCTATTTTGCAATTGTATGTACAATAAAAGACTTGTCATTGTTCAATATGCCTCGTCAATGTCTACCCACCAACGAACAGAACAGTGAGGACAATTAACCAGTGGAACAGCTTGCCTCCAGAAATTGTGGGTGCTCAATCACTGGAGATTTTTAAGAAGAGACTAGACAGTCACTTGTCTGAAATGGTATAAGTTCTCCTGCTCAAGCAGGGGGCTGGACTAGAAGACCTCCAAGGTCCCCTCCAGCTCTATTCTATTCTATTCTATTCTATTCTATTCTATTCTATTCTATTCTATTCTATTCTATTCTATTCTATTCTATTCTATTCTATTCAAATCTGACTTTATCCAACAGGTGCTAAAATAATCCTGACAGCAGGCTTTTCTGGCCCCTCCTTACCCAGAATATATTCAGTTAATCTGAACAATCACAAATAATTTCATTCATATCAGACATTAAGATTTTTGATTCCACCCATCTCTTAAAGTATCTAATCTTTGGTTTACGTCTCAGATCTGTTCCACATCATATTTCAGTTTTTATCAATAAAAAAATATTTATTTTAAAAGACTATTAATCATTGTGTAGAGTTTTTAAAGTGATAAGCAACTTCATATATCTATATTGATCCCTTCCTTTTTCTGCTACTTTCTCTTGTGAATGAGGAATAAATTCAGCTTAAACTAAAGATTTTTGCTGTTTTTCAGCTCCCTTAAGAAACTGTTGTCCATAAGAACAACATTGGAGCGATCCTTGTTTTTGTTCTGGACATGAAACTGAAATATTAATTTAAACAAAGACAAAAACAATATTCCACAGTAAGTAAACAATAAAACCAAAATATGAGACGATAACACCTTAACCAAGGAAAAGACCAAGATCATACCTTCAGCTCATCACCATATAAATTGAAATTCTGTGAGCAGAAATACATTTGTATTTCTGCCTTTTGTTCAAATCTCTTTGTTTAGGGTTTCTTTGTTAATCTTTCCCAGGGGAGTGAAATAATTTAGATCAGTTCAAAGACTAATATAATTTTTTTTCTAGGTTTGGGCATAGCAAAAAGATGAACAGGTTTTGCAATCAAGAAATTAATGTCTGCTTTAAGCATGTTTCCTGACCAAGCCTTACCATAAGAATTTCCAAGTAGACATTGGATTCTGATATAAGATTCCCTGCCAGTTTGAATTCTCTCTCTGACCTTTGAGAAGAAATCAGGCAGGGATGAGATATTTATTTCACAAAGTATAAGATTACCTTAATCATTGTGTTTATCAATAAGGATGTATGTATTGGTGTTTATCTATATGTAAGTGGTCTGCCTTTTAAGCACAGAGCCCATTGTTAGATACACTACACAGACATAGGCATGTGTAGTAGACTTTTGCACTCTTTGAAAATTATTCAGAAGTACACTGCACCCCTCTATGTTATTCTTTAAAGCAACCTGATTTTTAAAATCTTGCATGCAAGCCCTTAGTGTCAAATTAACTTTAATGAATGGATTCCTCAAAATAGCCACAACTACTTTCAGACTTATAAGAAAGCCTATTTTTAAAATCATTTATTTAAAAAAAAAATGAGAAAGGAAAATTAGAGCAAAGACTGAGAAAAGACAAACTAGTTCTTGTTTTAAGCACCCTTAAATTGTAAACGGTGTGCATTTTTCCCATCATAAATTCCATATACTGATCATAAATGGAGACTTACTTGTTAGCATTTTTTTTAAAGTATGGCATATTTGGCCAAGGAAACTTTTCATATCAGGACAGAAATTCCTAAGGCAGCTAGGAAAAAAGGTGCTGCAAGCTCTCCAGGTTTGTTTGCAAAGGCCAGTTTCCTGCTTGGCCTGTGCTAAGAGTGAAATCTGCTTTTCAATAATTAGTATCCTGAACAACTTCAAGACGATTGTTGACACAGCTGTTGTTGTTTAAGGTTGCAGACACATCAATGGCCAAGCAGTAGGTATTGATTTGTGCAGTGACATCCTTCTTGTTGTGTCATTTGAGTGAAAGAAGCCCCCAAATTAACCAATAATAAAGTGTTAGAAGTTGTAGTAGCTGTCTCTTGAGACGTGTTCTGGTTGAGGGTGGATCCCCCTCCTCTTCCAGAGGCCATCAATCCTTCTTGAAGGTACTAAACATGGCTGTGAATTCACCAAAACTAGTGCAAGTTCAAACATATTAAGCTGCGGAGCTTTGCTTTAACTATACATTTTATTTTTATTACAGAATATAATGTAGAGATGACAGGAGCAAAAAAACCAATTTCAAAGACTTTTGTTTCTAATCACTCATAAAGAATAATATTCTATAAGCTTTAAAAATGCAGAATTTACTGTATCTATAGAAATATAGTCTTGTCAAAATTGTGTGCCTAAAACTGACAGAACTTTAGTTTTGTGATGTTGGTGCTTTATTTTATTTTATATACTTTCCTTTTACTCTTGATTGCTGATTTCATTGCATTCCTTGACTATGGTAGCATAAATAGGTAATAGCCATCTTCAGATGCCCAAGTGTAATATTATAAATGATTAATATGTAATATATAAAGTCCTAATCAAATGATTAAGATTTTGAATTGAAACCATCTATAGTATAATAAAATAGGCTTCCTGTTTAATGTTCTCAAGTTTTCCAAATGTATGCAAATTGTTTTAAAATATAGTTTCAGAAATGCTACAATAATGTTAAATTTCATGTAAATATAATTTCATAGGGCTTCTTCTGAAATGAGGTTATGATATATTCCCACATCATGGGGAAATGATATATAGATAGTAGGTTTAAATATACCTAAATGTACATATAATAAATGCACATACATCCCATGTGTATGCACATTTAATACACGAAATGATATATTTAATAATTGTATCTTCCAAATATCTATAATTGCATTTTTATAAGTTGATATTTACTTTTATTGTTATATAATTCACAAAGTATAACTTGCATGGAGGAAATGTCAAAGAGATCAGTTTCACTTCTGTATGTAAGTCAAAGTTATTTGTTTTGGCTGTATTTTTTGCACAGAACAATGCACAAGAAAATGCATAATAATTTAAGAAGCAATATAAGCATAATTCAATCATAAACGTTTATTTATGAGAACATATCCTTGAGCTTAATATTTGGTCTATACATAAAAATGAAATGTCATCTAATGAGCTTAAAAATAGCTTTAATGAAGATAGAAATCATAACAAAATTCTCGTTGTTTGTTTGTGCATATAATTCTGTTTCAGAACTTCTTAAAATATATAGTATTATATATTCCAGAAATTTGGGTGAAAGAATCATCACAGAATCATAGAATTGATATTATCTCAGAGATCACTGTCAGATTCAAAGAATTAAGAATGACGTGTAGTTACTTCTGAATAGTTCCTTTATTGTTGCTCACCTACAAACAGAAATTTTCCAGACTAAAGCAATTATAATAACTATAGATATACTCTTTGAACTGCTAGGGTGGGTCTGACCTTGCTCTCCTCCTGTCTTCCAGACATTCCAAGTTTGTCTCTTTGCCCTCTGAGAAACAGTTCCTCCCTTCTGCAACTCCTGACTATATTCTACAACAGTTATCTAGTCCAATTCCCTGTTTCATGCATGATCTGTTTCAGACAAATGTCTAGACAGCTGCTTGTTTGGGAACCTGCAGTGAAGTGTAACATAGAACCTCATGAACCTCTACCATTGTTTGACAACTCTTATTATTAGGAAATTATTCTTAATATCTAATTGGAATCCATTTCCATATAATCTCAAACCATTGGTCTGATTCTACCTTCAACAGAATAAGTCCAGTTCTTCCTCTATATGACTGCTCTTGGACATCAGAAAACTACTATGATATCTTCTCTTCTGTACTAAAAATACCCGGTTTCTTTAATTATTTCTATAGGGCTCGATTTCCAGGTTGTTCAATATATATGTAGGTATCCCCTCCCTCAAACTTGTACTACTTTGCCATTGTCCTCAATCCTTAGAACTGGTCACAGTATCCTAAGTGGGGTCTAATTAAGGAAGAGTAAAGTAGGAGAGTTACAGAGTAAACCGAGGCAACTGCTAGGTACTATAAACATTTAATTATATGTACTTAAAAAAATTGCCAAGAAGATACAGTGTTATATTCAGACCCACAATTAATAGAAATATGCTGATACTACAAGAATTGTGGGGAGATGCTTTGCTGATTCCTCTTCAAGTTTTGTTTTAGGACTTTTCTTTATAAATTTAATTTTGTAGCTGTTTAAAAATGGTGGACTTCCTGATTTCAATGCAGACAAGAAACTATGCTGGATTTAAAACAGCTGTCTTTTCAGAGAAATAAAGAGAAAGAGAAAGGAGCACAAAAAAACAAAAACAAAAAAAAACCCTAACCCCAAGCAATGCAATGATTTTCCATAACTTTAGATTTGTGGTAATAAACTATATGTCTGAATGTGTTATATATTTACGTATTATTCATAGAATTATGGAATGAAGGATTGGAAGCATCCTTGGATATCTGTTAGTCTAATCAGTTGACCCATGTAAGAATCCACTATTACAGGTGGTCATCATTGGTGGTGGGAAAGAGGAATATTAGGTATGCTCACTGCCTTGAGTTATATATATATTACAAAAAAATCTAAGCATTATCATCATCATCATCATCATCATCATCATCATCATCATCATCATCATCATCATCATCATCATCATCATCATCATCATCATCATTCTCCTGAAATAAAGGAATGTCTACCTACTCTGAAGGCAGTCTTACACTGTTGAGCAGTTCTTAGTACTGGGACATTTTTCTTGATATCCAGCCAAAATATGCTTCTTTGAATTTTAAAATCACTGTGCCCCATTTTTCTTGTCTTTTCCGGAACAATATTGAAGTATTATCTATTTTGAAGATGACAGTTCTTCAGATCTATGAAGAGAATAATCATGCTTTCCCATTATCTTTTTTTTAAGCTAAGCTCATCCAATCTTTCCTTTCCTTTCCTTTCCTTTCCTTTCCTTTCCTTTCCTTTCCTTTCCTTTCCTTTCTTCCTTTCCTTTCATTTCCTTTCCTTTCCTTTCCTTTCCTTTCCTTTCCTTTCCTTTCCTTTCCTTTCCTTTCCTTTCCTTTCCTTTCCTTTCCTTTCCCTTCCTTATTTCATTTCATTTCATTTCATTTCTCCATATTATGATAATTGTTTTTTTCTGGATATGTTCTAATTTCTCAGTGCCTCTCCTAAAATTCAGTATTCAGAACTGGGTGCAATATTCTAGGTATGGTCTGACTAACAAAAACTAGAAGTAAATGATTATTTCTCTTGATATTAACATTGAACTTTGATGTGACCTAAGATTGCAATTGATTTTTTGGTTTTGGGTTGTTGTTTTTTTGCACCTTCATTACACTCCCGGCTCATGTTTAGCTTATGATCTAGAGTACACCAGATCTTTTCCATATGCACTTCTGCACATGTAATGTTAGCCTATCCTATATTCATGCCATTGATTTTTTGTATAAAAACAAACAATTTTGCATTTGTCTCTGTTGAAATAAATCTTATTTATTTCTGTCCATTGTTCTATCTTGTCAAGATCTTGCTGAATCCTAATGCAGTCCTATAAAGTATTTGTTATCCCCCTAACACATGTCATCTACTCATCTGATAATAATAATAATTTATAACTACTCATCTATACATAAATATGTTGAACAGAATAAGTCCTGGAATGTAGCCCAAAGTAAATCATTTGTCATTTTCTTCAAGCTTGACAATAAGTCATTAACACATACTAACTTGATATAATTCAACTAATTTTGAATCCATCTAATGGCAGAACAATCAGCCCACATTTTGCCATTTATCTACTATGATTTCATGGGAGACTTTGTCAAATGCCTTGCTAAATCCAAAGTGTACTAGTATATGTCCTGTGGTCAGTTATACTGATCATTATATAAAAAAGAGATGAGGTTGTTTTGACATGACTTGTTCTAATAAACCCATGCTGGCTCTTAACAAGACATGCAATATTTTCTAAATGTTCAAAGACACTGTGTAATATCTTCTAGAGTTTTGCCTGGTGCTTACATCAAGCTGACATTTCTGTAGTTATGAATCTTTGGGTCTTCCTTTTTACCATTCCTGAAGCTGGAAAAAACAGTTTCCCTTCCCTAGTCTTCAGGCCTTGTGGACATTCTTCATGATTTCTCAAAGATCATAGAACGGTTCTTCAAGATGATAGCTGCAAGCATTGCAAGAGTCTTGGATTAATTGATCTGATCCTGGAGATATAAACTCATATATGGTAGCCAGTTATCCCACAATTTATTTACTTAGTTTCAATTGCTATTGTCTTCCTGTGGCAATTGCTCTGTTTAGGTTCACTTAAACACAATTCCCCTTTGGAGACAAGTCTGAAACAAACTACTATTTATAGAAATTTGTATATATTCCCCCCTCTCTGCCTGCCAAATAAGAAGCTTATCCTATAAAAATTTTTTTTTTCAAAGTTGGATTTACTAGGAAACATAAAAAATCATATTTACAGGTGCAAAGTTGTGGGAAAAGAATCCACATAACAGATTTTCTATCAACTGAGGAAACCAACAGGCCATTTTAGCATTTTAGAGTTAATTTACTCCAGTAATTTCCATCTTTTCTTTTATGTAGATGAATGCATAACCATTGAAAGCCTTTGAGCACCACCATATTAGAGACTGGAAACATGGCACTTATGGGCAATCATGGTGTACATGAACTATTTGATATGGTGCATATGGAGTCATAAATTAAAATTATTTTTTTTAAAAAAATGTTAAGGTCACCAAACCTTGCAACTCACCAAATTGTGTTATAATTCCAGCAAAAATTCCAGAGGTACAGTGACTGCTTGTGATACTAAACATTTTAAAATAAAGTATTTTATTCTGCCTCAACTAGGAATCATTTAGATTACCCTCCTAATTTGTGTGCAGTCTTTGAATATAATGATCACCTTAAGTCATTTGATGCGTTAGATCTCTGCAGTATGGTAAACTGTTTTTGTGTCCATTTCCCCCTATTTTTCTAAGTTTCTTGACTTGCTGGAGGTACATGAGATAACATCAAAACTATCATCATGTAGGGGAAACAATGAGGGTAGATCCCTCTCCTCTGTTTGTTTCAAAATAGCAAGAACAGAAAAAGTAATAATGCATAATTTAAACGCAGTTACAATAACAAGCAACCAATAGCTTATCAACTATTTTTCCCTCAAGCATTATTTGGTAGAAAATTTCAAGCTGCAAATGGCATGCAGTCTCTAATAGAAGAAATATGTCAAAGGGGAAAAGAAACATTCAGTTGGCTGCTTCACTTTTCCAGCTGTAGCTCAATTCTGTGGCTGCAAATCACATTGTGGGCAATTGATAAAGAATTCACTAGCAATTCAAACATTAATTGCTCATTTTGTTGAAAAAATATTTTTTAATGCTTTTAGTATACAGAAAACAAAAAATCACAGTGAACTAAAATAAGATAAGATAACCTTTATTGTCATTTTTTTTTTACTGTGGGCACACTGGCACACATTAAAAATGAAATTCTATTGCCTGCTCTCAAAAGTGTACACATATATAATATACATATAAACATGCTATATACAACATATGTATATACCTACACCCTTACATATAAATACATATAAATATTAACCACTGTCCATCTTGAACACATAGTGGAAAGAAGAAGCTTGAGAGTTCACAAGGTTAATACTGTATGGAACGAAACTATGACTGAATCTGGAGGTTCTGCTTCGGATACCACGAAGCCTCCTCACAGAAGATAACAAGGAAAACAAGTTGTGAAGAGGATGTGTAGTGTCCCAGACAATCCTGTGGACCCTGCTCAAGCAACGCTTATATGCTATGTCCTGGATAGAAGGGAGTGAACTGCCAATAATCTTTTCTGCCATCCTCACCACTCTCTGTACCGCCTTCCTGTCTGAAGCAGTGATGCTTCCAAACCAGACTGTAATGCAATATGACAGGATGCTGTCGATCATCCCTCTATAGAAAATGGTAAGGACAGGGGAAGGAAGATGTGCTTTTCTCATTTGATGCAGAAAATGCAGGCGCTGCTGTGCCCACTTCACCAGTGTATCGTTGTGGAGCGACCAAGCCAGCCTACTCATTAGGTGCACACCCAGAAATTTGATGCTGCTAACCATCTCTATTCTCCAAAGCACCTGAAGGCAGGACAAGAAGCAACGGATGGAAACTAACCAAACAGAGAAACAAGCTAGAACTAAGGAGAAATTTTCTGACAGAACAATTAATCAGTGGAACAACCTGCCTCCAGAAGCTGTGAATGCTCCGACACTGGAAGTTTTTAAGAAGAGACTGGACAGCCTTTTGTCTGAAATGGTATAGAGTTTCCTGCCTGAGCAGGGGGTTGGACTAAATAACCTCCAAGGTCCCTTCCAACTTTATTTATTATTATTATTATTATTATTATTATTATTATTATTATTATTATTATTATTATTATTATTATTATTATTATTATTATTATTATTATTATTATTATTATATTATTATTATTATTATTATTATATTATTCATTATCATTATCATTATCAGCATCAGCATCAGCATCAGCATCAGCATCAGCATCAGCATCAGCATCAGCATCAGCATCAGCATCAGCATCAGCATCAGCATCAGCATCAGCATCATCTCCACAGGTGAATATAACCAAACAAGGAAAATGCAGAAAAAAATAGAACACAGAGCTACACAAACAGTGTAATAACTACATAAGAAAATAAGTCATTTTAAACAACAATTAAGCCCTACCATATGGAAAGAAATGGATCCTACTTTCCTCTGTATTAATATGTAACAGATTAATAGGTAAAAGGTGTAGATCACCATAGCAGAAGGCAGATTGCTCTTCAAAGATGTAAATCAGTAATAACAGAGTAAAACAATGGTTACAATCTATAGATCCAAAATTTTCCACACATTGCTAAGTTCCAGTATTTTGATATATAGATCAACCTTTAAAACCTAATCTTTACATGTTATATAAAAAAATTCATTCATATATTTATCAATTTATTCATTTATTTATCAAATTGGTGTAGCCACCCACCTCACAAACATTACTCTGAATGGCATACATTAAAACAAACATTTATGGGTTAAGTCCAAATAGTGTTCCAATTTATGCTTCCAAGAAAGTGAAATTGTCATTCAACACTGATTAAATGTTTAATACATTAAATACTAAATGTTCATGGTTTTTTTTGGAAAAAAGAATTGAGTGAAACACATTTTAAATCAAAAGTTACATTTTGAATATCCTTTAAAATCTCAATCTGCTGATTAGTTAAATGGGATGTTATAGCTCTGTATTTGAAATTACCAGTATCTACTTTTATATTGCTTTTGATCAGCCTTCAATTGTGTTGATCATGAGAAGCTACAGAGAGCCTTCAAGACCTGGGGGTACAAGCTCATCTGATTAAGTTGGTGCAAGCAATGTACACAAATCAGGAATCCACTGTGCCAGCACCATATGGAGACACCAATTGATTTAAGACAGAGAAAGGAATGAGAAAAAGTTGCATTCTTTCCCCTTTTTTATTCAACCTGTATGCCTAAATGATCATGAGGAAGCTAGATCAGAAGGGAAACATTAAAATAGAAATTGATGGTGAAGAGATAGAATGTGTGTAAAAATTCACTTTCCCAGGGTCGCAGATAACTCAAAGAGGTAAATGTAGTACAGGTAGTCCTTGACTTACAACAGTTCATGTAGTAACTGTTCAACGTTACAATGGCACTGAAAAAAGTGACTTATGATCATTTTTCACATTTATGACGGTTGCAACATCCTCATAGTCATGTGATCAACATTTGGATGCCTGGTAACTGGTTCATGTTTATGGCATTTGCAGTGTTCTTGGGTCATGTAATCATATTCTGACAAGCAAAGTCAATGGGAAAATCAAATTCAGTTAATAACAGTGTTGCTAACTTAACAATTACAGGGATTCACTTAACAACTGTGGCAAGAAAGGTCGTAAAATGGGACAAAATTCACTTGATAAACTTAGCAACAGAAATTTTGAGCTCAATTGTGGTCATAAGTCGAGACTACCTGTACAGAAATAAAACATCAGATTGCATTGGGTTGCCTAGCAATGATGAACATGAGCCAAATATGGAAAAGCAAGGACATCAGCCTGGTAACCAAATGTAGGTTAATTCACTATATTGTGTTCCCTGTAGCAGTACCTATGGTTGTGAAAGTTAGGGTTTAAAAAAGCAAGACAGGAAGAAAGTTGACTTGTTTGAGCTACGGTGCTGGAGAAGGCTCCTGCATATTCCCTGGACAGCAAAGGTAGCTACAAACAAGTACTGAAGTGCCTAACACCAGACATCTCACTAGAAGGCAAAATCATGAAACTGCATCTTACTTTGGCCGTGTTATGCAGGGGAATTCACTGGAGAAAGCAGTTGTGTTTGTAAGTTAGTGGTAAAAGAAAACCAAGCCATCAAGAACACGATGGCAGCATACTATCGGTGCTGACACCAGCCAGAGCATAGAGAAACTCAAAGAAATAGTCAAGATCGGAAGGAAGACCTCCACATAGAATCGCCAGGAATTGGACTCGACGGAACGGATAACATCATCATTATTGCTTTTGAGTGGTAATATAGAAGTTTAAGTTTGAATTACACAAGATGAATAATACCATTTGAATACCATCAGCATGGACAAAATCACCATCAGTCAATTGCAAAAGGCAGCTTTACTTGGGACAGCTTACATCCTGCAGCAATACCTTTAATTATCAGCATATGTCTATCTAAGGTTCAATAGGTGGATAAAAATGCCAAATCCAGTCTGAACATCTGGCTGACTGACAAACAACAACAATAATAATCTGACTGACTGTGAAACCAACCATAATGTGTAAATAATTAATGTGGTAATTCCAAATGATAGTAGATTTTCAAACAAAGATCAGAAAATATTAAGATCTGAAAGTTGAAGTTGAAAGATTAGGGCATAAACCAGCTGTAATGGTTCCAGTACTTACTCTAATCAATCTCTGAGTAAGTTTTCTTTTAATAAGTTTCACCCTTATTAAAAGAAAACTTACTCCAAGACCAATATATATTTATAGGAGTATTCCCATAGTAATATCTAACAGTTATTTTAAATAGATTGGTAAGATATTGAGAAAATGTTTAGCTACATTACAATTTTTATACAAAGAAAAAACATTTATCACCATGTATCAATATCAAGATAAAACAAAAACATATTGTACAACCCTGGTTATCTTCCTTATGATAATTATTTGAAAGTGTATACAAAAATTAATGCATAAAACATTTACATATTTTGAATGAAATATTCTATTCTATGGAAGGTATGTTAGCCTTTGTATGTAATTAACCAATTAATAGAATTACCTGAAAACTTATCAAACTGTTGTAACATATCCATAAATGCTAGTAAAGAATACTAATTACAAGTAATACATAAAATATTATGAACATTTAATAGCAATTCATATAAACTTCCAACTATTGATATCTATAATATTTTATTACTATATGATAAAAGACATCAAAAATTTTAAAATCAAAGTAAGGAGCCTATCCTTATTAAGCACTTTAAACTTTTCCTGCTTCAGTGTTGCTTCATTATATTTTATTTTTTCATTTTTATTCTTATTAACTAAATATAAGAAACAGGAATTCACAAAAACATGAAAGAATACAAATAATAATATAAAAAGAATAAAAAAGAAAAAAGTTAAGAAAACATATTTAAGGCATATACTTATGGAATATATTTATAGACATACTAGATAAACAAAGTTGTATTTCCATGTATGGAAGCCATAATTTGTTACAGTCATCCATACCTAATTTATATTGATCAATTTTACAGACCACTGAATAGTTAGAGCCATATGTTTGTCTTTCCAAACCTGACTTTCTAAGTCTTTTAGCTGTAAGTGAGGTACAGAAAATCTACTTTCTTTGTCCAGATGTTAACTCCTATGAGATAGGGATAAACTTCAAAGAAACATAAACATCTGAAAATATTAAATCTCAAAGTTGAATTAATGTATATAATAACTTCTTTCCCATATGGAACAATAGTTGGACATATATTTAAAGGAATTTCACTTCATCTCTAATAACGTATCCATGGCCTGAGACCTTTTTGCATACATGCAGTTAGCTTATAGTATTTCTGAAATATTATTTCTTCTAGGAAAAGATTTGATTTAAAATATATTGAGCTTTTTGGTATTTATTAACATCTTTTTATCAGCAAATTTAAAAAAAACTAAAGCAAAAAGAAAGGACAAATACACATATACTACAAATAAATAGTTATAAAGGTTATTTTTAAAGTTTTAAAAAAGCAAATAAAGAAAAAAAATATTTTTAAAAAGGGCATTAAATCCGCCTCTTTTTTTTTCTTCCTATATGTGTTCCCAGTATTTAAGTATCCCTTTAGGTCACTAATTACCATTATTTACCTATTTTAGTTTATGGAAAACCTTATTAATTGGCAATTTAGTATTCCTTACAGTCTGCAGGGCTGACAGGTGATTTTGAGGTTGGTTGGTAAATATAAATCCTTATCTTTCTTGTTTTTTCATCTATCTTAGGGCCCATGGCCTTCTAGAAGAGTAACCCATCCCATTGTTTTCTCCTAATCATGCTCCCATATGCTTTGGCTAGTCTTTTCCCAGTCTCACATAAGAATATATATCCAGTGGTGGGATTCAAATATGTGAACAACTGGTTCTCTGTGTGGATGCTGCTTCCGGAAGTCCATTCTGGGCTTGGGCAACAAAGAATTAGCTACCGGTTCTGCCAAAGTGGTGCGAACTGGCTGAATCCCACCACTGCTTATATCCTTATTCACATAAACTGCTCAGTCCATTTTAAATTACCTTACTCTAGATAGAAAATTAAGAGACCAATAGTCTACCTTCAACATCTAGAGGAACTGCTTAATCCATATCAGCCATTTTATTATAGATTGCTTTAGCTACCAACCAGATTATTCATTACTCATCTTTCCCAAGATTTTTCTCTGATCTTAATATGAAATCTCAGGTGTTTTAAAGACTTCTTTGATATATTTTTTTTTGCCAACTATGTATCTTTCTCTCCTATGAGGACCTAACACAATATCTAATGCCCTCATATTATCAATAAAGCAAAGTACAGAGTTACAAGAAAGAGCTTGTTTAGCCTAGCCTCTTTCCTCACAGCCCCCCTTTTGGAGTCTCCATGGATGTGGGTGGATGTGACCAGACAACACCAAATCATGGCTTGTCTATTTTACATGTTCTAAAAATGTAAATTGTACCATATTGAAAACTTTCTCCATGTCTAATGAAACAGCCCTCACCAAACCAATTTTTCACAATTTTATTTTTCACTCTCATTATCTGTCTTGAATTCTTAATCTCTAATTTCTAAAAGCACTTTAATAAAGCAGAAGATCTTCTTCCATGTGCAAGGGTGTTACCTGCAGTTTGGAGGCTTAGGCTACATAGAAATATGCATAATAGGGCCAGAATCATGATTGGTTTAGGTTATCAATGGAACAGCTCTTCTACAACCATGCCTGTAGATCAAAAATGAGATAATCTCCACAAAGATCCATGAATCTGTTAATTTCATCTTTGTCACAAAGATACACATCTTTGTTTACTTGTTAAAATACAATTCCTGTTTTAATTTGTGAAGAAATTTCATTTTTTAATCAACCAAACAATTAATGAGATTCAACAAAGCAGAATTCTGTTTTCAGATAGATCCAAAATGTCCTTATTCTTGGTGCAGGAATAAGCATGTTGTGGTCCTCTGCTATGCTATTAAAGATGAGAAGTTGTCAGGAGAAAGAGGTGGGTAAGAAGTTGGTATGGTTGGATACATCATCTCCCAACTAAGGATCATCTGGTGTCTTACTTTATTTATCCACCCAACCATACATCCAGCTTGTAAAATATAGTTCTGGATGGATCACAATAATAATAAAATAACCAGACCAAAATAATAGTAAAACCAGAACCAAGAAAAACAAGGTGCCCAGCCATTCATCTCCAGTTTACCAATCTATATAAATTCATGGCTCCAGTCTTACCTGGGAGAAAAATCCAGCCCTTGATACTTTTCTGGAAGGCCACTTTTGATTTTATTCTGCTACTTCTGTACATAAAAGGAATATGGGGATAGCCTTGGGAGTGTGCTGGCGGAAAGCAAAACTGGAAATTATCCACCATAATTTTCTAACAAGATGTCATAACCATAGATGGATGCACAAAGATAAGAATTTTCCAGATGAGAGTGCAGCCTTGATAGTAGGTGAGGTGAATTTCCTATTGATCCAACAATTCTTCTTTTCCAGTGGCCTTCTTTCCAGCGGAAAATGTCATTTCAAGGAAGCAAATATCTTTTCAAACAACAATTTGCTTAAACATAGTTTATAGACTAAATCTCCATTTATTGAATAAGTTATAAACTATGATTCCATACAAGAATCAATAGGTTTAATCATCCTTAAACTAAAACTAAATTAAATATACTTTGGTATGCTGCATTTTAGAGATGACTTTCACTCACAGATGAGAAGAGTCATGTTTTAAAATTTGGTAACTAGTCTGGTGAGCTCTTTTGGTTATTTGGGCTATATTTATTTTTTATTTAGTGACTTCAATGGATTAAAGTCAAACATGCCTTCTGACTGGTTTAAACAAATTGATGAACAGCTGGGTTAAAATTAAGGGATGTTTAGGTGAGAGGCTTGCCTGATTTCAATAAATCATTACCTAGATCAATTTCATTAAACTGGTACTGTTTTCTCATCAAATAAACCACTAAGCATCTTAAAATAGTGATTGGAAGCCTAATTCCCCTCTTTAATCTAAGAAGCTAAGCTCAAATAAAAAAAATATTTATGACAGTATCCTCTCCTTATTTGCAAACATTTAATCACATAGGATGTTTTCTTCTATCTCCCTGTTCAAGTAGGATATTCACCTGTTATACCTGTCTTTCCTTCCATAGCAGCATTTTATTGTTTTTCTTCAAGGATTTTCTCCCCTCCTTTTCTTTTTCTAAGTACAATTTTTATTAAGAGGTTTTAGATAAACATCAAATATAAAATTATATAAAGGACTGTAAAACAAAGAAAAAAGATAAACAAGAATCAAGTAAAATAAACAACTTCCTACCTTTTCAACAGTTATAAACAAAATAATTGTCCCCTCTCTCTCTTCAATATTAAAAAAAATCCCTTCAACTCTTTATTCAACCCTTTTTCAATTATGAAAGCCAGAAATCATCATTTCACTTCTTTTTACATTCTCAGTAAAAAATCCATAAAGCCTCTATTTTTTCCTCCAACTGACTATTGTTTGAGGTCAACTGACCAGTCTACTATAATGCTATTATTAAAGTCCTTTAATTTTGCATCACAGAGGACTGGAAATAGATTCTTGGTTGAACTTTTAAGTGCAGTACTTCTACTAACAGTTGTTTTTACAAAAAGGAAAAGAAAGCTACAGAACTTCAGCTGGAGCATCTCAACCCCAGATAGCTGCTTCTTTATACACCAATAAGTAAATAAGGTGTTATAAGGTTTGCTCTTCCCCCTGCTCTCCAGTCCTTCAAAAGCATCTTGTTTGCATTCTTTGATTACAGAGAGACCAGCCTCCAAGAACAGCCTCTGAAGTCATCTTATCTAATTGATTTGAGAATTTTTCATTTCAATAATGACCTTGAAGCCAGTGATGCCTAACTTGCCCCCAGACCACATCAGGGCTGCTCCAGGACAAGATGTATCGTCAGATCAATTACTAAAAGCAATGGAACATCTGATGCTACCCTTGAAATTAACCAGGAAAAGTAGGTCAGCACACCTTCAGCTGACACAATGAAGTATTATGCTCTCAATGACCCAGGAAGGAAAGCACTAATGATTGATGGGAAGGGATATTTAAATGAGAAAGTTGAAGCACAATGAGATTAAGCATACAGAAATAATCAACCAGCCCCTGAAAACCTGATTTTAAAGATCAGCTGTCTCAAACAACACTGTCATAACTTTCTATCAAAATAATTGCTGGTCAAGGTTTCTAGTTCTGAGATGGAGAAAAAAAGGCTTCACAGAATCTTTTCAAATTGATCTAATTAATTTCTGAGAGCTTGTAGTGCACTTTAAAAAAAATATTTTTAACATCTCAAGCTAATGTAATATGACTGGGATTTATGTGATGTATTGTTATCTATACCTGGAATTGATGGGTGGTGCTAAGTAGCATAGGCAATTATGTATACTGTATGAAGTTCCTAGGACCAGGGCATATTAACTTACATAGTTCAGGCCACTGTCCTATAAAACTGGCTGACAAATAATCTCACTAATGTGAAAACTTTCTTAGCTAATGAATAGGTTAGGAAACAAAAATCATTTGGTTTTCTTTTAATGCAGATGTGACAAATTGTACACACATTTGAGGAATTTACATCCCCCAGTAGCTGTACTTTTCCTGAAATTTTAAAGGGAAAGAAAAAAAAACCTTATGTAGAATAACTAATTATTGATACACCAATGGTAATATACTATGGACAAAAATCAGTAAAAATACTATAAACTTCAATTTAAGGGAAAAGTGGTATACCTGTTCTATTTGTGGCATATAACTCTGTCTATGATTGCTAGGATAGTGTCAGACTCCAAGAAGGATATGAGCAGTTACTTCTGAGTAGTTCTTCATCTATAGACAGAATCTTGCCAAACTAAAGCAACTATTTGTGTGACTATTGATATATTCTGGGAAGAACTAGTCAAGAGCTGTTTTAACCCTCTTCCTGCTGACCACGCTTTCCAAGTATCACTGCCTGTTTCCCTCCTGAAAGCAGCCATTCCTCATGGGAATCCAGACTACATTCTACCACAGATAGATAAAGCATATACAACAAATGTTGGAAATGTCATAGCAAAGACAGAACACTTTACCACATAGAAAGATCATGCAAAATAATAATAATAATAAATAAAACCTATTGGAAAGTAATACATTAAAAAATAAAATTTGAACTGGAACTGCAGATATTTTTATTATAGATAATCTCAGAAAACATAGATGAAAAACATAACCATTTTTTAAAATATATGTTGACACCCGCAAGAAGAAATCTAGCAAAACTTTGGAAAAATGGTACCTTGGCTACAATGTCATACTGGGACAACTAAGGTCTGAGAATATGTTGCAATGGCAAAATTAACAATACATATTTACAAAAGAAGTCAAATTCACTTTAAGTAAAAAATAACTTTCTTAAATACAATATATAAAATATGTTTTATAAAACATACCTGAAATATGACTTTTAGGGCTGCAATAGAGATTAGCAAGAGTTATAAAAATTACATGCAAAATTCAGGTATTTAAACTATGCTCTGTGTGTGGAGATATGAAGGGAAGGAGCCTACAACTTTCTTTTTCTTTCTTTCTTTTCTATTTTTTTCCATACTTTTCTTTTTAACTTAAACATAATTTTTTCTTTTACATTATCTTTCTGTTTCTTGTTTTTACTTTATTCCAATATTTGTCTTCTCCATCTTTGTTTTTTGATATTTTAATAAAATTATTAAGTTATTAGAATAACAAATAAGGTCATATGAAAATCTAATTAGGATGATGATGACGACAACATATATATTAGGTACATGTGCATACAATGCATTCAGTGACAAAATCTCAATTCATTGCTTGTATAAAATCCATTTACTGTATTAGGAATACAATATATAAATGTGTATATTACAAGAAGGGTAACTTCAGAAAAAAAACCCTCTCAGGGTTTCTGTTAATTGCAAATGTATTGAGCAAGAAATGGAATTTAAAAATGTTCCAAAAAATGAATAAATGTGAGGCTGACTTTGTCCATATCTAGTAGAAATAAAACAACCTTTACATTTTGTTTCTCTCTCTGTGTGTGTTTTTCCAAATGCATCCTGCAGGATATAAACCACCTTGAATAAGACTGTCAAATCTGCCTGCTGTGCTTTATATTATGTGCAAGGAACATTTTTACCCTCAAAAGGATAATATTGAAGAATAAAACTTCCCACCTGACGTCTGACATACAAGTATTATACTGGGAATTCTGCACTGTTCCTAGCTACCATATACAAAATGGTGCATGTTTAGAAATCGTATCTAAAAGGCATTAACAATTTGTTTTATTAAGATATTTTAAGAGTCACAGAAAAGTCAACCTATTTTTTTATTTTTTTTTAATCATTTGTAAGTTAAGATGGAATATATAATACTTGTTAAAGGAGGATTTCTGAAGGTGATACCCCTATTATTCAATTTACTATTTAATGACTGAAAAATGATTCCATGCTAAAATAAACAGAGGATCACTTTTTAGATCAATTATGAGATATTTTGTTTTTCCTACTTCTGAAGTCCATACTAGATTATGTAATACTTTGTTCAAGATTTCCAGGAACAAAACATAATCAAAGAAAGAGGAAGAATTTTGGCAGACATGATACATTGAAGATGATGCATTGCCAGATCTGGGAATGAGACTGAATTTGCATTTTCAATTATTAAACTCTGCACCACTGCTTGAGCAGGGTCCGTAAGATTATCTGGGACACTACACATCCTCTTCACAACCTGTTTTCCTTGCTACCTTCTGGGAGGAGGCTTCGTGGTATCCGTAGCAGAACATCCAGATTCAGCCATAGTTTCATTCCATACAGCATTAACCTTGTGAACGTTCAAGCTTCCTCCTTCCGTTATATATTCAAGATGGACAGTGTTTAATATTTATTTGTTACATATATGTAGGGGTGTGGGTCTATACATATGTTGTATATAGTATGTTTTAGGTGTGTGTCATGTATGTGTTTCACTTTGAGAGCGGGCAACTAAATTTCATTTTTTGATGTGTGCCATTGTGCCCAGTAAAAAAATGACAATAAAGGTTATCTTATCTTATCTTATCTTATCTTATCTTATCTTATCTTATCTTATCTTATCTTATCTTATCTTATCTTATCTTATCTTATCTTATCTTATCTTATCTTATCTATCTTACCTTACCTTACCTTACCTTACCTTACCTTATCTTATAATTATCTCTGTTCTCAGTACTTCAGACCAAACTGCATGAAACCTGAAAAGTGAAAGCTTTGAAGTTGATCAAAGTTACATTGATCAACTTGTTCACTGTCAGTTCAGTTGAAAGCTCCTATAGCCACTGACCAATGCAGAATACTCACTGAACATAGTAGAATAGATTTTTGAATAAGGACTAAACAGTTAGGACAAGGACCTGTCATGTACTTCCAAGAGTGTCCATAATCTCTGATCAAGAGACTTTGCATATTTTTTTAGATTATTTAAAAATTAAAGGAAAAAAATCAGGGCTAGATAGGGGTTCACTTTTTAAACTCTCTGAAATTGCTAATTCAAGAAATCAGATACTGGTGCAAGCATGACTTTTTTCTGAAAATTAGGAAAAGAAACAAGTGATCCTTCAGCTACCTCATGAAATGTTAGAAATTAAGCACAATCTCTATCTGTTGCATTGTGGATTTTTTTCAGAGATGGACAAATACTTTCCATACTTCAATCTGGCTAGTGTTTGTCACTATGAATATCTACTTGACCAATGACATGAAACACCACATTTCTACTTTAAGCCTTTTTTCTTGGCCTGTTAGAAAACTACTATGTAGCATGCTGATTTTCCAATAAACTTTGTGGAATCATTATTTTCTTCAATGAGCAGAAGACACAGTAAAAGTTTTTCTTCTTCTGAGTGATGTAAAACTTTTTATAAGATAGCCCACTATGACTAATTTGCAGATAACTTTTCATGTTTATTTGAGTGCTTCAGATAGTTCAGCATGTTCTGGCAGGAACATTTTTGACTAGTTTCCCATAATGGATTACTAATTTGCTTCTTTGATGTAAGTAGTGTTCTCAGTAATATCTTTATAAAATAGCCTGAAACTTTTAATTAGAAAACAATAATTTTATATATTTTTATATTCCATTTAAATTAATTGCTTACATGCTTTTGTACATGTTCTAATAACAAACCTCATTCTACAAGGCGCCTGAGGGCAGGACAAGAAGTAATGGATGGAAACTAGTCAAGGAGAGAAGCAACCTGGAACTGAGGAGAAACTTCCTGACAGTTAGAACAATTAACCAGTGGAACAGCCTGCCTCCAGAAGCGGTGAATGCTCTAACACTGGAAGTTTTTAAGAAGAAACTGGACAGCCATTTGTCCGAAATTGTATAGGGTTTCCTGCCTGAGCAGGGGGTTGGACTCGATGACCTCCAAGGTCCCTTCCAACTTTCTTATTATTATTATTATTTACAGTTAAATCCTCCAATTTGTTTTTTGTGTTGGTTCCTACTATATCTAGTCAGTATTTAGGATAATATTTTACTACATTTCCCATTAAGTAATACATTATATAAAATGTAACAACAACCTATAAAGAACATTGAAGTTTTCATTTTCCTAACTCTGAAGTAATAAGTACACTATAAGTATCTGGAGATGCTTATATGTATACATCTAATGTATAAGTATTACTTGAATAAACAGAACTAATCTTTGTAACACAAGGGTCACTCTGTGCTTGAAGATGAGAAATATATGTTTTTGATGAGTCTATGGATTCGGTCATTTTTGATATTAACAAGAGTTTTGGTGCTGGTTTATCTCAGTAGACCCTGTTTCTAGAAGTTTCTGTGAATGCAAAGACTGCTGCTTCTCTGAGATGGCATGTATCTTTTGTTCCTTCATATTGTGTCCATAGTCTTGACAAAGTAGCATTGAGTTAACTGACATTGTGCTTATAGTATTCTTTGTTCTGACCATCTCTTCTGGTCATGTAATAGCAACATTGAGATACATAAAATAGTGCAATAGAGAAGAAAGTCAGAACTATTTTCCATTGCCAGAGAAACTAGGGCTATTAATAATGAATGTGACAGTTACCTAAAATTCATTTAAATATAAAGAAAAACTTCTGAATTGTATTATCAGTACAACAATTATATTAGTTTTGTATCTCTAGAGGTTTTAAAAAGAGGATACCTGTCAAGAATGTTTTAATTAGCTGCATCCTGCAAATATTGTACTAGATAACCCTTATGGTCTTTTTCAATAATTCTAAGACATGCCTTTTCTTCACTTGCAGATTTCTGAGATTTATATGTTCTTTCATGAAATAATCCCATGATGGATCAGAATTGTCCTTAAAATGTTCACTTTATTTCCCAAGTAGATATAATCATTAAGACAAGGAATAATGGATGGAAATTGATCAAGGAGAGATTCAACCTAGAAATAAGGAGAAATTTTCTGACAGCAAGAATAATCAACCAATAGAACAGACCAGTGGTGGGATTCAAATACCTGAACAACCGGTTCTCTGCGTGGATGCAGGCCTAGGTCTCCAAGGCCTAGAATGGACTTCCGGAAGTGACATCCACACACTTCTGGTGGGCCATTCTAGGCCTGGAAGGCCTTCTCCAGGCCTCCGAGGCCTAGAATTGACTTCCGGAAGTGACAACCACACACTTCCGGCGGGCCGTTCTAGGCCTGGGAGACCTCCTCCAAGCCTCCAAGGCCTAGAACGGACTTCCAGAAGCAGCATGGGTTCAGCCAGTTCTTCGCACTCAACAAAGTTTAGCTACAAGTTCTGCCGAACTGTTGCAAACTGGCTGAATCCCACCACTGGAACAGATAGCCTTCAGATGTTGTGGGATCTTCATCACTGGAAGCTTTCAAGAAGAGACTGGACTGCCATCTGTCAGAAATGGTGTAGGGTCTCCAGCTTGGGTGGGGGGTTGGACTAGAAGACCTACAAGGTCCCTTCCAACTACTCTACTCTACTCTACTCTACTCTACTCTACTCTACTCTACTCTATTCTATTCTATTCTATTCTATTCTATTCTATTCTATTCTATTCTATTCTATTCTATTCTATTCTATTCTATTCTATTCTATTCTATTCTATTCTATTCTATTCTATTCTATTATTTATCAGCATCAGCAAGTTAAAATATGTTCTATGGCATGAATGAGGAATGATATCTGGATTTATCTTTTTTTTTTTGCTTCCAGTCTGATAACACTTTTGTGGTGTAAGAACCTCTGCTTCCTGCTAAAATTAAAAGTCTCAAGTGGGTAAAAGTTTTACAATGGCAGCTTTCTGTGTTGCAGAATTTTCTTCAAATGGGATTTCTGCTTATCCTCAGAAAGTTTAAATTGGTATAGATTTTAAATATTGTATTTGTTCTTTGTAAATTGTCTTAAGATTTTTCAATTGAACAATAGTGATTTCCTTTACTCACAATAAATAATAAGTTTATGCATTGTTTAAAGTGCTTAATCCAATGTTTCTCAGCCTTGACAACTTTAAAATGTGTGGACCAACTCTCAGAATTCCCCAGCCAGCATGCTGGTCCATCTTAAAGTTGTCATGGTTGAGAAATGCTGACTTGGTCCAATAGAAAACTTCATTTCCGGCTTCCGGTTTGTTGCTTGGCTGCCATGGATGGCTGGGAGACTTGCTCTCTCTCCCCCATTCAATTTTGCATTGCTGGGGGGCCCTGAAAAGGACCGAAAGTCACCCCAAAGAGGCGACCAGCAAGGAGAGGCTTTTGCTGGATCGCAGGAGAGCAGCAACTCTCCCGTTAGAGCTGGTGATCCCTCCAAACCGGCGGACGAAAGGACCGGCCATAGAAAATGGCTCGTCCCTAGGCTGCTAACAGCTGAAGTCGCATTTACCATCTGGCAACTCTAAAGCAGCGTGGAAGAGACTGGGTGAGATCTATCTCTCTTACATCCTAATTACTTAATTACCTGCATAAGCTGCTAAAGTACTTTCCCCCCTGTGGTGAGGGAAGGGGGATTTTAGCCCTCCCTCCAGAAACAACGGCAATCAACCACTCTGGAGTTTAAAATGTTGGAAAAATACTGGGATCCTAATTAGAATTCTATTTCCTAAAATTGGTGGATTATAAGATTTGTAACTTTCTACTCTCTATTTTTTTCCTCTGATTTTTACTCTAATTACTATTGAAGATTTGGGTTTTTCCCCCTTAAAATAGAGGGGGGGGGAACTGAAAAGATCCAACTAACTCTGAGATGACATCTGGTGGCTAAATTTGAGACCGTAACCTGCTATTCTTTAAGAGAGACTTGTTGACAGCTTTGAAAATAGATAAGATATAAAGCAACCTTGAAGCACCAGCTGCAAGAAACCCAGCTCAGCTCCTTACTTGGTGGACTTTCTGACTGTAAGTTTTTTTTAGTTTAATATACTACAATGGAAGAAGAACAGGAATGGATTTCTCCTACAGAGGAAGAACAGGAACAAATTCTTTGTATGTTAAAAACGATTATCCAAACTCTCCGTATAAGTCTGGATATGCAAACTCAAGCTATGACTTCAACCAAAGAATCATCTATACAGAATTTTATAAAGAAAGTGAAACAACCAAATGCTATGACAGAAGACTTAGATACTCAACAAATACAGACAATGGAAAACACAAAAAAGAAACTGATAATAGAGAATAAGGAAACAACCTTTCTTATAAACCAGAAGGAATTTGAAGATAAAAAAGAAAAACAGATGAAAGAGAAGATAAATACTTCGGGACAACTGCATCGAACTGGAAAAACAAAGAGACGACCTGCTAAATCAGCTAGTCCTCTTAAGAAAACATCAAAATATCAACATCAAACAATAGCCACAATAATACAAGGAGATCTTTTTGATGATTTAAAAGCAAAGATACGAAAGATGACTTGGCAAAGAAAAAAAGCTAGAATAAGACTGAAAAGGATTGGGGTTTCGATCTACGCATGAGATATAAAATAGAATATATCCAAATGGATAGGATATGTATTCTGAACATAAGATATTGTAACGATTTGAGATAAAGAAAATTTTGGTTATATAAAATCTAGAAGTATAAATATTGAAATAAGAATATTATATTGTTTTATTAGTTTCTTAAAATAGATGGTAGAATTTATATATAAGATGTGTATTTTAAATATTAGATTGTATGAGGAATTGTGATAAAGGAATTGTGCTTAATTTAAAAACTTGGAAAACAATATTAAATGTTAAATTAAAATATTAAGGGAAAATTAATTATCAGGTCACTGATTGGCTAAAAGTTTGAATGTTTAAAAATAACTAAGATTTGAATTTAAGATATTGTTATGAGTTGAGACAAAGGTTAAGTAAAACTTAGAAGTATAAATACTAATAATTAAATTTGTATATTGGTTTGTGGTACAAACGCTGACGGGTTTTTTTTTCTTTTTTTCTGGAAAGGAAGGAAGGAAGGAAGGAAGTAGAAAGAAGAAGAAAAATTATTATTAGCCCCAAATACGAGATAGGAGACTTAGAAATTGGGGTCATTTAAAATTTGGAAATGATAAAGATTAAACGTTTAATTTAAATATTAATGGGAAATTAAAGTTAAGAAAAACTTACTAGGTTATTGTCTAAAAGATGGAATGTCGAATCAATTAAGATATGTATAGACTGAAGATTATTGATGAATACTAGAAAGGTATTTTCTGTTTGATTGATAGAATAAGAACTGTGTTGGTCTGAATATGAGACAGTAGATATTATGGGGGAAAGAGAGGGAAATAGTTGTTGTAATACTTTGAGATTTGTATTGATGATATTCAAATGTAATGGAACTACTGTGCTCAGCCGCCACACTACTTTTCAAATATGTAAATGTAATATTGGAAAATTAATAAAAAACTTGGGGGGGGACTTCATTTCCTGGGTGAATCTTCTTAAATAAAATATTGGGTCCTTCTCTTAATCACTTATAAGGATAACATTTCCCTGCAATGACAAATAAATAAGGAAGCCATAATCCTGTTGACAAGACTAACATGTCTGATGAAAAAAAAATCCAAACAATCACAAAATGGCAGTCAGCAAAGACAGAGAATTTTATATGCTGTTATGTTGTGCTCATCCAGACTTTTGTAGCTAAGAAAGGGTAGTATAAGTAGCAGAACTTTTTTATGTTACTGATGTTAAATTTTGGACTGGCTAGTTCAGGGGTGTCAAACTCGCAACGTCACATGACGTATTGTGACTTTTTTTCCATTGCCGGCAATGGGGTTGGCGCAGTTTTGGCATGATGCATCGGGCCCATGGGCCGGCAGTTTGACACCCCTGGGCTAGTTGATTAAGAAGTACTGAGGTATAAAGTCTCCAGACATTTTGCAGAGGATAACACTCAAAGGTTGATACTTTAGTGCATTGTTCTGCCTCATAATGTTTTCTTTTGGAAACAAAATAAAAAGAAAACAGAGTGAAAACTCTCTCTGTTTTAAAATACATTAGAGTTGCCTATGCTGAATCCACTACAATTTTCCAAGTTATGAGGAGCTAAACTCTAGTTCCTAAGAGGTTATAGAGTTGCCAACTAACATTTTTGATTGACTCCAATGCACATGATATCTTTTTTGTGATGCTTTAAGCTTGTCACTTTAAATCTTATCAAATGCTGCTATCTATCTAAGCTCACTGCATATGTATTCTTTATCGAGCATTAACAAATATAGATGCAAGCAAAAACTGATTAGCACAACTGTTCATCTATGGTTAACATTCTTGAACTGAGAGCGTATGATATGGGTTCCTTGACCAAAACTCCTGGATCTTTCATAAGAGCATTTTTATTTGAATAATCTTACTGTAAAATTTTAAAATCAGCTTTGCCCATTTGATATTCTCCAGATGTGTTTTAGACTCCAACTTCCAGAATTCATGGAGAGTAGAAAACTCCAGTTCATCTGGTAAGCACCATCTTGGGAAATGTTGATGAACCTTTGCTCTGGTTGTTCAAAGGGCTTACTTTCAAGTAAGAATGACAAATGCACCTCATGTGAGTAAAAAATGGCTCCGTGGAAGATGTTAGCTCAGATTATAGCTAGCTATGGTGACCAATAAGCAATGATTTTTAAAAATAGTTTTTAAGCTCTTTATTATAATGACTCCTACAAATGCAAGTAAGTACACTTCCCTAATCAAACATAAATGTAATTAAGACTGATGTGGTTTGAGTACTGATTAGTTTCAGGTGAATGACTTGCCAGTACTCTAGAGAAGCAGAATAGTTTTAGTATAATTAGTCTTTGAATGTCTAGCTTCTGATCAATAAAAGGTAAAAGACCATTTGCAAAAAATGTATTTATGCACCTTACAGTTTTATTCTATTCTTTAAATTTGTCCAGCTTCTAGCTGTAAGTTGTCTGAGGTTTCTCTTTCATTACTAGCACACATTTACTTTTATAAAGTATTTTAGCACAGAAAATATGGCTTTAATATTCCATGTGCAGCAAAGATGGGTTAGCTTTAGTTTGGCAGGTGTCAATTTAATTAATAAACTAATGACATTCCAGATTTGCCTGAGATAGCACTTTAGTGCTTGCTATTGATTTTGTATTATTGGCCTAGATGTTGTCATCACTATTATCATATGGTGACATTCAGGTAGGATTTGAATTAACTAGTCACATATTAATAAAGGATTTTCTTTCATGGGATTGAGTTAATGTTTTTAAAGCAGATAAATATGGCATGATGATGTGTCAGTGAGCTCAGAAAGTGTTGTTTTGATTGTTTCATGAACAATAGTTTATTTTTATTCTAGATATATTTTTCAGTTCTTCAATATGATTGATTATAATTGCATTTTTCTAAAATCTTTATATACATAGATATGTAATTTAGATTGCATTCTTAGTACATTTAAATATAAACCTGCTTGAAATCAGTGGAGTTAATTTCTGAGTAAGTTTTTTTCATAAGATTGGGATAAACTTTAATAAGCTCTGACAACATGTGATAAAAAAGGTAGTTATTACTTATAAATATACTTCTTACACAGAAAACCCACATACTGAAACTATACTAAAATCAGTTTTTGAAACATATTCTGCAAAACGTAATGCATACTTATGCAGCCCAAATACCAGTTGTTTAGCAAATGAGGACTCATTTTATCCACTTTCTAGTTTTGATTTTTAGCAGTAATAGGAGTTAGGTTGGCAGCTGTCAGGAACAGTGGCATTTGTATTCTGAACTTGTGTGCAAACCTTATAATTATAATGAACCTCTCATTATAAATCAATGATTTCCAGATGCAGAAAAATAATTATTTGGAATAAGAAATAAAAGCGCATATATTGTTGAGCCTATGTGTAAAAACAAAGCCCATGTATACATTTGCAACTGTTTATAGTATGACACAGGCAGGTGTCCTGGGTGTCATAATAAGGATAGTTTTCTTATAAATTTTGCTTCCTTTGAGTTCCCAGGTTTGACATCTCATTTTGATAATACATTGGTAATGTCAACACATCACATTATGCAACATTAATGAATCATGATGTGGGGCTGTATCTGAGCAAATCTGATGGCATGTCAAAACTGGCATATTCAAACTTTATATTCCAGGTTGCCTTAAAAAGTCTCCAATCCCTCAATCCCACTTCCAAAGTAGATTCTCTCAGCTTGGAATGTTTTTGTGCAGTTTGACATATGTCTGAAAAAATGCAGTTTACATTTCATGTGCAATGTTGTTGCTTCACTTTATTTCATTTTCTAGTTGCAAGTTGGATACAGCTGTATGTGATTTAACTTAAGTTAAACAAAACAGTAACAAGGACTAGGAATGATAGCAGTATGATAGCTCCTCAGAACCAGGGGCATCTGCAACAAAGGACTAATCAAGATAAATAAGAAAATTAACACTCTTCTTGTGAATAGGAAATGTATGCCCTTGTTTTCTGTAAATACTAATTAGACTGCAGGGAAGGTTCCTGTAGTGAGGGTGGTGTTTCTAAAGATAATCTTTATCACTTTGTTCTTCTTATTAAGATTTATTTGATTTTTTTTCATTCTTCAGTACATTCTCCCCTAATGTGACTCTTTCTAATGTTATTCTTTATTTTCTAGGTTCTTCTATTCCTCTTCATTCTGTCTTCATTTAAACTACAATAGTATGACAATAAAAATAAAATAACCAAATAAATAATCAGTTGTTCAAAATTGTATTAACAGTTACAAAGATTTAAAAAAAAGTATTAAGATATTCATTATCATGCATGTTTCTTTGCAGGAACCCACAGATTATGTAGACAATATTTTCCTGTTCCAAATCAGGATTTGTTTGTAATTTATTTTTAATGGGAAATTAAGGTCAATAGATCTCAAATCAGTATGTATTTGGATCTGCAGAACAATAAGTTCAATTTTACTGAACCTTATAGTATGACCGTCTTGGAAAGAAATGTAACCTTCTAGAGCAATAGCCTATTTTAGCTTAACTGAAGTTCCACAACCACAATGATTTTTCATATTCCTAAAAGGGCATTCTTGCTAAATAATTCCATACGTTGTGTACCTGTTGAGTGCTCTGTCTCTAGCATCCATATGTTGTTTATTCTTCCCATTAGTTTCAACTTTCTAATTTCTTATGCCATGTTGTTTGGACTATGAAGACTATTGTAATATAGCCACTATATTTCCTTGCATTGTAAAGGTAATATCAGTTTACCAACCTATAAAGTGAATGCTACCTTGAAACAAGAATCTCTTTCACTTACACCGAACCTCCCTCCTTTTTTTTCTTTAATTCTAGTTCAGCAAAGGTAACCATCCATCACTGCTGTTACAGTGTTGTGTAGCCAACACTGTACAGAGTAAGGAAAAGCAGTTCTGTTATTGAAACATGTAGGCTCGATATGATTTATCCCAACACAATTTCTTCCTACTATATAGGATGTGCAAATAAGCCATTAGTGTTTTTATGTGCTGGACTCTCTCTTCAATATCACCATTAATATGTCTATTAGTAACTCTAGCCAAAATAAGGCAATAAGATTCACTTGCAGTGAACTTATCTTTCAGTGACCACATGGTCCCTGAATGTTTTCTTGGCACATAACTGAAGTTGTCTTCCATTGACTTATCCCTGGAATATCTTTTTTCTACACTACTAGAATTTCCTATCCAACTGCTAATCAAAGTTGATGCTATTTAACTTTTTTGAGATCAGCCAAGTTTGGTGAAGTGCTGTCAACTGTTTAGGCTAACCAGGATAAGGGAAACTATACTACATTGCAACCAGAGGGCACAAAATTGGGGAAAAATTATATAGAGCAAATATGATCCAATATTGTTGCAAAAATATTGATTTCATACCCATTAATGCAAGTCATTCTATACCATTGCTATTATGAGTATATTAAATATTTTACTTAGCAAACATTCTAGGACATTAATGAATACTGATATCCTTCAAGTAAACAAACAAGAAGCAACTCATGTTCATGTCATTTCATCCTTCTTTAATCTGATGACTTATGTTGGGACTGCAAATTCCAAGAATTCCCAGAAAACATGGCCTTTTTTGTTGCTGTGGACCAAAAATACAAGTACCATGTTTCCCCAAAAGTAAGCCCTACCCCAAAAATAAGCCCTAGTTTGATTTTTTGGGGTAGGCCTAATATAAGCCCTACCACAAAAATAAGCCCTAGTTTTAGAGCGAGGTGCACGCCTAAAAATCAAGCTAAGGTGGGGGTGGAACTTACCATTGCAGACAGGCCTCCCATGGATTGACACTTCACCTTGCCAGCCCACTTCCTCTGTGGCCGAAGGAGTAGCTTCATTCTGCAGCTGAGAATGGAGCTTGGGCCTGCATTTTGCAATCAGAGGCCTTTCCGGAAGGCCTGTGCAGCCGAGAACCAAGCTATGGATTCCATAGCTCAGTTCTCAGCTGCACAGGCCTTCCGAAAAGGTCTCTGACTGCGAAATGCAGGGCCAAGCTCCATTCTCAGCTGCAGAATGAAGCTGCTCCTTCAGCCTCAGAAGAAGTGGGCCAGCTGGGTGGGGTTGTCGGTGCCACTGCCATGAGGTGAGTGGAAAAGATCCCCCCCCCCACCGAAAATAAGACCTGGTGCCTCTTTTGGAGGCAAAAAAAAAAAAAAGACCAGGTCTTATTTTCAGGGAAACATGGTATATATATATCTATGACTAAGAGCAGTCCTTCTGTCTTCAAACCTGACAACATTAAATTGGAACACTGGTAATTTGCAAGGCAAGGAGTTAGATGGAATGTTCCTGTCAACAGTGACCAATGAGGACATAGGCACAAATTTATATATAAACTGACCTAAAGGCCATAGCTTTATTGAATCAAACTTAAGCTCATGGGAGAGGACAATAGGGCTTGGCTTTAGCTGAAAGGTGGAAATTGATGGCTTCCCCCTCCTTATCAGTTGAACTTAGCTTTTATTCAGCATACTGATTTTCTTTTAACCATAGCTTTCTAGGCTACTGGAACTTATACACTAAATATTTATGGCAAATATTAGTATACCATTCTAAGCCTACTAAATATAAAACAAAAGGAAAGAACATAAAAACTGCACCACTTTAATAATATTTCATGGAAATTATAAATTTAGTCAAATTCCTAAATCTTGCTTTAGAATCATTGGATTATTGTTTAAATAATTCCAATAAAGAAAGAAACAATCATGAAACCAGTAATAAAAAGTGGTAATGTTTTTCTATCATACTACCCATGAATGTCTGCAAAGTTTGGTTCAAAAGTTAATATGGCAGTTGTGATAGTGCAATTAAAGCTTTTTAATTTATTTTTTTATTGTATTTATGTGCTGGAGGAATGGTTGTTAGTAAAAATAACATTCCTAGATCAAATATTCTCCTTCATGGATTACTGCCTTGTTGTGGTGAAGGGGCTTGCGTAACTCAATGAAGTTATGAGCTATGCCGTGCAGGGCCACCCAAGATGGACAGGTCATAGCAGAGAGTTCTGACAAAATGTGATCCACTGGAGAAGGAAATGGCAACCCACTCCAGTATCTTTGCCATGAAAACCCCATGGACAGTACTAAAAGGCAAAAAGATATGACGCTGGAAGATGAGCCCCTCAGGTCGGAAGGTGTCCAATATGCTACTGGGGAAGAGCAGAGGGCTAGTACTAGTAGCGCCAGAAAGAGTGAAGCGACTGGGCCAAAGCCGAAAGGACGCTCAGCTGTGGATGCATCTGGTGGTGAAAGGAAAGTCCGATGCTGTAAAGATTTTTTCTCCATAGGAACCTGGAATGTAAGATCCACAAATCAAGGCAAACTGGATGTGGTCAAACAAGAGATGACAAGACTGAACATCGACATCTTAGGAATCAGCGAACTAAAATGGACAGGAATGGGTGAATTTAATTCAGAGGACCATCAGGTATACTACTGCGGGCAAGAATCCCTCAGAAGAAATGGAGTAGCCTTCATAGTCAATAAAAGAGTAGGAAAAGCAATACTGGGATACAAACCCCAAAATGACAGAATGATCTCAGTGCGAATCCAAAGCAAGCCATTCAATATCACAGTAGTCCAAGTCTATGCCCCAACCACTGGTGCTGAAGAGGATGAAATTGACCGGTTCTATGAAGCCCTACAGCACCTTATAGAATCAACACCAAAAAATGATGTCCTTATCATCATGGGGGATTGGAATGCTAAAGTAGGAAGCCAAAAGATAAACGGAATAACAGGCAAGTTTGGCCTTGGAATACAAAATGCAGCAGGGCACAGGCTGATAGAATTTTGTCAAGAGAATATGATGGTCATAGCAAACACTCTTTTCCAACAACCCAAGAGACATCTCTACACATGGACATCACCAGACAATCAACACAGAAATCAGATTGACTATGTGCTCTGTAGCCAAAGATGGAGAAGCTCTATACAGTCAGTAAAAACAAGACCAGGAGCTGACTGTGGCTCAGATCATGAGCTTCTCATTGCAAAATTTAGGCTTAAATTGAAGAAAGTAGGGAAAAATATTAGACCACTAGGTATGAACTAAATCATATCCCTGATGAATATACAGTAGAGGTGACAAATAGATTTAAGGAATTAGATCTGATAGACAGAGTGCCTGAAGAACTATGGACGGAGGTTCGCAACATTGTACAAGAGGTAGCAACTAAAACCATCCCAAAGAAAAAGAAATGCAAGAAAGCAAAATGGCTGTCTGAGGAAGCTTTGCAAATAGCTGAGGAAAGAAGGGAAGCGAAAGGCAAGGGAGAAAGAGAAAGATACACCCAATTGAATGCAGAATTCCAGAGAATAGCTAGAAGAGATAAGAATGCCCTCTTAAATGAACAGTGCAAAGAAATAGAAGAGAACAATAGAATAGGGAGAACCAGAGATCTCTTCAAGAAAATTGGAGATATGAAGGGAACGTTACATGCAAAGATGGGCATGATAAAGGACCAAAATGGCAGGGACCTAACAGAGGCAGAAGAGATTAAGAAGAGGTGGCAAAATTACACAGAAGAACTATACAAGAACGAGCTTAGCGTCCCTGATAATCACGATGGGGTGGTCACTGACCTAGAGCCAGACATCCTAGAATGTGAAGTGAAATGGGCCTTAGGAAAGCTGAGCAACAACAAAGCTAGTGGAGGTGACAGTATTCCAGCTGAGCTATTCAAAATCTTAAAAGACGATGCAGTAAAAGTGCTACACTCAATTTGCCAGCAAATATGGAAAACTCAACAGTGGCCACAGGATTGGAAAAGGTCAGTTTACATTCCAATTCCAAACAAAGGCAATGCCAAAGAATGTTCAAACTATCGCACCATTGCACTCATTTCACATGCAAGTAAAGTTATGCTTAAAATCCTACAAGCTAGACTCCAGCAGTATGTGGATTGAGAACTTCCAGAAGTACAGGCAGGATTTCGAAGAGGCAGAGGAACTAGAGATCAAATTGCCAACATACACTGGATCATGGAGAAAGCTAGGGAGTTCCAGAAAAACATCTACTTCTGCTTCATTGACTATGCTAAAGCCTTTGATTGTGTGGATCACAACAAATTGTGGCAAGTTCTTAAAGAGATGGGAGTACCAGACCATCTTATTTGTCTCTTGAGAAACCTATATGCGGGTCAAGAAGCAACAGTGAGAACTGGACACGGAACCACTGATTGGTTCAAAATTGGGAAAGGAGTCCGGCAAGGCTGTATTCTGTCGCCCTGCCTATTTAACTTATATGCAGAGCACATCATGAGAAAGGCAGGGCTAGATGAATCAAAAGTTGGAATTAAGATTGCCGGGAGAAATATCAACAACCTAAGATATGCAGATGATACCACTCTAATGGCAGAAAGTGAAGAGGAACTAAAGAGCCTCTTGATGCGGGTGAAGAAGGAGAGTGCAAAGTTGGCTTGAAACTCAACATTAAGAAAACCAAGATCATGGCATCCGGCCCTCTCAATTCCTGGCAAATAGATGGGGAAGAAATGGAGGTAGTGACAGATTTTATCTTCCTGGGCTCCAAGATCACCACAGATGGGGACTGCAGCCAAGAAATTAAAAGATGCTTGCTCCTGGGGAGGAAAGCTATGGCAAATTTAGACAGCATACTAAAAAGCAGAGACATCACCCTGCCAACAAAAGCACATATAGTGAAGGCCATGGTTTTCCCAGTTGCAATGTATGGCTGTGAAATTTGGACCATAAGAAAGGCTGAGCGCAAAAGAATTGAGGCCTTTGAACTATGGTGCTAGAGAAGACTCCTGCGAGTCCCCTGGACTGCAAGGCGATCAAACCGGTCAGTCCTAGAGGAGATCAACCCTGACTGCTCCTTAGAAGGCCAGATCCTGAAGTTGAAACTCAAGTATTTTGGCCACCTAATGAGAAGGAAGGACTCACTGGAGAAGAGCCTAATGCTGGGAAAGATTGAGGGCAATAGAAGAAGGGGACGACAGAGAATGAGGTGGCTGGATGGAGTCACTGAAACAGTAGGTGTGAGCTTAAATGGACTCCAGAAGATGGTAGAGGACAGAAAGACCTGGAGGAATGTTGTCCATGGGGTCACGGTGGGTCGGACACGACTTCGCAACTAACAACAACAACAACAACAAGATCAAATATTATACTAACAGGAAAGCTAGTGACTCAAGTAGGACAGTTTAAATATATGAATTGTATTTTGAATTAAAGATGGAAACACATTATGGAAATAAGGAACAGTAGCTTTTCAAAAATAAACAAATTTGTTTGCTGTTGAGACTTTTAGATTGGAATTGGGTTGGCAGATTGTGTGCTGTTGTGTCATGATGGTATTTTTTATTGAGTGGAAGCATAAGCAACATTTCAAGTAATAATCAAGAAAGTAGAAGCATTGTGGATTTAAATAATTTATATAATAGGTTGATCACATATGAACTGAGCCTATTGTCTAAAAATAGATAAAGATATAGAAACTGTGACTATGATCAAGGAAACTGGAATATTTAGAACACATGATGCAGAATAAAAAATATCAACTACTATAATTAATTATATGAGGAAGGCTTGTATAGTACTGGAAGGTGACATGTATGTATTCTGTCCACAAAAGCGACATCCATGATTTGGCCAAAATGCAATGTACTATTTTCATACAACAGTGAACCCCCCCCCCCACATAGCATTGATGGTCACCAATGTCTAATTGGAGATGGCTCTAAAAGGACAAGAAGGCATTTACCCCAAATGGTTCTGTCCCAATTCAACTTCTATCTCCCAAATAAAAAACAATAATATTTCATAATGATTTTTAGCAGGTATTAATGAATTAATGTATCCAGTGGTGAGATTCAGCCGGTTCGCACCACTTCGGCAGAACCGGTAGCTAATTTTTTGTTGCCCAAGCCCAAAATGGACTTCCGGAAGCGGCATCCATACAGAGAACCATTTGTTCACATATTTGAATCCCACCACTGAATGTATCTATACTCCTCTTAGAACAACTCCAAAATTAGTAAAGAGCATGCCAAAAATGCTTTCTTCTCCTGCGCCATCATTATAGCTCTTGTTGGCTAGGAAAATGGCTTTTAAAAGATTACTCATCCCTGTATTTATTTCTGTTTCATTGTATTGCAGGTTACAAGGTTTTCTTAGGGATGAAAATACGTGCCATTCCAATGTCCTATTATATTATTGCATGACCAGCTCAATCACTTCATAGTGATAAGAGAGTTAAGTCTATGACCTCTCAAACAGAAACACAACATTAAACTACTTCAAATGTTCATAACGTTTTTTAAGTGTAGAGATGATCAGAATCCTGGGCTTGCATGGCTCAGAATAATTTGAAATTAGTAGAGCACTTCACATTTCCAAAGCCACTCCAATTTGAAAATGACGGTTCTAGATATATGTGGCATGTCAGGAGCGTAAACTTATCACCAAAAGAAGCTACAGAGTTCCTGAGTGCTGTTAATTAAGGTTTCTTGCTGGCACATCAGAGAGCTATTGAAAATGACTGGAGTAGTTCAAGTGCTTAATGTTTGTAGGGGAAAACAGTTTATTCTCTCCTCCAAAATACTCTTTCAAATTATGAACTACCTTCATGGTATGGGTGCCTAGTATGCCTCCATATTTCTATGACCATTATCTTTTAAAATCCAAAATGTACCAAAGAAAGGAAAAATACCTAAATGTTTACCAGCTATGTTATTATTTTGCTTCTATTTTCTCACTATAAAATATTCCATTGTCCAGTCTTAAACAATACTGCCTTACAGGATTATTTATGAGTATAAAATAAGTTAGGTTAAGCCACAGATGGTTTTGGCTTGATTGCCTGCAAGAGAAATGTTATAAACACACAACCAGGCCCACTTATGCACATATATGCATATAACAAAACTATAGCTTTAAAAAACTCATTTTGGAAACTGCTAGAAAATATTTGCTCTCTGAAATGATTTATGAATGATACCTAGTAGCATTCCTGATTACTAAGGTATTTCCTGCCAATTCTCTCCATTTTATTCCTATCTTTCTGTTGTTTTATACCATTTCAAAACTATAGATGGATTATTTATAATAATTCATACTCTCTCCCTAAGATACAAAAATCTGTTTTTCCCACTTTCAGGTATTTAAACTCCCAAGTTCCTTCTGTCTTGTTTATGAAGATACATACAGAGCTGTTCTAAACCTTATTTTCCCAAACCAAATAAACTCTCATCCATCTCTCTATATAATGGAATAGGATTTAATTCTGGTTTTATCTAAGGAAAATGGCAAAATGTACATTCCTTAAATGATTTGCTTATACATTTTATTGCCTTTGTCCTTATTTGCTAACATGATTAAAAAACTTTGAAAAGAAACAGAATTTCAATTAATTCTATAGATATTTTAATTGTAAAGTATTTATATTTTTGTTGTTGCTGTGCTCAAATAAGTTCTGGTTATACTATATTTTTCAAGAATTGCCTCTGTTTTGCCTACCCCTCTGTTTCACCTGTAATATTCAGACAGTCCTCTCTCTGTGGAAATACTGTTTTTTATTCTCAGACCTGTATTTTGGTAGAAATCACAGTGGGTAGATTTCTGAACTAAATTTATTATCTGCATGAGAGAATCATAATAGTCTCTTATTTTAAGAAGGGAAAATCCTATAAAAGGCATCTGTCTGCAACACATTGTTTCTGTATGCCAAATTTATGACTTGGAAGGAAACCACTTGAGCTATACAAGAATTCTGTTTTGTGCATTTAAATATTTAATTCACCTCATGTTGCCTTCTCTGTTTTACTAAGCTTGATTATTACTTTCTAATATATATTCCCTCACCTCATCCTAATTCCCAGCTGCTTTTGTTCTAACATTTATTCTATATTGTGAGACACAAGGATGATTTTTTGTTTAATTTAATTTGTCCAAATTATACACATGTTAGAAAATATGTTCTAATTCATAATATATTTATGCTTTACATTATTGTTGAGTTTAAATACCTTTGTTTGACCCTTTAACTAGAAAAAACTTTGCACAAGGTTAAAAATGCTAGAAATGAGGTAATACTATACAGTCAGTATAGTTTGGCATAATTGGATTAAATTCCACCAATTATTTAATGGTGGGAACATTATTTCCAAATGGGAATTTTGACATATTGAGTGTAACAATATTGAGTAAACCAATGTCTGTTTTAATGAAGCCGAACTCCTAGAAATTAACTGTATAAGTTTTTTTGACAAGACAAAAGCCCTTACTTTGCCTTCCATAACTGTACCTAGAAATACCCGGCAATCACAGTGATGCATTCAAAGTGCAATCCTATATATTGTTAGAAATATGAAAGATCTATTAAAGATTTGATTGCAATCCTAAATACATTTACCTGGGAATACATTCTATTGAAATCATTGGGATGTTTGAATAAATGTGTGCAGAATTATTTAAATCACCACTCTTAAAAAAAACATGAAAAGTAAAATTGTATGACCAAAAATATATGTCACAGGATGTTCTTGTCCAGAATGAAAGCTTAATGTTAGTGTTTTCAGTCAGGAATCATAATGCTACGTGAATTGGTAAGACTTTTAGAGCCTGAGTAGTTATGTTTCCACACTTATGCTCACCCTGATTTCCCAACTGCTGGAGAAAAAAAAAGATGATATACTAACAGAATAACTGAATTGGAAGGGACTTTGGATGTCTTCTAGTCCAACCTGCTGCTCAAGCAGGAAAACCTATAACAAATGGCTGTCCAATCTCTTCTTCAAAATCCCATATTGAAGCACCCACAACTTCTGGAGGCATGTTGTTCCACTGATTAATTGTTCTGTCAGGCAATTTGTCCTTAGTTCTAGGTTGGTTCTCTTTTTGATTAATTTCCATTCTTTGCTTCTTGTCCTGCCTTCAGATGTATTGGAGAATAGGTTTACCCCCATAGGTTTTGGAACACTGCTATCATGTCACCCGTAGTCCTTCTTTTCATTAAACCAGACATACCCAATTCCTGCAACCGTTCTTTGTACGTTTTAGCCTCCGGTCCCATAATCATCTTTGTTGCTTTTCTCTGCACTCTTTCTAGAATCTCAACATCTTTTTATATTGTGGCAACTAAAACTGGATGCAAGTGTGGTCACTTCCTTTGTTGCTCCTCTACTATCTTCTCCTACTAGAATGAATAGAAGAGTCATTTATTTTAAACTAGAACATCAGAACAGAATATAGTACAGTTCAATTTAGTTTTTTTTAATAGGATAACAAAGCAAGAAGATGCAGTGTAAAGTACATGGGGTGATGTAGCAGGGCACTAAAAATATGAACCATTCTTCTTAGTTGCAAAAGGTCTGTCTAAATCATTAATTTAAAAGAATGTTACTTTTCAATATGATATACAAGCTCCATTGTCTCTGAATATCTATAATTTTAGAGAAACTATACAGTATATCTAAATATTTTTGTTAACTAAAAACAGAAGAAAATAAATAATTGGGATGCAGGGCTTTTGAATTCTACAGATTTGCACTGATTTTTTCTCTTGGTTTCAGTTTATATGACTGTACTATATAGAGATGCAGAATAGTGATAAAAGATTTATGAGTCTCGTGAGGTTCTGATAAAGGAGAAACAGAGATTCATTTCTTGAGGGATACTAAATCTTGGAAGCTACCACATTGAAATCGTCTTAAATTTATTAAAACGTTGTGTTTCAAAGATATAATGGATTTCCATTTTACCTGCATTCCTACAGGAATTGCTCTCTAGAAATATATCAGAGATATATTTCAGGTATATATCAGGTAACTCTCATTACCTGCTGAGGTAATGAGAGTTACTCAGATTAAATATCATTTCAGTTATAAGAACTACCAATTATAATAAATTTTTGATGAATATCAAAAACCTTAAACTTTATGCAATATTATTCCAATTATTAGGGTGATGGAAAATTAATTTCCTTGTTTCATAATTGTTTCCTGAATCATGCACTTTTCACTGGACATTACTACTCTGCTCTTTTCTTTCTTGAGTGTCTTGTTGTTCAGAAAATGTAGACTTTATGTAGGAGCTTTATGGAAGCTGTATGGAAGAACTTGCAATAAATTGGGGAAGTTGATTAGACTGCATATCATGGTTCAAATTATTAATATAAAGGTGTCCACCTCATTATCTTTCATTATCAGGAGAATAAGGATATTTGCATAGGAGTTCAACAATTCATCCTAAGGGGTTTGCTAAATTCAATAGAGGAAAGGGCTCTGTAAAGATCAATGGAAACAGCTTCTTTGCAATTGGAGCATTAATTCAGATCCCTTATAAATAAGCTGATAACTATGCATATATAACAGGAACATAAGTTGAGCCAGGAGCAGTAAAACTAAATCCTAATTGCAAGATGGTGACTGAATGCCACCAATATTATGTTTCTTAGTCTCTTTTCCCAAGTGGAAATATAGACAAAGAGCTTTTTAGTAGTGGTGGCACATGGCTGAGCTTGACGGTCTGTAGGAAGTTAAGCAGAGTTTAGCTTGGTTAACATAAGTTATTTTCACTTAATTATGCTAATTGGAACTGGGAACTCTGTCATTAAATGACTCATAAAATACATAAAATACCTCTCATGACTGTACTACTTAACAACAGCAGTTCTGGTAGTCCTGGTTGCTGTTGTTAAATGAGAACTGCATGGGTTGTTAAGTGAGAACCTCACCAAATTTGCAACTTCTTCTGGATTCCCCATTGACTTTGTCAGAAGCCGCAAATGATGAACACATGATTGTGGGGGCAGTGTGCTAGCTAGTATCTCAAGGTCATAAGTACCACTCATTCAGCACCATTGCAAGTTTGAAAGGTCACTGATCGATAAACAGGACAGCCTGTATTTAAATGTAAGACTGCCAGTGAATACACTGGTTGAAGACTAACCTGGGAAGTTAGAAAAACATCCTAAAAAACAATACCAAACTATATTATTGTCCCGAACCTACAGGGTTCTGTGTCCATGATGTCAGCAAGAGGGAAGCTAAATTTGATTTTAGCTTTTTAAGTTCTTTCTGCTGCCTGTATACTATTATGCAAATAGTATGGTTGTACATGAGCAGCTTAGTGATTAATAAGGGACTTACCTTTAGTATTTATACTCTAATGGAAGACTTAATGACCTATTTTGTCTTAGCCAGAACTATGTATCCCAAATTAGCCGCCTACTGAAGCTTTTGGAAAGGATTTATTGACATTGGCTGATTTATTTAAATTTGTTTGATATTCATGGCACAATTATCAAGTCCCTTCCTTCCTATTTAAATGGTGGAACATTTATGAAATTGGGACATTGCTTTATTATGCTGTTTGCTTGCTTTTTCATAGAGTGCTTATATTATATTGATACCTGTATTTGTTAAAAATGATAACTGTTTCTGTTATATAGACAACATGAAAATTTAACATAATTGTTTACAGTAAGCATACAGATATTATGCGATTGAAATGCAATAGAATGAGATTTTAGATAGTACATTTGTAAGAAGATTTACTGATTTGGGTATTATTATCTGCAAGTAATTTTTATGAATTGTCTTCTGAATATTTTTTGTTTTGTAAAAAGGCATATAAGTTATTATAAGCAATAGAAAGACAGCTTTAAAATAAGGATACCTACTATAGCTTTCTCTAATCCTTACACCAACACATAATCTTTGGTGTCTAAATTTTGCAAAAGATTACTGCCCACCTGCAATTAGTTTTTGCCGAACCTGTTCTGAATGGCATGCATTTTTGACAGATAAAGGGCTTTTATTTCTACAATGCTTACTTTTAATTCTAGGCTACATTTAATTCCTTCTTTGCTTTATTTATCTCACTACTGCTTATAAAAATAAATCCATTTACCATCCAGCCACATGCAGAATTAATCTAGAAAGAAAGTTGTCAGTGGCCTTTTCAGCATTATGTGGCTAAATGCCAACTGGCTTTTGGCTTGATTATTCACACTAGGGCAGGAAGCAAGTCTCTTGATGCTAATACGTTTGCTAATGGCTAATGTTTGACACAGTTCATCTACTGTGCAACATGTTCAGTAAATCCTGGATAGTACGATGAAGGAAAGTTTATGAGGACAATTTGTTGTTTGGATGGAGTCACAGATGGCCAGAGGGCCCTTGGCTGGCTATTTATACTAGATTATTAAGCTATCCTGTATTTCATTCAGTATCTTCCATTCAGTCCTGAATTATATGTGCTGAAGGACAATGTACCACAATAGATATCAAGATATCTACTTTTTACCAAGGCCACAAGAGATGGAAACACTGTACAATAAGACCTCTTTAATAACTGCTTAAATACTGTTAAGTTTTTATTTAATCTGTAAAATAATGGTGGCAAATAGCATGGTTTGAATTTTTTATGTGATTATGTCTTTAATATCTTTTCATGGCGTAAGGAGAGCATAGGCTCACGATCATACTAGATTTAATAATAATAATAATAATAATAATAATAATAATAATAATAATAATAATAATAATAATAATAATAATAATAATAATAATAATAATAATAATAATAATAATAATAATAATAATAATAATAATAAAATTTGGAAGGGACCTTGGAGGTCATCAAGTCCAACCCCTGCTCAGGCAGGTAACCCTATACCATTTCGGACAAATGGCTGTCCAGTTTCTTCTTAAAAACTTCCAGTGTTGGAGCATTCACCGCTTCTGGAGGCAGGTTGTTCCACTGGTTAATTGTTTCTAACTGTCAGGAAGTTTCTCCTTAGTTCTAGGTTGCTTCTCTCCTTGATTAGTTTCCATCCGTTGCTTCTTGTCCTGCCTTCAGGCGCTTTGGAAAATAGCTTGACTCCCTCTTCTCTGTGGCAGCCCCTGAGATATTGGAACACTGCTATCATGTCATCCCTCGTCCTTCTCTTCATTAAACTAGACATACCCAATTCCATCAACCTTTCCTTATATGTTTTAACCTCCAGTCCCCTAATCATCTTTGTTGCTCTTCTCTGTACTCTTTCTAGAGTCTCAACATCTTTTTTACATCGTGGTGACCAAAACTGGATGCAGTATTCCAAGTATTCCAAGTATTCCAACTTTAAAGCTAAAGTTACTGAAATGTAACTTTGCAGCCCTTACCTCCAAGTGTAATTCCATAAAGGGATTCAGAAAAAAGGAAGATCTGACAATAATGTCAATTATATTGGTTCTAATGTCAATGTCAGCTGTTTTATGGTAAAGTGTCATTCTACAGTTAGCATAAACAAACATCTCAGCGAAGAAAATATAAGTATGAAACGTTGATGGAACGTTATAAAAATAGTTGAAATATGATCAGGTAGGCATATGCCAGTAACCTAAGAGAAACGCTGGCTTTAGTATGAATTCATCTAAGAGATTCTGGTCAAGGCCTGACTCAATCTATCAAAGCATGTTTGAAAGTTCAATTTTGGCAGTTACTCCTTTAATTCCAAGTTGGATATTTGCATGATGAAGTGTGAACTTTGATTTTAGTCCTCGATCTGTGGGAGATAATTTATCTTAACATGAAACAAACTAATAATGCGGTTATCAAAAAAACAAAGATGCTCATTCTAAAATGGAACATTTTCTCTGGAAATTGTTAGGTAATTTCAAGATCTATAAACCCATACAAAAAATACTATTTCATGTGTGGGTCAGTAAAAAGTAGATTTCTCCCAAGTGCAGATATGTATATAAGTACAATTTGCAATGATCAGCATCTTAGAGATCATTATGAATCTATACTTTTTGATAAAAAAAGGTCTGAAAAGGTTTTTTTTCTGCTTCCCTCCTCCCTCAACCAATCCATACCTTCCAGATCTAAGATTTACATATTTTAGATGTGGCTATTTCTCTACTGTGATGAAAATTGGGACCCAACTTCTGTTATATGACACTTCTACAACACAAGTCCTAATAACAGCTAAGATGTCTCTGGACAAGAAGAAATCCTGGTAGTTACTTTAAAGGTAAAGGTTTTCCCTTTCTAACTCTAGAGGATAGTGCTTGTTTCTGTTTCTTAGCTGAGAGAGCCAGTGTTCTCTGAAGTCACTTCCATGGTCATGTGGCCAGCATGACTATATGCCGAGGTGCATGGAATGCTGTTATCTTCCCACTGAAGTGGTATCTATTTATCTACTCGCATTTACATGTTTTCAAACTGCTAGGTGGGCAGGAACTGGGGCAAGTAACAGGAGCTCATTGTTGTGTGGTGCTTGCGTCTCAAACCCGGGCTGTTAGGTTCCCAGCTGACAAGCTCAGTGTTTTTAATGTGTCTTCTAAATAAATGTAGTGATTTGTAGGTATTTTGGTATTTCTTTGTTCTTTTTTTAAAAATCATGTATTCCCTGGATCAGGCTCATCAAGAATTATTCCCTCTTCCACTCATGATATGTGAATGCACAGCTAAACTTTCCCTTTGGTCATTGCACTGCATGTTTGTATGACATCTAGGGTTCCCTTCTTTATTGCAGCTTTCTGTCCTTATCTCCAGGAATCCTTCTGGTCTTGTTCTAAATCAATATTGGTCTATCTTTCCAGGCATGGATGCTTTCTATGCAATACTATCATATTTTATACTCCTAACATTAAAAATAAAAAACCAATTTAGGAAATCAATTATTATTTATGTTAATAGAAGACTCTGCTTAGTTATGCTACCATTTCAATATCTTAAGGTTTCATTTTCTTTGTATGAACATGAAATCTTTGTGAAGTCATTGTTCCAGGTTATCCTTTCCAAAATTCCAAACAGAAACTTCCCATCCATTTCATCAGCACATTTTAGCAATTTTGAAGTGGAGGCATAGAAGATCAAAAATACAGAGGTTATTGAATGTGGCCACTGATGCTATTCTACAAGGAATTGTGGGAGTATTGGTGGTGGGCTGTGAGCTGTGTGCTTTCAGGAAAATGTTTTCTAGCTGCCAGAAGCAGAATGTGCCCCGGGGGAGGTTAAGTTATCAGTCAATAGGTTAAGTTATCAGTCAATCAACCCTGAACACACACCCATTTTGTCTGATGTGCACATGTACAAAGAAACAGGGCTTTGATTACGTGGCCATCACCACTATGACTTTCTTGGCTCTTCCCCTCCCCCCAACATTGTTGCCTGTATAAAACTTCTGTGATAACCTCTAACAGAAGAGAAAAAAGTGAGGCATTTTCCTCATTTTTCATTCCTGTTATCCTGTCGCTTTTGAACTCAAAAGTTTGCTGAATTTCCCCTCAGCATTCATTTATAAATAGCTCAATCTCTGAACATCTATATCATTATTCTCTCATCTTTCTAGAGACTCTTTTCAAAACTAATTCATCCTAAGTACCATTCTTAACTACTTTGTGCTTTCCAATAATAAAACTTTAAGTTGTTAAGTATGTGAAACTACATTTGCTCTTTATTTTTTTCTTTAACTTTCCTTTTTCTTCTCTGTTTCCTGGTCCAGTTTTATTTCAAGTTTTACTTTCTTTTTTCCCCCCAGAGATAACTGAATTGACCAACCAGCTAGAAGAAAGGTTGTGATACTTGGAATTGTTTAGTTTAGAGGGAAAATAATCAGGCAACAAGGAACATGATAAAGTGCCAAAAATCATGTGTGGGGTACCAAAGGATATGTTTTTTTTCCTAGTGTTTTCCCACCAGTGCAGAAGTGCACTTTTTTTTTATCAACTAAGTGTTGATCCATTGATTGCAACAGGAATTGCCCAACTGGCCTGTCACCTGAACCTGACATCATGGACTGAGAAAGAGTGACTAGTCCAAAGTCACAAGGCCAGTGATAGTGAATCTTCTGGTCTTGGCATGTCAAAAATTTAGAAAATGCCTAACTTGACTCCGCTTGTGTGTATTTCCCCCATTCTAACAAAAGAGAAACAATTCATAACAAAGAGTAATAAATTGAATTAAACTAAATTATTTATATTTTTATTAAATAAATAAAAACTTTCATAATTGTAAATATTTTTTTAAATGCCTATCTGAGGCAGCTCTGGGTTGCATGAAGTGTGGAAACTTCAGAGAATGCGCTTGTGTGGGCTTGCAGCTTCCAAAAAGAGCAGGAAAGCATGCTTTGTTCTCACATACATTTTGGAAACTCCAGAGGCCATTCAATAGCAGGTCTGTCTCTCTCTCTCTCTCTCTCTCTCTCTCTCTCTCTCTCTCTCTCTTTCTGTCTCTCACTCTCTCTCTCTCTCTCTCTCACACACACACACACACAGCTTCAAGAGGGTCTGGAGGCCTGGTGTGTCATCAATAATGACATGTATATTACCTGTGACATGTGTGTCATAGGTTTGCCATCACCACACTAGACCAAAAAGAGCACAATAAATCTCTAATATCTGCAGAATATTAGTAATAGATCCTAGTGATCTGTAGCATGTATTGGTAACTGTAATACTAGCATCTCTAGTACTTTGAGTATCTAAGGATATAGTAGCTGTGATCATACCATATAGCTGAACGGTAAAATTATTTGGACAAATGAAAGTACTTCTTCACTTACCACAAAATTAAATTATAATATTATTACATAATATGGCGATATAAGCTAATTTATCTAACTTTGGTCATACCTGCTGGTATTACTACCTGCTATGACAGCTAAATATTACTTCCAGTAATTCAGGACCTGTACTACATCACAATGAGCTGTTAACAAATGTGAACAGGTGGGTTTTAATTTGCCAATGCTCTGTTTGTGACTTTCTCCAGGCATTGGATTGGACACAATGGAATCAGAGGATGGACTGGTGGTGTTTCAGCATCACTTTTTTACATTCTTAAATTCCTGTTTGAAGCAACCTGCTTCTCTTAGGACATTTACAAACAGCTATAGAAGTTCACTTGTCTAACCCTAGTTGCAGTACTAATGATGAAGATACTGAAATTTATAACCTGATTACCCAACATAGATAAAAATATGTTACTCTGAGTGCAACATAGTTGCTTTGTCCAAGTCTTTCCTGACATTTTATCAACTATCTATATGAGGTTATCCAAATAGAAACAATTTATTTTATTCCCTGTAATTAAGATTGTTGCTATTATTCTGCTACTTTTCCTCCCTAGACAATTTGGTGAATAATATAGAGAGTACTATCGTTGTTTGAGGTTGAAATAGACCTCTCCTTGATATAGAGGCTGGGTAACCAGGGTTACAAGAGCCAGTAAGAACACCGGTCTCTGAGTGCCTCCATGCTTTCCTTGGTCCCACTCACTTTCATCTGGCAAATTATTGGCTACTCCTGAGAGCACTTGGCAGCCAAGAGAGCTTTAATAAAATATATCTATGCTTACATCTCTGCACTCTGAACCCTCAAAATGCCCTTTTAAAAATAAGTATTCTCCTCTTGCAACACTTGTACAGGATGATGAAGAAGAGATGCCGCATTCTTTAATCTCTTTGGGAAGGGGAAGCAGTGTAAGTAGGGGAACATTTTTTTCCTATTTTCTTATTGTCTCAATCCATCAATACAATCAGATAATTTAAGATTAAGGAAATATGAGGTATAGTTTTAATGTTTCAGTCTAAAAACATTAAGACTTGTAAGTAAGGGCAAATTCGGTCAGGCAAATGAAGGAAGGAGATATTTGCGTGCAACCGATAAATCTACTGCTTGTGCATAGACAGGCCTGATTTGCACCTAATAGAATGCATAATTGAAGAATTCATGCATAAGTGGAAAACTTCTGAAATAATTCCATTTTCTTCTGTTCTTCTATCATAGTCATTGGGGATTGGCTCTGAAATCTGGGCTGCAAAAACTCAGATACTGCTAGAAGACATCAAAGAGATTCAGAAAACGTTCATTTTTTTTCTGTCACCTACTGGTTACTTGGATTTTTACATTCCAGATCTGGTATATCTAACTGAGTGCTAATTGAGTACTTCTAATTGAGCAGACTGACACTTTCATTTATATTTTCATCTGATCCCTTTATGTATAAATCATAAATTCTGATTAGCATTAACTATGGCATACTAAAGTTAAGACATTGGCCACGATTCCAGTCTGACTTGGTTCAATAAGTTACAACTAATAATAATTACAATTTGACCAGGTTTGGTCATCAGAAGAAAACACTGCTAAAAATGAGAATAAATATTTCTGATTCCTTTGTTGCCTTATTAGAAGATAAAAGGGAAGCAGGGAATACACACAGGTCCCCTAAATTACATAAAAGTGTGATGTATGAATATAGCTATCATGTGCTTGGAAAATATTAATAGAGATTCAGTTGTGAAAATCTTTACCCATGCATGTTTTCATGTCTTTATTAAAAACTGGTTATTATATGTATACAAACAGGTTTTATATACTACAAGTACCAACAGTGAACTGTCTCACATATTTTTGGTTTACTCATAAATAAAAGAATGCACACAAATTTGGGAGAACATACAAATGAAAAATTGACCATGACTGAAAAACATAGGCATCAGAGTGGGAAAGAGCAGTCAACATTCATTTAACAGTATGTAATTATTAGGAATGCTCAAGTTCACAGTGCGCATTGAAGAAAAGAGCTTTTATCCAAATCCACTTCCATATTTTTTTCCTTGTCCCTGGATTAAGATTTTAATCTTAAATACTTTTTTAAAAATATTTTTTATTAAAAGAAGACATAAGGATTTAAAGAAAACTAAAGAAACATAGAAGAAATAGAAAAAGATTATAAAAGAGCAAAAGTGAACAAAAAATCAAGAAAAATAAAGATATCTAAAAAAGTGACTTCCAATCACCTTTGCAATAGTTAGAAGCAATACAATTACTATCCCAGCCCTCACATATTGTATATCATAACTCCTTATTCCCGTGAACAAACCTTTTTAATTAGCAAATGCAAAAATCATCATTTTAATTTTATCCATTTTCAGCAAAAAGTTTACAAAGGACATACTGGATACAAATACATATGATTAACATTCAGATGAAACCAGAACTTTTCTTACTAGAATTTATAGACACTCAATGAGAAAAGACACATAGATGATAGGCTTTATATATGATCACAGCAGCCAGGCTATTACAATCATAAAGATGGAAGATTTCAGAAGCACCAATGGAAGAACAGATTGTCAAGATAGCTATGTTTGTAGAAATTGCCAAACTGACTTGTTAGATTACTTTTATTAAAGACTAGAAACTCTTTAGAGTCTGAAATTTTCTGAAATATGTATCTTAATGACAGAACTATAGGGCTGTGCGCCACCTCTATAATGTTGTAATTCATGCTTATTTTATTTTTTATTTTTTCAGGGTGTATTTATAATACTATTGCAATTTAGTTACCTTTGTACTATAAGCTGTAAAAAAGGTCACAAATATGTAGAATCATTTGTTGAGAGAAAGGGAAAAATGACAAATGTGTTTTTATCTACATTAAGGGAAACTATACCACTGATTCCAATAAAACAACACAAAACAAAAAAAATCAGCAGTTCCTAGTGAATTAACTAGCTTCCTGAGGTGATTTTCTTATTGTAATTTAAATCAGAAATTGACTTTACTCATTCTTCACCCTAGGTTTGCTAATTTTAGAGAGACAATGCCACCTAATCTGCACTTAATGAGAGTTGTTAGAATTGATCTCCAGTGACCCCTGAATAGCAGAAAGTCGGACTGGTTCTTTGTTTTGTTTGAGGGAGCCGAAGAAAAGGAATGACAGCTTTCAAGGGAACAATTTCTTGGGGACTGAAAGAGTGCATTAAGAGAGCATGTTTAGTGAAGGATAAAGAGAGCAAAAGCACATACCACCACAACTGCTGGTGAGCTAAGAAAGCAGATGCCTTTTGTTTATAACCTTGGCAGATGGGCTATATGGACATTCATGTCTTTAGTCAGGAATGAGATCACATATTTTCCAGTTGCCCGGACCTTCCTGTCCAATTACTCTCTGAAAGGTTTTCAAATGCCTTGAAAGGTGCTATTTCTGCCTACTCCTTATTTATTGTCTTATTATGTTCTGAGTGAAAGCACACGTTAAGGAATATGTATGTTTTAATCCCCACTGCCCACATGCAAGATTAAAATGGAAGGAACCAAGCATGCATTAAAAACAAGAGTTGTTTTTCCTCCCTCTTTCCCCCCTCCCTTTTATTACTGCAAGAAAATAGCCTATGTAATGTAATGTGCACTTCAAGTATTATGTTCTTCTAACAATGGCAGAAATATAATCAACAATTATTCTCATTAGATTTGTACCTTCCCTCCACCCAATACGTGGGAGCCTGTTTTTCTTTCCTGCTAATATGGTGATAGAGAAAATATTTATTTATTAATACATTATTCTTTTTTAAAAAATTAAAGTATTTTATACTCAGGCTTCCTTCTAGAGCAAAAGTAAAGCCCTGCAATCAGATATAGTCTCTAAAAGCCTTGGATGAGACTCCCAGAGCTTTTCCAAAAATTGCTATTGATTTATCATTGCAGTGTAACAGGAATAAATTATTAAATTGTACAGGGAACGTAATCACACTTGTTCTGTTTAATTAATTATTTTTAAATGAAACTGAAATGAAATCAAAATAAATTTGATTTGTATACTCAGAGGCCAAATGCAGCCATCAACCTGAAAAAGATAGCATGGCCCTATGTAATGCTGTCCTGAAGACAGAAGGACAGGATAATTTTGAAAAGTCAAATCCAGTTCCATGGGTCATTCTCTTCTCCTACTCAGAGGTATTAAAAGATTGTCATAAGAATAAAAGGCCTTGTTTCTGTTGGGTGCCCTGCTGCTGCTTGTGCCTAATACTCAGATTACATATTTTGATGCCTAAACTAAAGGAACAAATGACATCTCTCTCTGACTCTCTCTCTCTCTCCCTCTGCAATACTCAAGTTACCTAAAATGTAATCATAATGAACACAAACACTAATCATTTGGCTGTTTCTTCATATCCATCTAAAATCAGGTAAGTGAAGCAGTTGTTCAGTGCACCCAGGTCAGCATTATAATAAGACATTGATGTCCATGCACTGAATGGGGGGGGGGGGGAGGCCACCTTTACTGTGAAAATACAATTTGTTCTATCCCTTAATGGTGGGGCTGGGGGGGGGGAAGGAGAATCATGTGAGACATCAGTTAAATTGTAAGCTTTTAAACACTGGCATAGTGTTTTTGGAATATTCAGCAAATTGCCCTGTATCCTGGGAAAAGTCTGAGGAAAATAATACTCTTAAAGCTTGATTTCATAGAAAGGATTGCCCTGTTAAGAGCAGCAACAATAAAAATGTCTTATCAATTGATGCTAATGGGGATTGATTTCACTGTTTAGACACCACCCACCCACACATCTCTTGCGCAAACCTTTTTAAAACATTGAAAGAAAACTTAAAACAATTTGTCTTTTATTTTATTTTTTCCTGAGGATCTAACTTGCATCAAATGTACCAGCAGATAATTTTTCATGATCTGTAGAGCTATGGAACAGTAGTTTATAATCCTTCACTGGTCTCCGAATAAATTTTCCATTTGTTTTGTGAAACATCAGGACATTGTGTTATTTTTATCCCCCTACCTCTTGCTTTGAGTTCTTATCACTACCACAAGGCTCACAAATACTGCCTGGAGCCTGGGTTTGGAAAGCTTTCCGTTCAAAGGCTAAAGCTCAAAGAAGAAAAAGAAAAAGAAAAACCCCCAACAAAATCAGCTTGCTTTGGGACCTGATAACCCCATATGGGACATATTGTCTTGCCTTTGCCTAGTTCCACAGTCTCTGGTGGGACTTGACATTGTTGTTCTCTAGGACTAGAGTTGTAGTATCATTCCCAAGAGTCACTGCTAACTCTTGTTATTATACCATGAGAAGAAGAAAAGCTTACCTTTTAGAGTTAAAACTGAAATGTAAGGTTAAAGTTCCTTAGTAAAAGCTGAAAAGCTGGTATTATCAATGTGGTAGCCTGTTACTATTGAATCCAACAATTGTCATTTCCAGTAACTTGGCTGTCAGGCAGCTAAGATATATAATAGAGGGGGAGTTTGTTCAAAGCCTCCTCTCTTCCCAGATTGAAGGGAAGGGGGCTACAGAGCCTGTTCCTACATTTTATCATATTAAAAAAAATACTGAAGGGGTTAGGTGTGGTAGAGAAAGACTTGTAGTTGAGTTTGACTCTGATATATAGAAGACATATTACTTCATCAGTCTTCCCAATGTTGTGCTCTTCAGATTTTGACTGGGACCAGATTGTCCATCAAAATCCATTCAGATATGAACAAAAACATTGGCAGACAAAATAAAGCTTATTCCTATTATGTCTGCTGCCATTGGTCTAAAATATAAACCAAATGTATGAATGGTTTCACATTCTTCTGTAAAGGTGTTTTATTAAATTCCATAAAATCTGGGTCTTAGATACTACTGATTCCAACATGCCAAAATTCAGTACCATTTAACAATAGACTGAAAGAGTTCAGTATGGGGCAGAAATAATGAAGCCATATAATCTATGCTATGAAATTGCTAAACAGAGATGATAAATACTACTACTACTACTACTACTACTACTACTACTACTACTACTACTACTACTAATAATAATAATAATAATAATAATAATAATAAAGTTGGAAGGGACCTTGGAGGTCATCTAGTCCAACCCCCTGCTCAGGCAGGAAACCCTATACCATTTCAGACAAATGGCTGTCCAGTCTCTTCTTAAAAACTTCCAGTGTTGGAGCATTCATGGCTTCTGGAGGCAGATTGTTCCACTGGTTAATTGTCCTAACTGTCAGGAAGTTTCTCCTTAGTTCTAGGTTACTTCTCTCTTTGGTTAGTTTCCATCTGTTGCTTCTTGTCCTGCCTTCAGGTGCTTTGGAGAATAGCTTCACTCCCTCTTCTTTGTGGCAGGCCCTGAGATATTGGAACACTGCTATCATGTCATCCCTCGTCCTCTTCATTAAACTAGACATACCCAATTCCAGCAACCGTTCCTTATATGTTTTAGCCTCCAGTCCCCTGATCATCTTTGTTGCTCTTCTCTCTACTCTTTCTAGAGTCTCAACACCTTTTTTACATTGTGGTGACCAAAACTGGATGCAGTATTCCAAGTATGGCCTTACCAAGGCATTGTAAAGTGGTATTAACACTTCACATGACCTTGATTCTATGCCTCTGTTAATGCAGCCTAGTAGTGTGTTGGCTTTTTTGGCAGCTGCAGCACACTGCTGGCTCATATTTAAGTGATTGTCCACTAGGACTCCGAGATCCCTTTCACAGTTGCTACTATTGAGCAAGGTACCACCTATACTATACCTGTGCATTTGGTTTCTTGCCTAAATATAGAACCTTACTTTTTTCATCATTGAATTTCATTTTGTTAGATAGCGCCTAATGTTCAAGTCTGTCAAGATCCTTCTGTATCTTAAGCCTATCTTCTGGAATGTTGGCTATTCCTGCAAACTTGGTGTCATCTGTAAATTTGATGAGTTCCCCATCTATCCCCTCATCCAAATCATTGATGAAGATATTGAAGAGCACTGGGCCTAGAATAGAGCCACTACACACTTCCCTCCATGTAGATGCAGTTCCATTGAGGACGGAACTGAGGACGGCCGGTCAGCCAGCTACGAATCCATCTGGTGGTGATGCTATCTAACCCACATTTTTCTATCTTATCAAGTAGTAGGTTGCGGTCTACTTTATCAAATGCCTTACTGAAGTCCAAGTAAATTATATCCACAGCATTCCTCTGGTCCACTAATTTTGTCACCTGGTCAAAGAATGCAATAAGGTTTGTCTGGCATGATTGGTTTTTGACAAACCCATGTTGGCTTTTGATAATGACTTTGTTTGCCTCTAGGTGTTCGCTGATTCGTTGCTTGATTATCTTTTCCAAGATCTTCCCAGATATTGAGGTCAGGTTGATAGGTCTGTAGTTTCCTGGATCCATTTTTTCCCTTTTTTGAATATGGGAACTACTTCAGCTCTTTTCCAGTCCTCTGATAGTTCCCCAGTGCTCCAGGATATAAAATGGAGCAAATTAATTGTTAACTAATGGGCTCAAATTGAAAAAAAAAAGTGGTAGACACTAAATGACAAAGAACATATTTATGGCACAAGCTGTTTGATCCTGGACCAGACTACCTCAGAATATGGAGGCCTGTTTTTCATTAGAGATATTTAAGATGAAGACCATTTCTTAGGGATCGTATTGCAGCCACCTGTCTGTAATGGCATGGGGCTGAAGAATGTATTTTTAGAAGCTTTTTTGAATTCTGTGATTCCTATGAGCAGTTGCCAATAATTCTGAATTATTTATGGACATAGTGCAGAAGTATCAAAAATTCTTAATTGTATGATTCAGATCTTTCAGTTACTACATGCCATAATCTTTGCCAGTTTTCCAATGCCTTGTCCTGGATTTATATTATCCGTTATGTAGCACAAATTTCTCATGCATTCTTGGCATGCTTTTGGAATGTATATACTCATTTTTTGCAAGCTGATGTTCTAATCCTAACAACTCAAAAAAAAAAAAACCCAGTTGTTTGCCTATTGTGCTTCATATATTGTCTACTATGTTTGAAGATGCCTAGTCTTCTTATTTGCCTGGTCCTTTTTTAAAAAAAAATTGAAATGTTGCTTTATTAATTTATGAAGTGGAATAAGAACACTTTGTTCTTACTAAAATGTATTGCTGGAAAATTAGAGGAGGACTAGAGAATCATACTTTGGAAACATCAGGCAAAATGAATATTTGCAAAGATAGTTAATGAGCTCATAATATACACTGCATTCTCAGTAAAAAAAAAAAGGTTGATATTTTAATGGGTGGATTAGTTAAAATTGCTACTCGGGAAAGTTTAATAAGAATGTGTTTCCTTATCACCACCACCCATCCCATTCCCAAAATCAAAGAAGGAAGAAAATTATTGTATTGATGCACTTCAGGTCAAATGGCAATGGTAATCAACTACATTCAGACATAAATTTAATATTTGAGAAATATATGTACCTGTACATGCAGGCCTAATTTGATGTTGCCCAGTGTTAGATATTTAAACCTCAGTGTAACATTTAAGGAATATATGAATTGACTCAATTCAAAAGTATTTGAAACAACAAAATCTTATCTTAAAATAATTATCTTGTATTTGATACAATGCCTATGTGCAGGTAATATTGTGATAATATAGACGTTAACTGTGTATCAACAATTTACAGTAGTATCAATTTAAGCATCCATGAAATTACATCTCCTCCCCCCCGGCCCCAGTTCTATCCCAGAACTGCAACTTCATTCATATTTATTGTAGTTAGTCTCCCTGCATTCCATATTACAGTCTTCTCAGTCTGTCTAATACCACAGAGGACTGCTGGTAATTTTAATTTAAACTTCTGGGTCACATCAGAAAGAAGATGATTCCACATAGTAAGCTGCTAATCCTTATTCTTTCTTGTCCATCAGATTTTCCCATTAATTGATGTAAAGAATCATGATTATAATGCATTATTATCTTCATCATGAGATAGATAATTGTCATGTTTACTTTCCAGGAGTCATATTAATTTTTCTAATATTCTGCTGTGAATGAATGATTTATTATTATTATTATTTTGAAGCACACACAGTGACGAATATATCTGCTTGGAATTAGTTTTAGGTTCTGATTAATGGGAAATAGAAAGTAGCCACATAAAAAGCTATTTTCTTTAAAGAAATCAGAGTGGTATGGCATGAAAATAGAGTACTGTACAAAAATCAAAGATGATAGCCAAAAAGAGTGGAGTGGTTTTTCAAAAAATGAATTTATACATGACCATGCTTATAAAACACACTTTAATTTATTGCATTGCTTTTTTTCAAATAAGCTTGTTTATTAGTTGTTCTCTGATTTCTTATGACTCTTAATTTCTGCAGATAAATGACATTTTTATACCTAAATGTCCTTTTTTAGTCCTCCCAGAAAAAACAGCATGTATTTCCTGATTGAGTCACATGCCCATATCTATGACAAAGAGAATGCTTTGAAAGAAAACTGCTTTGAGACAGATTTTTTAAAATAAGGTTGGGATATTTCTTAGCAGCATTATTTAAAACCCTTTTAAGGCTCAGCCAAACCTTTGTTCTTTCTTTAGCAGGAAATGGTGTTACATATTTAATAGTAGATATTAAATGTTTTATATGTTTGTGACATGAAATGCACACACACTATAATGATAACACTCTGAATTCTGCCGCACACCCCTTTTTAGCTTTGCTCAGCAGCCCAAATGGGCACTTGATGGCTACATATTGCATAAAGGCTAATAGGGAACTGGAGTAAAGCTGGGTGAATTTCAGTTGTGCTTTCTACCTCAACTGTATTTCTTTTTTTATTTTAATTGCAAAGTTATTTGCAGGCTGTTTAGGAAGAAATGTAGAACTTCTATATGTTTGTAACAAAACAAAACAAAGAAGTTAAATTTTCACTTCTTACACCAGCCATACATAATTGGTATAGCTGTTTCCAGCTTGAAAAGAGCCACGTTTTAGCACTTTGTCTTGTGCTATTGCAAATGAGAAGTCTTTCCCAGAAAATAATTGGCTATCAGCCATGAGTCCCTCATCATACCTGGATTTCCATCTTCATGACATATTGGGCAATGAAAATTACAGATATAGATTGGTAGTCTAGTTTGAGACACAATGAGGGCTCTGAGGATTAGTGCCCCACATGGAGTAGATCAACATTGTTTCCTTTTGAATGTAAGTTTTAAAAAAAAGATATAGGATTATTAGATCTAGAAGCAGTGTGGTTTTATTTTTGAATATAGGATTTGCTTGCCATTATATCGTTAAATTTACTGCTTCTTTCAGTCTGCTTGGTCATCTGTAGCCTATCCAACTCTTCCCTGCTTGCTTATCTGTTACCAAAATCTTGATTTTCACTTGATACCTTATTCCTAAAACTGGTAACATCTGTGTGGCACTCATGAAAACCTCTGTTAGAACAAGAACCCCACAGAAAGACCAGTGGCCAATCCTAGGCTTAAAGCTACTTGAGCAACGAGGCTGGTACTTGGGATTCAAATAAGCTTTCCTCAAAATCCCTATCATACACAATGACAAAAGATCCTGATATTCTAACTTTTCGTTCTTCTTCCTTAACTTTTCATCTTCTTCTGCATGTCTTGGCATTTTCACTGGTGCACTTAACAACTCCTGTTGTCTACACTGTAAAAGAACTTTAGCAAAGGGTGGAGAGTGTGCATAGCTGAAGGCATGAGAGAAGGGTGAAGAAATTTTCACAATTCTAGCATTAAATTTGATGCTGTGGAAAAATGGAGAACGTGATGCATTATGTGGCATTTTCATTCTGCTATAACATTGGGAAAGATGGCAGTTGCTATGGGTGTCAGAAGCCTATCAGTAGGACAAGGCTGCTTGGCTACCAAATATATGACTTGATTGGGATGAGATTTAGAAAGCAAGATTAAATGTGATAAAAAGAACATTGTGAATGTTATTCCAATTTAGCACCAGGAGGTTTTTCTGATATGAATAAGATGCTGGATTTTCAAATATAAACAGCTTATGTAAAAGTTGGACTAGGATGGTGAATTTTCATTTTGTAAATTATTTTACTACCAGCCAATTCTGTATACATGCTGCTGCAAGCATTACATGCTACTGTAAGTCCCTTAAATTTGGGACATTAAATACAATTGTAGATAAATAAATGTTGTGAACAATAATAATTTTGCACTTATAATGCACATATATAAAAATCATACAATTACTTTTTTAGATTGCTATTCTAACATATAACATCCATACTTGAGATCATGAAAATACAGTTTTTTTCATTGCAGTAAAATGTTGTATCCACTGATATAGCATGATGTTAAAAAAAATTGAATGAAAATCGTTCCTAGATAAACTTTTGAAACCTATCTCTTCAACAACAAGGACCTCATCTTGCTTATTGAACCTTTGCTTGTACAAAAATTAATACTTAGGTTTTGTGAACACTCTTGGTTTTTCCATAGACAAAAATCGATAGAAAATTGAAATTGCTTATATAACCTATTTATAAACAATATATATGGAATGGGCCAATTATAAGCATATTTAGAGGACTACCAATCTTTTAAAAATTATTTTGCAGTATGTAGAATTATGAACCCAACACACCTGTTTAGATGTTAAATAGGCTATGAAATGGTCACAAAATCTGAAAAAAGAGATGGCTGCTTTAATGATTCAAACAGATACTTCATATATGTTCCCACTTGTGAACCATTTGGAAGATTTATGCAGCCCAAATAATTTACAGCCACTCAAGATGATAAAAAAATAATTTGGCACTATCTTGTTTTTATCTTTCTAATAAACAAGGATAGTACAAACAGTGAAAATATAAGACCAATCAATTTAAACATTTATACAGAATATTATAAGGATAAACATCTTACATGATATATGAAATGAAGTACACCTTTCTATGGCTATCTTTTCAATTTCTTCCATCTGATTTCTCCATTAATACTTTTTTATTAATGTACATCTACATTACATGTCTGTATGATGTTATCTCCTGAATTTCACTTTTAGTACATAATGAATTCAGCTATTTCCTGTTTTTTTCTTTCAAAGGACTATTTTCTTCTGCTTGTATTACATGGATTTGCATGTCATCCCTCTTTCTTGCTTGAAATGTTTGATATTGACACTGTATCTCTACCAGACTCTATCCTTGGCAACTTTTCTCAAATGTATCTAGACAAATCAAGTCTAACTAACTAACTGACTGACTGATTGACTGACTGACTGACTAAGCAATGTTTGAGAACATGAAGACAAACATAAATTAGAGTGCAGGCTAATTTTTAAAGTGAACTGTGTATCTTCTGTTTGTTCTCCGTTTTCCTATATACTACCAACCTTTTGGCCTAATACCAAGATAATCTTATTTTTTAAGGACAATAACCAGTGGTGGGATTCAGCCGGTTCGTACCACTTCACGAGAACTGGTAGATAATTTTTTGTTGCCCAGGCCCAGAATGGACTTCCGGAAGCAACATCCAAACAGAGAACCGGTTGTTCACATATTTGAACCCCACCACTGACAATAACTCAATTGTGGCTCCCCAGATTTGTGATCAGTGTGCAAAAATTCAGTAGTAGTTTACATTGGTAGCACTTGGAAAGGATAGTAAAAATACTTTTATTCAATCATTCGACTTTGAATTATTTTCTGAAATCAGGAGCCATAATCTAGCAAACACTGGGAAATTTTATTACCCTCTGACTTCGTTGAGAAGATAAATATATGAATATCTCATTTGAATTAAAAAGATATTTGTTGAATCAAACTCACAATCATTCTAAGTACCCGGTATATAGCCTGAAAGCATGACTGCCTACACAGACTCCTTTAAGGTTCACTTCATGAAGAAAGAAACCATAACATCATTCCTTCCAACATCAATATTGCTCTTCTCAGAAATGAGATAATGAAAAGGGTATTTATACATAACTCTCTTCCTGTCTGTGCTCCCTATAAGAAAAAGCATTCTAGAGCACTCTTCTCAGGATATAATGTAGAAATGAAGCATGATGCTAATTAAAAACAACAAATTCAGTGCTTTGGTTCTGAGGATCTGACTAAATATTTTTAGCCCCATTACTAAATATTGTGGGATGCCTTTTGTAAAAAAAATGTACAGTGGCTGGGTCTCTAGAGCTGAAGGAATTTTACCTCTTTAAAGTTCATATCAACCACTTGCTCTCCACTCCTATATTAGAATGAATACTCCAGAATGTTGCCACAACATAGCCAGTAAAAAGGAAAGGCAACAGCTAGGAAATGTAACTTGAGACTAATGAAAATTCTCCAATTCTCACAGGGGTAATATCAGCTCCCAGGACGTTATGGAACATCCAGAAATTGTTAAACTGGTTCTGAAGAGGAATTTAGTTCTGTCTAGACCCTGGTTTGATGAGCCATCTACTCCTATAGCACCTTGCAATTATCAGGATTAAGTTTCAATTATTATCTGCCATAAAGTGTAGGATGTCCCTGATTTTGCTAAGCCAAGTCTTTAGAGTCCATTGTACAGAATGTAAGATTGATGGACCAAACAGATTTCAAACAAAAATTTAAAGCCTAATAGATTACTATGCATTATAAATATTAACTAAAGAAATATTAACATAGTTTTATTTATTATTCTCAAAAATATAGCAATATATTGTATAGATTGATATGTTTAGTGGGTAGAATATTGGACTTGTGATGAAACAGTCAAATGCCTAAGAATTATTATTACTTGCCAGTGTCACAGAAGAATTAGACATGATTAGCTGCAGGTATCAGTGTCAGATAATATCAGACTGAAGTCTTTTTTAATATATTTCATCTTATAATTGTGTTTGCAAGTTAATGTTTGAACTGTCAGTCTTTGTAAAATTAGCTCATCTTGTTCTGATTTGGAGACTTTGATGTGAGTGAGAGGCTTCAATTGCAATGCACAGTCACATCTGAGAGTAAACTGGATAGACAAAGAGACTTACAAGACTAGTAAATCAAATACTGCAAACTGTCTGTGTGAATTATGAAGGACTATTTGCATAACTTTGAAGTATTTATACTGATGAAATTACAATAATTAAAATCATTGCTGTGTCAATTGCTAGATGCCACAAGGCAGAGCAATTACCAGCATGCAAATCAGACTTTGTGTAAGCATTTTAAAGAATAATTACCTTATTTGATTCAGATGTGCCTGAAAGGCATTCAGAATCATTTCAGCTATTTTGACTTCAATCATTTTTAGATCTTAATACAATGTTGTTATTGTTATTAACAATAATACTGTGTGTATATACATACTTGCTTTGATTGTTGTTTTTTAAAATAATTTTGTTAGGGAAAATTTCCCAATTAAAAAAAGCAAAGAATTAAAAACTAAGAAGAATATATCTTCCTGATTTTAATTTGCAAATTATTTCAGTATAAACATCTTTTTAGACACATTTCACCTAATATATAAAATAGATATTTCTCTAATTTTCTTCACTTTTGGCATTTTTGCAAGCATTTTCCCCTTAGTACAATGCATACTTTAAGTTATTTTCATGACTACGCATTTTTGTATGTACTTTTCCTAATAAGACAATGGAGAAATGCATTGCAAAACTTGGAAAACTATGAAACTGAGGAAAAAATAAGTAAAATGGATTTTGATATGCTGGAATTAACATTTTCCCACTTTTTTGGGGAGGCATATTTATTCTTTCTGCCATGTCCACTCTGAAATCAATGGAGTAGCTTAGACTGAAATTTTCAGACACATTTTTTTGAATACTTTGAGAAAAATTAATAAAAAAAACTGTCTCACATGTTAGACCATGGTTTTAAGGGCTCATTTAAACAATGTCAGGGTAGGGAGAATCTGGGGGAATAAATATTTGGTGGAATGTTGTTCCAGAGGAAGGCATTACAGCAGAGAAGGCTGGCTTCATGGCTCGCATCAGGTAATTGATTGGGACTTGAAGCATGTTGATTCTGCCATGTATACAAGATGGGAAGAAATGATAGAAGATAGATCCTCAGATAACCCATCAATGTACCATGAAGGGTTTTATGGATGGTAATTAGCACCTTGAATGGCACCCAAAAACCTATGGGTAACAAGCAGAGATGTCATATGAGCACACTTAGGCATGTCCATCATTGTCCATGGCATTACATTTTGAAGCAGCTGCAACTTCTGAGTGATTTTTGAGGGCTGTCCCTTGCATTGCAATAATCTCACACTCTCAAACAAAGTATGAGTTTGTGTTTCTCCTGGCCTTCCAAACCAAGCATAGTCGGTACACTAGAAGAATTTGTGCAAAGCCCTTTTTGCCATAGCTGTTAGCTGCTCCTTGACTCGAAACTGTAAGTCCAAGAGGATTCCCAAATTGCATACAAGTTCCAAAAGGAGAAGTACAACCTCATTCAGGATTAAGCATTAACCTACATTTCTTTTGCCCTATGATGCACTCATATTCCTGGAACACATCGAGAGTAATTTCCACATAGGGTTGCAGATAGAGATTCTATCTGCCTCACTTTTTTTTTTCTTCTAAGAATGCGTCTTACTCCAAATAGGCTACACAATCTTTCTTAGAAAAGAAACCCAATACAGTATGTAATTGTAACCAAGTGTTTTGTTTGGAAATCTGTCTGCCTGCCTGGAGGTAGGAAATAGGGAAAGTACTTTCTAGTAAGTGATTGTTTTTCAAGTAGTTGTGCCTACCATAACAGCTATTTATGAAGGCCTAACACTCACAATATTGGACCCACAGTTAAAATGTGCCAAATTTTCAAAAATATCTCCTAGGTTTGAATGTTAGTTTCAGAGCATTTTCATATGACACTGAACTTTTAGATGTTCTAGTTAATATTGGACTTAAAAAAATACAGACAATTTGCCACCACCTATGTGTGTGTCCTTGGGTATACACCATTTCTGTGTGTCCACCTTTCCATTGTTGTGCCATCTATCATACAGAAGATTAAGCTATAGATGCCAGTGACCTCTCCTGAAGAGGAAACTTTCCTCAAAACACTATTCTGTTCTGGTAATAGAGAACAGGCAAGATTTGATACAGAAAGATACTCCCTGATAATTAAATTGTATCCAGAGCCTCAGCTAATTATGAGTCTATTCTGCAGAATATTTAGTATAATGGTTATCCCAAACCTGGATGATAAATCAACTTTGAAGTCAATATGCTCACATTATATAAATCTTTTTATATCTAGCTTTGTCACAGTAAAACGTTACAACCTAATGTTGAAATTTTTTTCCAAATTGCATTAAACCTCAACTTCTCGAGAGCTTTTCCCTTATTCAAAATGCAGCAGCATGACTGAGTCTTGACTTTCTCATTTGGGATCATATTACAGCTGGGACAATTGCTTTTTTTATGTTGGTAGCCCAACAAGCTCTTAATAAATGTTAAATAGCAGTGCTAATAAAATTCATGTCAGGTAAGACATTCCGCCACTCCTTTGGTCTCAGTATGATAGCTATCTATATTCAATAAATTCTATATTCAAAACACACCCTGTGCTTAATGCTCTGAAAACCACATGTGAAAGAGGCTGTCCTTTTGGGCCTCAGTATTTTATTTAGGGTGGAAACTTATGCCATCTTTCCCAAAGTCTGTTTTGTCCCATCTTTCTTCACTTTAGATTAATGGGTTTTTAAAATTTATTTTACAGTTTGATTAAGGTTTGCTCTCATTCCTGGTTTATTTTGTTTTCAGGCTTTATGGAGCATCCTAATTTTTAAATCATCGAAGATTAAAATGATTAGATTAGTTGTGTGTACAAAATTAATACTATCACATATGGATTATTATTTTTTATTTCTCATGTGGAAAACATTGTGTAAACAAAATGCTACTAATAATATTTTTGCAATACTAGTGATTCAGGCTTCCAACATGACAATATTATCTATATCAATATGGAGGACCTGTAGTGGCCAGATGTTCACTGACATATAACTTCTACCATTCCTTACTTGTTGGAAATTGTAATTGTAAGCTGTAATGCTGGGGAAGATAGAAGGAAAGAGAAGATAAGGATGACGAACAACAAGGTGGATGGACTCAGTTATAATAGCAATTGGTACAATGTTGGAAGACTGAAAGGACTTACAAAGACCAGGTTAGGGATAGATTGACATGGATAAAAACTATCTATTTGGTCACTATAGTCAAAAATGACTTGATACATAATCAGTAAATCACTCACATACTGTACATGCAAAAATATACCCACACACATATACAATCTCCTGTTCATCATCATCATCATCATCATCATCATCATCATCATCATCATCATCATCACCACCACCACCACCACCACCACCACCACCATCATCTCTTGCTTTGTAGATTAATATGATTATTTTCTCCACCTTTTATAGAATCTAGGGGTTTGGAAGGCCACAGTAGTCATCAGGAACAATAATCTACTCAGTACAGGAATTCACATTAAATATTTCTGAGTTTGTTTAGTCTCTTCTTAACTCTATCCAGGGATTCCACCACATTTTTGGAGAATTGATTCCACTGTGAAATAACTTTCTTCACTTTACTTTTTCTTTAGTCTTGTAAAGAAGCTCAACATTTAGCTAGGAGACAATTTATTTTTTAAAATGAGTTCTTTCTTGAGATTGGAAACTGCCTCAAAAGCCTGACAGAATTTTGAGTGCAATATCAAATTAGGTACAAATTGTCAAGCATAGAATTAAGCAGTTAGATTTCTCTTTAACATTTGAAGGAAGCTAATTAAATGGGCCTATTAATTACACTAGTATCCGGAGGCAACTATAAAACAGTATTTGTCATTAATACAATGGGATAATAGAATATTACAGGGCTATATATTTGTAATTCTACTACCAACACCCCTGCCAGCCAATTCATAAAAAACTGAAACTACACCATTCACATTTTATTCAATAGCATAAACATAAAGTCTGTCTATCTGTCTATGTGTCTCTCTAGCTTTCTCCACTGATTTTGCTTGACTTCAGTAAGATATTAGCTACGATGGCTGAAATTGAGAGGCTATTGTCACTGTACCATGTTAATGCTAATCCTAATCATAGTGTTATATCTAGGCCCTAAGTGCCTCTATCCAATAAGACAGCATTACCATATTCAATGATAAGTATTATTAGTACCTTTGTAACCTATAGAGTACCTTTACAACTATGTTTACTAAACCTATTAAAAATATTATTATGAAATTTGTGAAGTGTTTTTTTTAATGAAATCACAATACTAACCGCATCAAAAAGATTATTTCCATTCATCTATCATGGGTCAAAGTAATTGTGAGAAGAATTGACTCACAAAATATTGGGCAAAATTTATAGCCCTTCAACCTGTCTTCCCATCCACCCCTTCCAGATCCACATCAGGACCAAAAGTCATATATTAGTAAAGATAAACTATATTGTTGTCAGCCCTTCAAGATAGTCCAGACCAGAAACCAAAGCTCTGAGTACTGGCAGTACTTTATTGTAAGGTTATAGTAACAGAATTTTGTAAGTCTGAAAAATAACTAGGGAGAGTCCCTTCTGAGATGCTTTCTGCTGCTCCATTCCTTCTGTGGACCAAAATATCTCTTATTGGACCATTATATAATATGCAGCTCTTCCTCCTATATCCCAAGGTTATTCTCACATCCTATTACAATTATCAGTTAGATGCTTAGTTAAGCCAAAAAGTGAAAAAAATATTTAACTGTGATTGTGAGAATGTGGAAAGTTTGTTATCCCACAGCTCTCATGAATAAATAAGAAGAGCTAACTTGACTAAGCAACTTCTGTTCCAAGTGTTAATTAAAAAACACTTGTATTTGTCAGTTTCTATTCAGAGACAAGAAGAATTTGTCACAACATATTGAAGTATCAGACACTAGCCAATATCTGAGTGGACAAGAACCAAGAGCAGAATTTATACTCATTGATACTTTAAATTTGCTTTCTTACATTGCTCTTCTCACTACATGAAAATAAGTTTTGAGCATCTGTTTTACTTATCCTGATCCTCACTGAAGTATCTTTGTAAATATTACACATTTACATTTTTTTGCATTCTTGTTTTCCTAACTAGATAATTCCATAGTTTGGACTGGCCTATGAATATGGCTAAAAATGTAAGAGTTAGGCAGAGATTTTCCTGCGCTAACAGAGATTAGATGGTGTTTCCCTTAATTTAGACACTTCAGTTCTTTGCTTTTCCAATAGAGAACTCTTCATACTGACCAGTACCGATGTTCTTCCCCTCAAGCAGGACTCATTATCAATCATAGTAAGATATCTCCTTTAACAGTTATGAAAAAAGTATAATTTATTTAGTGAAGCTTCTGATATATTCAAAGATTTTTTTGGTTAATAATTTAGTGAAGCCACTATGGCCTAGGTGACAGCAAGTCTACTACAATTAGAACTCAATAAAACTAGTGAAGTTTATATGTATACATTATTTGTTAAATATTAATATTGTTGGTCACAGTGTCAGCCAGATGTTTAGTCTGGATTTGGCATTTTATCCGTATATCTCATTCCTTCCCAAGGACTTGGAATAGCCAAATGTTGCTGTTGTGGTTACTATTACTTGTAAGAGCTGTGGTGGTACAATGGTTAGAATGCAATATTGCAGGCTAATTCTGAATCTCACCAGCTCAAGGTTGACTCAGCCTTCCATCCTTCCAAGGTTGGTAAAATGAGGACCCAGATTGTTGGGAGCAATATGCTGACTCTGTAAACTGCTTAGAAGAGGGCTGCAAAACACTATGAAGCGGTATATAAGTGCTATTGCTATTGTTAATCCCCATATCCTCTGTAGGCTTAAATGGCAAAAAAATTAGAAGCCTGGTTTGAACTAAAAATAGAGAAAAAATATCTCATTATAGTTGAATACTTTGCAAATTTCTTTGCAAACTCTCACAAAAAGCACTTAGAATTTGGAAAATTCCTAGAGAAAATACAATGCTTAACAGCTCTGGGAAGGGATCTGGCAAACAATTTAGAAATGTATTTCATATAGACAAACAAATTTACTGAATTTGATATGGAAGCTCAAAAAAATTCAAACATTTTAGAAGATTTTGTAAAATATGGACTGTTATTCCTATTTGGTTCCCTGCAAAGAAAAACAAATGTATTATCCTTAAATACTTTATAAGCCAAACTGTGATCTTTTGTCCTAACAATAAGTAACAACATCACCTTTTTTTTTACTTGGGAATAGAAGATGTTAGCTTTTTCCATAAGACCTACCATTGATTCCTGTTGCTGTTTTTTGAATCACAGAATGAATGTTTTCTTTCTAAAAGAACACAAGAAAAGTTCAGCATTGTGATATTTTATAGTATTTCTATCCAGATGAACCTTGTGGCTGACTTATTCATTCATGAATATCACTGCTAACAATACTGAACAGGGTATAGGGTCATGTCGATCAGCCATTACACCAAGCAAGTAATATCTGAATTGAATGTGTGCACATGAGATTTTCTTTTCAATTCTTTTCTCTTTTATAGTTTTCTATTTTAGTGTATGGGCAGCTTTTTTTACTTATAACTGGCTGCTTAACAACCATTCAAACTTTCAATGGACCCTGAAAAAACTACTTACACAGATTTGAAGTTCCACTATCTTCCCCTCTCTCCCACTGTCATGTGACCACATTTTGAGTGTTCAACTGGTCCACATTTATGGCTATTTGCAGCACTCATGGTCACATGGCCACAATTTATAATTTTTTTTGCCAAAAACTATGAACAGAATAGAATTCCAAAGAAATCTCATGCACACACACTCACACATTAATACCCCGTAGGGTTCACAAATACCCTACCCAGATTTGAGAGAACAATCAGATTTTTAGTGACATCCAGAACGTCAGTAGGATGGGAGTGAAAAGTCTATGGAGGGGATATCATTCCAGAGGGCAATGCCATGACAGGGAACATATTTTGTTAGAGAGAGTTTCCCTGAGGATGGGCTCCAGCATGAGTCTGAAAGTTTGGAAGACTAAACCTCTCGTCCCTGTGACGAACACAGATTGGATCCCACAACATTATCCTGGGACATGTATATTTGCCTTCATTCATGAGAGAACACATAGTTCTTGGGTCCCAATAAGTAGGGATCAAAACCACACTGACACTGCCTGGTATTTTAGAAAGGCAGAAATCATGGAAGATAGGCAGTCCTTCAGGTAACTTGGCTGTATGTCATGAAGGCTTTATAAGTAATAAACAATATCTTGAATTGCATCCAGAAGCTCACTGGCAATTTAGTGCAGCTCATGGAACAGATGTGTGACATGTCTAATTCTGGATTCTGGACCAACTGCCTTTTGGTTTCCAAAGGCAACCCATGCAGAACGCATGATAATAGTCCAACTTGAGTGACCATAAAGGACTTCCTCAACTAGGAACAGGGACAGTTGATGCATTAGATATAATTGGGCAAAGGATCTCTTGGCCACACCTTCCACCTTCTCTATGAGCAGATTCTGGGAGTCCAACATGTCCACCAGATTACATACCAGTCTTGAGTGGGAAAGTGTGACCCCTCCAAGTCTAAAAATGGAAAGTCTTCAAATTTGGCCAGCCAAAAATCCATAACCACTTGGTTTGGGAAGGATTAAGCTGAGTCTCCTTGCCATCTAGACAGATTCCAGACTCTGGGACAGGACAGTGATGCCCAAGCTTGAGATATATGACTGGATATCTGTTGTATATTAATGACAGTTGACCTTAATTGACAGTTAATCTCTCCCCAAAATATCCAGTAATGTTAAATAGGAGTGGAGAGAATGTCAAGCCCTCAGCCCTCCAGGGTGTCCTCCTTTGCCAACAATTACTGGAACAGGCCACTGAGAAAGGTTAATCATGATAACATGATTAGCCCAACTCCCAAGTTCTGCAGCCAGCCCAGCTGAACCACACCATGACTGATGATATCAACAACTACTGAAAAGTCAAGGACGAACACTTTACCCATATCCTGAGGTCACCAGCCTGAGATCACCACCAAACATGTCTAATGTCATCTCTATATTGAACTCCAGCCTGAAATTTGACTGAAATTGCTCCAGGTAATTAGCATCCTTCAGGATTTCTGAAACTGCTGTCCAAACACTTTTAAAAAGGGCAGGTTGGAGACAGTTCAATAATAGACATGTTTTTTGCATGCATGTATAATTTATGACTAAGGTAATCTCTCCATTGATATCTTGTACTGATTTAGTATTTTGTGTGGTTTTTCATTAAGTGGTCATGATCATTCACAGCAATAAGCTGTGAATTCAGGCTAATTAAACTACAGTGTAAAATAACAACATACTGCTGTGTATAGCTCATTCATATGAGAGAATAAACAAATTAAGCTAACCACCATAATGTTGAAATCTAAATGGGAGATCATATTAAATACATGTTTTCTTAACAATAATCTAAAATACTTTTAAATATAAGATTTTGTTAGTGTATTAATCTTAGTTTATTAGAAAAACCTGAGCCCTCATGAGAAACAAGGAGCAAAATTAAAACATTTTGTGTGATAATAGACTAAGGCCACCATATTTGGGCTGCAAAAATCCATAACCCAACAAAAACAGAGAGAAATCTGTGTCTCTTCGTGCTATCCAGAATGCTGCTGGGTTTTTCAGCCCAGACCAGATCTGGTAACCTTAAATAATCCACCAGTATTAATGCATTATTACATAAACATCAAGTCAAAATAATTTCATGGACCTTAGCATATTATATGAAATGACTGATACCCCATACTTTCTGGAAGAGGCTTATCCTCTTCCTACTACTGATTTTACTGATATTCTCTGGACTTTAATGAAGATTGAATGATTTAAAAAAGTGGCACAGATGGCTGTTCACAGATTATTGGCTTATATTCTTGACCTTACACAAGGAGTTTCAAGAAGATTTTGTCTTTGTTTGTCAAAAACAGATCATGCCAGACAAATCTTATTGCATTCTTTGACCAAGTGACAAAATTAGTGGATCAGAGGAATGCTGTGGATATAATTTACTTGGACTTCAGTAAGGCATTTGATAAAGTAGATCACAACCTACTACTTGATAAGATAGAAAAATGTGGATTAGACAGCATCACCACCAGATGGATCCGGAGCTGGCTGACCAGCCGTACTCAGCATGTGGTCCTCAATGGAACCGCATCTACATGGAGGGAAGTGTGTAGTGGGGTGCCTCAGGGCTCTGTTCTGGGCCCAGTGCTCTTCAACATCTTCATCAATGATTTGGATGAGGGGATAGATGGGGAAATCATCACATTTGCAGACGACACCAAGCTGGCAGGAATAGCCAACACTCCAGAAGACAGGCTTAAGATACAGGAGGATCTGGACAGACTTGAACACTGGGCACTATCTAACAAAATGAAATTCAATGGTGAAAAAAGTAAGGTTCTACATTTAGGCAAGAAAAACCAAATGTACAGGTATAGTATAGGGGGTACCTTGCTCAATAGCAGTAACTGTGAGAGGGACCCCAGAGTCCTAGTGGACCATCACTTAAATATGAGCCAGCAGTGTGCTGCAGCTGCCAAAAAGGCCAACACAGTGCTAGGCTGCATTAACAGAGGGATAGAATCAAGATCACGTGAAGTATTAATACCACTTTACAATGCCTTGGTAAGGCCACACTTGGAATACTGCATCCAGTTTTGGTCACCACGATGTAAAAAAGATGTTGAGACTCTAGAAAGAGTACAGAGAAGAGCAACAAGATGATTAGGGGACTGGAGGCTAAAGCATATAAGGAATGGCTGCTGGAATTGGGTATGTCTAGTTTAATGAAGAGAAGGACGAGGGGGGACATGATAGCAGTGTTCCAATATCTCAGGAGCTGCCACAAAGAAGAGGGAGTGAAGCTATTTTCCAAGGCGCCTGAAGGCAGGACAAGAAGCAACGGATGAAAACTAATCAAGGAGAGAAGCAACCTAGAACTAAGGAGAAACTTCCTGACAGTTAGAACAATTAACCAGTGGGACACCTGCCTCCAGAAGCGGTGAATGCTCCAACACTGGAAGTTTTTAAGAAGAGACTGGACAGCCATTTGTCTGAAATGGTATAGGGTTTCCTGCTTGAGCAGGGGGTTGAACTAGATGACCTCCAAGGTCCCTTCCAACTTTATTATTATTATTATTATAAGATCTGAGTGAAAGTGGTAAGGATATTTTTTTGCCTCCATCTCTAATATAAATGAAAGGGAAGAATATGATCCAACTCTCCCCTGCACACATACACGTGCAGACACGCCCAAGCTATTTCAACAGTATGTTTCTAAATGTTTTTGTGGTTTTCAGAGCTCATTATTATATTTGGTCTCTCATAACACTGAATTTCCTTCCTCATGGTAGCATGTATGCATAATAGTTAGAAGATAGAATATGAATTATGTTTGTTGGCTGGCCTCTCTTTAGAATACTTGGAGCAGTATATAAATACTTGGAGCAGAGAGGAAATATCTGATGTTGTAACTTGAGATTTATACTAAAGATTTATGTATGTTTTTGAACTATTGATTAACCCAGTCACCACATTGCTTTTTAAATACTTAATTGTAAAATTAGGAAACTAATAAAATATTATAAAAAAAAAAATACTTGGAGCAGAAGAATTTTCACCTTTTAATTAAAATTTACTCCAAGTTATGTCTGTGCTGCATTCTTCCTACCATTTTAACATATTTTTATTACAGTAAGATCAATAACATGGATGGCTTATAAAGATAATTTTAAAAGGTGAAAAGAAGGGAAAGAGGGTTAAGCTAAGCCTGATATTTTATATTACGGCTAGAAACACCTTTATAAACCTATGTATCATACGAGTAAAATGGCATGCTGGCATCAAACATGTAGCCTCTGGCAACATTTACTCATTTAGGAGACCTACAGCACAGATGAGTAGCTCATGCTGACCTAGATAAGGTAATTTTGAAACTCAGAGCCAGGCTTGAATTAACACAGCCATTATGGTTTGTAAAATTAAGCAACTTTTACAATCTACAAATGTTTATGAGCTGTTTATGACAGGGAAAAATTCTGCTTTTTTATAGATATACAGGAGTGATAGCAATGTACAATTCTCTATAAAACTAACCTTAAACCAGAAAAATGGGAAATGTTGATTGAGGGAACAAGGAGCATAGTAAAATGTAATAATTTGCATATATTGGTGTCCAGACATGATGACATTCCATGGATCATAACATCATTATGCTGATAATACCAATTATGTAATTTTGCATCATTTCCATGATGACATTTATAAGACTTCACTAGTCCCGTTTTGCCTTCCATCAGGCACATATTTATGATATTTGTCTGACAAATATTTGTGAGATTGCAGATTTCACTTACTTGGTTTTCTAAATGCAGATTTTTTTACTATAATATATTTTCAAACACTCTGGTTATTTCAATGAGTGCTGATAAACCCTCTTGCAAGCATGTTGAGATGAAACAGCAGCATAGGGACATTTTTTTGATTATTTAAAAAAAACAAGTGTCACTTCTCAGTCTCAATTCCTCCACCTAGTTAGCTCCCAGGCCTTATCATATGTTGCCTGCAAAAATTTGGATGACCACTGAATGATAGTTTAAAAAAAAATACAGTGATCCATTATTCTTTGCTTCTATCTAATAATCTATGGATTTTTTTCCAGATATGTTAGCCCTAACATTCCAGAAAATTCTATCTGCAAATGAAATAGTGATGTTAAAGGGTTATTTTGTAATTCCCTTATGCACTAATTCATTGGTATTAAAACTATAGAAACAGAGCTGGTAATGAGGCTTTTGCATCTGGCCTACTGTCTGCAATAAATCTCTCATAATGAAGGTCATCAACCAGTACCTTAAAAACATTTTTATTTATTGCATATCAACATTAATAATGTCTTTGTTATATGTAGTATCTCACGTTAATTTTAATCCATGGCAGAGCCTGGTTTCTCCATTCTCCATAGGTTGCACCATTTTATATCTATTTGGCTACAGAACATCTGACTTTGTCTCAGTTTTACTTATTTCACTGTGTATATCCTAGGGAGCAATCAGACCTATACAATATATCAAGAGTCTGAGCTACATCCATGCCATTGATTCTCAATTTATTTTATATGTGTGTGTGTGCATGCGTATATGTATGTATATTTCTTGCATCTGCCTCAAATAATCCCCATTATTATAATTTATCTCCCTGTCCAGCCTACTCATGGTATGCAAATCAATTTATGCTGTCTAGTGGAGATTATTACGTTGATTGTGCAAATAACTATTATGTCCACACTGATCAAAATTAAGGGATTTTGAATTCTCCATCAGAGAAATGGAAGCTCCCTGCATAAGAGATAATCTCTATTGTTGTTGAAATCTAAGAGAGGTTCCATTAACACTTGATATGCAATAGGAACCCATTTCTTTGTGGCTGTTCTACTCACTGTTGATTAAATGTCTGGAAAGCCAAGACCTATGGAGTTAAAAGGCTAATCTTCCTAAGTATTTTTAAAAGGAGTTTGTAGCTTTTATTTATTTTTATTTTAATGGTTTAGGAAGCCAAGGATTTCAAACCCATTTGCAGATTTAGGACAATTTTCAATTACAGTTAAATATAATTTATTGCCAATTTGTCATATACCTTTCAAGATGCACCTTAGTGTTTGTACAGATAAGTTTTCAAAGTGAGCAAAAGCATGACAATTACTGTAGCTCCAGCTAAATGGAAATGTTTCAATAGAGGAGTTTTTGCATGGATTTTCTCCTTCTGTATGGCTATTTGTGGTATTCTATATTTCAGCTTTGGCACTGAAAAAGAAACAAACATAATCACAATTGTGAATATTCCAAAGTGGATTTTCAGGTTTATTTAAAAATAAAAACTGATTGCAAAACTCTTTAAAGAGTGTAGTAAAACAAACAAAAAACAAACATTCTACTGGATATTTGCTAATAACATTACAATTTATTTACTTCTTTTATACAAAATAAAATGTGATACACTTTTTATCAGTTTGATCTGACTGAATATGTGGCATCAAGCCTGTCCTTAATCTGCTCCTTCAGATCTTCCAATGGTGAACCCATTTCAGAGTGAGATCTCTGAACTGATTTGTTTGATGTTTCACTACTTTGATTTTTAGCTGTCCATGTTATTTTCAGGAGTTTAGTCCATTACCAAATTTCAAAAAACATTGATGTCCTTCTATCCTAGGTCTTCAAATCCAATTTTTGTTTCCATAAAATGTCATAGAGAATATAAGTGATGTATAGACATCACAGCATCTCAATATCTTTCTCAAGCCCTTTATAGTTGCTCTACTAAATGCTTGTTTGTAGCATATTTTTTCACTTTACTGTTCCTTGACTGTTGATAATTGAATCTTCTAGAATATATGTGATTGCTGTCTCGGTTTAGTATATTATTTATCCACACAGCAATCATATATATTTCCCTAAGAAATATATTCCTTCCAGAGAGAGGACTTGGAAACAGTGATTTCCCTCAGTTTGATTCCTATTACATTTTATAACATATTTGATGCGGTCATTACTGTATAGTCGTGGAAGCACTTCAGGAGAAGCAGTGATTCAGAAGTAGCAGTGAAGACCTTGCACTCCTGTATTTGATCAAAGTCTTTTAATTCATAAAAATAAGAATGGAAGAGCATTTGCTTACCTCTTCCAGTGAATAAAGTAAATTCAACCCTATTCCCTAAATGCTTTCTTCCAGTTAATTTTTAAATGAACATTTTATAAAACAAAAATATATAAAAGATAAAAAATAGATAGGGATTCTACCACAAACAAAGTTAGCTGAAAATTATCAAAATGAATTCAATGACATCAGTGTAATACAAGTGTACAATTTCTTAAAACAAAAGAAAAACTAATTGCATGGTAATGCTATTTCTCACATTCTGATAATGTTTCTAAGATATTACAAAGAAATCATAGTCTGCTCATGACTTTATCATAGGTTCTTACATTTTTTCCATTACTATAATGGAAACAATAATATGCAAAATTACCTTCAATATAGACAAAATCATATAGACCTGGAGCATTCCACTTGTATAAGAACATCTATTGTTTAGAATTCTACAAAACTACAACTTATAGATCATAGTTGTGTTAAGGGGCTGTAATTCAATGGCAGAGCATAGTGTTTGCAATCACAAAGCCCCTTTCCCATTCAAATATGACTAGAAAAACTCCCACTTGAAACTTAGAAGTAGTGCCATATGAAAACTGTATTGATAACTCTAGGTTGAGTAACAATATGCTTCAGCAAAAGAAGGATTCTTAGATTTCTATGTTTGATCCATTTAGGCAAAGAAATATAAAGTGTGAATTGTGGAAAATTTTATAGGGCACCTGGTTCAATTCTCTGGTCACTTCAAAAATCCACCAAATCATCCCTGACAGATGACCATGAATGCCTCATTTGGAAGCCTTCAAAGAGAAGTGGGTCCAGCATGCTTTTTGGATAATTGCTTGATCACTAGATAGCTCCTACCATTAGGAAATTTGGTAATATTCAGAGAATTTCTTTTCTTTTAATTGGTTTTAAATTTTAATCTGCTGATCCTTATCCTTTCAAAGGAGAAAGTCTGTCTTATCCTGTACATGATACTTTTTAGATATTTATAGACTGCTATTATGTCCTCTGTTAAACTTTCTTGTATAATATTACTGCATTATTATGGTTGGTTGCATAGTCAGCCAGAAGTTTAGACTAGATTTGGCATTTTTATCTATGTATGAGTCCTTTCAAAAGACCTGGCAGATGTTTTTTTTATGGTGTTAAATTTATCATTGCAGGATCTAAGTACCTGTATCCAAGTACAGCTGCCTTTTGCAATTGACTAGTGTTCAAGTGGTGCTCCAGATGTTTTGGGATTGCATCCAAAGTACCTATTACTATTGACATTATTATTGCTATATACTGTACTGTAAATTTTTACATGATAGTTATAACTATTCATCACACTGCTTTGTTTATACATCTCTTAGCATTCTAGTAACTTTCTTCTAAACCTGCCACATTTTGCCTTATTTTTTGTAGATACCAGAATGTGGTGCTTCTGTTCAGTGCAAACCAAGATTGAAATTGCCTTCTTTGCTGATTTATCACAATGCTTGCTTGCGTAGTGGTCCACTAGTAATATTTTTCACCCATTTTTCCTATCCAAAGCAAACCTTTCCATTTGTCACAACTGAATATCATCCCATTCATTTGGATCCAGTGTTTAAGCCTTTTCATTTGGAACTGTGATTTTTGTCCTTTAAGATATTAGCCAAATACCCAAGCTGATGTAATCTTAAAATTTGATAAACATCTCTTTCATTCTTTCCTCTAGTTTTTTTTATAAAGTTGTTGAATGGCAATGGACTGAAGATGGATATCTGGGGGAATCTCAGTCAATATTTTCCTCCAGGATAATGCTGAACCATTTATCAGTGTGCAGTTGTTCAACCAATTGCAAATCTACTAGACTGCAGTACTATCTATCCTGTACTTCTACATGCTGACTGTAAGGATATCATGAGAGACTTTGTTAGATGATTTATTAACATCAACATATGTTACAGTATTCTTTTGTTGTATCAAACTAATTACCTTGTATGAAAAGATTAGGCTGACAAGACTTGTTCCTAACATACCCTTAATGTAGAGAAAAATATAACAGAGTAATGGAGTTGAAAGGGACTTTAGAGGTCTCCTAATCCAACCATCTGCCCAAGCAGAAAACCCTATACTATTTCAGACAAATGGTTGTCCAATCTCTTCTTAAAAACCTTCATGAAGAAACACCCACATGATCTCATATTAATTGGCTGAATGAGTGAATCATGGACGTCTACAAGACTCAGACTGTGCTATCCATAAGTGTACAAGTCACTTTGACATCACATTTGTCATGACATCATCACATAAATTATGCATTGTTTGTAATTTGCATGACCTGGTCATAGTGCATGTGATGTCTCTTCACAGTTGATGTTCTATTATTAGTGTTGACATTTAAGGTAGGGAAATCTTTGTGTGAAGTTTTCTCTAATTGAGGCATCTACAGTAATGTGATGGATTTGAAGACTAGATAAGCCATGTGCCATTTAGGGAGAACCAGAGATGTGATTCCACAGTTTCTTCCTGTACATACTTTCTTTTTTTCAAACAAATAATGAAATGAACTATGATTCTTGAAACACTTTTACTGGTCAGTTAATGCAACATAATTAATAGGTGAAATTTAACAATAGATACTTATTTATATTGTTCAATTAGGAGTATATCAGTGTATTAGAAAAAGTATTTGCATTCTCTAGTTTTCTTCATGTAATATTAACTGATGAATTTATAATGTCTATGCCTTGTGACTTAGTGTTACTATGGCAATTTATTTAAATGCTTCCTTCCCATGCAAACTATATGCATGTAGTATTTTATTGTCAAAATAAATGTTTCAAGTAGTAAAATCGCAAGGGAATACTTACTAAGCTATTAATAAAGCACACCAGCTTTTAGCTGGCAAACCTACCTTCTTTCCATCAAATATGTCTCAGCCTTTAATAAAGAAACTCAAGTGTTGTAGGTGAAAAATTACTTTTCTCACCCGGTCATCTGTCTGTCATGTATTATTCAGGTCACCAATGTTTGTCCTGAACTGTATCATTCTGTAGTTGTGTCAGGTATGAAATATGTTCGGTGTAATTCCATCAGACTTCATGAAGTTGATTAGAACAGATCACCTTTCGGCATGGGCACAAGTTATCTCAGCAGATTGAGTGAAAAAGACTTATTTATCTTTGCCTTATAATAAAGAAAGAGATGAACGAATTTATCCATTAACTTGGAAAGAATCACACATTGGTGTGAAAATAAATTGCAGGGAGAAAAACAAAGAAAACTGTGGTTATTTTTTTGGGGGTATCACAATTTGAAAATGTTAATCTATAAATCAAAGTATTTGAAAATCAATATTTACACTTTTACTAAACAAATATTGAGAATTATTTGGAATCCTTTCACATATTGCATACAGCTTTATGCTTTAAAATAAATGGTGGTACTGGTAAAAATACACCTGAAATCCCGTTTACAATTACATAAACCTTCTCTGTTGAAGAAAGGGACATTTGTGTTAAATTCAAGTTTCATAGGCCCAAAGTTCATCTTTTGTTTAGTTTAACCTTAGAACCTTAGATTAAAGTAGAATGCAATTGTAGTGCTTGCAGCAAACTGTGATGACACCAAAATGACAGCATGCACGTGATGATGTCAACATGTATTACAAAAATCCAGATTCTTATAGAATATGCCCAATTATAGTCAGACACACTTAACTTGTTGCCCTGTAGAGAAATGAATGCTATAGCCTCTCCCTTATTCTTGCTTTCTAGTTTCAAGGGGGTCACTGGATTTCTCCCAGCAATTGATCTGGTATACAGGGGGGAGGGAGAGAGGGAGAGAGAGAGTGAGTGTGTGTGAGTGAGAGAGACAGAGAGAGACAGAGACAGAGAGAGACAGAGAACATGTATTCAGACTGATAATGGGGAAAGAGATCCTGAAATGGTCTAAAGTTTTTCTAAATAAAAATATGTAGTACCTGAATGAACAATAAAGCTTTATTGATTTTCTTAAACAAAGCTAGCTTTACATAACACTCATACACCTATTTTCATCTGGCCCACAGTCAACTAGGCTTAGCCAAGTTATTGGGTAAGAGTGATGGGAGAAGTTTGTTCAAATGGAAAAAAAATTGTTCAAGCAATTCAACTCATTTCTTTGCTTCACTTAATTTTTAATACTGGACCATTTCAAGGTCCTTCACTTCTTCTCTGCTGCTAAGTGATTTTAAGTACTGAAGAAATTTTTCATTTCCTCTTCTCTCTGCTGCAGTATTAGACTTTTTCATTATATACTCATGCCTAAAGTTTGCTAAGATGCCTTTTATGGCTTCCAGAAACCAAAACAAGTAGGGCCAAATACTAAATAACATTCCTTACTTCCTCCTCCTCCTCCTCCTCCTCTCCCTCCCTCTTCCTCTCCCTCTCCCTCCCCTTCTCCCTCTTCCTCTCCCTGTGTTGTTCAAATTTTGAAGCAGTTTAAAAATAACTCTGATTCCTTAAACCTTGGAGATGCTTTATGCACCAAACTTTGCCCCATCCACTTTTGGAGTTCTGTACAACCTGCACAAAGCCTGGTTGAATTTCCAGCCAACATATTTGCCCCTCAGTGGATTAAACAAACAAGCTAAATTAAGATACTTAGAGTTTAAGGAATAACATATTTAAAACCTGGGATGCTGATTTTATCCATTAACTAGCCAACACTCATTTTGAGACTGAAAACATAAGATGAAATTTAACTTCAATTCTCTCAATCTTAGAATTTAATTTGTTTCTGGGAATTCTATGGATAAAAGTTTATTTCTACTTGGATCAGTTTCAGCCCAAACGTTGAAGGGTGATGACAATTATATCCATAAGTTCTGTATTGCCACAGTGTTTCTTATTTACTGAGGTAATGCTATTCAGTGAATATTAACAGAAAGCTTAACTATTTACACAGAAGTTAAAATCATATTTGAATGTAAATATTAATTTCTTAATAGTTGGGAGCTAAAAGTAGTACATATTTTGTGTAAAGGAAATCCTGATTTATATAGATAATGCATCATGTTTGCTTCAAATATATTAAATCTCCAAATCCACCCACATTTTCTTTCTTTTTCAAATATTACTCATGTATAATGTGTAAATGTATATTCCAAAATATTCCTTGGCAAACTATTTAGCATTGTTTTACTAACCCCTATATCTTCATTATAAATTCAACAGTGATCCTATGCACAATGAGATCACTTTGGATTTAAGAAGTTGGAGGTAAGAAATCTATGGATTCTATACTCGCTATTCTCTGCCTAATGCTTCAGAGTCTGTTGTAGTGTTGTCATTCTGCTCATCTAAATTCCTTTGGGCAAATCATTTTCTCTCTCTATTCATTTATCTATGTCTCTCATTTTTTACTAACTTGATAAAGAGCCACAGAAATAGGCCCAGTTAATGGACCCAGAATGGGCCCATATAGATAAGGTCGGGACTTAGTTCTCCTTGAATTGGTAATGGAAGTTATTCTAGTGCATGTGGAAATGGAATTTAGTTTAGTATGCTTTAAGAGAGAGCATCTAATTAGTTATTGTTGGTGGAGTATTTTGCCTTGGAAAATAATTGAAAGGCTTTCTACAGATACTCAGAAGAATGTGTTTGAAAATGCCATTCTAGATGATGCAGAAAGAAAAACAGAACACACTAATAATTTGGTTTAAAGACCAAGGTTGCCACTTTTATTGAAATACAATAACTTAAACTGAAGTGTTACTCAACAAGCCAATAGTCCTTAGAGTAGTAAGTAATCATATAGCCTGGGGGCAGCACTAATGTATCCTGCATCCTGAAAAGATGTGATCTCCAATGATGCAGCTTCCAAATTGGTTCAGATTTAAGCAAGGATGTAGTTTTCCCCATAGGGCTTTGATTAAGACAGCAAATGGTGTAGGCAGGGTCTTTCTACAACAGTCTAAAGGGCAGAGAAGAATACTGTACTGAAAAAGAGACTTTGCAAAGAGGTTCATTCCACAAAGGACCACACCTTCAACAAACACATCAACATAATTGCTAAATCTATTTAACACTTTAAGATCACATTATAGATTAGTTATAGTGATCTCTTTCTGGCTCTTTCTCTCATTCTCTCCACACATATTCTCAAAATGTTTCTGTATTTCTTATACTTTACCCATTAGATAATTGGAGTGTGTCTCTCATAGCAAGGTAAATGTAGCAATATACCAAACCTCTCTTTGCCATTAGATAAATATTTATGTCCCTTGGTTCCACAAATAAAATGTCCTATTGGGTGGTGAATCCATTTTCACTAAAATGCTAGTATATAATATCATGCAGCATTATGATTTTGTGCACTCATTCCTACATTCACCAATAGTCAGGGTTCATAATCATAACAATATGATTGCTGGTGAATCATCAAGGTATGTTTTTAAACCTTTTGACTGTTATCCCAAGTATATAATATCATTTTTTTCTGAAATCCCTATTGCCATACATATATGCACAAACATGTACACATCGTTCCTTTTAAAATGTGTTTTCTTTAATACTTTTGAAAATTAAATACAAAGAGCATTTACTCAAGTCTAACAGTATTTATGCCCAAACTATATGCCATATCTCCTAAGTCTATTGAATGTAATTATCAGTTAATTATTTCACTGATTTTAGTAACGGAATACCTCTCATAAAGTTATATTGAGCTGTTTTAAGCAGAAATCTTATGTATATTCCATTATTGCTGGCCCCATCACTAGCCCATTATGCCTTTTCTCTATCATAGACTTTCTACTGGTGGACAGAGTTCTTTAATGTTAATAATATTCCAAGTTTATAGATCACCTTAATGGTCAGGGGGGGAAAAAGCTATCTTTTTTCTTAGTTCTACCCAGGAAAATGAAGAGGCTTGAATTTCTGCTTTGTACTTCAGCATTCAGATACTTTTTTAAGTTAACAGGGTTACTGTTCCCAGGAACTGTCAATCTTGGACCCTTGGAAGAACCCCCCCCCCCATAGTTTTTACAAATCAGGCCTACAGCTTGTTAGGCTGTTTCAACACTTCAGAAATAGGATATGTTTAGTTAAAATCTTTAGGATTTTTATGATATAGACCATTCTATTTCTTATGTTCCTTTGCTTTCCTTCTTAATATAATTGCCCTCTAACAGGATACATTCCTGTAACCCTGATTAGAAATGTCCTTTACCTCTTCCAACTGCAACCAATTGACCTCCAGACAGCAACAAGAGAGGTCTGGATTATAACCCCTCTCAAATTCAAACTTTCATTGTCACTCTGAGTTCTTTCTGGAGCTGAAAGTCAGCCAAGGTCATCACATTAATACAGGGTATATTAGTGAACTGTACCTCATGATAGCTCCATAGCTGAAATAGTTTGAGGTAGAAAGACTGATAGAAACATCTTTAAAACTTTCCCATTAGTATATTTGTTATGTGGGAAAGGTATTTTGTGATGATAGAGAAATCAAAGCAGTTATTCATGTGTTCATTTTTGGACTAGAAATCAATTAATGACCCCTGGGTCATGGAACTCTATTTTTAAATTTCTCCTTATCTTAGAGTGGCTTAGAGGAGTGATATCCTTTTGGTCTTAGAAAATAATCTTGAAACACAGAGGATGTTAACTATCAAGAAAATTTATATTCTGAAACTAGAAAAGCTGTGCATTTCCCAAATATAGGGATCATTATTCCTAATAGAGATTCTGTTAAAAAAGCCCTGTGACTCATTGATTGCCTATAAGTATTTTTTTTATTCTGTCTGTGCACCATCATGTTTGTACTTATAGGTCATAAGTAGGTGCAACAATATAGAGCCTTTATGATATTCCAGAAGATTTACTCCATGAACTGCTTGAGAAATGGCACTGGGAATTTTGCTTTGTGTCTGTGTCTTTATGTATATGAATTTTTTTAATGTTTACATGTATGGGTGAATGATGGCTTTCTTCAAACAATTGTAATTCTGTCTAAAGAAGATGAGTTAAACTAACCTAAATTTGAAGAGAGGTTGGTGGATTTTCTATGTTCTAAGTATGGAACAGGGAATAGAATGTTGCATAGGAAAGTTTAAAAAAAGCACCATTAGTGAAGATTATATAGGTTGTAGATAGAAATATGTTGAGATATTTCAAATATTGAATTTTTTGCTCTTAGGCAGGAGATGCTATACATTTCTACAGTAACCGAATTAGCCCCTGGCATTCCAGTTTACTTGGTTGCTTCAAAAAACTCTATTCTCTAATACAGATTTTTAAAAAAGATGTCCTTTTTAAAAAAATCAGTTTTCAGATCATTCTTCTCCTATAGTACATATATATAGACAATTTCATGAAAGCAATTAGCTCATCAAGAAGTTACAGAAAATTGGGGAGTTAGCAATTAGCTCATCAAGAAGTTACAGAAAATTATTATAGGAAAACTGTATATGTGTATTTTGTTTCTATTGTTTAATGAACATAATTAAAGACAGAGGGCGAGCGATAGCATTATATTAATTAAAAAAATAGCATGACCTAAAGTTTGTGTTGATTGAGAAAAGTATGATACATAAATTAAAAATAAAAACTGCATTTATCGTACAAAGAAGGAGTAATTGTGTATGTGTATATATACGTATTCATTCTTAACGATTTTGAGAATGGTGCCATTACAATGTAATACTTAAGGATATAATTTTGAATGTGATTCTAAATCTCCACATTATATTACTGTAATTTTAAATTAGACTTTTGTTAATGTTCTTTTGCTTTTAGCCCATTGGGTTCTGCCTATTCAATCCACAGTCTAGTGGGCTTCAACTTTTTAAGGCTAATGTCATGGGGATGAACATGAATCTCTTAGAATTTAAATGATGGGTTGTGTTCTTTCCAGTGTATCTCTTCCAGAAAGTAAATTACGCTGTGAATAATAAAATGTCATGGTGTCAATCTCCCTCCCTCCCCGATTTTCAGAGTTCAGGGAATAATAATGACAAAAATATAATGACAAGCACACGATTATAACAGGGGCATAATGATTTTAGGACAATCGTGATATGAGCTCATTGACATATATTCATGCTCTCTCTTTTTCTTTCCTCTTTCTCACACACACATGTGCCACATGCACAAATGTAGTTAGTACTTTATTTATTGCTGGTATGGCAGATATGAAATAGCTTGCTTAATTTTTTAAGTCTAAAAGAAAAGAATGCAGGGAGGAGGAGAAAAAAGTGGCCTGTTTGAAGTTATAAATCATATTGCCACTAAAATTCTGCCTAACCATTACTGTCCTCCATTCTAAAATTTTAACATTTTCCGAAGTGAAGAAGGTGGGTTACTGAGGGGGGTTCTTCTTTTTCAAAGAGAATATAAATTTCAGATCAAGGGACTAAATTTCAATTCTTTGGAAATGATGGTATCAGTATGGCAAGTTCCTTTTAAACAATAAAAAAAGAAAGGGATCCTGTCACATTTTAGCTTAGCCAGAAATAAAATTAATAAATAACAGAACACAACAAAATTTGTACTTTTACCCTAGCTCTTACTTGGAAAATCAGGAAGTATACACAGGATTCATTGATAATGTCAAATTTTAAAAAAAGTAAGTTTGATATTTTGGAGAGAGTTGAGCTCTATTAATTACTAAAACCAAGATGAGCCAAATACTGGATCCAGTTTTAAAGAAATTATTCCAGATATGATTTCAACTGCCTGCATCTATTTGCTACAAACTTAATGAAGCAGACTTTAGAGATAATGTAGTGCATACTTTTACAATTAGCCCATAGCGGGATAAGAAAAATGTAAATTTTTCAGCAGTATCCATGCTTGCTGCTAAGGATTTTCATTCTCCTGCCCACCACCTGTTGTCTTTGATAGGCTGTAATCAGTTAGACCAGCCAATGTTGAACTATATAATTTGAGTGACTAGTATGTCTGAGAGATTTATTTTCAAGAGCATGTTTATTTTCACAGCAGTGTGTGGAAATTTTAAAACTGGCATTAGGATATTTCCATTTTATCAGTCCTTTACCTTCCTTTTTGAAAGATATCCAGAACAGTCTGATTGTCTTCTTCACATTTTGATCCTTTTCAATTAGAAAGGTTATCCATTAGTAGAAGATAAGTACATTCCACTTTTTAATTTTAAGCATTAATTGACTTGGCTTTTCATAAAGATGAAACTTGCTTATTCATTGAGTTTTTAAAAAGTAGATATATGAAACCTCTAGCAGGAAAATTGTACGCCATAATGTATGCTTAGGTAAATGCAACATTTCATTCATTATTTAAAGAAAAAATAAATTGAAATATTATTCAGGGTGATTTGTATGCAGCATGAGAACAAAGGAACTCAGAAATTGATATATAGTGACTCTAAGTGGTTTTATATGTATTATGTTCTCTGTATTTTAAGCAAGTGTCACATTCATTATGCTTGCTAAGCTCCTTTATGTAGCTGACCTTTGTGCCACTGGCCTTACTGAGTATGGAAGCAATATCAAAAACAGAGTGGGTGAAATCTATGAAAGCAGGCTTTCTGTAGAAGCAATTCTGGTCCTTTTTTACATGAACATTTTCCTTCCCTTTTGATCTCAACAGCTTATAGTTTGTGGATTTGTCCTGCATAGGAATTCTGTCTACAGCCCTTTATTTTTTATTTTTTTACTTGCCTTGAATGTTGAGGAACTAGACAGTCCTGATTTAAAAGTATTCCCTATTTCATACCCACCATGCCATTTCCTAGGCTTTACATAAGGGAGTCTTATGCACAAGCAACTTTTCATTTCACCCACCTATCTAGCCATCCATAGTTAATGCATTATTAACATTTCCATAATTAGCTCTTGTTCTGTCAGCGTCAGAATGTTTACGAACATGCTGTGCCAATATAGCAGCTGTGAGTGCCTCCAGACTGGCATTAAGTGGCAGCTAATTTAGTCTATTACATAGGTAGGATTTCAAAGGAAATATAGTCCACAATAACAAATGCTTCAACTAGCAGCTTCTCTTTTAAGCAACGTAATCAGTGTAAATTAAAATGCACTCTTGCTAAACCAAGTAAAATCAAACCTACGTAGAACATTTGTACAAAGAGCTAGACTATTCAGAAGTTATGTTACCATTTTGAAAATAGTATATTTTTATTTGTATATACCCAAAGGTTAATGGATAAATATTTTAAGAAGATGTTATAGCTTTGAAAAGACAAATAGCATTTTCTAGTGATTTAAAACATTCCATGGGAAGATAGTCTGAAGCTAGAAAAGGCTAGACAGTGGAATATGTGCATTGTTGAACATTTTCAAGGCAATTAAAATTTACAGTGGTAAAGGGAAGTTGAATGAATATCTATGGAAGATATAAAGCCTTTCGTTGGGAGGTTTTTTTTTATTGGTTTGACATTATATTATTGTTTGAAATAAGGCTTTTACTGTGGGATAGATATGCTGCAAATTGAAGAAAAAAGTTGTATAATTTATAAACTCTACTTAATAAAGCATATGTTAAGTACAGCTCTGGGTAGAAGAGTCCTTAAGGTTATTTATAGTTTGATTTATTATATTAAGCTTCTTCTTAATAATAGAGTTATCTTACCTTTATAATTGGGTCCATCAGTTAAGATTAGAAAGACTGTCTTAAGTGACTGAGAGAAGATGTTCAGACAGCTATGAGTCTGACTAGCAAATAGCAGAATGGGATGGAAATCAATATAGTTAAAGTCCAATTCTTTTAAACCCAAATGATCTGAAATACATAGCACACAAAACTATTTCCAATGTCCTTTCTATAAAGAATATGCAAATAGATTGACCAAAGTATAATTCCTAAAATAGCTCTCTGCAACCAGTTCCTAGTAGTAGCTGAATAGCCCTGATTTTGAAAGATCATTTTATGTTGTGAATATAAATATAGTATTATCGATAATTAAAGCAGACAGGAACTAATGGATGTTTACACTTATTTCAGGTGATTCTTACGTCCATCTTAATGATCTAAACCATTCCATCATGCAGAGGAATCAAATCTAAAAATATTAAGATAATTAACCCATCCCCAGATTGTAAAGGTTGCACGCACATGTTTATCTTGTGTGCCAGTTATGCTTTTTCCTTGATTAGGAGGCCTTTTAAATGGTTGCTAACACCCTGGTTACCTCACAATTGGACTGCTGCAATGTGATTTACATGGGGCTGACCTTGAAGACCATCTGAAAGCAACAGTAGCTTCAAATACAGCAGTAACAGTAACTATGCCCATGTTTCACCTTTGCTATGCAAGATCTATTTATTACAATGGCTGTAATTCAAGGTGCTGGTCTTCACACAGTTGTTCATGATGTTGATAGATAAGTCCTAGTTATTTGGGAGACAACCTATCTTCAATTGTTTCTGCCAGACCAGTATAATTTGGAACAGCATCTCCCTTTTTTGAAATTCAGAAAGACTTAAAACCTGGCTTTCTTCAAAGACCTGGAGTTAACAAGTTTGAGGGTATTCCTGGCACATCTGTAGTATTGTGGTTGTTTTTAATCTAGTCTGTGTTATTTTTTTAAAATATGTTTAACTGTTTTAGTATGTGTTGGATTTTGTAAGCTGTCCAGAGTTTACTGGAATGAGACATCATAACAAATTTAATGAAATTAAAAAAACAAAAACCAAATAAAGTCAGCATTTAAAAAGTCCAAAAGACGGACTAAGTCCAAAAGGTGTTATGGGAAAAGGCAATATTCTCTCTCTCTCTAGGGTATCAGTGAAGAAGAAGACTAAATAGATCCTTAGAATGGATGCTACTCCCATAGCTAGTTAAGTCTTCTGAGTTCCAGGTTGTCCTTCAAGGCTAGCACATACAGTCAGCTTCCAGTTAGATTGTAGCTCCTGGAATGCAATGTACTGGAAAGATCTTGAATACAAGTTTCTCTGTGACTGTCTCCATCTTTTGGAATAGCATTCCTCTTGAAATTCATATAGCCCAAACCTGTTATTTTTAGGAAGCCACTGAGCAGGATGGTTTCTGACCCGCTTTCTGATCTATGTTTAATCTATGGAACAGGTTTTGTTGCTTCTCCAATGTGAGTTTTACCAATTTTATTGTTATGTGTTTGATTTGTCTTCATCCTAATTATCTATACTCTGTTAACTGCCTAGAATTGTAATTAAATCAAACAAACAAATAGATGATTAGGAGATAGGACCCAAACTATTTATGGATTTATATAAAATAACAGGCACCTTGAATTTAACTTAGAATTCTACTGGGAGTTAGTGCATCTTAGCACATATTACATACTCTTAATCAGAATCATCAACAGAAGTCTGGCGGCTGCATTCTGAATACACCTCAATTTCTTGGTGACTTTCAAGGGCATCCTCCCATATAGAGCATGTTGCAATAATCTAAACTTCATTGGCTGTTAAGGGTCTTTGCTAAAGGTGTAGCAAAGGCCTTATTCATACTAACTTCCCTGTAAGCAATTTTATGGCCTTTCCACATTTATTTGACTGCTACTGCCAGACACTAAGCCAACACAGTTGGTTGTCTGAAATCTTTGCAAGTCCTTATGATACAAAGGGCTAATCCACACAGCAACACCAATATTCCCATCATAAGATGGGAATAAACTACATTCATGCAAAAAATGTTGGCACATAGCCTATTCTGACTGTGTCAAAGCAACAAGATGGCTTTGTGCTTCTGTCTGTTCTGAGCACCAATTTCTTCCACATTCCAGCCTAGCAAATTTCCCCCTCTCTTCCTCATTTGAACTCTTGTGTATAATATTGGAAGATGCTCTGTTTTGCACCTTCTGATATTACAGGGAAGCAGGCAGGACAAACAGAGTCCTTCAGATTCCTGCAGATAACCATCCTCTGTTGACTCCACACATCCTAGAATGTCTGCAAGAGAGGTTTTCTTTCATTTACTCAGGCAAAATGCTACTTTAAAGACCAGTCATATTGGACTGATTTCAGCCTGCCCTTTGCAATGGGCTGGTTATGATATTGAGGCTCCATTGTAAGGCAGATAAATGAAACATCCTTCAGCCAAGTTGACTAAGGTGTGTGGATGAGTCAAATAACAGGCTGCATTCTAGGCCAAATTTTGATAAACATTTAGCCTATTAGATTTTATGATGTCCATGGACTTTGATAGTTTCAGAAAATTCTGAGTGACAAGCTTTTGCTGCTTTCCAACGAATGAAAATTTAATGTATTTTCTTTATTTATTAAGTAGATTTAGATATGAAAATACTTTTAAAATTCTTGCTATTTTATGTTCCATGTATGTTTCATATTCATATAAAGTAGAGAAAAATAGTTATTACTTTGCATCACAGTTAATGGAAGCAAATTTACAGTTTTGTGTACATCTATATGAGTGCATATTTTGAAGACTGAAAGGGATTTTTAGGAGCTGTGTACATTGTCCTGTTGGAGCATTATGTGCTAATGGTTTTGCTATATTTTCTCTATATTCAACTTCTGGGGTAAAATAAATATTTGGTTAAATTTCCACGGATAGGATGAAAAGTTTTTGGATAAATGTGCAAGAATGTTTTCTCCTTCACTGTATAATCATATCCCCAGTGACCTGTCAAGCATCTTCTGTATATCCCATACTTCAAAATAGGCTACCCTCCCAAAATGTTTTCTGGTAACTTTTTTTGTAGTTAATCACCCTCCTTTTGGAAAGTTCAATACAGCTTCTTGTGCTCTAGCTTTTATTTACTTCATAATTCCAATATTTTTCTATGTTCCTAGTTAAAATGTATTCGTAACAAGTTAGAAGTTATTCATTCATGACAATATTCAGTAGCTTTTTTATCTATCCATATCTAGGATAACCATTTGCATCATATATCTACAAATCTACAATTTAAAAGGCACCAGCTCTTTCCCAGTAGTAAATTTAAATTCTTATTAAAGAACCAGGAATGATCAAATTTTAGAATAGGGAATCCAATTACATATTAGACCAAGATTTGTCTGAGTTTGGGCATGCTTATAATTATTAGTTTCAATGTAAACATTTTCATTGTTTAGCCTTGAATTTCCCTTTCCCTTCATTAGCAATGCTTATTTAAGGTCTCCTATTCATAACATAGGTGCTGCTAGATTTTTCTCAGTGTGATACTTGAAAAATCTACAAAAGGCAATTCTAAGTATCTTCTAACTGCTAGTCTTTTATTCATGGGTAAAATTAGGAATCACAGTTCAAAAGAAGACTAAAATGTGAAACCAATGTTGTACTATGCTTAGTATCTTTCTACTTTTGAATGCACATTCAAAACATATTATTAAAGAGTGCATGGAAAGAGGACATTCCTCCCTGTTGTTTATTCCCAATTTCAGCAGTGTGGTCTCTGTCTTCTTTCCCCTAGATAAATTTACTTTTCAGATTCAGTTTTTCCAATTCAGCAATTTTCTTTACCCACCTTTCTTTTCTTTCCAACGTCATTAGCTTCCCTAAGTTCAAATCTGGTATTCTGTATACTGTGGTGAAATGTCATCAGTAAGGGTTCAGAATACCCTTTTTTCAACATAACACATATTTTAGAGTTTTCGTGATTGGTTTGTAAACATTGCAAAAAGTGTTTAACTGACAACAAGTTGATAGGGATAAGGAAAAGGAAAAAAATGCATAGGAATAAAAAAATTCAATCAATTGTTCATTATCAATCTTTAACAAAGAGATAAACTGCAGAACTATTTTAATTGATATTCTGTTTATAGGAATAACTTTATAGCAGAGCTCCTCAATCTGAAGATACAGTTTCTAATATAGTAGCTCACAGAAATGTTGCATAATAAGCACAAGGCTGTTTTTGAGCAGGGTAGGGCTTCAGAAGATGGATCTCTGTTTATCCTATTTTACAGAAAGTAATCCTTTAGTGAAAGTATGTCAAAGGATGTTTCTTTACTGGGAGATTGAAATGCCCAGTTCCAATTTGTGTACAGGTAAAAGTGATGAGAATTCTAATTATAAAAAAAGGAAACCAGGAATTTAAACAGCAAAGTGATCTGATCACAATCTTCCCCACTATAATGAACTACATGAAACTGTATATAGCTACTCATTATTGTATTTTTGATCATGTTTAATAAAGAGTGAAAGGCAAAATATTTTGAGAAAATTATCATAAGGTTTAATTGCAGTAGAAGGAAACTAGTCACAGCATCACTTCTGAAGAAGCCTTTTTTTAGAAGTTCAGTTCAGACACTTATGAGAAGTAAATGGGGAACTAATTTTTCTAGTTCAAAATTAAGTACTAATAAAGAAGTCATGGAATTCAGCCTGAATGCCTGAGTTAATAGTTTTTCTCTTGTTAATAAAGTTGTTATTAGAAATAGCTTTCTCTAGCTCTGCATCTTTAATGACAAATTGTCAATTTTCAGGGGTACATTTTATCCAGTAGAGCAGATATATTAAACTCGTGACGTCACGTGACTTCACGCGACATATCGGAACTTTCCCCCCATTGCCGGCAATGGGGTGGGCGCAGTTTCTTTATGACGCATCCGGCCCGTGGGCCGGCAGTTTGACACCCCTGCAGTAGAGGATTGATAACATTGAATTTTTAGTAGACATAAGATTATGGTGATTTTTATTGAGGCAGTTTGTGGTCAACTAACTTAACATCATATTAACAATTTAAATGATATTGTTGCTAGTAAAAGTATAATACTGCATTCTATATTATCTTCCTTTTGGTTTTCCTATCTGTCCTTATAAAATATTTTGCTTTACAAGCAGCATTCATTGCTACATGGCTAACCTTCAATGAGGATTTTTTATTTATTCCTTCCTCTTGCTTTTTTGAAAAGATGATATACAACCCTGAATAATCCAACTTATTAAATATTGGAAGTCAAATGTGTGCTGTTCTTTACAGATTAACTTCCTTTCCCACCCTCTTTTTCTAAAGACTATCCCACAGAACATCAGTCAAATGAATCACAGACTCCAATTAGACACTGAGTCTTGAAGGGGAATATTGGTTCTGCATCAGATAACAAGAGGTGACGCAGTAGGTTGCTTTGTTTCCATATCCATTCCAAACAACATTTGGAATGATCAACGTTGAATAAGCAGTTAGTCTTTTATCTCTGCCCATACTTTTCACAGGTTTTCAGAGGTTTGATTAGTACATGAGGTATAAATAGTACTCTCTTCTGGTTGTTATCTTTTCAAAGAGCACAAATGTTTTCCATTTACTGTATTTTCCCCCAAGCAACATTTTATAACTTGATTCTGACCAGCATTGCTTATTTCTAATATAATTACTGGTGTCTACATTAAGTCTTCTTCTTTTGCTGTTTAAAACAGGATATAACCATGCAAACAGGTTGCTTCTCTGTCAGCTTTACACCAGCTCAGTAGTTACCAGTGTAGCCAGTTGCTTCTGAACCTATTTCTGCCTTCATGTCCTGATGTCTTAAATGGTTTAATCTAATGTTTCTCAACCTCTGCAACTTTAAGATTCTGGCTGGTGAATTGGAGTTGAAGTTACCATGGTTGAGAAACATTGGTCTTATTTTGCTAAGTATTGCTTGCATTAATTTACATCCATGTGAATATCCCCCAGTATAAAGATTGTGATTCTTGTATCTAATTTACATAACAGAAGGATAAAATAATTTGTTTTCTCTTTTAGACATGTAGAAATTATTGTCAAAGAATATTCCTTCATAAGCAACTTCTTTATGATAGTTTAAGCACAAATAATATCTTGTTGATGATCTTTTATGGAATTTGGTGAAGTTTATAATCCTGTTAAGCCAAAAATGTTATGACTATTGTGGCTGAAAAAGATTTGTGTTACTATTTTATTTATTAAAGCATTTATACATCACTTTCCACCTTATTAAAAAATGTTAGACACAATAAAAATACAAATGCTCAGAGGTGCAATAATAAACTATAATACAGTACAATGCAATGTGATAAAAACTATCAATCAAATTAAAGCCACTAAAGGAATTTATGGATTACTAGTAAATACTGTGGCATAAACATACATAGACATGAAGAATCTATATAGTTATCAAGAAAAGCCTTGAATTGTCCAATTTCCTTTTCCTATATAAGTAGGTTAGATTTTGACCACCAGTATTAAGCATTATTCTTTGGAGATGTCTGGGTTATATGCAGTGGTGGGATTCAGCCGCTTCGCACCGGTTCAGTAGAACCAGTAGCTACATTTTGTTGAGTTCGGAGAATCAGCTGAACCCATGCTGCTTCTGGAAGTCTCTTCTAGGCCTCAGAGGCCTGGAGGAGGTCTCCCACGCCTAGAATGGCCCACCAGAAGTACGTGGATGTCACTTCCGGAAGTCTGTTCTAGGCCTGGTGGAGGCCTCCCAGGCCTAGAACAGCCCACAGGAAGTGCACGGATGTCACTTCTGGAAGTCCATTCTAGGCCTCGGAGGCCCAGGCCTGCATCCATGCAGAGATCCGGATGTTCAGGTATTTGAATCTCACTACTGGTTATATAAATGGGAAAGAAAGAATTGTGTTTGTTTAATAACATTTTCTACTGTATATTGTCAACATTCCAAGAAAAGAGACCCTAATACTTTTATTTCCAACTGATTTAAATTATTGCTTTACTGTTACTCCTTTTCAATTATTTAATTATTCATTACACTTAATAGTTATTTAGTTTATTATTTTATTACCCTCATAGAGGCTGTGAGATTTAACATCCTAAAACATATATAATGTGGCTACCTGAAACTTACCTAGAAATACATCTTTAGTCCCATTAGTGTAAAATAAAATCAAAACACTTTTCTCTTCTCTCTCCCTGTTTCTCCCTCCCTCCCTCTCTCTCTCTCTCTCTTTCACACACACACACACACACACCAACTGTTTCGCTCCATATTGTTGTACTCTAGGTCAATATGTACATTAAAGACAGAAAAATCCAAGATTCCAAATAAAGCTGACCATTATCCCTGTATACTCATTTCTCTGTGTGTTTCTCTTTCTCACTGTACCATACACATTCTGTGTATAAGTGATCTACACAGTTTTTCCAGGCCATCTTTATAGTTTCATTGTGCCTGAAGCAAGAAGAGATAACAGCAAACCAAGCAGGGTTAGTGTAGGTATAACAGATTTTTGGAATCAAAAATGAAGCTTTAACACTTCAGTTCAGAGGAAAAGCATTAACAGGCAAACCTCTCCATGTCACAATGCTTGGGAGTGATGTTAACATCACTAATGTGCCATGTGTTATAAGCCAGAGGCACAAAACTGTGTGGGCAGCACTGGCAGATATTTACATTTAAAGGGACAGAAGTGACTTTTGGTGGGAGACAAATGAGCTGAAAGAACACTTGCCCCTTCCGGTGCCCCTTCCATTTGGTGTCTCTGGTGGACAGTTGTTTAGAGTTCCCCTAAGGCTGACCCTGCAGCTGAAGTATGTACAGAACAAGACTGCCGACTGTATGAAAAAGAGGAGCCCGAGGATCAGCCCCCCTAATCAACAGTGACATTTCCGTTTCCTGACACTGCCGAATGAGGAACACAGGGTCATGCAACTTAGGAAATTTAAATGCAAACCTGCCAATTAAGAAAAACTTATAGTTAGAAAGAATGTCACAAGAAAGAGGCACAATACATTTGAAAAAGAGTGGAGAAGTATTGGCAAGACAAATTTAGGAAAATAAAAAAGGAGCTCGGTGTGAGCCTGTGAATTCAGTTCATAGATTTAATCTGTGCATATTTTCTAGAACATATTGAGAAAAAGACACAAACTGCAAAACATGCTAAATTTTTACAAAGGTTTTAATTTAATTGAAGTGCATTAATTAACTTTCTGTCAAGCCAGATAAACTATCTTATCAATCACTCTGAATTATCAATCGTAAAATTCAAATCTATTCTAAAATAAAGGCTCAAAACTATTTTTCTTGCTCGATTGTTATTTAACTAATATTAGATGTAATTCATAAGCAATTTAGTTATAGCAACACAATTTTTATGTAATTTATTTATGTTTCTGGGAATCTGCATGGTGGTAATAATAATAATAATAATAATAATAATAATAATAATAATAATAATAATAATAATAATAATAATAATAATAATAATAATAATAATAATAATAATAATAATAATAATGGTGGTGGTGATGGTGATGATGATGATGATGATGATGATGATGATGATGATGATGATGATGATGATGAAGGGATCTTGGAGGTCATCTAGTCTAACCCCCTGCTCAGGCAGGAAACCCTATACCATTTCAGACAAATGGCTGTCAGTCTCTTCTTAAAAACCTCCAGTGTTGGAGCATTCACAGCTTCTGGAGGTAGGTTTTTCCACTGATTAATTGTTCTAACTGTCAGGAAATTTTTCCTTAGTTCTAGGTTGTTTTTCTCTCTCTGGTTAGTTTCCATCCATTGCTTCTTGTCCTGCCTTCAGGTGCTTTGGAGAATAGCTTGACTCCCTCTTTTTTGTGGCAGCCCCTGAGATATTGGAACACTGCTATCATGTCACCCCTCGTCCTTCTCTTCATTAGACTAGACATACCCAATGCATGCTGGCTGAGGAATTCTGAGAGTAAGTCCACAAGTCATAAAAGGGCCAAGTTTGAAGACCCCTGATCTATAATTAATACTTGCTTAACCTCAATTGGAATCACAATCTCAGTTGCTCAGTGAATTGGTTGAAATGCAAGTTACTCAAATAACTGCTTCACTCAACAGCCACAATGTTGGAACAGTCATTAAGCAGACAGAGTGAAAGAGCTACCTGATGGAGCTGAAATCCTCCCAGCAGGCAGCCTTTTCACTCTCACACATTCATGTAGCCTGCCAAAGGATTTCAGCAATTTATGTGCATGAAGGGGAAATCCTTCTGCAAGCTGCAGAAACAGAGTTGAAATCCTGAAGATACATAAGTTTCCAAAGTCCTAAATTATTAAAACTAAGATTTTGCTTTTCCCCATCTCACCTTATTGTATGAAAAGTTTAAGAACCATATTTTTGCTGTTGTATTTATGTTTGTTTATTTACAAACTCATATACTATTTACGTAAAACATTGTATCCTACGTTTCTAGTGTATGTACTCCACTCAGTGCAGCAAACAATAATTAAAGCCTACAAAATTAAAAGCATTTAAGAAACATGAAAAAAATTCAAAATTCACCAAATTATCTAATAAAAGCAATCTAATAATAGGTGATACAAGCAACAAATAATATCTTGAAGTAAAATGTTGTATTGCCTGCTGAGTGAATGTCTCACTAAAGAGAAGGGGGGAAAAGTCTTGACTAGCCTTGTGCCAAATGTATTTTTGTAATGTACAGTTGTTGCCATTTTTATTCACTTGAGCCAACAAAGAAAAAAATTTTTTTTAAAAAAAAACAAACCTCCTAAAAGAAAGAGAAAATAGAAAGAGAAAATGATTCACGAATCCCAAAGAGTTTACATGGATATTTGAGCTTAGTTCCACACATATGTACAATTAGAGAAGTTGACCACAAATTTAGTTGACTTATGTTGTTCATCCTACATTTGTTTATGGAGTTCATGCTTCATTTACTTACAGTTTTATTGTACTCAATAGGCATACCCAAATGAAGGGCCAGGAGATTTTCAAAATTTAGAAATATGTATTAAAAACATAGGTTTAGTTTAAAAAAGTCAAGATGGCAGCTTTGACAGTGCCATTGTAGCTCTGCTGTTGTTTTTAAGTGAGATACAATATAACACAGAAAAAAGCAGCTGGAGCTTCATTCAGACCATTATGGCTGCCTTTTTTTAAAAAAAAAACCTGACAGATTTCTGAAATAGCCATGTTTCAAGAAATCTTTTAAATACCAATATGGTCTTCCCTAAATATTCACAGTACTTTATTATAAACATTTCTAGTAATGTTACTATTAGTTTTGAAATGTTCAATATTATTAATTATTGTGGTGTTATTAAAAGCAACAGGATGTGTATCTTGAGAAATATTCCACAGAAAAATTATTGTACAAGTATTCTTTTTTTTTTTTTTTGAGTTTGTCATTAACAGCAACAGTAGGCTCCTCTAGGGAGTTTTCATATAAATGGATGTCCCAAAGAGCTTAGTGTTTAATTACACACTAGAAATTGAGAAAAGAATGGAGGAAACGCAGGCCAGCCATTATACTCCAGATGCAACTAATTAAATATATATATGACCCAGGTGTTTTGGTAGTAACAGGCAAGCCATGTGCAAAACTTCTACTAAAAATTTTGAAGAAGCATTTTCCTGGAGATGAACGAAACCGAAACCAAAAGCTGAACGAACAGTCAATTCTCTTTAGGCAGGACTGTTATTTCAGCTGCAAAGTTAGGATTGCACAGTAACTAAAGGATTCGTGATAAGCTTTGCTTTTGTATTACAAATGCCTTCTTTTTAGCAATACCTTGGAAATTTTAAACATCTTCAGAAAAGATAGACTGGCAGTTTATTTCTGACACAACAACAACAATATCAAAATGGACACTCCATAGGAAAAAAATCAGTTTTATATCTAAGAAGAATCTAGAATAGCAACATAGCAGACATTTTCAGTTCAGGCGCAGTGCTATCTAGACTCAGAACAAAGATGCAACATGTAAACAGTCCCTAGTCTTCATACATTTCTTGATACTCTATGAGTAAGAAGCAGTTTAACTTTATATTCTGACTGGTGGGGGACAGATAACAACATTAAGGAATTATCTTCCAATCCTTGAATCAACAGAATATATCAGCACAATGGTCCTGTCTTTATTGCCACTTTCTATTCTGCTTGCAAGAACAAAACCAGCAACTGGTGCCATCTTTCTTGATTTCATATGAGACAAATGAAGGAAAGTACATTCCTCCAACTTCATTTCCCTTCCCACAAAGCAGTATCTGCCTATGGGAAAACAATCAGCTTTCCCCCTCCAAAACATGGAAGAGGGCAGGATTGAAACTCCTTTCACAGTATGGAAAAGACAAGAACCTCCTTTCAATTCAATTACTAAAGAGTTGCAGTTTGCCTGCTGCTTCTGCTATCCAATTCAAAGTCCATTACAGCAATAATGTTTATAAAGATCAATGTTTTACCCCAACAGGGATTATCACTAGCATAATAACATATGTTCAACACTCTATGCTGTCACATTCAGGATTAGCTGTATCTTCTAAGTGGTCTTCAAGGGCAATCCTGTGTACAGTTTCTTACAGTAATCCATTCATGAGGTGACTAGGCCATAAGTTATAGCAATAGCACATAGACATATACTGTATACTGCTTCATAGTGCTTTACAGTCCTCTCTAAGTGGTTTACAGAGTCAGCATATTGCTCCCAACAATCTGGGTCCTCATTTTACCCACCTTGGAAGGATGGAAGGTTGAGTCAACCTTGAGCAGGTAAGAACTGAACTGCTGACCTGCTGGCAGCCAGCAATCAGCAGAATTAGCCTGAAATACTGCATTCTAACCACTCTGCCACCACAGCTCTAATTTTCTGAAGAGGGCCACAACTGTGCACAAAGTGTATGTGCTCAAAAGCCCTCATGGCTACAGCTGCCATGTTCTTCAAGCAGGAACTGTGATTCCAGGATGACCTCCAAATTGCATACCAATCTTGAATGGGGAAATACAACCCTATTCAAGACCAATGGTTGAAGATCCTCAGAGCTGTGGGGGCCAGATATTTGCAGCCTCTGAATCTTGTCAGGATTCAGACTGAATTTGTTCCTCTCTGAGAAAGGAAGAGGAAGAGGAGGAAGAGGAGGAAGAGGAAGAAGAGGAGGAAGAGGAGGAGGAGGAGGAGGAGGAGGAGGAGGAAGAGGAAGAAGAAGAAGAAGAAGAAGAAGAAGAAGAAGAAGAAGAAGAAGAAGAAGAAGAAGAAGAAGAAGAAGAAGAAGAAGAAGAAGAAGAAGAAGAAGAAGAAGAAGTAGTAGTAGTAGTAGTAGTAGTAGTAGTAGTAGTAGTAGTAGTGTGATCCCAATATACACTGGGCCTTTGATAATTTTATGTAGTCTATGAACTCCTGAGATATTGTAGATTCAAGTCCCCAAATGCTAATAGTCTCAATGTCTCTAAAACCAATCTGGCAACAAATCTAATAAGTCACTGTGCACCAGAAAGGTACCCCAGCAACTGTCCCATAGAGAGGTTCACTCTTGCTTATCCACAGAGCAAAACTTCTGAGGGCCCATAACAATTAGCAGATGATAATAGCTACTCCCCTTCCTCTCAATTGTATTCTTGGCTAATGACAAACACAAACCCAGGTGGACCTATTTTAGGCAGGGAAACTCTTCTGTCTGGGCCCTTTGGGGCCCCATACATACCAGATTTTCTGCCTCACCACAATCAAGTCATGGATGAAATCTGATTTATTACCAACCAACCTGATGTTGTGAGACAGTTGCCCAGGACTAGAGTCCAGGGCCACCAAGATTATGATTACCTAGCATGGGAGATGAACCCTGAGTACTGGATATTGGGATTACTCAGCATTCCTGATGTAACAACAACAACAACAACAACAACAATAACAATAACAATAACAATAACAATCCCATGACTGGGCCTGACTGGGCCCTATGGTTATGGGATTACCAGTCTTCAGATCGGTAGTGGCTTAGCCACCGTGAACCAACCCAGGCACCTCCCATCACTAATGATGAGAAGAAATAAAAAAAATCCCATACTGGATCGGTCGTCGCCTGGGTCAACAAGGACCGCATCAGATGCTATGGCTCCTGGACATCTGTCGAAAAATGGGCCACAGGGCTCAGTTGCTACTGCTGGGGAACCAGAGCGTACAACTGTAAAGCAACTGGAACAAAAGCGCAAAACCTGGACAACCGAAGAAAATCGAGAAATCATCCAATGCTACTACCAGGCAGAACCAACAGCCAGGGGATTTCAAAAAAGAATCATGCAACTGTGGAAGGAAAAACATCTGGAATGTGACGTAACTGAACAAGGACTAATGGATCAAAGACGTTACATCATCTGTAATAAAATTCTTACAGATGTGGAAATGCAACATCTAGAAACATTGGCTAAAAAGAAAACAAGTAATGATGATGAACAGGCTGAAAAAATTGTTCCAACACCTGAACAAACTGACCAACCAGAAGAAAAAGCCACCACACAGGATGAAGATTCTCCTGTGCAACAACTTGAAAGTGTAGAGCTAAGTGATCTAGTGAAAATGCTGAAAGAAAAGATTGAAAACCACATCAAAGAAAACACAGAAAGAAAAATACTGCCTGCCATTCGTGAAGTGCATAGCAAACGAGTGAAAGACCTACTAAATGCCGTGAACAACATTTTAACTTCCATCCCATCCAGCACACTGTATGAAACAAACCAACTAATGTACAGTACAGCCGCTGTTATAACTGCAGAATTGGGTTATAAAATGCCAAAAAAGAAACCCACTGGAACACCAAAATGGAAAATTCGACTTGAAAACAAAATAAAAAAAACTACGAGGAGATGTCAGCAAATTGAAATACTTGAAAGAAGGAAAACTAAAGAACGAAAAGCTGAAAAATAGTCTATACAAAAAATATAACCTGGAGGAAAAAACAATAACGGAAACCATGGAAGAACTAAAACAGCGTGTAATAGCAACAGCAAAGAAAATTGAAAGATATGAAGGATGAATAAAACAATATCGTGAAAATGTCCAGTTCAGAAAAAAACAGCACCTCTTCTATCGGTCACTTGATGAAAATCAAGTCCAAACTACTGTTTTCCCATGTAAAGAAAAAACTTTAAACTTTTGGAAAGAACTGTGGGAAAACCCAGTGGAACATAATAAAACTGCCTCCTGGATCAAAGATATTCAAAAACAAGCAACACAAAACAAAATGGAGAATATTGTAATAACCACCAATATGGTTGCAAAACAAGTAAAGAAGGTCAAGAACTGGAGTGCACCTGGCCTGGACGAGCTGCATGGATACAGCCTCCATCACTGCATGGCCACTCAGTTTGATGAAATGCTTCAAAATGCCACAAGTGAAGAATGGTTAACAGCTGGTCGAACATACTTGATAATGAAGGACCCAGAAAAGAGCACAGAACCAAGCAACTACCGCCCAATTACTTGTCTGCCAACAACGTTCAAACTTTTTACAAGAACACTGGCAAATTCAGTATTCAGTCATCTGATGGAAAACAGTCTGTATCCAGTAGAACAAAAAGGAAATTATAAAAAATCAAGAGGAACAAAAGATCAGCTACTCATTGACAAAATGGTATTTAAAAATGTAAAACGACGGAAAACGAACTTAAATATGGCGTGGATTGATTACAAGAAGGCATTCGACTCATTACCCCACAGCTGGATTAGTGTGTGTTTGGAAAACTTTGGAATCAGCAAAAATATCTGTACATTTTTGAAAGCAAATATGCAAAAATGGAAAACAGTCCTAACAACAAATGGGGAGAACATTGGTGAAATCAACATCAGACGAGGAATTTTCCAAGGGGACTCACTTTCACCACTACTGTTCAACATCGCATTAATTCCATTGACAATAATCTTACGAAACACAAAACTGGGATACCACATCTCAAGCCAGCATGGCAAGATAAACCATCTACTATACATGGATGATTTAAAACTACGCGAAAAGCCACACTGAATTTGAATCAATACTCAACGCAGTTCAACTGTTTAGCAGCGACATCAGAATGAACTTTGGACTTGGAAAATGTGCTATATTAGAGGAAAAATGGGAAAAATAGAAGGAATAGAACTGGGAAATGGAAGTATTGTGAAAGTACTAGAAAAGGATGACGGTTACAAATACCTAGGCATATTGGAAGCAGATAACATATTGAATGAAAAAGTCAAAGAGTCAACGCAAAAGGAATACATCAGGAGAGTCCACAAAATATTAAAATCAAAGCTGAATGGTGGAAACATAATTAAAGCCATTAATACATGGGCAGTTCCAGTGATACGCTACCCAGCTGGAATTATCAACTGGACTTTGGCTGAACTGGAAAACCTAGACCGGAAGACGCGTAAACTTTTGAATATGCACCACGCTCTACATCCACAAAGTGACATCGACAGGTTGTACCTGCCAAGAAAAATAGGGGGCAGAGGGCTATTGCAAATCCACTAAACTATAGAAGAAGAAAAATGAAGGTTGAATAACTATGTGAATCAAAGTACAGAAAAACTGCTGCAGGCTGTGAAAACAGAGAGCACTATAAAAATAACAGAAACAAAGGCAGAATATAAGGAAAAACGGCTGGATGACAGATTAAATAGATGGAAAACCAAAGCTTTGCATGGACAGCATTTGAAAAACATTGAAGGAAAATGTGATAACAACTTGACATGGGCATGGCTTAAGATGGGAACCATCAAGAAAGAAACGGAAGGCTTAATACTGGCTGCTCAAGAACAAGCATTACAAACTAATGCCATGAAAGCGAAGATACAAAAATCCACTGACAATCCAAATTGCCGACTTTGCAATGACAAAGTTGAAACTGTTTCACACCTAATCTGTGAGTGCAGCAAAATCACACAAACTGATTACAAATCTAGACATGATCGAGTTGCTAAATTAATCCACTGGGCATTGTGTAAAAAATACGACTTGCCTGTGTCCGAAAAGTCGTGGGAACACAGGGTGGAAAAAGTTGTTGAGAATGAGAGGGTGAAGATCTTGTGGGACTTTCGAATACAGACAGATCGCCATTTGGAACACAATACGCCAGATATCGCAGTTGTAGAGAACCGAAGCGTACAGCTGATTGATATTGCTGTACCAGGAGATGCCAGAGTCGAAGAAAAAGAACTGGAAAAAATTACGAAATATCGCGACCTGGCCATCGAAACTGCGTGATTATGGATGAAACGTGTAACAGTGGCACCCATTGTCATCGGGGCACTGGGAACTATGTCCAAAAACTTTGCAAAACACATCAAGAAACTGCAGCTTCCTGCAATAACTCCAGCAATGTTACAAAAAACTGCGCTACTCGGAACATCTTACATTTTAAGGAGGTACCTGGTTGACACCTAGGATGCTGGTAGCAACCTGTGTCAACCATCAGCACCAGCCAATTTGAATGTTCAGTTGACTGAGGTTCATGTTTAATGAATAATAATAATAATAATAATAATAATAATAATAATAATAATAATAATAATAATAATAATAATAATAATAATAATAATAATAATAATAATAATAATAATAATAATAATAATAATTAATAAAGTTGGAAGGGACAGAGGTCATCTAGTCCAACCCCCTGCTCAGGCAGGAAATCCTATACCATTTCAGACAAATGGTTGTCCAGTCTCTTAGTAAAAACTTCCAGTGTTGCAGCTTTCACCGCTTCTGGAGGCAGGTTGTTCCACTGATTAATTGTTCTAACTGTCAGGAAATTTCTCCTTAGTTCTAGGTTGCTTCTCTCCTTGATTAGTTTCCATCTGTTGCTTCTTGTCCTGCCTTCAGGTGCTTTGGAGAATAGCTTGACTCCCTCTTCTTTGTGGCAACCCCTGAGATATTGGAACACTGCTATCATGTCCCCCCGCGTCCTTCTCTTCATTAAATTAGTTCTCAAGTGCCCCCTGTCCTCGGGTTCCCACCATATTTTCCTCTGCCTGCCATAGTCCTAATGTTCCTGCCTGTCCTTTTCCCCAAATTCTGTCTGACTCCCAGGCTGGACATCCATCAATCATTCTCACAGACACACCGATGCTCATTTACACTTCATGTACAAGTAAGAGTTTCACTTAATATGCTTGTTGTATAAGCATTTTATAAAATCAGTATTTTAACAAATGCCTATTTCAGGATCCAATCAGTCACTGGGACCAGAGATTTAGTCTTCTGAGCTTTCGGACTCATGCTTAAGCCCATCCTCAGGGAACTTCCCTTTCTTCAAAATGTATCAAGTAGAAGACTGAACTTCTGGTCTTGGTAACCAATCCAGACTGGATCCTGCAATATTATCTTGGGACACATATATTTGCTTTTATTTGTAATGCTTATTTCCTTTGTAAACGTTTAGCTATTTGTTCTGACTTGTCAGGGAAATGATGTCACTGGAAGGGAGAGGTAAGGTAGCAAGTAGGGCCAGCAGTCATCAAAGCGAAGCCCTGTTGGGTTTTTCAATATTCTCTATAATCACCAAGGAGAAAAGAATGCTTGGTTTGTGATTTTTTTTATACATTACTCATAGAGGTAATTTTTATTATAATTTCTTGATAAGAATATTCATATTAAGGATTGGTCCTTGGCATCCAAGAGTGTTATTTGGTCACATTTTTGTAAATGTTGGCAATTGAAAAATGATTGTTCTATTAGAAAACCAAAAGACGCAGACACAATCAGAAAAAGAAAAAAAAAAAATTTAAAATTAAAAGATGTGTAATGTAGCAGCATAACATTAAGAAGAGAGAATAACACTGAAGATTGACAAGTGTTTTGTGTCTAAGTAATTCCAACAAAGGTGAAAATGAATTTCCTGTCATTCTGAACTTAACTGAGTCTGTAGCATGCAGCCTATTATAATATGAGAGAATTTTGAAAGGTTATCAGTCAAAACGCTGATGACATGCAGATATAAATAGCTGATGATGCAGTTATCTTGAAGTAAGTATTTATTTCAGCACATTGTGCCTCATCAGGTTTTTATTTCTAATATATGACAGAAACTGAGAAATCTACTTGGTGGCATCACAGAAAGCTATTAACATCCAGAAGTTAAAAAAAAAGTGAGTGCCCAAATAGAATTGAACACCATGTCTGATTCATCCAGGCCAACAAATCTGAGTGAGGAGAAACAGGCAATAACATTTGCAAACTATAACTCAAAAAATTGATCACTTTAGTTTTAAAGATAACAATAGCAATAAGTAATCACTGTTACCTCTTCTGGTAGAAAAAGATACAGTTGCATCTGCTGTCTTTGAGACTACTAGGAATGGCTTTAATTTGTCCTTGTACATTGCAGATGATTGAAAAGTAAATCTTGATATCTCAAGGTGTTAACTTGTTCAGTGCAGGAACCATTTAACTTCCAGCTAGAGATCTGATTATGTACCTTTTGATAAAGACCACCTGTTTTTGTTTTGGTGTAGTTGATATCCAGTATTTCCTTTGAACAATATAAGCCAACATAGTAGAGAGGATAATCATATCATCAGCATAGAGGAAAACCATAATAGATCTATCCCACTTGGGAATTGAAATTGATGCTATTTCAGAGCCTGAGTTATGTGGTTCATATAAAGACTAAAAAGAAGGCCAGATAAAATACTCCTGCTTAATCCCTATCTGAATGGGAACTGGAGCAGAAAATCCTCTGAAAGTGCACATCTGACCTGCATTGAGGTGTTCTCACGCAGCATTATGATCAGAAAAAAGTGATGGTGGTCAATCGAGATGGCTGTCAATTTTGTTCAAAGACTAACCCTGGGGATTACATCAATAAAGGCTCCATAAACTACAAAAGTAGTAAGAGTATGTTCCATTAGATGATGTAACACTATGCACAAATTGAGCGTTGATCAACCTGACTGAATCTAACTTATTCCTCTGCCAATATATTTTCTTGTATCAGTCTAATTTCCAATAAAGATGCCCATCATATGATTTGCTAAATAGTCTTAAAAGGATAGTGAAAATTTGATGGGTAAAATTTATCATCTTTCTTATAAATAGACACTGTGATTGAAGAGGTTCCATCTTTGTCATCTTGATGGAATGCTCAATTCAGTATGAGTGAATAAGGAAGCCAGTACTTGAGCCAACCAATAAAAAATTAATATCTTTAATAACTCGTATGCACTTCAGTCCCTCCCCCCACATACTGTATATACATACAGTTGTATTACCATTTTTTAATTGCCATTGCAAGGCAAACGTAGAGATTTCAGAGGGCCAATATGGGATGCACAACAGTAAATTAAGCAAAAATTAACGTTGACTTAGATAAATAGGTTTATTGCCCAAAGTTAGGTCTTGTAAAGAACAAGCTACAAAATGCAGAATGCACTTTTTCAAGCTTTCTAGTTCAACCTTTTCCTTTTAGATCTTTTAATATTTTTTCATATCTAATACAATGCCCTGCTAATGTTGGCTATTGATCTTTCTATAGACCTTTCAGCTAGTTTAATCTTCGGCTTCTATATACAAAAAAAATAATTTCAGATTAATTTTAATATTCTTAATTGCTGTTTGAATCAAGGGTACAATATTCAATTAGGCTAATCTTTCCTGATGTGATAATCATATAACCTGAATAGAAATGGAAAAACTGAAAGGATTTCTCAAGTTCACTGAACTATTTGACAGAATAATCCGTGTACATGGAAATCTTTCTATTCCATTCAGTATATCAGAGCATTAGAAATTTGTCACAATAAAGGAGAGGCATGATCATTGTCCATCTGAAAAGTCAACTTCAAAACCAATACTTTTATTGTTTAAACTGGAGGATGGCAACACAAAGTCAATGATACTCACCCTATTACTATTTCAAAATGTGAATATCCTTTGTGGTCCCTTTCAACAAAACCGTTTATAATAAGATCAAATCTAATGCTGATTTGGTCCATAGTATAAATGAGGAAGTCTGACTTTTGGGTCAAGAACAACCAATATTAAATGAGAATCAAGAGCTTCACCATTGGGCCCATCATAATGTAAATTCATTAGCCTGTAGTACAATGAAATAGAACATGCCAATATCAAATCCCCTAAAAAAATCTTAGTTATCATTAATTGGACTCAGCAGTCAAGAAGATGGGAGACAGACATTAAATATAGAAAAGCTGTAGTAATCAACTTTTAAGCAATTGCTCAGTAAGATTATATGTCTCTAAAACTACTTTCTACCAATATGCTGATGATGCTCAATTGCATTTCTTCCTACAAATTCACAATTGGATCTTGAAATATTCCCCAGATCTCCAGACTGTAAGGGACTAGTTGTAGAAGAATAGGTTGAATTGAATTCTAACAAGATGGAACTGGGACTGAACTTCAAGAACTGGGTGATACATCTACTTTTGCATTAATTACACTTCCTTTTACTTTAAGAGTATATTTTGAAAGTCTTCCTGCAGTCAGCACTGATAATGAACAGCCAAATAACATCTGTAGCAAAGGAGTGTTTGTACAGTATCTGGAGTAGGGAGAAACATGTTACCAGATTTGATTATTTATGAAATTTATCTGACTACTTGAAACCAACCAGGGTGTAGGTGGCTTACAGTAATACATGTGTGTTACATCAAGATTGATTATTGCAGTCTAGTATTTCTGGGGTAACCCCTGAAAACCCCTCACAATTGGCAGCTGGCCCAGAAAGTGAACCTAAACAAACAGAAATCAAATATAAATAAAAAGCGTAAAATACAGATGAGTAAACAAGTGATCAAAAATGTCATGAAGGGATTACAATTTTCCAATATATCATTAATTACTTATGAATAATTGGATATATTATATCATTTTAAAAGTTTAAGAATTATTATTAGAATTTGAACTGAGAATACCTATTGGGAACCATAGAAAGCAAAATATAAATCAGCCACTGAAATTGTAACCTACGATAAATGTAATTGATACTGAGAATCTATTCTAATGTAATCATGTCATAGTTAGAATATAGGTTCCATAAACATAAACTCAAATACGTAGTACAAATCCATGTATTAAATTCTAGTTTAGGAATAGTTTCCAGTTTAAACTGAATTCTATATCAGATTTATTTTTATGGTGTGATGTTATTTTGATTAACAAAGTACAATCATACAATTTGTTAACTATTTTTCTAAGGAGGGAATGAAGCAACCTTTTCTGCGAGAAAGTTATATAACTTTGCAGCAGTTAACACATAAAAAGCTATTTCAGTATACTTTGAAGGGACATATGATAGTAACCAAAAGATAATTATGCAAACTATATGGAAGTACTATCCATTTTGCAGAACTATCAGAATGTACTGTTGGAAGTGCCACATCACACAATGTTGTAACAAAAGAGTACAGAGTAGAGCAATTATGGGGCCTGCAGGATAAATTGTACAAGGAATGGTTAAGGGAACTAGGTATGTCTAGCCTAATGAAGAGAAGAATTAGGGTGTCATGATACCTATCTTCAAGTATTTAAGGGCCTGTCACAGAGAAGTGGGGGCTACTTATTCTCCAAAGCTCCTGAGGGTAGGATAAGAAGAAATGGTTGGAAGATTACTAAAGAAAGATCCAGCTTGAAACTAAGGAGAAGCTTCCTGACAGTAAGAACCAATAGAACTGACTGACTCCTGGAGTTTTGGGTACACCATTGCTGGAGGTTTTCAAGAAAGGATTGGAAAACCATCCATCCAGGATGATATAAGGTGTCCTGCCATGGGCAGGGGGTTGGACTGGAAAACCTCCAAGATCCCTTCCAGCCCTATGATTCAATGATTCTATAACTACCCATTTGCTTTCCAAATACAATTCAGTGTGTTTATTTTAGTATGCAAAGACTTAGATGTTTAGATCTATATTATTTGCAGAATTCACTAATTCCATTGTCCTGTGCTCTGTGGTCTTCACTTGGATGCCTGTCATGTTTTCTGCTTGGACATGTCCAAGATAGATGATACATTTCTGCTTTTCTGGTGGTGGGGACTTTCTACACAATAAATTGCTACTGAAGTTGAGTAGGTACTCTTTCCTTATTAAAATTTAAGCAGAAACTTTAATTTTTTTAAAAAAAAAATCCTACAATCTTAAAGGGCTACTTTGTTGTGATGTCATTAAAGGAACTTTTTAGATTAGCTTTACAAAACTCCATCTCTTCCCAATGGGAAACTGCTTTACTTCAGTGGACGTTTGAACATGCACAGAATTCCATTGTTTGCAAGGAAAATTCTGGAAGAAAGGCTTTACATCATGCAAAATGCTCCATCACAGAGAAATGCACTATCTGGTGCATCAAGTACAGTAGATGACCTGCCAGATAATGGGTACCTTGGGTGTCTGTAACATAAAGCACCCAACACAAATCACACCTGTCTCATGCAGTCAAAATATATCTATGGACCTACCTCTTTTTCTCATTCTTGTTCTCTTCATGGTGGTTGCCGTAGCTCATTTTCCTGAGTGCTGGAGGAGCTCAGTGTAATAGCAATCCATGGCAATAAAGGGAAGACATACAAGGAATGTCAGAAAGAAGCAGAACAACTAGGAGAGGAAAAGAGGGAACAGAAGGAATGAAATAAAGAGTGCGATTTAATTGTATAATTGGATGAATGAATTAATGTATTTGTTTTAATAATAAATGTAACAATTCTATGGATGTGATTCTGGGAACCTGAAATTTCTTTTTCATTGGAAACTACTTTTGCCATTTATGTTATAAAAATGTGTTTTGATATGTCTTGGTTTAATATATTTGGATAAAAGTGCTACCTAACAAAGAGGGACTGTTGGCCTTAAGCATTAACAAAATATTTAAAATCATTGCAGCGTTTAAAAACCCAAGAGAGCACATTTGGATTTCCAGAAATATTTTGTGTGACTACATATTAATTACTAAAATACTGTAAGACTTATCTCAGTGCAATACTGTCATCACTTGATACAAAGTCAGATACTTTATAAGAAATTTAACATCTGGCAATAAGAATGTTCTAATGAGTTACTTTTTAAAGAATTGCCTACCTGCTGGATGGAGTTTAAATCCACTTAGGCACATTAAAACTCTTCTGGATTGTTTGAAGGCATTTTTATATGAAAAATAGGTCAAGCTGTAAAAAGGCATTAACACCTTTAGAAAAAGAGAAGCACATGAAATTACTATTTTTTTTTATCAAAGACAAGAGTTGGCATAGATGAATGTAGAACTAGTATTTCTTTGCAGAAATGAAAGGTCTAGCTGTCTAGATTATCTGTTTGTTAATTAAATCCTCAACTGTGAGACAATTTTCACAAGAACCTGGGTTTAATTTATTTGAAAGGGAACCACTTCAGTTATATGGACTTGAAACCTAAATTTTGAACATAATTTAGTATTCAAGCCATGACATTCTTGTAATAAACATACGAATATAAGAGTAGGGTATATTGTAGGCCAGGAGGATCCTTAATAAAGGCAGCACAGTTGTAGATTGTCTGCAAGATTCTCAAACCAACTAGTATACAACTTCACCAGTGTTTTAAATCAGTGTAACTCTCTATTCAGCAATGTCAGTGAAAGTGTGCACTTTCTTTGCGTCTCAAATTCAGAATTGGAAGCTATGCTTCCACCATGCTCTGATTTCCCCAACTTTCAAGACAGAAAGAACATCTTAGTTAATTAAAGACCAGTAAGTCTTTTCACAATGTTTATGTTGCCTCATTAATGAAGTCTACCAAAGTCTTCTGTACCATCTTTTAGGTAATATCAAATGAATGAAACCAATCCTCTCATAATAAAATAAACTGTATCTGCTTATGTGTTTATTTAAATTTTACAGAAATATCTTAATGATTTTATTTACAAATTACTGACAGTGAAAGCAACAAAGAAAAATGAAAAATGACAACTTCTGGTGCACTCAACAACTTTTTTAAGTTTCTTAATGAAATGGCACACTTCGAAAGAATGGCCATAAGATACAATTATCTACTTGTGAACCATATAGAGATTTAGCATTCCATCTCAAAACAAAACCCTAATTAGGAACTGCAATTCTAAGGTTTTTAAAAAGAAGCAAATAAAAGCAAATAAAATTAGCATAACTTCTAATTGGGACAGTGGATAACTTGTGCTTTCTAACAATTTGTAATTTCAGCTGATTTAAGAATCATAAATTGGGGTGAGAAGTATGCAATTAGCATTTGTTTAAATGATAGCAATGTGCTGTAAATAAGATTCTTAATTGGGTTTGCAAGATTAAAATTCAGGCTTCTTGCTTCTCTCCCCCCACACCCTGCCAAATCAACACCTTCTTTCTAGAGTTGCAATGTGGTATATTCACAATACTACCTCTAAATGAATGTCAACTTGTTTTACCTCGACTGGAGCCGATCGATACTTTATTAGGCTGAATTGTCTTGTGCCCATGCAACCTTGAAGCTGTGGCTTAATTACCACCCGTATTATGCAGTGGCTGCAAGAGCTGGGCTCAGCTGTGTCCATTCTGAAGAAAACTCACACACATTTACCTATGTTTAGGAAATATATATTACAGACTGAAGCTATGGAATATTTGATGAGTTAACTTTCCTGAGGATGCCAACTTGTTTTATAATGTAAAGGTTTCCCAAGTCACACCTTTAAAAACTTCCAACACTTTCACAACACTTTGGGTAAGAATAGTAGCTGCAATACACTAGTGTTTATTTCTCTGACTTTTATTAGCTCATTTAAAATTATTTTGAAATTAGCAGAAGACAAGAAACCAACAATATTCATCAGGAAAGAAAAGATGGAAAAGTGCACATTACAATCATGACAAATGACATCTCTCATCTCAGAGTCATGTTTCCTCACTAGACTGATTTGTCATCCTCATTTTTGACATTTTTCATCTTGCTATGAAATCACATTGACAGAATAAGATATTTCTGCACTTAGGAGTGGACTACGCAAGATGGCTCCTTGCCTCCATTTATTTTTTGTTTTATGGCTACACATTTTGATTTGTAAGCTCTTCAGTGCTCAAGTCACAATTCCCTTCCATTTGCAAAATGAAAGTTTATTCTGTACTGGGCTTGTAAAACAGCAATGTGGTTGTGTTAATATAAAAACAGTTTATTGCAAAAGGAAAGTTGCATCACGTGTTCAACTTGGTTTCCACTGGGGAGGAAGGCCTATTCTAAAATGAAGAATAAAATTATTCACTCAAGCTAGAGACTGGCATTTCCACATATCTTGAATGAGCAATTTCAGAACTCCTGAACACTACCTATGTTGGTTGAAGATTATGGGATTTGTATTTAAAATACTCTAAAGTAAATTTGGAATTTAGAAATGTGTAGGTAAGACTGGAAATTTGTAGGTAAGACTGTGCTGAGTAAAAAGGAACATGCAGAAAGCAAAAAAAATATGGCTGTTGTAGAATAGAGTTGGATAATACAGTCTCCCAGAATCTTATTTTGCCACCTGGCATGCTAAGATTGTAACAACATGGAACTACTTTCTAGGTTTGGGGATAGTTTTTACAGGAGAAATTAAAACTGCTTGCCTCTGGGAAGTCTTCTTCTACCACACTTTAACACCCCCAAATAACAAACCAACAAAAAAATCTTTCACAAATCTGTCACCATATGGCTTCCTACATGCTTCAGACATTTGGAAGGATGATCATTCAACAATTGCTTATAATAGTGTGGAAACTGTTGACAGTGATTGGATAGTAGAAGATTTAGAACAGACAAAATGAAGTACTTTGTCACAGAATTCATAGTAAACCTGTGGAATGTACTAGTACAAGTTTTGAACTAGAACTCTGACAATCCTATGAATGAAACACCTATTAAAGCTGTTTTGCAGAGTAACTCATTCACTAATTCAAAGCTTTACCTCCCCTAGCTTCTGAGGCATCTTTCAGGAGTTCCACTTGAGAGAAAAGGTTTCTTTACTAGTCAGAACTTCAAGATTCCAACATTATATGAAGCACCTTGACAGAAATGTTATGTTGGCTCTTTACCTCAATAAAAAGTATCATATCACCTCTGCAGTACAAAACACCAACATCAGAAGCAATATTCTCTTTAGAACTCAGAAATTTTTTTCAATTCATATCCTGTTTGAAGGATTATCATAATCAGCTGATCTAGTTAGCCATTTTAGGAACAGAATATTGAACTACAGGTAGTTATGCCTTTGATCTATTGAAGCATGGTTCTTCAAATATTGCTAAATTCTTAAAATACATAAAACACTTTGTTTGCTATAATTGGAAATAATTTTTGACTCATGCAAATGAAATGCATGGGTCAGCTGCAATAGTTTCAACTTGTCTTTACATTTTGTATGTCCTTTTCTTTTTATGCTGCTATGTATTTCTACTCTATTTAATGTTTTAGGAAACTGCATGTTAATTATTTATTATTTTATTATTGTAGAAGAAGAGGAGACTGAGCTGGAAGATAGAGTTAAATATGTCACCAGTTTAGTTGCATTTTGGGTGCTCAACAACTGGCTCAAATTTATTGTCATTTTCAGCATCCTGTGGTCATTAAATATGCCTGCTAAACAAACTCCTGCAATCTCCTTTCCCCCAAAATCTGATACAATTTAACTCTAAATCTATGCAAATCAAAGTTTTTTTGGGGAAAGCATAAACTACAATATTTATTGAATCAATGAAAAATAGTTTGGAAAGATGGACTATGGAAAAATGAAATTTACTATGAAATTTGTGGATACTTTAATAACTTCAACATCCATGGTTTATTGAGTGTATAAAGTATAGTTTTATGATGAACCTGGACTTTTTTGTTCTTTTTTTCCTCAACTACTTCCTGGCTTAATTTGCTATTCCAATGAATGATCTCTAAAAGCATATAGAAAGATTTGTAAAGATAATTTTCACTTATAATAAACTCTGTAATATTATTTGTGAAACCTTGCTGTTAATTGAACTACAACTTAGTTAAGGAATAGAAATTTTTTTAAAGATGACTTTTCAATTTGTCTTAATTTTTTTGAGGATTTTAAGAATTTTGGATCTGTGGTTTGGAAATATTACAAACAAGGTAATTTCCAGAAGGAAATCATACCTTTGTTTATAAAAAGAAAGAGGCTTGGACTCAAGATTTTTTTGGTAATCATGGCAAATAACCTCCATCAGGAAAAAAAAAAATATTGTTACACCCATTGAGGAAGTTAGTTTGCAAGTGGGTACAGACTATAGCTTAACACATACTGGAACAACTAAATACTAAGACAGAGGACCCAATTGACCAACAGATCCAGCCAACGGAAAAATCAGAAAAGGGTGTGACAACATTGAAAATGGAAAAGACTTTTTACATAAATCAGAAGAAATTTGAGGAAAAGGAAGAAGAACAGATTGAATGGAAGATAAACCTATCAGGACAATTGTGGGAAATTGGAGTAATAGGGAGGTGATTTAATGAATACAAATAGGCTAGTTCTTCCAAAATAACTGTAACCAAATGGTCTTTCTTATTCCAAATAATACATATAATAATAGATGGAGAATTGTTTGAGGATTCAAATGTACTGACATGGAAGGTCAGTTGGCAAAGGAAGAAAGCCAGAGTAAGGCTGAAGGAAACTAGGGTTTTGATCTATTAGAGGGGATTTTATACTACTGATTAGAGGGTTGAATATGGTGAAAAATAGATAATTTTTAGAAAATAAAGTAACATTATAATTGAATAGGTAAGATGTGTAATAAGACTAACAGACTTTTGGTTTAATATGGTAGAAAATAGATAACTTTTAGAAAATAGAATAAGATTATATGCAAGTAGATAAGATGTGTATTTAGAATATTAGATTTTGTTATGAAAAGGGAAAAATGTAGAAGTTGATATGAGGGAAACTTTAGTCACCTAAAGCTTGGAAATTATAAATACCAAATGTTAATTTGAATATTGATGGGAAATTAAAGCTTGGGAAAAAAGCAATAACAGGACATTGATTGTATATAAGGATTGAATGCAAACACAATTAAGATATGTATAAGCTAAAAATTATTGATAAATGTAACAAAGATGGTTTTTACCTAGTTGATAATAATAATAACTATATTAGCCTAATATGAGATAGTAGATATTAAGGGAAAAAGAGAGGAAATATCTGATGTTGTAACTTGAGCTTTGTGCTAAAGATTTATGTGTGTTATTGAATTATTGATTACCCAGTCACCACGTTGCTTTTTAAATGTTTAATTGTAAAATTAGAAAACTAATAAAATATTTTTTTAAAAAAGGAAAAAAAAATATTGTTACACCCCATTGAGGATGTTAGTTTGCAAGTGGATACAGACTATAGCTTAACACATACTTACTTTAATATATTTTTAACAAAATGTTTTGGGGAGGTTGGTGGGCTTCTATGTTTTTCTTTTTCTTTTTTTACTGTGGATAGGGCACCCAATACACTTTGCCTATTTTTCTTGCTTCAAAGTGGTGAGATTTGATGGTGAAATGTAATACAGAGTCATGGGAGGTAGGGAGTCTTTCCCAAGGAGCAAAGAGGCAGCTCAGCATAGACTCTTTGGTATTCAGGAAGAGAACCAGGGTAGACCCTCTCTAACCTTTCACAGACTATATCTAATAGTTATGCAGATTTGTGTTTTAGTCTGACATGATTCCTGTCTATAGGTGAGCAACAATAAAGAAACTACTCTGCAGTAACTCTTTATATCATTCTTGGTTTCTTGTGCCTGACAGACTCCATCTCACAACTGTCGACTGTTTCCTCTTCTGCAGTTTGCCATATTTTAGTGGGTATTGCATCAATTCCTGTATCCTCCTGACTTGGCATTGACAAGAGTACTGATAAAACTTTATTTTCTTGTGCTACAGGTTCTTTCAAATAGAGAGTATCTTCTAAGATATCTTGGATGTTGACATCTTTATTGCATAGTGTTTCAATATACTCTTCAATCTTCCTTTAATTTCCTTTGGATTGGTTACTATCTATCCATTGGTGTTATTTAGCATGCCAATCTACTAGGAATTAAAACTGGGATCCTATGCATATCAGTATCCTAATGAGCCCAATATGACTTTTTCTTTGAGTATCTCTCTAACTGTGCAACTGAAATATGATAGTTCATTTACCAAAAATTTGTGAGATGGAGTCTGTTAGGCACAAGAAACCAAGAATGATACAAAGAGTTACTGTAAAGTAGTTTCTTTATTGTTGCTCACCTATAGACAGCAATCATGCCAGACTAAAACACAAATCTGCATAACTATTAGAGACTTTATATACAGTAATGTGCAAACTATTATACAATATCCTCAAATGCTGAAAAAGGTGGAAAGAAAGAGAAGAGGACAATCAGCAATAAGGTGGATGGACTCTTTTAATTGATGATAGATGCTCTATTAGAAGATTGTAACAGAGAAAATTTAACTATACGGTTATTAAAACTCAACGCCAATTTGATGGCAAATCAAATCAATCAATGTAGTTTTATATCATGACCTACATTTGTAAAATAATCTTATCTTACATATAATTTAAGACATAAAATTACATTTCTGTTGATTATATTATTATAGCCAGCATTACTCATAGATATGCATACATTAGCAATTCAACTAAATTGTGAAAAAAAACCTGATATGATTTTGAGAAATCTTTTTAAAAGGCAACAAATTTATGGAAAAAAGACAAGGCATACAAATGTCACATCTCTCAGAGATAGGAAGTGCAGAGGAGTGAAGATTTAGGAAATAAATCTTGGTGATATAGGCATGCTCAATCTTTTGTATGCTGCAAAATTAAGATTCTACATTCTTCTTTATAGCTTTCAAATATTGGATTGCAGGTTTCTTCCTTAGACTATTTCCAAATTCAATTAGCAAGCACAAATGTTTGAGGCAGAATCTAGCACTTTGAGTCCAGGGAATGATTGGGATCCAGAGATGTATCTGACACAAAGCAGACCCTAATCCAAGGGATTAAAACTTGTGGAAAATATATTTCTCCTTTTTATTCCAAGTTCTACATTGGATATTTTACTTTCACTATACTACATGTCAGGATCAACCATCAACAATAAATGAAAAAGCAGTCAAGAAATATGCCAATCTAGCACTTGGTAGAGCAGCCATGAAGGCCTTGTAAAAGGTATTCAAATGTGTCAATACCTGGAAAGATCAGAATTGTACAAGCCATCATACCCCCTTTTCTTACCCTATGGAATTGAAAGTTGGACTTTAAAGAAGCAGGATATGAAGAGTATTGATGGCTTTAAACTTTGGTGTTGGAAAAGACTCCTGGGAATACCATGGACAGCCAAGAAAACAAACTGATGGAGAACATTTATCTATGTGGTTACAAGGAGCTGAAAATGACTTGATGGCACATAATCAATTAAACATTACATACATAAAAAATGCAAACTTCAATTAATTCAAATATTATTCATTATTCAAAATATTGAAAAAATGGCTGAAATCTTCTAATGTTCATTTTCTCCTTATGAGATCTCAATAATTTCCGATTAGAACATAGGTTGTTTCAACATCATTAGCAAGATCACATGATATCTCATGGGTGCCAAAGTCCTGGGTGATTTTGTGGTTTCTCAAGGTTTTTGTAGAGTGGGCTGCTCACTTCACTGGCAACATCCCATGATGGTATCCAACACCTGAAATATTGCTGATCCCTATTTTACACATTTGTTTGGCTTTCCTTAAGTGTCAAATTAGGTCATATATATGTAATGCAATAAGTCCCTGGTTCACTTCTTGAATTTTTTAATTAGAGCTGGAAAAGACCACCAGCTGAAACTCTGAACAGCCATTACAAATAAACATTGGACAAATTTAAAATACCCTACCCATTACAAGGCAACAGTGTCCCTAAGTAATCCTTCATTTCTCTAAACCACTCCCTCCCTGGCAGATAATATGTCTATAAATTGCCATCCCTATCAATAGCAATGAAATGGCCCCAGCAATCTAACACCTAAGGGTCACTTGCTTTTATTTTACCCTAAAATGCACTGGCTATGAGCAAAGACTCCTCCTTTGTGCTCATCCATAAAGAATCTTTTGCTACCATCTGGAAAACATTCCTCTCCTCCTCCTTCTCCCCAACTATCTACTTTTTTCAGATGGAATACAAAAGATGCTGCACAAGCCATTTGATTGAAGTCACTGTTATATATAAGTTGTTTAAAATTACCAAGTTATTTTTCCAAATTAATGGGAACAAAACCTATCTGCCAATGAAGGCATCAGAGTACAAAATGCCTATATGGGCTGTGAATTTCCAAAATAGCCTCATGGTATTACTGATTAGCAGATCAAAGAATTCTTATCACTGCAACCTCAAAAATGTGGAATATGTATGCAATATATGTATAGTCAGTAAAAGAAAAATATTCTGGATTAGATGAGCCTATTGTCTTTTTAAAAATTGTGATATAGGGAAAAGTGGCTATGTAAAAATATTAATTATCTATTCTTAGGAATTTTCATTAACTCCCTCCCTTCCAAATGATACTTCTATTTTTGACCAACAATATCTATAATTAAATGAGGGCATGAAAGATCTCTGAAAACTAGGAATCATGAAAATTGAAGACTGGAAGGATTCTGTAGCAAGTTTATTACAAAGATATGGAAACTCTGGCAATCTTTTCCACATTGATTTAAAAAAAAAGGAGAAGATTATGTTCTTTCATTCTGTCTTGATCGCTACTCCCTATGGCACAATGATTGTGACAGTTTAGTTATTATAGTGTGACATATAACTACAATGCATCCATGTACCCAAAATATTTCTTATGCTCATAGAAGAGTAGCCATGCAGTTTTTCTCTGGCCTCTGCGAATTCAATCTTCACAATCTTGTCCTGCCCAAATTGGCCAATGGTCACTTTGCATCATCCACTGTCAGGATATTCAGTGGAATGGGTTGTTGTTCTGGAATGTACACATCTGGAATATGCCAAAATAGGATGCTTGTACTGTTTTTGGTACTATGAAAAACTAAGCCTAAATTTGCAGTTACAGTTGCCATTATTTTAGAGGTTTTATGTAAGCTATGTTGAGTCAATAAATCTTTGTATTTATGTATTTATAAACATAAAAAGTGCCCACTGATAAATAGAACAATAGAAGTTTTCTATTTTAGATGGTATCCAATGTTTTTCAGTCTTAGCAAGGCTGGCTGGGGAATTGTGGGAATTGCAATCTACTCTTCTTAAAGCTGCTAAGGTAGAGAAACACTGCGATATACCATTCAATATTAAAAGAAGATTCATTCAGTAATGTAACATGTTACCTTTATTAAAGTCTGAAACTGACCCTCTTTTTAGTTATTTAACTACATGTGATATCCAATTTGATTCAAATTAAATTTTATGATTTATAATTTAAACTTTCCTGATTTCTTGCCAACTCCTTCCTGCCAAACTGAGATTAGAAAAAGAAGGGCACCAAGTTTCATCTAGCATTAATGAAGGCATCTTTCTTTTTACTGTGTGAGCAGATGTCAGAAAGAAAGCAGCTATGGATAACAGCTTCATGTCCATATGCATGTCCAATTCAGTCAGGAATCCTAGTTCTTTGCTTGTCCCAAATCTGTGATGATACCTGCTATTTCACCCCCTATTCCACCTAAATTTAGAAACTTATATAAATTATTCCAATGATGTCTAGATTGCCCATAATACCAGATAGGAATACTCCTTCCCATCCTTTTCCTTATTCAAAGGAGATTTATTTTTCATTCAGCATCTGGAGCTTTCATATCAACAATGTCCCTACCCTTTTCTACAGCCTGTACCATGAACACTTCTCATGTATTTGCTTGATTGTGCAATTGAGAAGCTTTACCAGGGGTTCAGATCACACATAGGGAAATGTTGTTGAAATCACACCAGCAAAATGCTGTGGGAATATTATACTTGGACTTCAGCAAGGCATTCAACAAAGTAGACCACAACCTACTTCTTGGTAAACTATAAAAATGTGGGATAGACAGCATCACCACCAGATGGATTTGTAATTGGCTGACAAACTGTGCTCTTATGAGTAGTCCTTAATGGTACTACATCTACATGGAGGGAAGTAAGCAGTGGGATACCACAAAGTTCCATCATAGGCCCAGCACTCTTCAATATCTTCATAAAACACTTAGATGAGGGAATAGAAGGGGAACTCATCAAATTTGCAGATGACACTAAGCTGGCAGGAATAGCTAACACCCCAGAAGACAAGCTGAGAATCCAAAAACATCTTAACAGACTTGAAGAATGGGCCTATCCAGCAACATGAAATTAATGGACAACTACCTATTTGAAATGGTATAGGGTCTCTTGCTTGAGCAGGGGGTTAGACAAAAAGACCTCCAAGGTCCCTTCCAGCGCTATTCTGATTGGGAAATGTTTATAAATGTTTAAATGAAACAAGTAGAAACTTCTACAGATCTCCTGTGTACAAACATCAAAGTCAGATACTAAGCAGTATTTGGCTCTTAGTTTTTATATGAGTGTTTTGCTATTGAGGTGTAAACAGAGGACAGGTGAAGCATTAAAAAAACATTGTTAGTAATAGGAAGATTAAGGAATTTATTACATGATGGTTCTTATATTTCATAGCAAAAAGCTTTCTTATCTCTAGAGACCTGTCTGACCTCATTTTGATTATTTTTTTTGCCAGGAGTTCTGTTTTCAGGCTCATGGAAAATAGAAAATTAAATCTCATACAACCCCACCCACCCGGACACACATGAACACATACATGCTCCAACTACACAGTTTTGTAGAGAACTCTGATAACACAATCAATTTGCTATGGGCAGCACATAGCTACATCCATATTTATATTTTTGATTAATATCTGAACGTAGGAATTCTGGTTGTGTAACTCTGACTGGATTGCCCTTCCAATTTTTATGCTATTTAATATTTAGAATAAATAAGAAAACTTAGCCAGTTAGAAGCCTGTATGAAATGAGATTAGTGCATTTTAGACAAATTTATCTGCCTTCTACTGTATGGAGTTCATGTTATTAAATGAGCATTTGATTTGATTCTGAAACTGGGTTGTTATAGAGATAGATTTATTTGGTTAGTTATCACTGTTTTCTATAGTCCAGATATACCTGTTCAGTGTCCTGCTAGTCTCCCCATTTTCCAATAGATAGTGAAGAGGATTACATAGTTTAAATAAAATCACTCACCTTGGCCACTGGTAGTTATCTGGGAATGACCTAACTGAGAGAATAGTTTATTATTTATTGCAAGTTTATTGCAGAACCCTTTGATAAATAGTTCATCCAAGAAAGCTATTATAAATGATGACTTATAAATTTATATAAAATATATATTTTTGATATTTTGGGTGTGTCAAACAAACAATCACCTATTTTGTGGATGGTCAGTGTTCTGGAATGATTGCTATTCCTATCGTTAGTGTCTGTAGAGATGGTCAAAACAGGCAAGATGGTAATTGCAACTTATGCGAATGACTCCCTACTTCTTTACATGTGTAAAAATTGTAGAATGAGACTTGGTCGTATAGTTGAAGCTGCCATCTTCTTTGACTCCATCTTCAGATGCTCCTGATAGCTATACATATTTGTAATATATACTTTAGATTTCTTTTTATCTTTTAAAGACTACTACCTCTTCCTCATTCAGAATTTCATCCTTTGTCTCAGTCAGCCAACAGCTGCAGGAGCCTGTAAGGAAAAAGAGTTATCTATAATAACTGAGCTGATGATAATGCAGTTGAAGCATAGAAAACATTCTTTAACCCCATGACTGTTACAGGAAAACAAAAGAACAACGGGCATACGATCTTTTTGTGGTCTCTGAAACAATTGCTGTTAACACAACCTCTATATTTAGGACTTTGCATGGTTTCCCTAAAAGACACATTTTGACTGTATTTGTCTTTTTGGAGAGGCAATTCTTTAGTGATCAAGGTACTAGGTGCTGTGGTGACATAAATGGTTTTTCCAGGAAGAGGCTTCAAAGGACATGTAAGTATTGACGAACAAAAATCTATATTATGTACTTCTTTACAAGACAATGTTTGTGGATTTGTATCAGTTTAACAATTGGGTTAAATTTCTCAGAGAAAGTTAACCTTTCCAAATATATTCCTGGATAATTTTAAAAAGTATCTTATCTCAAAGCTGCTATGAACATGAGTGAGAAGTCTATAAAGGGAGGTCTTTTGAAAATGGTTATGGATATGGATACAGAAAGGGGTCAGGTGCTAGATAGAAAAAGAAATGAAATTGATATCTAGAACACCAGTGAGATTCCAGTGTATGAGCAAGTTTATTTCCTAACTTATTTCCTAATAGTGCCTTTGTATAGCTAAATGAATAGTCAGAGTAGATGCCGTAACTGAGAGATTAGCCATTAGAAAAACTGGCATAGATAATGTGAAGAAAAACTACAGTTAATCCAAACCAACATTCCTGAAGTAATTTCAGGCTATGATTTCAGATTTTACTTGGTTGTAAATTATAACTTACTTAAATTATAACTTACTCTAATACATAAAGAAATGCAGATCTGCTCAAACAAATAATAGTTCAGTATAACTTTTAATGAGAAAGAATGTTATATTTGAAGTTACTATTTTTGAAAAAATTCATGAAAAATGGGAACTGCACTGCTACACTTTCAAAATCTTTTTTGCTGAACCTCACCATGTGTGCAAGGAGCTTAAGAACTGAACTTCTTTCCGGACAAAACAGAAACTTGCACTTGGCTACTTACCATGTAAAACTGCAAATATTCTATTTTCTCTTTCCAAATTTACTAACCTCATCTCTTCAGGCCCTACAATTTCAGACAGGTTGTAAACTGGCCAGGATTAGATTGGTCTTTAATTTATTATCATTGGGCCCCCATTAAAAAAAGAATTGGACCTCATTTAATTAAAGAATGTATACATTTGTAGCTAGAAGTATAATTGTGTGCAATATAGTCCCATTATACTAAAGTGTTTTGGGGGTTTTGTTGATGTTTGTTATTTTGTTCAATTGACCATTCATTTTGTTGTAACCATAGGACTCAGCAGAAATCATTATTAGTATTAATGATATTTTGTTCTCTGCATATTTCTTAACAAAATTTGTATATGTGAGGGGGAAAAAAAACAAGGATAGTACCTTGTAACAATTGAATTAGATTGTCTTCTCTTGAATTCTTACCTTTTCCCTCTGTGTACACCCTATTATTAATGTACATTATTACTTCAAGTATGTCAGAAAAGGAGACAAACAGTCAGAAGCAGAAATTTCTCCCTAATTCACTCTGCCTAGCCAGCAAAATGTAAGGCAAAATTATTCAGGGGAAAAAATACAATTTTCTGTCAGCTCTGCCATACACTGATAACAAAGCTACAGGCTAATATGTTTTGATATTTTTGTCACTCGTTTATCATGTGACCTTTCATGCTATCATTAATACAGCTGAGGGACAGAACAGACACACTGAAATAAGGGTGTGGGTAAGTCAGATTGCTTCTGTAACAACTAACGGTCAGTCACAGCAATTTATGCTTTTCTTCGCTGTAGCACTGACTGAAGAAGAGAAATTGTTATTAAAATTTGATATCACTGTCTAGGCTCTGCCACCTAGAATTTGCAACTTTTAGGTCTGATGAGAATGCTGGGAGGAGGTTTAATAAATTTTCCTTTGAATTATGATATTAATACAATACGACATGCTTACTTAGATATTCAATGAATGGAGGGGAAAATCAGATTCAGGACACTGGAACACTGAGTATTATCTCTACCAATCAAATATTTTAGTCAAATAACATATCTGAATAATACAGATACAAGCAAGGGTTTATGTTGAAATTAGTAGCCTCTTTAGTGTGCACAATATTAAAAAAATCTTTATTAATGATATTAATAAAGGTTTGTTTTAATCAGCATTATGTTCAGGATGCTATAAATAATTTATTACATCTTTCTTGCCTCATTTAGAATAGGTGATAAATACATTTGCATTTAATCTGGCAACAATTCTTACAATTACATTCCATTTATGTTGATTATAGAGCCCATTCTGTAGCATTTTCAATATAAATCTAATTTATATTTAATATTAGTGCATTGAAAATATTTTACATAGCAGAAAATTAACTTTATAAGCAATCTGGTAAAAAAAAAGTACAACTTTCAGGGTAAAAAAGGAATCTTTAATAAGTTTAAGCCTTCTTGTCTTTCCAAAGTGGTGCTATTTTAAATATTTGAATTACGAGATGGTTGTGGATGATACAAAGGCAATTTCCACATTTAAGGTTAAGTTTGAATGCCAAATACATCAAAGCTTGTTTTTGCCCTGCTATCCTGCTTTCTACTATGCAAGCTTGAATCACGTTAAATATAGACTAATTCTATATAATGAATATTATTTAAAATGCTCTAAAACTTGAAATATCAAAAAACTCTTTGAATTGCTTCTCTTTGGGGAGAGTTTTTAACTGAACCTGTTACACAATTGTATTTACATATAAAGGTAGCAACGGTAAGATTTCACTTTTTTTTAAAAAAGGAACCTTAGAGAGAAATTGTTTTCTTTAATGGACTGTCTACTAAATTATATTTCTTTCAATAGAGTGTGATGAAACAAAATTCCTAATACATGAATGAAACATGCAAAGGCTTTTTAAAATTCAGTTCATAAACACATTTCGCTTATGTGCGCTAATATGACTAAGTTGTGTACAACTTAGCAAATATATATAATATATTTTAAAACCTGGTGGAATACAAAGAATTGTATGTTATTCACCAGAGTGTAGATCTTCAGGTGTAATAGCTCTTTATAGCTATAAACAAACCATGATCAATTTTATTTTTCATTTACTCAAGGTTTTTCTCAATTCTTACAGATATCTTCACTTGGAACAATGCAATGTTTATAGAATATGCATTTTTAGAACATTTGTTCATTTTGCAGAGCATGAATATTCCATTCAGAAATAATTTGTGGAAATATGTCTTTTGACATTAGCACTTTGCTATACCTTTGTTTTCAGGATATAATCCATAAAGTATTAGCTGGAAGAATGAAATATGTATTTTGGTATGGTTTCTGTTTTGTTTTGCAAATAGGCTTGGTAAAAATGAACATGGTGGTTAAAAAGTTGCATGCAAAAATACATGACTAATAATTTAGGAATTAAAAACAGTTGGGAGCTTTCAAGTGATTTATTAATGGAAACTGTAATCTATATAAAAGCAATACATGAATAACAATACTGTGTAAATAAAGAAGAATATTACACAGGTATTACCTTGTGAATTTTTTTCCCTCTTTACACTATGTTATGAACAAAGAATTGTCTTTCCTTCACCGCCTTATTCCTTACAGACACACTGACCTGGAGATAAATTCTCTCCATAAAGAGCAGGAGTAAATACAAATACATCTTCATACTAGCTGAGTCTTATATCACTGCAGAGAGCATAGATTATTCATTCCACTCTGCGTTATATAGAATTCCATTTTCATTTTTATAGGGGATGCATATGTGGAGATGGGAGGGGTAGAGGGGGAATATTGGACTTATTAGTCACAAAGGAGACTGCCTTATTGTATTAAGAACTAATTTCATATCATTTTATAGCACAAATCTTTGTATATTTATTTCTAAGTAAATTCTATGCATAATAGAGCTTAATCTCAGATAAATGTGCTTGGGTTCGTAACCTTATGGAACTTAATGCTTTCCATTTTAAAAGCAAAGGTGTACCATCTTAATCTTACACTAAAAACAAGGCAAGAACTATTTTTAACCCTGGAATTGCTTCACTTACATTAAAGACAACATATTTGTGTTAGTATTTTTAAGATTCTAGGCCACCCCCATGAATTGCTTAGGAAAATATTTTTATATAATAATAATAAAGGTCCCCCCAAAAAGTATAAACCTACTATTTGCATAAATGTCCAAGGGGATTTTTTTTCAGTTTGAAACAGTCTCCAAATATTAAAAGTGAGGGGAGAAATACCAATGAATTAGAAGGGCATCAATAACAATTCTTAACTTGGTGACGTGCACATTTTTTTAAATTCAATGAAACAATCAGAAATAAATTCTGTTAATTAGATGACAATAAATAAGTAAACAAACACACCCTACAAACACAATTTTTTTCCCATTCCCTTTCTTCTAACATTTCACAAAACCAGTTTTTGTAAAAAAAAAAAAAGAAAAGAAAAAAAAACCCACTGGCATTCACATTTTCATGTAAATAAAGCAGGAACCACAAACAAAGCCAGCAATCTTACATACTTGCCTTCAGTGGTAAAGGATGGAACGCTTGCCTGCTACCAATCAGCAAGTGGTTGCTATGGTTACAAGGTCAGGAAATATGCCTTTTCCCCTGTTGTCCAAGGCTTGCACATGTCACTTCTGAAACTATGAATTTTATATACAGGTCAGGAGATGCATACCAAAGAAATAAATAGTGTATTGGACCATAATGACAGCTAACGTTCAAATGTCCTTGATTTTTTTTTTTTAATTCTATCCAAACACATTTTGTCATTTTGAATGGGTTGGGGATTTTTATATAAAACTGGAGCAATTCATTCCTGTAATGAAATTTAGCAACGTAGGTACAAACTATATCTTCTTATTGGAAATTGCATTAATAACTTGCTTCAAAAAGAATCTTATGATGTTTAATTTGCTGACACTGCCATTCTTGAGTGATCTTTTTAAAGTTCTTCAAAAATTACAGCATTATTCTATTTTAAATGTCTCATTTTCCAGCTAATAATAATTTCTGAAAAATGGATTTATCAATGCTGAATTGATATATAGAAATATAGTTGTCATGCTGATAATTAAATGTAAATGGTCCTGTTTGAAAATATGTTTCTTTGCATAGGCTGTATGATAGAAAAATAAATACAGATATAAGATACATACAGATAAAGATATGGAAGTTTTAATAAAAAATCGGTAGGTTGAAAATGATGTTGTTTTTAAAGTGACTGAAATGTGACTTCAACCCTTGATGGTTTATGTGTCATTGAAGACTTTACTAGGAAAATTAGTCAAGGCCTCTCAAGGGATTTTGCATTTTGCAACAGAAAAGGTAGGTCAAGTAAAGATGGTTATTCCAGGGTATATGTTCTTTTTGACTTGTTTTCTTTTGTATTTACACCCTGATGTTTCTTTTGATATAATCTGTTTTTAGATTCTTTATGTAGCAGATATCAAGAGAACTGCAGTTTGCTGTAGAACATGCAATTGTGCAAATTATACTAGTTTAAAATGGGAAGAGTGATATGTGAGATACCTGGCAATATTAAGCATTTTTTTCTTTATCCTTACCCTTAAGTAAACAGCTTGCTCACTTAGATAATATTTTTATTGGAATATTCTGATGTTATTTTCATTTCTCAATGTGGAATGCAGGAAAATATGTAATATTTAATAATACATCACCCAAAGCAGATTTATCAAGATATTGTAACATGGTAAGAATACTATAAACAGTATTAGAATCTACAAAACACTATGTGCAAAATATTATCGATCTTGCTGATGGAGAAAATGCTGCATATCTTGAAATAAAAGTTTTTATTTATTACATTTCAAGCTTTCTCAGTGAATCATGTTTCTTTCTGTTTTTATTTTGCTTGCTTTACAACTCTTCTATAGTCTGTAAACTTGTCCATTGATGATAAAAAGCCTACTGTAAAATATATTGAAATAGGAATATAACACAAAGGATAAGAGAGATATCGTTACCCTTTTCTTTTGGATTGTATCTTTTGTTGAAGTGGATATTCCCCTCCCTTCTTTTTCTCACTCTCATTTGGCCAGGAAAGATTAGCCTATATCTTTGATAACAAACCTTCCAATTCACCCCCACCGGCTTTTCTTTCTTTCTTTCTTTCTTTCTTTCTTTCTTTCTTTCTTTCTTTCTTTCTTTCTTTCTTTCTTTCTTTCTTTCTTTCTTAGAAAGCAGCATTCAAATGAGAAACTAAACACAATTCTTTTCAACAGGCAATTTACCCCATGACGAGATATGCTTTCACTTATTTTTCTCTGACATTCTCACATCTAGTAGCACAGCAGGTATCCAGAGGTTAGGCTTCAAATAAAGGATAACTACCTTCTTATATTAATAGATGCCATTGTATGAATGTCATATTATTGCAGCATTTAGTTCCTTAATTGTTTTCTTTTAAATTATATATGATAAAGCAAGCCAAGACAAGTGAGAATAAAAAATATTCTACATTTTACAAAGTTATCATTATTATGGTGTGGCACATTTACCCATTACATGTGCATATGTATGTGTATGTATTTGTGTTTGCATCAAATGCCATTTATAAGGAATAGTTTTAAGAAATTAGTCATGGTTAAACTGAACTATTTTACCCAGATGCTTCTGATGCTGTTCAAATAATTCCTGTTCCTTGTACATGTTATTTCCTTACTGAATTCCAAACAATGCTACATACTCTAAACTTTTCATGTCAGATTGGTCAATACCCCCTTGTTCAGGAGGGTGGGCTGTTTCTCTTTAAGAATCAAGAGAAGAGCATCCCTTGGTTCTCAATCTCAAATCTTGCTAGGCTGTTTTATTCTGACATTTTTTTTGTCTAGTCAGATGAGTCCAGGTTACAGTCTCCTGGCCTATGTGCAACCTTGTCCATTAGCCAGTCCTTGCACCTTTGATGTGAACCATAAGCCCTCTGCTTTCTGTGGTCCCTTCATTTTTGCGGTTCTGTAACAATCTCTGCCCTAGTCCTGAATCCTGCTTTTATTGTAGACAGAGCTGACAACAGGCAGCCTTGTCTTTCATTTCCTTGATGTACTTTGTACTGCAGTATGGCTTTTGTTAGTATTGATGCAAACATTACCATAAACCACCACCTAGGGACTGAAAACAATTGACTAACTGTTTTCAAATCCAATACACTTAAGTTGATCAGATACAAAGTTTAAGTACAGTTAGCTTGGAGGAAAAAAAAAACAACCCAGTGATGTGTGGTCGCAGCTACTGAATCTGGAAATAAAGAGCAGTGGAATATCAAGACAAACAGCAACAAAATCTATTTGGGGGGGGGGAGTTAGAGGGACAACCAATTTGCCTCTCTTGGCAATCAGGACCAATTTTTGTGTTCTTTGGCCCTATTTAAATGACCTTCATTTTATCTTATTTTAGAGGCTTATTTCAAGCAAGACTAGAAATAGGATTATAAGAGGAAAGCAACCATGTTCAGGTTCTGATGAGATGTGCATTTTAAATTGGCTGATGTTAAAATTCTGTGTTAAATTCTAAACAGCAGGCTAACAATCATGGCACTCATTATAGCAGACTATTCCATATTATATGGAAGAATTTCAAAGATAGTGTGTTGTAAATGCAAAACTGTGCCTGACCCTCATTGAGAAAGGAGCAGTAACAGGGTCATTTGCTTTTTGAGCCTTGTTAGATCCTGAATTCAAGGCTTTGTAAAAGGGGCTATTCAGATTCAGTTTCCACAGGATGCTTCAAAGATGTCAGTAGTGTCAGTTGCATCTTTGAAGTTTTCTCCTAAATTAAGCAATGAAGGACTTGAGGAAAAAAAGATCTATGAAATGAATCAGATTCAAGGTTTTATGTATATTTTGCACCTGATAAAGCTCTGCTTCTGATTGAGCACATAAAAATACCGTTACTAACTTCCTAATTTATAGTGGCAAAATCTATTATTTGTAAATATGAAATAAAAATGTAAAGCCATACTTGGCCTCACTATAGGTATCATAATCTGAAAAATATTCATTTTTTTAGAGTGAAAACTTCTAGATTTTAACATACTTGTGGAGATTAGCAAAATTACCTGCATTTTGTCTTATCTGGAAAAAAAACCTTCAAAGTGGATGTAGATTTATGATGCAATCAATAAAGTCATTAACATTTAAGCAGTTTCACTGTTCATGGAATTGGAATTCTAAATAGTAATCTTTCCATGTATCTTGCTTTGCCAGTAGAAGGCCCCTACAGTAATTTTGATTTCTCCCTTTTTGCTAGCATAGTTTTTAGTTATTACTTAGATATAGTTATCACTTTCAATAGTTCTAACTCAATATCATTGCTAATATTTCCAGTTACTCTTTCAGATTATACAAAACTTTGAATCTTAAATCTAATTTTTAATGAATGACAAAGCAAACATATATTTGCTCATACAGAAGAAAACTCAGTAGGATGTGCTCCTGGTATGTTTATTAGGTCTGGAACAAGAAATTACTATTTTTTAAAGAAAATGATATAGAATAAGGTTACATTAAAAATGTAGCATGTCACTCTATCATTCATAATGTATTTGAATGTAGTAGTGGTTACAGTTCATCAGCTAATGAAGGAAAACATGTTCATCAGTTTCAAAAAAACAGATTTACATTTATGTAATGATATACATTGTAAAATAAATATCCCCTATTTCCCCCTTCTTTCTTTTTTTAAAGAAAAAAAGAAAATAGCCCATTGGAGTATACAGAATTTTCGTCTTTCATAATTATAGTAGATTATAGCAGCATTCAAACTAAATTATAATTAGAACAAATATAACTTCTGTATTTTCAAGATGGTATAATTATAAAGATTATGTGTACAATTTTATAGTTTTGTAAAAAATTAATTCTTAAATCATTCAGTTAATTATCAAGATCAGTGTCAAGATCATTGTGCAGCAAAGTAGCCAATTTATAAGAACTATGTTTAACATCTCAATAATTGAACCTGATGTGGGAATTATCACCTAACTGTAAAAGTTATCAATAATAATTGACTGTGAATCTTTAAAAGGCAAGATATCCAAGTTCAGTTCATACAATAAAGATGCTGGAGAGTTATAGTGATTTAAGCGTTGAGTTCAATGTGTCATAGCCTCCTTGACATCACTTTATTTTTTAACCATCATCCAATGGACCGTATAAGATATATAAGGGTGGGTGGCTTCAGCTGCTTGAATTTATGTGTGAAATCTCTTGCTGAATTGTCTCATAATTGAGTTTTTAAAATAGATTTTCTTGGCTAAGCACAACTGCAATTGTATTTTGTAACGAAGTTTAAACTGTTATGAAACACACAAACCCCGAGAAGGAATTTAAAGGAAAACAGAACATGGTCAGGTATTAATAGCAGATAAATATATTGATTAATAGGCCCAGGAAAGCAAAATTTAGAAAATGTCATATAATCTTTCAAGTATTACAAGAGTAACATTGCAATCACTTCACACTTTACTTTCATTCACTAATTCACTTCCGATGTATTTATGTATTGCTTATCTAGGAAAATAACTTCTGTAGAAATATGACAGTGAACTGATTTTATTATTGGAGCAGATAATTCACCAACTATGTAATCATGCAAATTTATTGAGATCAGTGGTTTTAACTTATCTCCAAAGATTTGGGATATATTAAGGTTATAGTTATATTTCTATCTCTATCGATCTCTATCTCTCTATCTTTCTATTTATCGTCCATCATCTATCTATATATTTGTTATGAGAAAGCCCTACTGAGCATTATAACTTTTACTTCTGAATAGATTTTAAGAGTAAGTGACAAATATATTTGTTTTATTCTTACTAGAGAATAGCGAAATGCCTATCTACCTAAGGGGTTAATCAGATTCATTTCCCAGAGTTACTTATGATTAGCAGAATCTGAAGAATCTGAAATGTTGCAGCATGAACTGCTTCCATTGAATGTTCTGGTTAGTCAAAATTTCCCTTCTTTGGGATATCTCATTCCATGCTCCTAACCACCTCCTAACACTTCACATGATCTTGATTCTCTCCCTCTGTTAATGCAATCTAGGATTGTGCTGGCTTTTTTATTTCTGATAATAAAATAATGTCTGATTATATTTCTGATTATCAGATTGACTTAAGATCTTTTGATCTGTCAAAGGTATATCCCTCATTATCCTTGTTACATTGAGATATTAACATAGATAAAGTTCTAAAGGGAAACTTTAGAGATTTAACTACATAGCTATAGATATATAAGTATAAACATTATGGCAATGTTGCTTTTAAAACAAGACTTAAATATTAAAAGAAAAAAATGCTTTTAAAACAAAACAAATCTTTCTTTCAGTTTTCCTCAAGTTCCATTGGTTGAATTTTCCAAAAGGTTTAGGATTGCTTTCATATTTTTATTGCTGCTATTCTGAATTTTATTGTGGAAGGAGGTAGAGGGCCTATGCTGTCGTACTTTATGTCATTACCTATTTCTCTTATCCCTCTGCACTTTTCATGGTTTTCTCATATTTCTGGTTTAAAAAAACCTATCAGGAAAGTTCCCTCCTGGGAGTTAACTAAAGTATGTGAAGTATGAAAGTCCCCTGGAGACTATTGGGAAAACTCTTTTGCATCAACTGAAGACATATTTTTAAAAATATTATATAAATTATTTGATTACTCAACTATAAACCTTGCAAGTATACATATTGGATATTCATAGAAAGGAAGAGATCCATGCATATCTGTGTATTTCCTAATGTGTCCAGTAAAATCCTGCTGCCTTTTTGCAACAAGTGGAGACCAAAATTATCAGTAATTATAATCAATCACTGTGAGCCATATTTGGATGTTGGGCTGAAGGGTTTTTAATTTTTCATTTGCTTCCTTTCTACTTAGAGATCAATAGGAAGGGATGGGAAATGTATTGTCATGGTTCTTAATTCAGTTTTTCCCCTTACCAGGAGAATTCAATAGCTCTTTTATGATTTGAGGAACCACACTCTGAACTGTATGTACATCCAAGGCAAAATTACATTCTCATCTTTTAACTACATATGTGTCCATGTGTCTGAAATAAAGACATGTATGTGTTCATGTGTCTGAAAGAAAGAATACTTTCAAATCAAACTTGTATATGTAGAGTATTTTCTTCCAATTAATGATATTATATTGGTCTTGTGCCTTTTTTATCTTCCATCTTCCACCTCGCATTCTGAATATTCAATTTCCTTCAGCCTATCTTCATAAGGCATATTTTCAAATCCCTATATTATATTAGTTATATCTCTGAGCCTTCACTACTCTGTAAATATCTTTTGAAAACATGATGTCCAGAATTGTATACAGTATTATTATTATTATTATTATTATTATTATTATTATTATTATTATTATTATTATTATTATTATTATTATTATTATTATTATTATTATTATTATTATTATTTATTATTTATTATTTATTATTATTTATTATTATTATTATTATTATTATTATTATTATTATTATTATTATTATTATTATTATTATTATTATTATTATTATTATTATTATTATTATTATTATTATTATTATTATTATTGATCATCGCACAGTCAGCCAGATATTCAGACTGGATTTGGCATGTTGTCTACCTATCGAGTCCTTACCAAGAACCTGGGATAGGCAGATGTGGATGTTTGATGATATCACAGATATCGTTGCAGGATGGAAGCAGTTCCTAGTAAGGCCGCCTTTTGCAATTGACTAATGGCGAATTTGTGAATGCCGATGGTGTTCAACTGGTGCTCCAGTTATTTTGGGATTGCACCTAAGGCACCTATTACTATTGGTACTACCCTTGCTTGCCTTTGCCACAGTCTTTCTATTTCTATTTTTAGGTCTTTGTATTTTGTTATCTTCTCCAGTTCTTTCTCGTCTATTCTGCTATCTCCAGGCACTGCCACGTCCACTATCCAGACTTTTTTGTCTTTCTTATCGACAATTGTTAAGTCCGGGGTGTTATGTTGCAGGTGCTTGTCTGTTTGAATTCTGAAGTCCCAGAGCAGTTTAACTTTATCATTTTCTATGACGTTCTCTATTTTATGATCACACCAGTTCTTGCTTACAGGCAAATGATATTTCTTGCAGATCTTCCAATGCACCATTGTTGCTACTTTGTCATGCCACTGCTTGTAGTCAGTCTGTGCGATCTTCTTGCAGCAGCTTACCAGGTGGTCCACTGTTTCTTCAGCGTCTTTGCATAGGCGGCACTTACTGTCTGTTGCTGTTTTCTCAATTTTGACTTTATATGCATTTGTCCTTAAGGCTTGGTCTTGTGCAGCCAGAATTAGTCCCTCGATCTCTTTCTTCAATTTTCCTGCTATTAGCCATTGCCAGGTCTTGTTATTATCTGCTTTCCCAGCTATTTTTTTAATGTACTGGCCATGTAGTGCTTTGTCTTCCCATACCTCTATTCTGTTCTTCATTTGGTCTTTCTTATAGGCCAGTTTGGTCTCTCCAGTAGTCAGTAAGCCTTCCTGATATACTAATTTCAGTGCATCTTCATCACTGTCCTTCAGATATTCCTCCAAAGCCATTTTTTTCTTCTTCAACCATCTGATGTACTTGCAGCATTCCACGCCCACCTATTTGCCTTGGTAGATAAAGTCTGTCAGTGTCACTGCGTGGATGAAGGGCATGATTCATTGTCATTATTTTTCTGGTCTTCCTATCCATTGCTTTTAGTTCTGCTTGAGTCCAGTCCACTATTCCAGCTGTGTATCTAATGACTGGAATTGCCCAGGTGTTGATTGCCTTTATGGTATTTCCTCCATTGAGTTTGGACTTTAAGATCTTCTTCACTCTCTTGATGTATTCACCTCTAATCTTTTTCTTGACTTCAGTGTGCTTGATGTTGTCAGCTTGAAGGATACCCAAGTATTTGTAGTAATCTTCCTCATTCAGACTCTTAATGTTATTTTCGTGGGGCATCTTGATTCCTTCGGTTTTCACTATTTGTCCTTGTTTGATAGTAAGTGTGGCATATTTGTCCAAGCCAAACTCCATTGCAATATCTTGGCTATATATACGGACAGTGTTGAGCAGCGATTCTATTTCAGATGATGTTTTTCCATACAGCTTCAGATCATCCATGTAAAGGAGGTGGGATAGTCGGGCAGATGTCTTTGATGTTTGATAGCCATGTCCTGAGTTATTCAGTATTGTTGACAGAGGAAACAGTTCAATAACAAATAGTAGTGGTGATAATGAATCTTCTTGAAATATTCCTCTCTTGATGTTAACCTCTCTCAGTCTTTCACCATTGATCTGCAACTGTGTCTTCCATTGTGCCATCGATCTTTGCACAAATTTTCTGATATTTCTACTGACTCCTGTTATTTCTAGGCACTTGATTATCCAGTCATGTGGTAGAGAGTCAAATGTCTTTTTGTAGTCAATCCATGCCACATTCAGGTTGGTCTTCCTTTTCTTGCAGTTTTCCAAGATCATTTTGTCTATTAGGAGTTGATCTTTTGTTCCTCTGCTATTGGGGCAGTTTCCTTTTTGCTTGGGTGGAAAGAGATTGTTTTCAACTAGATGCTGTTGTACTGCATCAGCTACCACACCAGTTAGCAATTTGAAAGTTGTTGGTAAGCAGGTAATTGGCCTGTAGTTGCATGGTGTTGCCCCTTTTGCTGGATTTTTCATTATTAGGTAGGTTTTCCCAGTTGTTAGCCACTTTTCAATTTCTCCTCCTTGTAGTATATTGTTGAACTGCTTGGCAATGAGTGGGTATAGAACAGTTAGATGTTTCAACCAAAACCCATGCAGTTCATCTTCACCTGGTGCTGACCAATTTTTGATCTTCCTTGCTCTTTTTTCTACCATTTTTGTTGTTATTACTAGTTCTTTCATTTCAACTTCTGTTTTTTTTTTAATTATTATTATTATTATTATTATTATTATTATTATTATTATTATTATTATTATTATTATTATTATTATTATTATTATTATTATTATTATTATTATTATTATTATTATTATTATTATTATATTGCTTTGTATGTACACTGAGAGCTTTTGCACTGGAGACAAATTCCTTTTGTGTTGAAACACTCATGGCCAATAAACTACTCTACTCTACTCTACTCTACTCTACTCTACTCTACTCTACTCTACTCTACTCTACTCTACTCTACTCTACTCCACTCCACTCCACTCCACTCCACTCCACTCCACTCCACTCCACTCCACTCCACTCCACTCCACTCCACTCCATTCCATTCCATTCCATTCCATTCCATTCCAGGTGTGGTCTCACCCCAGTAATCTTCATCCTGACTGCTCTGACTCAAATTACCTAAAACCTTTCCATTCATGATTTTAGAATGAATGAATGGGGGTTTTTTGCATTGTATTTTTTTATCAAGATCTACAAGGAGATGGTGATAATAGCACACACAAAAAGAAGATGCTAGGATTTGTTTTTCTTTTCTCAGTTTTTTTTTAATTTGGAGAGATTTCAAAGTAAAATAAATATTAACCCTATTGAATGTTTAACATATCTATGTCATAAAGCAGTAATTCATAGGCTTCAAAGTAACAATAGCAAAATTATTGCATCTAATATTCAGCACTTTGCTTTTAAATTTCATCAAAGTAAAATGAGGCATGTCTACAAACCACAAGCTAAGGATTGTAGCATAGAAGACAACCATCATTTGCTATGAAATTTGTATTAGGAAATTACGATTATCCTCATGATGAATTAGTTTCAGAGATCCTAAAATAGTATATAAATGGATATCAACATCTTCACTGAAACAAGACCAGTTAGTCAAGAAAGAAGGGAGTCAAAGAAGGGAATGGTAATTCAAAGAAATTTGTCCTTCAGTTTTTCAGAAATTATTTGAGTTAGGGCTGTAAGATCTGGGTACCATCATATAACAGCAATGGGACACAGAACTACTAACCCTTTGCTACTTTGTAATGAAAATCTTCAGTAATTCTGCACCCAGATTTAGTAGACCTACTGAATTAAATTGGTTCTTGGTATGTGATAAAGTATTTCAAATTAACACTTTAATTATTCTTTTTGATTCTATTATTGATTATTATTTGATTCTATTATTCTTTTTGATTCAGCTGGAACATATATTCCTTTTCCTGCTATGACATCAAAAACATTTTTGGTCATTCTGAATAAAAAAATTGAGCAAGTGTTAACATAAGATATTTGTAACCAGAAGAAAGCAACAGGCAGCTAAGAGTGAAAAAATTATAATGTATTCTTCTGCAAGTTTGAAGATGCCTTATGCCCTCTAAATAGCTTTATGACAAAAATCAATTATTTATGATAGCATAGTGCAGCATTTATAATAATAGGGTTTGGCATGCAGTGGCTTGGTTTTGTATAAAAAATAAAAATGAACCTTATTTTGCTTAGTTTTCTTTTTAAGAAAGGGGAAGGGGGGACTCTCAATTTTATCAAAATAACGAAGCAAAATATATTGAAAAGAAAGCACCTAATTGTATTTGATGATGGATAAACCAGCTCAGCCAAATGCATAGCCCTCCTGAAATGTATTTCCTATCATCAATAGTTCTATACACTGATAAAACTTAAATGTTATTAAATCAGAGTTATTATGTTGAAATCAAAACTTCGCACTTCAACACATCAACTGCAATAGAAACCAGAATCTTCTGTTAGGTAATTGCATCCTGCAATGTGGGCAATAGCTCCAGACTGCTGCTATTATCCAGTTCCCTCTGCTGCATTCACATGGGGTATTCGTGTAATCTCCTTTCTGCATTCAACAAGTTGCTGGCTAAATCCCTAGTGGTTGTGCACTCAGCTTCATATAGAAAAGTTCATATGATATAGTCACTATCTCACTAATACCAAATGTCCAGCCACAGACAGAGAGCCAATAAAGACAATTTCCTTGTAATAGGCCCATACAAACCATTTTTATGAAATAAATAAAAGCAAAGTCTACAAATTATTTTATAGATGTATCTGTGCATCTTTATGAAATAAATAAAAAGCATAGATTATCTATGCATTTCTTTTCAAAAAGAGGGCAGTAGTTTATCACTGCCTTCCATCATGTAGATGGCTCTTTTTGTTTTGTTTTGATTTCCTACTGTGCTTAGAGCACAGTATTTCCTGACTGTCCCACAGATACTCTCTAGGTCTGACTCTCATTAGGTTTAGGGCTCAGTCAAGGTTAGCTTGGTGCTACCACCAAGTGTTTTTTTTTAATCTGAAACTGCAAATAGCCAAATTAATCACTCTCTATCATACATACAAAAGAGCAGTGGGACTAGTTTATTATCTTTGCTGAAAGGATAGCTGCTGCTGGTTTTCCTCACTATTGGAACAGCTTTTATCCCAGCTGGTCAAAATGCAAATTGCAAATACTGTGAGCCAGATTATCTTTTCTTTGCCCTGTTTCCTCATCTCTTTTTATTCAGCTGTTGTTGTTTAGATTGCAAACATCAGGGTATGGCATCCAAGAAGGTCAAAAAAGTCAAGACAGCAGCCACTGCTGCTGCCAAAGCCCTGCTCCTTCTTTACATGCATCATACATGTTGCCCTCCCCCTTTAAAAAAAAAGGTTGATTTGATTGTGCAGTTGCAATTGGCATTTTGGCTTTTTTGAAATCTGTCCTGAAATATCCCTTCATTAAAACTAAATATCACTTCATAAAATTAAACAAAGTAACATAAAACAAGCAAATAAGAAGTACAAAGAACATTATTAGGAGCTATAGAATTATTTGAAATTATTTGTCAAATCTTTTAATATTTGATATGAAGCATCTCCTTTTTTGAGATTGAGTGATCACAGATGCTGTGGTTCAGTCATGGGTTCCTCTACTAATGCTTTGATCGTCTCCTCCATCTCTTTGGTTATAATCAGATTTAGTTTGCTGTTAAATTTTAAGAGCAAGCAACTTGAAAACTATTAGTCTATATATGTTAGTAAAAAAATAGAATAAATTATTAATTAAAACAGTCAGGATGGAGGTCCACAGCAGCAAAAGTGTTGCCTTGGCTGGTCTCAGAGAAGTTTCTCAGACAAATAGCATCAAAACAGGTTTGTTTGTGAATCAGTGAGCCATGAAATCCAGGCTGGTAGGAATCAAACGTGAGGCCTCAGATATATCCAAAAAGTGGAAATAGGAAATTATTTCCATAATACTACCAAGAAAAGTACCTGGACATGTTGCCACTCAAAGCAAAGTTTGACTTGATGGAATTTTTACTTTAACTTTATATAAAATTACACTCCAGAAAAGAGTTTGTAATTACATTTTTTTTTAAAGGCTATATTTTTCTGTTCCTCTGTCAAATTCTCTGAAAAGGTTGCTTCACAAAATACACCCCTTCTCTGAATAAAGTGTCTATATCCTACAGAAGACCCAGTGCTTCAAAGACTTTTCCTGATATACATGTGGATTCTTTCAATGTGCAGAAGCAACATCTGTTCATGCATGCACAGGCAGCCAAAGACAGACTTCGATTTACCTGGGCCAAGAGTTCCAAGGGTTGCAGTTACTTTAGTACTTTATGGAGTGGGTGCTTTATTCACGCCGCTGAAGTTTGCTAAGCACCCCTTTCAAAGGCTTTGTGCACTTTTCTTAGCTTGGTGAAGTGCTCATTATTTTCCCTCTAGTGAACCAATGCATTCACAAATATTGTTTACATAGATCTATTCCTTTTAAAACATACTCATCTGACCTTTTTCTGTTTACAGTCAAGTCTTGCCTCAATGTCCATTTGTCTTACAAACTCACCTCTTGAGAGACAGAATATCTAGGAACATAACTGTTCTTGCCTCAGTTTTTTATGAGCACAAATTTGGTGAGATACCTTGCTGACATTGTCCTGAATCTATGAATGAAAAACAAACAGAAAAACAATTAGAAGTTATTGATTTAAGTTAAGGGAAAATTAATATTTTTATAAAGAATTTGTACACTAGATAAATTCATATAATAGTGTAGGAATCTACAAGCAGTACTGTTCCAACTGCCATTAGTTTAACATATAGTGCTTTGTCTTTTTCATACTTAAATTTTCTAGTGAGTCTAGTATCTAGACTCTAGATACTTAGAACCATAAGGAAGAAAAATGAGGAAAAATTAAGAAAGAAGGGAAAGTCCCAGATATTGTTTTTAAAAATGGTGAGAAATTACGAAACACATAGTCTTCCACACCTCAGTACTTCTTTATATAATCATCCAAGCACCTTACTGCACCTAGCTGCTGAAAATAATACTTTGAAAAATATTTTTTTAAAAAATAAAATACTTTTGACATTTATGTCCTTTGAACTACTAATAGGATTGCTATTTAAAGATATATGAAACAAATGTTCAGTAATAAACTGTTCTTCACTGCACTTATTGTTATTACCCTTTATAATTCCAATATACAGGTTAATTTTTTTAGCTATATTATTGTAGCTTTATGTTAATTCATTTGTCTATAATGTTTTCAATTAGCTTTCTTTTATCAGAAAGAAAGAAAGAAAGAAAGAAAGAAAGAAAGAAAGAAAGAAAGAAAGAAAGAAAGAAAGAAAGAAAGAAAGAAAGAAAGAAAAAGCAATCTGAAATTCAATAAAGTTATTTGTACCAGCCTTGAGTTCACTATTTAACCTTGTTGGCAGTTTTAATTTACTTAAACTGAAATTTATTGATGGTATCCTTGCTGCCTTAGTGAGTAATTTACAGCTAAACCTTTTTTTTACTTTCCTGGGAAATTTTGTTAAGAGACATTTCGGTGTAGCAATGCAAGAACTTGGTTAGAACTAGAAGACTTTGAGTTCCACTTGTACTGTAAGCTTGGGCCCATCACTCTCTCTCAGCCTAGAAAGAACGCAATGGCAAATTACTTCCAAAAATGGTGCCAAGAAAATTTCAGGGATTTGTTCAGAGTTTTGCCAGGACTCAAGACTGTCTCAAAGGCACTAAGAAAGAAAGTTGGTGATCACATTTTGGTTTCTGCTTTTGAACTAGAGTAGTGCAATTTTTAAAAAACAATTTCTATACATGTATGTTAAATCTAGAATTACGGTTTTGCTAAATGGCTCAATACTTCACCCTTAAAATCTGTACTGGCTTCTCTTGTTGCTCCAAGGCATACTTATTTACTGCATCTCGACATTTTATCTCTCTGTAATGACCTCAACTGACATATGTGCAGCCATTTCTAAAGTTATCTGTTATTATCACATTCACAATTTTGATGACATTTCAGATTTCGACCTTAGCATCAATGCCTCCAACAAATTATTAGCACATCGTAGAATCAGTAAGCCTAATAAATTTGTCTTGTTCCCATGTGAGAGTATTTGTGTTATAAATTTCTAATTTATTTGATTGTAAGCTTTATTACCTATAAAAGTAAATATATTTCAGCTTGACCTAACTCTGGTAAATCCATCAGTTTGGCATTCAGAGATAACAGCAGCTATCACTGGGGGTTCCATGAAAACACATGTTGAAACAGGTCCACTTCTTGTTGGTAAGAACCCAACCTAAGAAAAAGGGTCTCACAGCCGGGCATTTGTGGAGCCATGCTCCTGGAGGCTGCCAGAGAATCTTTGATAACAACAGCTGCACCACCTCACCGGCCCTGAGGTCTAGGCTGGTACCATGCTCGATAACCCACTGGGCACATTCCTGAGAAGGGAACACCTCCCTCTGGGCCTATTAGATTTATAGCTAGAATCAAAGGAAAAAGAAAGGAAAGTACAAGTAGATAGAAAACTGGTTTACAAGCATTGTACAATTAACTGAAAAAGTTCAAAATTACATTGATATAAATTTGTATACTGGAATATATTAATTTACAGTCATTACTAAAAGCCTATTATTATGCAGATATTATCACTAGTAACCAATACAACCACTAATGAATCTTTGACGTGCTGGATGTTTCCAACACAGAGCAACCCAGAAAGCAGATAATTTTAGGCAGGGGCCTAAAAACAATGTATGACAGGTTACACCATATTTCTGAAGGATATCTGAAATATAACCTTCACATGTCTCAGCTTTGTTTTTCACATACTAGTGGATGGCACAAGACGTGTAAGAAAGATACAACTTGGTCTAAAAGATTTCTGAAGAATTATGCATTCTGAGATTTTTGTGCTTTGAGGATTAAACATTTTGTCCATATTTCATTATTAGTAAATGTATCCAATACCAAATAATACCTGAGCAATGACAGATTCCATTGAAGAGATAGAAAGAACTGTTTCTGACAATAGATGAGAACTCCATCAAAAACAAGTCAATATAAGTTTTATTTTATTAAAAATGAACACTGATTAAAGTGATAAATTGGTATGGTAATTGTAGTACTGCTACATCTTTACATTGATGAATGATGATATTAAAACATTGTCAAAGAAGCAAATGTAGAAGTTTAGAAAATAAACACAAGGAATAGGAGCAGAATTCTTTATGGTTGTTTCACTTTATTTTTTAATGGTTGATTTGATTAGCAGTTAATAATAATAATAATAACATTGGAAGAGACCTTGGAGGTCATCGAGTCCAACCCCTTGCTCAGGCAGGAAACCCTACACCATTTCGGACAAATGGATGTCCAGTCTCTTCTTAAAAATGTCCAGTGTTGGAGCATTTACCGTTTCTGGAGGCAGGTTGTTCCACTGGTTAATTGTTCTGACTGTCAGGAAGTTTCTCCTTAGTTCTAGGTTGCTTCTCTCCTTGATTAGTTTCCATCCGTTGCTTCTTGTCCTGCCTTCAGGCACTTTGGAGAATAGCTTGACTCCCTCTTCTTTGTGGCAGCCCCTGAGATATTGGAACACTGCTATCATGTCCCCCCTCGTCCTTCTCTTCGTTAAACTAGACATACCAATTCCAGCAACCGTTCCTTATATGTTTTAGACTCCAGTCCCCCAATCATCTTTGTTGCTCTTCTCTGTACTCTTTCTAGAGTCTCAACATCTTTTTTACATCGTGGTGACCAAAACTGGATGCAGTATTCCAAGTGTGGCCTTACCAAGGCATTGTAAAGTGGTATTAATACTTCATGTGATCTTGATTCTATCCCTCTGTTAATGCAGCCCAGCACTGTGTTGGCTTTTTTGGCAGCTGCAGCACACTGCTGGCTCATATTTAAGTGATTGTCCACTAGGACTCCGAGATGCCTCTCACAGTTACTACTATTGAGCAAGATACCCCCTATACTATACCTGTACATTTGGTTTTTCTTGCCTAAATGTAGAACCTTACTTTTTTCACCACTGAATTTCATTTTGTTAGATAGCGCCCAGTGTTCAAGTCTGTCCAGGTCCTCCTGTATCTTAAGCCTGTCTTCTGGAGTGTTGGCTATTCCTGCTAGCTTGGTGTCATCCGCAAATTTGATGAGTTCCCCATCTATCCCCTCGCCCAGATCGTTGATGAAGATGTTGCCAATGTATACTTGGAAACTTTTTTTAAAAATAAAATTTCTCATGAAAGTGTGCAATATGTAACCCTTCAGTAGACAATTTATCTTTTTCAGCACTGGAATATCAGGTAAATATCTTTCTGAATCCCATTTCTTTGGACACATCCAATCCAAGTTATAATTCTCAAGAAACTGTTCTGGAGCAGACTCTATTTAATGATACACAGAAATATACACACATACACACATCCATAGATATATGGACATTTCTTTGAAAATCCTTTATATCTATATTCTAAAGCACCTCAGAAGGAAGAAAGGGAACTATGTCTCTACAGATGTTGATAAACTATGACTCCCAGCATCCTTCACTATTGGCTATAATGGCATAGGCTGCTAGTAGTTGTACTTCAGCCATAGTTCCAGGGCAGTATTTGCCCTAAGAGACAATCCCAATGAATTTAGTGTAGTTTATTAACCCTGATGTACAGGGTTACATTGGACTGTGCATTGTTTTAAGATGTGAAATTTTATTGGGTATAATGTATCCTAGTGGTGCCAGATAATGAATGTTCAAAAATCATGTGTGTGTGCATGTGTGTGTGTATTTTCATTTCTATAGCATCAGATATAGCTACAGATACAGACACCTACTGAGTTTGTGGATGATGCATGATTTTAATTAAGCCGTTTATGACTTACCTTATTAGTGCTATTTGGTAGGAAAGTGGAATAAGATTTCTGCTTTTCTTTCCCAATACTCTGATGCTTACATTTTGTCATAAAGATCTGGGAGACATTACAGGGATGAGGAAGATGAGCCTCAGAAGCCTATGCAGGGGGCAGCAAATAGCAGTGGGGGGGGAGGGTAGTAAATAACAAAAGGTTAGTTGTGATGGCATGATTCTTTTTTCATCTTTTTGATGAAAGTATCAGATTTTCTGGAGATCTCCAATGAATTTATCTCAGTTTTTGGATGCCAAATAAATCAGAAGAATAATTTTAAAACAGATTGTGGTTTTAAGTTTAGTTTCTAAGTCTGATGAACAACAACCTTTCAAATATATAATTAAATAGAGAATATGGGAAAGCAGTATAAACTATCAACTTGTAATAAAACAATAGCATAATTCAATAATAACTGTTTTTGGAATAATTTGTGCTACTGAGGCTCCAATACATTGTGAATGGATTCTTTCACTTATTTGTTTTTTAGTGTTCTGAGATAGAAGTGCATACTTCATACTTTTTCACTTTTTGCTGTTTATTTCATTATTTCCCAACAAACCTACAATATATAGATGGTATGAAACCATCTATAATATAATACTACATTACTATATAGTACAATGGCTGAAAGGAAGAAGACTCTGTTAGAGAGAGTTAAGAATTATTCCAGCTTGGACTCCATGGGGGGAGAGGAAGCAATACAAGATCAAAGACTTAAGACTATATCCGGTGTTTCCCAAGAGAAGGAAGACAGATTCTTGTGAACTGGTGACTGAACAGTAAAGAAACCTCTTGATCTAATTCTCAGAGCTGTTCTGGTTGGTTGCACCTGACATCATTGTATATAATACTCTACTATAATACTATAGATGGCATAATACCATCTGTATTATGAATAGATTGGATGATGTCTTTATGATCTGGAAACCCATCTGTTTTCAATATCGGTTTAATGGACATTTTTCTACAAATGCAGGAGCATCCTCAACACCTGTCACTGGTTTCAAAATGACCAGTACAACTGGGCAAACTCTGCCTGTTTTTAAACATGTGTAGCATATATTGGACCTACATAAAAAAGAATATTTTTTGTATCATACAGTCACTCCTGTTATTTCAAAGCCAGTGATTATTGCTGCAGATGCTCTGTTAACCTCCAACCCCCTCCTATGTGAATCAAGTTTTATTATAACATTCATTCAAAGCAATAAGCTTATTTCTGAACTTGTGGCATTACGGGATTTGTTTGTTTGTTTGTTTGTCTGTTTCAGTTTCCATTTATCTAAATTGGTCCAAGACAGTTGCAGTATGTGCAACTAGATATTTTTAGTTTCTCACCCAAGTCTTATCTTCTTGGTTAAATAACTGATAATGACCCCATCTCTCAGATGTCCTTCATCTTCACTGAGAATTGGATGTTAGCTTTATTTCAGTCAATATATTCTTGTCTAGCATGTCAAGATGATTGTATAAGTAAAGATAGTTTATTTATACTCAAGGGATGTGTTGTGGTTTCTTTTTCACCATTCATGAGACTTACATTTTTGTTGTTAATATTGTTAATGTTGAATTGGAAAAGGAAGAAAATTAAAAGTTATACCAACTTCCTCAATCTAGTACCTTCTGGTTATTTTGCGATTACATTTCCTAAAATTTGTAACTAAAATAACAATTTGGAAAGCACCAGAAAAAGTAGATCTCTGTGGTAGTCAAAGCTGCTGGGCATTTAGCAAGCCTGGTATAGCATAGATTGAGATTAGGAAAACCTGAGTTCAATACCCTCTAAGCCATTAAACACTCTTGGTGACTTACTTTCTCTCAGAATTATAATTATAACATAGGATAGATATATGGAACCCTAAAGCAGTTACCTGAAGTTATACCTGCTGAGCCTAAGAACAGAAGACTAGCTCAATAAATTTATTATATTTCTTCACTGTTTTGATATGTCAACCTACAATTATTTCTGTTATGGGGTTATTTACAAATGCAGGGAACTTTGTAAAAGTGTAACTTCAGACTTGTTTCTGACCTTGGTGCTAAAATTTCTAAAAAAGTTTAGATGGCCCAATTTGTAGTTGCAACTCTTTTCTGGTTTAAATTTATCCTCCCTCAATACAATAAAATTATTCTGTGTCTTCAATATATAATGTATGCTTGAAGTGGTGAAGACTCTTTTCAATGACCTGCTAAAGTGATGGAAGTTCTTTCCTAGACATCCCTTAAAAATGGGGATTTCTCCATGCAAAATCCAGGGTTGCTTTGTGTTAAATTTATGAGACCAGCTGTTGATTGACAATTTATTGCTATCCTGAGCAAAAAGCTAAAAGAATAGAAATATATTGTTAAAAGCTAAAAGTGAAGTAAATAGGATAAAAAACATATCATTTAAAAGTATGGCCTCTCTTCAGTACTTACTGCTTTCTAAAATTAATCTAATCTTACAGCATCTTGAGGGTTGCCTATCACCATTTATGCATATGGTATTTGTTATAGTTAGAAGAGAACCATTTGAAAAGACTGGACATGGTATTATGTTGTTTATTGCTGGCCAAGATAGGAAACAGCATGCTATGGTGCTATGTTAAGCTCCAGCCCTTGTAACTCTAATGAATGCTGGCTGTGAGAAAAATGAAGTTCAAGTTGGCATTAAAAAAGACAGAAAAAAGAAAAGAAATTCTACTTGCTTTTAGTTCATGTTTGCCTAAACCAATGGCACCTGCTATGGCCTGGAGTACAGTAAATGTAAATTACATTTGCAATGCAGTTTCACTTAATGAACCTATTGAAGTCCTGCAAATTTTATATTATAGTGACACCACTGTGTGTGTGATCACATGTAGAATTGAAGACAGTAAAGCAAAGTGTTTCCATGAATAAGTGCTCTAAAATTTAACATCTTGCAGAGATGGATTAAGCATTTGATTTTTGAGGATACAGCTTTTGAAATAAAATTTTCCTGCTGAGCACAACAGTCTAGAATGATGACAATAGTGGACTAAAGCTTCTCCACAGTCTTTTAAATTACTATACAATTTATATTGTAATAAAACGTGACATGGTTGTAGGACTTGTATGCTCTGAGGATGATAGCTGCGCCAAGCTCAACCATACTGGATAGAGTTCATCAGAGGAGTCAGCTAAAGAATGTTTCTTCCATAAACAATGTGGCAAGATGTAATTTACAAAAACCCATACTGGATCAGTTATCACCTAGGTCAACAAGGACCATGCTAGGTTTTGAAATTTATTAATATCTGGTGACAAACAGGCTACAGGACCCAGGACTGGTTGATTGAGCAAGCAGGGCCAGCAGCTTCAGGACCACTGGAAGAAAAGTTGTTTACTATTGTAAATATATGAAGACTGAAAACAAAGAATTAATGCTTTGTTATTACAAATCAAGTCCAAGGAAAGAGGATATCTGAAAACATTGCACAACATCCAGAATCAGAAATAATAGAACAGAGGCTAGCAGGTCAACATAGATTATAATACAAAATAAAGTATTCACAGAAGCAGAAAAGGAAGAACTGCAAATGTCTACCCAGGCCAAAGAAATTGAAGTCTTGCCAGAAACAGCTGTAGAGTTAAACCAGTAAAAAACAGCAGTAGAGGAAGCCATTATAGATATGGAATCATTTTCATGTTTAAGCCAGGCACTCTCCTCTGCCTTCTCCTCAGAAAGAACAAGCCTTCTAAGAAAAAGTCAAACTAAGAACAACTAAGCATCCAGAATATGACAAAAACAACAGAATAAGATTACATTGAATCTTGTTATGAAGAAACAGCACAGGAATTAAAGTATGCCAATTCTGTAGTATCAGATATGAGCACAAGCTCGCTACAAGAAAAAAAAACTAATATACAGTATGGCTGCAGTTCTAGCTGATTATCTTGGATGCAAAATCAAAAACTAAAAAAAGGCTGAACAGTGCATCACCAAAAAGGAAGATCAGGTTGGAAACGTATGTTAAGATGACAGTATGTTAAGATTAGATGCAAGCCAATCCATCAGTGAAGCAGTCAACACCTAATAAGGAAAAAAAAGTGTACTTCTCGATGCAGCTATGGGATAACCGAAAGAAATACAACAAGAATGCAGCTTGGATAAAGAAAGTGGATAAGAATAAAAAAAGAAGAAGCTGAAATGAAAGAACTTGTAATAACAGTAGAAAGACAGTCAAGAATTGTTCAGCATTAGGTGAAGATGAACTGATTGAAACATCTGACTGATCCACACCCACTTAACATACTGCAAGAAGGTGAAATTGAAGATTAGTTAACATCTTACAAAACCTACTGATAATGAAAGATTCAACAAAAAGGGCAATATCAGGCAACTACATACCAATTATCTGCTTACCAACACATTTCAAGTTGCTAACTGATGTGGCTGATGCAGTCCAACAGCATCTACTTGAAAACAAGCTCTTTCCATCTAAGCAGACAGAATAGTACCCAAACAGCAATGGAAAAAAGATCAGTGCATAATTAATAATATGAACTTGGAAAACTATAAGAGAAGGAAGACCAACTGAAATATAGCTTGGATTATTACAAGAAAACATTTGACTCCCTTCCACATGACTGGATTATTGAGTGCCTGGAAATAACAGGACTCAATAGAAACATCAGATGCATTGTACAAAGATCAATGGCACAATGGAAGTAACAATTGCAAGTCAATAATAATAGACTGGAAGAGTTTAACATCAAGAGAGGACACTTTCAAAGAGACTCACCATTATTGTTTGTCATGGCAATAATTCCTCTGTCAAAAACACAGAAGTCAGCCCATGGCTATCCAACATCAAAAACATCTGCCAGGCTCTCCCATATACTCTATATGGATGATCTGAAGCTATACTGAAAGGCATCATCTGAAATGAATCACTGCTCAGCACTATCTGAATATGCAGTCAAGATATTGCAATGGAGTTTGGATGGGACAAATGTGCCACCTTTACTATCAAAAATAGTGAAAACAGAGGGAATCAAGATATAACTAACATTAAAAGTTTGGATGAAAATGATCGCTAAAAAGACCTGGGCATCCTTCAGGCTAACACCATCAAGCACACGAAACTCAAAAGGGAGATTAGTAGTGAATATATCAGAAGAATAAAAAAGATCTAAAGTCCAAATTCAGTGGCAGAAATACCATCAAGATAATTAAAACCTGGGCAATTCCAGTCATTGAATAAAGGACTGGACTCTAGCAGAACTAGAATCCATGGGTGAGAAAAACTAGAAAAATAATGACAATGGATCATATCTTTCATTCTCACAATGATGTTGTCAGACTCTATTTACTAAGGTGGGCATGGAATGTTGCACCTACACTAGACAGTTGAAGAAATAAAAAGGGCATTGGAAGAATATCTGATGGGCAGTAAAGAAGATGCTGAAGGAAGCACACCATAAAGACTTACTGAGTACCAAAGAGATCAAACTGATCTATAAGAAAGACCAAATGAAGAACAAAAGGAGACATGGCAAGGCAAAGTATTACATAATTGGTACATAATAAAACCAAGTGAACAAAACCAATAGCAACCTGAGCTAGCAACAGCTAATTTGTATATTGAATCAAAGAGCTGAAATTAGGCAAATTTAGATTACAATGTAAAATGTAGTTATTCCCCCCATCCCTCTATTCCTTTTATTAATTTTATCTTGAACCAATCATTCAAGGTATGATTTATTGTGCTGTCTTATTTCCAAAAATTAATCCTGAAGTATAGATTTTCATTTGGTTTGAGCGAGTGGCCTGAGGGGGGGGGGAAGCTTTAAAAAGTGACTTTTGGGAGAAAGACAAATTTCAACAAATTTGATAGGTTGTTGAGGAATTTACTATTATGAAGTCATGAATTCCACTATTGCCTCTTGTCTTCCTTGATGTTCTTATCTGTCTCCATCTCTATTTTCAATTATATACTGACTAAATATTAGTAGAGGAATCCCAGCTTTATTAAGAAAACAAAATATTTTGCCACATGTATTTAATATATTAATGTACGTGTTTTAATCCATAAAATGCCATGTATTTTCTGTATGGATTTAAGCAAAGTTAATTTAGAATAATAACTAATGTTATCTTCATTAAAAAATCCTTACAAGTTCAATTCAATTAAGCATAAGATATACCTAATTTTAAACTTTTAAAATGGTTCCTTACACAATGGCTTGATTGACAACATAGATTTCAACTGTTGCAAAAAATACTTTTCATTCTGAAAAAAGGATCTGTTGATGTGTGTAATTTTTTTTAATGCAACATTCTATTGCTGTTGTAATCTTGCCAATTGGAATGTATATAGTTGTTATTTCTCTTCATAGCTGCAGCTAAACAGCCGTTTGATTATTACACAGGTAAAATATTCAGTGTTATGTTATAGCTACAGCAAGCATTGATTAAAGTCTCTAGTGTTCATGAAGGCTGACAGGGATTCAAAGGAGGAAATGTAAAACTTGAAGGTACAGCAGTATAGTGACATTTCACTCTATAAAGCTGCCAACATTTTAATCCTGCACGTAAATCATTTCCATCAGTTCAATTCCATATCTTAATTTGTATAGAAAACAATGTATTGGATTGCATTATCTTTAATAATGAGGGATGAGATACAAAGTTTTCTGGTTTTTCACGATCCCTATCGGGGAGCTTCAGTTTTAGGTAGGGAGGTTTAGAACCTAGAATAGTTATCAGACAGATTTCATTTTCATTCTTTGATCAGCCTACATTTCATCATTTGTTCTATAAACCTTTTAGTTTCTCTGCTTTAAATGATGCCTTCATCAATGGTGATGCTGTATTCGTTTAGAGTGATGATTGATATGGTAATAGATACAGTGTGATTGAAAGCAACCTTGGTCAGTGGGGAGGCCAAATACTCAAGCAGTATATTGGCCTGACTTCACTCATTATTGGAGGCCTTTCATAGTCATATTGACTTGCTGTCCAAATGTTGTTACTTACCCAAAGCTTTCATTGTTTAAATGGTATAGACATTAGTATTGAACAAGGCTTTTCCCAATATTTGTCCTAAAAATACACACATGGCTCAATTATCTCTGAAAATGCTGTGAGTATTAAAAGAGCAGCGGGGACTAAGAAATAAAATTTGGATTTAAAGAAAAATAATATTTTGTTCCTTTTTCATCAGTCCCGCTTCAACACACATATACTTTTGTTGCAGTGTTTCTTGTATTAAATAGCCACAGAAGCATTTGCCCATTTTTCGTTAACACCAGAGAACTACTTTTCCACTTTCATTGGTAAATTTTATAATAGGGATAGAGTGACTGCAGGCATCAGAAACTGAAAAATTTTGTGCTTTGGAAGCAAATCTTATCCTTAGCTATTCTTTCCATCCATTGCTTCTAGTCCTGCCTTCAGATGCTTTGGGAAATAGGTTGACCCCCGTCTTCTTTGTGGCAGCCCCAGAGATATTGGAATATGTTTGCATGACGAACGTATGTATCAATTGATAAACGTCATACAGTTTCTCCCAAAAAAAATATTTTTTTCACGATCAGAACATGAAGTAGAATAAGAGTTGTGTTTATTTTGCTTTCTAAAAAATACAAGAATAAAAAACTTTTCATATTAAAGCATTTATTTTTCTACTTATGAGTTAGTCACTGACACACTATGTCGAGTCATATTTTAATTTGTCTGAGCTTATTTTATCATGAGAAATATAGTCTTGTTGATTAAATAATTCATTTAGCTGTCCCAAAAAAAACCAGATCTACATATTGTCACAAGAAAGTTGACATACTGTGCTCTGTTTCAGAAGTTGTGTGATAGCCAAAAACCAATGTATAACTACAATATTTTTATAGATTTATTTTGGCATTTATGTTCATTTTAATGGGTATATCTAGACAAATATGTATGTCTGATACAAATGAAAAATATCAGTTTAATTGTTCAGATTTAGCAGTTATATTTAAATCAGGGATATAATGAAACATTTAATATACATAAATTATTTTCATTAACTATTCTGTTTAATTTAACTCTGTCACTGTTTGATGTATACAATCAGAAACTATTTTTTCAGACTGTTGTAACATTTCATTGGAAAGAAAGGAAGTATGTTATACTGCTATAGTAACATATATAAACATATATTTTGCAATTTTTGAGAAACATGTGTAATCCTACATGTTAAAATATAATCTTGCTTACATATTGAAACAGCAAAGAAGTTTATTTTTTAAAAAATCAGTAAATAATTTTCTGTAATTCTTCTTCTCTGGTTCTAGAATTCAATCTAAATTTTGGGTTAATATATTTATTTTGAAAAGAAAGTGATCTTATAAAGTTATCATCTTTTCTATAGCTGATGAATACAAAATTACATTTTAGCTTTCTCCATAAGCCAACCTGTAGCTTATAAAAATATATCTTTCTTCTGAGTTATTCAATCATAGTAGTTTCACATGAATACTTTCAAATAGGAGAAACCCTCTTGAAAGGAATTTCTGTATCTATTTCACAATGATTATTGCAAAATAGAAATAATAAAAAATAATATGCATTTTGAAAGTTTAGTCAGGAATGAGAGAGAGATAGAATATTAAGAGATAGAATATTTAGTATTTATTTTGATAATTTTGATTTGTATACAAATGATAGAAGAATCTGATCAAATTCCACTGCTCTTGTATGAGCAACATGTAACAACTATTCAAGCAGGTTGAGATATATGGATAGTATTACTTTGTCAGCCAGAGTCTTTGCACTTCTTCTATAGCAACAATAAATTGAGAACAGTCTGCAGTCTCTTCTAGGATATTAATATGGTTACTGAAGTGTACATGGACCATCAACACATATCTTGTATCTCCTAGATAGCAGTGTCAAAATGTGGTGTTTAATGATAGTTTACTGTCAGTGACAATGCAAATGTAAAAGGAAAGATAGATTAATTAAGCTTCCATAAGATTTGATGTACCTTTACTCATTCAGTTCCTTTATAATACAAACTGTGGCTTGGAGCCCACACAGGCAGCTGATAGTATAGGTGTGCCATTATTGTTCTTAGCTAGTGATAAGAGGAGAAAAAAATGCTAGTGTAGACCCTACCTCTTAAAAAATGCTTTTTATGGGGCATATACTCAGTCCATTCTCATTAGGAACAGTTAGTTCTTGCCTTATATCCCATCGCATTATTAATATTTCCCAGCTGCTGCACCTTGTAAATGTAGGAAAAGTCATCTACTCTTACCAATTCTTACTAAGAAATAAAGTTCTAAAAAAAATCCTGGTGTTCTCTAGTTGGCATGTTGAAATCTACTGCTCTACAATATTTGGAATGTTTAATAATTGGAACGCATTAGTATTTAAAATTCAACACTTTGATATAATGATTTCATCTGGCAGCTGAAGCTTATCAGGTTTCCTATCTGGAGCAGCTTTAATGAAAACTGTCAAAGACATGACAACAAGTCAAAAGGATTCAAACTGTAGAACGTGAGGTGAAAAATTCCCTGTTCAAAACTGGTGATAGCAGGTTTGGAAAAGACATCAGTATTTTATTTTAACTCAAAGAATGGGAATGTGTACTTAGGCACATCCTGCTGCCTCTCAAGACAATATTTTCCTAAGGCTTTTATATTTCCAAGGCTATATTTGGCCACTGAGACTTTTTGCTGTGCTACATAAATCAGATAAAGTACCCAGAAGCTATATATGCCTTGTATCCTTGTTTCTTGCACAGTTGCAGACCCCAATCCAATAATCACTTGGAAATATTCACCAGGTAGGAATTTTTTCACTTAGTTTCAATTTAGCACAGAGTTCTCCTCTTCCTTCCCTTCTGCCACCTTCTGTATAGTAACAGGATTTGTCAACAGATTAAAAGGTGCTATCTGCAGAAAGGAAGACAGGAACATTAAAACATCAGCTTATTATTGGGTCCAAATCACTGCAAATTGAATTTTTCCTCTCTTGAGCTGTAATAATCCAAAACTACTAAAGTGGACAAAATAATTACTGAAATTGTGCAGTTAGTGCTCAATATGTTGTTGATGAGGAACTAACCATTACAAAAAATAGTGCTCTTTGACTTTTCATTACCTGGCTAGGTAACAATATTAGTGTAAGAGAATGTAAGGTTAGATCCCTCTTTATATATAGTGCTTTGCCTTTCCAGGACATGGTTTTCTCCTTGATACTTCCTTGATTATTTTTTTCAGTTCCATGTTGAACTATGTAATTCTTTTTTTCTAAGATAATTTCTATTACATTAGTTTTAAGAAAGAACATAAAAATTAATATAGAACAAAAAATAAAAAGAGAGAGAAATGAAAAAAGACAAAAATGCAAAGAGAAATGATAGAAGTTTCTGATTTTTTTTGCAGCAAATGTAAGTATGATTACAAACTAGCTTTTACTCTATGATTACAAAAAAGTTTTTTGTAATCAGTTTTTTTCTATTATCTTTTTTTCTCAAAAAATGCTCATCAAAACCGTAATTCATAAGTACATTTTTTTTTGTTTCATACTAAATGTCATTAAGAGGACTTGTTCTACATATTGGCTTTTATACTAAAACAGAGTGCATATGAGAAAGGATTTAAATCTCTGAATTATATTATTTGATACTGAAAAATATTTTTTAAAAATGTAAAGAATAAAACTATTAAATAGAATAGAATAGAATAGAATAGAATAATAACTTTGTCACTTTGAATGTACACTAATCAGCATACATTAAAATGAAATTTTGTTGCATACAGCTCTCAAAGGGTCACCACCTCAATATACACTACATAAATATGACAAAAATAAATAAATAAATACAGAATTATGCATATACCCACATATATTATGACACAGAGAGACAACACAGTGCCATTACTGCATATTAAATTTAACTTCCCAGTCTGATTGGTAACATCTCTTCCAATATTGTACAAAATTTATTATCATAGCTGTGAACATGTATTTTAGTAAATTGTGGTATTTTCCGTTAGTGTGTTTTGGAATTATACCTGGAATGAAGAATTATGGTTTCATTTGAAATTTGATATTTAAAATTCTCTGAATTGTATCTTGTATTTCTTTTCAATACCCTTGAGGGTTGTTTTTTTTTACACATCCACCTCAGATAGCAAAATGCTCCTTCTTTCTCATGGTATTTCCAGCATTTATTATTATGTAATTTGTGTATCTTGGCACTTATTTTTTTATATAACAAGTTTTATTGATTTTTTTTAATTTTACAGCCAAGTGCTTAGGACTCATCATGGAGATAGGGCACTCCATAAAACAAAATAAAACATATAATCATACATAAACAATTTAGATTACTTCTTTAAAATTTCCCTCTCTATTTTATCAATCAAAAAAACAAACAAAAAACAAAAACAAAACTATCAATAATATTTCCACCCATTTCGAGCTTAATTAACTATTAACATATTCCAACTGGCATTACATAGACATATAGTATACAATTCGGGTATCCATATAATACAGACCATATTATTCCAAATATTCACTTTATATTTCTCAATTAAATTCTATCTCTTATTCTATTTCACATACATATTTTATAAATGAATATAACTTTACGTTTTTAAACCATTTTACATTAGCTTAAGTTATTTCTAATTATTTCTAAGCTAAACATATAGCTATTATATATATGTATATTTTAAAATTTCTCCACTATATTCTATTTCCTATACTCTATCAAACATTTTTATAAGTCAATCCATTCTTCAATCATTGCAAGTAAAAATATTATTAATATTTCACCAATCTCAATACAACTCCTTTAGTTTTAACTTTTCCAGTTTTCCATAGTTGCCATTCCAAGCCATAATCAAATTCCAATCCACATAACTCCACCCAGTAGCCAAGGTAGTTTTTTTCTTCTTCCCTTTTTAAAGTGGATAAAAATGTTCAGAAAGGGGGGGAGAAAAGAAAAACACTCCACCCCCCTCCCTAAAAATTTCCACTTAAATTGAAAACAAGCAAACAGCGAGAAAGAGTCACAGTAAGGCTTTTTTCTTTCTTTCTTTTTTTTCAGGATCCCCCGAATTCCAGCAGTTCAAATACACAATAAAGATTAGTTATTTTTTTCCCAAGTATTCAAACGCTGCTTTTTCAAGGGAGGGAATAGTTTCTAGAAGCTTTTCATAGGGAAGGAAAGAAAATAACAAGAGGGAAGGAAAGGTCTCACCCGGATCTTCCACGGTGGTTCTTTATGCTTAGATGTTGCTGTGACTGTTGGCTGGAGCAGCTAAGTGATCGGCCATGTTACTGGCCGATCTTTTCCCCGTCGGCCCAAAGGTGATTTCTCGGACTGCAGAGGGAGCTGCCGCTCCCTCCACGATCGACGAGTGCCCTCCTCTATGGTGGTCGCCCCTCCAGGGCGACTTTCATCCCTGTCCAGGGTCTACTGGCGGGGGGAAACCGGACGGCAAAGAGAGCAAGTTCTTTGCACGTCCGCTGGCGCTGCAACCGGATCCGGAAGTCTATCTTGGCACTTATTGATGGAGTTGTAGATCCTTTACAAAGATTTTATACTAGTTTTCTTTTGGAGTAAATTTTATAGATTTATAGGTATGTCCAAGCCTTCTTTAGGTAGTTCTTGCTGTTTCTTTAGTCTATTCAAATGATCTGAATTGATCATATATGCAGGTTAGTTTCATTCATTCATTTTCATTCATTCATTCATTCATTCATTCATTCATTCATTCATTCATTCATTCTTATAGCTAGAAATTTGTGTCCTTTTCTGAGATGTTAGATAAGACACAGTGACCTTGAGAGAGGATCTTGAAGTCCTAGTGGATGATCACTTAAGCATGAATCAGCAGTGTGCGGTGGCAGCCAAAAAGCTAATATAGTCCTTCATTGTATAAACAGAGGGTTAGGGTTAGGGTTCCTGGAACTATCAAGAAGATGAAAAAAGGTTGAACAGAGATCTGCAGTGTATGTTTCTGGGAAAAGAGAGTTAAAACTCCTTTGTGCTTTCTCAGTTGTACATAATAATTGAAGCTAGGAGCAGCTTCCTTATTATGAGCTGTAGCATGCTTATCCATAATTAGGTTTGGAGGAACATTCAAGCAGCCCCCAAATTACAGCAGGCCTAAAATGACAAATATTACAAAGAGAAGAACAAAATTCCAATAAATAATACATGCACAACATCATTCCAAGGTATATAATTATGTATTTCCTTTCATTGTACCCTAGTTGGAGTTTGTAGCGTATAGACACTATATAGCCTGGTTAGGACTACCAATTTTTGAACTTGCTTTTTCTCTCTAGTGTTTAAGGAATAATAGTATAACTTAATATTACAGTATAACATTTTTTAAATAGCAATAGCCTAATATGTGGCAAAGAGAAGGGAAGTGCTATGAGCCCCAGCAACCAGCAAGTGTCTTTTGGTGGAACCCAGATAGAAAGCTTTTCCTTTCATGGCTTCCACTATTCGGAACATCATCTCCCAAGGTTATCCCTTCTTTTTCAAGAAGCTTTTTCAGTTCAGCTCAGAGCTGAAGAAGCTTCTTGGATGAGAAGTGAAATGTCTTCAAAGAAAAACAAGGAAATCCAGTTGCCTTGTGAAAAAGCATCTTTGGGATAACTATGACCTGGATGACTGAGAATCTCCATAGACTCCCAAGGTTATATTGGCCCCAATGCTGTCAGTGTGTGTGTGGTGGGTGGGAATGGGTTAGACAGGGGTCGGCAACCTTAAACACTCAAAGAGCCACTTGGACCCGTTTCCCAGAAAAAAGCAAAATGCATACCAAAAAAATGTTCACTGTTCATTGATTGATGTGAACATTTTTTTGGTATGCATTTTGCTGTATGGGTTGTTTAATCATGTTTTGTATTTTTATTGTTCTTAAACTGTAGTTTTTGAATGGTTTTAGTATTTTTATATTTGTTTTTAATTCTTTGTGAGTCACTCAGTGTCATATATTTGAGATGGCTCTATATAAGTTGATATAATAAATAAAGTGTATATGAGTGCTTTGAAATTTCTGCAAAGGCTAAGGCATCCATTTTCTCCACCAAAACTAAACTAAAAACTAATTAAGAGGCTTTGAAGTTGTAGATGGTGCCGAGGACCAGATGCAGTCCATAGGATACCTTCTCCTACTGCACAAGATGAATATTTGTTTGATCCAGCAGGACTTTTCTTATGTTATTTTGGAGACAAAAACCTATCTTGGTTGGATAGCTAATTGAATTAAAACAAATTGTAGTTTAGTGACTTATTTTCCCTTTGCATAATTATCAATGGTTAAGGGAATCACCAAAATTTGTGTCAAAATGCCTATGGAGATTCTCAGTCATCCAGGTCATGGTTGTCCCAAAAGTGCTTTTTCAAAAAGCCACTGGACTTTCTTTGTTTTTCCTTGAATACATTTTGCTCCTCATCCAAGAAGCTTCTTCAGTTCTGATGAAGAAGCTTCTTGAATGAGAAGCGAAAAATCTTCAAAGAAAAACAGAGAAAGTCCAGTTGCCTTTTGAAAAAGCACCTTTGGGACATTTGTGTCAAAACTTTTTATCCTTGGTCATACTAGCTTCTCAGTGAAGAATAAGCAGGTGGGGAGCCAGGAGCTTGCTTTATGCAACTTGGCTCCTTCTCTCACTAAACATTCCCTATCACTAACAGCAACAATATAATTTATTACATTTAAAGTTCTCAATTTACTTCTAACCCAAATACAGAACAGCTCCCATTTAGACTTCTTCCACTAGGTAAGTGGTGGTAGACAGGATTGGTACTGGAGATACGACACATGGGTTGAAACCAGTTTATGTAGTTCTGTCAAGCCTTTATAGGTTGATGACCAGTATGCATGCATGCCAGTAAATAGTTAATGAAGAAGGTTAGATTAGACAGCATGAAGGAAATTTTCCTATTAGACTTTTTAATAGTTATACTATTGCCACTGCCCTTAAGAAACTGTTGAAGAATTCTCCTGGAAGAAATTCATTAAAAATCATAATCCCTCTTTCTCTGCCCAAAGTTTGGTGAAGAATGTCAAAGGGCCATTTATGCTAATTCTATATTCTATAGTAATGTATCCTTGTATATGAAGAGAAATGTATGTTAGAATAGTAATCCCAGAATGTGTTGCCATTAGAATATTAAAATATTCAACACTATTATTCTAATATGTCATATTGTACATAGGAGCAATTTGGTGAAAATATTGTTTACTCTAGATAGATAAATATTAAATAGTAGCCATCATCAATACTGAAGTGCTGCCTTTTCTTCTTATTCTAATTTGCATCATTCACAGAAAATTAAAAAATAAATGTTAAAATGCTTCACCAAAATTAAATTCATTTTTATTTAAAAGGGCACAAATTATTGATAAACACATCTGAGTTTGCAGATTGGTTATTTCTTAGAGGTTATTTGGGGTCATAATTATAAATCTCATTATCTTGCTTGAAGGAGAAGGCCTTTTTCATTATTATGGTGCTGAGGTCCACATCCCTGAAGCTAATTGCAAGGTATTGCTGCAGAGTTCTAATTGTTTGCCATCAAAATAGCTGTGTAAGCTTGATTAACAGTGTTCAGCAACATTCATAATAGTCCAGGCCTGGTCCTGCATAAAATAGAAACTGGGGGGAAAATCAATAAGATTTAATAAGATCAGGAACAATCACTTACAATAGTACATCAATCACACAAAGTAATAGGTGCAGGATTTGATAGGGTCCTGAACTGCCTGAGAGATTCATACCCAGCACTCGTTAATGATTTGTTCATTTGCATTTTATCAATTCAGCTACAGCTGACAAGCAGAAGGAGCAATAAAGAAATATGTTGACTTAAACTCATCAGGCCTTGCAATTAAAAAAATAACAGATAATAGCAGATAAATTGTTTTGAGGAAATCAGAAAGAAACAAGCATATGAAGGTTCCATCTCTGACTTCCTGAATATGAGATTATAATAAATTGGCATAATACAAAGGCTTTTAACATACTCATAACCTTCCAGTCAACCTCATTATCTCTTGTAAAAAGTGAAACAAAACTAACACTTTAAAATTTATACTATGATTGTTCCTCTCCTTTTCCCCCCTTCTGTCCTTCATGCAGAATAAGACTTCAAGGCTTCTAAAAATGTAAATGTAAGGTACTGATGATTCTATAGTTTTCTGGCCTTTTAAATAAACAATGCTTCAGGCATTGCCTGGGGTCAAATCCATATCAAATAGTCAGCCAGTCATAATGAGGTGACTTTCTGATCATTATTACTTACCATTATCACAGTTGATCAGCAAGTTTATTTTTGCTTTTTTAATTCATCCTCAATGTATTTTCAAATTTATCTTTAAATTACAATGTGACCAGTAAACAAGGCTTTTAGATGAACTCACATTTTGTAGAATCTGAAACTAGTATCTGCCTCAATAAGCATAATTATGAAAAAAGTAACAGCTGACATAAAACTACATGTATGTAAATTTTAGCACAATATGAAACCAATTTTGGAAGATTGCTTCAAGGAAATCTCCATCCAGAGAAAATGAAAATGATCTAAGTCTTCAGTTATTGAATTGTGGCTTCATCCTTTTCATAAGTGGATTAGTTTTTTCCAGTTCAACACTTCTTTCACTTCAGCTTCATTAATACATTTTATATCCTTACAGCCAAATCTATGAAAATAAAGGATAAGTATAAAAGAAAAAAGCATTGCCTGGGTTTCTTTGACACATCTGCTCAAAACTAAGCATTGGAAGATAGATACCAAATATTCTAAAAAAAGTTCTAATCCAGACAACTGATCTAATTTAGATACTGGAACATGTATGCGAACTTTTGAGGCTGAGAGAAGCTCTCCCATCCCTCATCAGTTGAACAGGCAGGTCTACCTGTGCAAAGCAGTAAATTCTTAATTTAGAAAACTGCAAACCTTGCAAATGGAAAATTCCCATAGAGTGCTGGAGACAATGCTACAAATTAATTAGTAATTAAGGCCATTTATTTCATGTTAGATAGCAAGTTTGCAGCCAATAAGAGAAAATCCTGCACTGAATATATACTTTATTAACTTTTGTTGTATGATCAAAATAGATTGGATGGATGGATGGATGGATGGATGGATGGATAGATGGATGGATGGATGGATAGATAGATAGATAGATAGATAGATAGATAGATAGATAGATAGATAGATAGATAGATAGATAGATAGATAGATAGATAGATAGATAGATAGATAGATAGATAGATAGATAGATAGATAGATACCAAAATCACAGTTGCTCAAAGAAACAAAAATGTCCTTATTAGTTAATGTGTTATATAAGTAGACATTGGCAGTCTGTGTAGAAATTAATAATCTCAGTAAGAAATACTATAAATCTCAAATATTTACACGGAGATTCATGGTACTATCCTATATAAGCACATCAGATTGTAAGCACAATCAGAAAGACAGAAACTTTGAACTACTTGGGACACTATGCTTCAAGATTATCAGTGACGAGAGCCACATAGGCCCTAAACTGCATTTGACACTTTGCTTTCTAGAGGGGAGAGGCGGAGCTGAGAAAGTTTAAATAAAAATCTTATTAGGAGATTTTTAGTGGTAGTTTGGAGAAGTGAAAACTAAGGTTTGTTGTAGAGTTGAAAGTGTTGCCATCAGAAGATAAAGCATTAGGATATATATGGTGTTAAGAAAAATAGAGGAATCAAAGCATGAAAGGAAAAATAGAAAATTCCCAGAAAGACATCTGGTCTTGTTCAGTAATCCAGGCACTGAAGATCCTAGAAAGACGGAAGAACAGGCAGAAGACAACTGAAGAGAAAGAGAGAGAGAGAGAGAGAGAGAGAGAGAGAGCAATCGACAAATCTCTACCTTTATACAGTTAGCTAAGCTGAAAAGCTAACAAAAGTCCCAGAATCTGAGAACTGAAAGAATTTTTCCAGGCAAAGCAGGATGAAATAACTGGAAATGAATCAAGCACTTGTTAATAGGGGCAGAAAACAAAAAGAAGAACATATATAGATAAAGAGCAACTTAGGAAAATAGAAAAGCTTTTTAAAAATTCAGGATAAAATAATAACTCACACAATTCTGAACCATTTTAGTTTTAAACAGTCTGTTAATGAAATTGCTCCACCAATTGATTTGTCATGTATTGGCTGGTTTGTTGTCATCCATGTTAAAGCATTGTGGTTTCCCCAATGGTTGCCTTTTGATTTTCCAAAAATCAAAATTTATACACTCAAAGTAAAAGATGATAAAAAGGTATGCTGTGAAAAATAAAAGTGGTTTTAATAAATTCATGGCAAAATGAGAAATATTTAATAGTGATGAGAGAAGTAATTAATAGAAAATAAAAGATACAATAAAATTGAAGAGACTATCCACCAGCTATCATTTCAAATTAATTTAATCAGTGTTGATTCACCATTTTCCTTGTGTTTCTCACATATATGTATTTGCAGGATGGCCCTGAAAGCATTATGAATTGCTTGGTTTAACCCTGAAAGTTACCAATTAGAAATAAGCTTCACAGGAAAGATGCTAGAGAACTGAAAGTAATTGTTGGTGAACTGAATAATATAGTTAAGCATTCTTAGTGTAGGATGTAAGATGACTTAATATATCTTTAATTTGTAAGTTGACAAATGTTGTTGTTCTATTACCTGGAACTAAACTTTTTAGTAAAAGAGGAAGCTAAGGGTCCAATACAATTAGATTTGCTAAACCAGGCTTTATTTCCAGGAAGTATCCATAGGGCTCAGAAGGACACCCATACCTCATTGGCCCTGCAGAGGATTGTTTGACATAGTCTGACAAGGATGTAAAATATATTCTGCTGTTCTGATATCCTTTGTTGATATGATTGTGTTACATGGTCAATACAGAAGCACTGGAGAAAAAGATTAAAAACAATCCTGCCACAACTTGGCACTATTCTTTAGCTTGTTAAGCCTTTGAAAGTTTTCAACAACAAACAAAAAAAGATTCCTGACCTACTGGAGGGAGAACAAAACTCTCATCAATAGCTCAGTGACATAATTAGTGCTCTGGAATTTCAGAAGCAGCAAGAGATCTTTCACCCATCTTGAACATTAAATAAAACTAAGTATCACCCCCATTTAACAAATGTGGTTTCAGGAAAAAAAAAGTACTTTAAAAGATCCTCTGGAAAAAGTGCTGGACTCAAAACGATGGAACAAAATAGGTAGTGAAACAAACTAGATTTCTCAACATCCAAATGCTTAGACCTAAGTTATGGTGTTACTTAAGACACATTTTCATGTCTAGTTAGGTATTACATGGAATAAATCTAAATCTCATGGATTTTTGTCTCATAAGGGCACTATTGATTTTTAATAGCTCCTTGATGCATTAAAGCTTCTTCTTGAACAAGGAAGGGAAGCCAAAACTTTTGAAAGGGAAGGAGTCTTTTGATCTGTACTGGCAATGGAAACCACAACAGAATTCTGTTAAACAGTCTCTGTAGCAGAGATAAATCAATCTCTGTCCAGCAGATGCCAGTTATTCAAACAGTAGCCCATTTTTTCCCCATTTCCACATTAAGCAATGATTTAAAAAATCAGTTCAGAAATGTTATTTCTGGATAAAAAATATTTCATATATGATTTTATCTAATAAATAGATATTTTTATGACCAAGTCCCTCTCCTTTGTTTATTTTATTCTCAAACATTATTGTTATAACATATACTGTATATATTATGTACTTTTATGCCAAGAACTACACAATAATATCCAGAGGAACATAGCTGTGTTATTAGGCCAGGAATTCTTATGATTAAGTCAGTTCTCTCAAGTCATTGTGCCTGTTATCCTGAATCATCTACTATTAACAAGAGAGATGTTTGCTAAATAAAGCAGTATAAAACTGGCATGAAATCAAGGTTGTAAAGGTAATACTGGCCCACCAAATCAATTTTTCCACTCAAGAAAACTCTATCAATACTTTTAAATTATTTAAATAGAATAGAATAGAATTCTTCATTGGCCAAGTGTGATTGGACACACACAAGGAATTTGTCTCCGGTGCATAAGCTCTCAGTGTATACACAACCCACAAATAATAATCATAATCAAAACGATAAAATACAATCATCATTAATCATAGATACAACACTCAATGATAGTCATAGAATACTAAAGCAATCAACATAAATCATAATAGGATACTAAATAAAAGTAATCAATATAAATCATGAGATACAGCAAGAAGTTATAATAAGAATATAAGGAAATAGGTAATACGACAGATGAGAAGGATAGCAATTACAGCCCTACTAGATGGTTTGACATCCCAGCGCTTAGACAGTGTTGTGGGAATTAGTTGTTTAAAAGAGTGATAGCACGGGGCGGGGGGGGACTGTCTTTGTGTCTGGTTGTTTTGGCCCTATAGCATCTTGAGGGAAGAAGTTGAAACAGTTTATGTCCAGGATGTGAGGGGTCTGTAGATATTTTCACACCTCTCTTTCTGGCTTGAGCATTATACAGGTCCTCAATGGAAGGCAGGCTGGTTGCAATTATTTTCAACTGTTCATTGAAGTCTGTGTCTGTTTTGTTTGGTTGCTGTGCCAAAGCAGACAGTTATAGAGGTGCAAATGACATACTCAATAATTCCTTTGTATAACTGTATCAGCAGCTCCTTGGGCAGTCTGAGCTTTCTGAGTTGGCACAGGAAGAACATTCTTTGTTGTGCTTTTTTGATGATGTTTTTGATGGTAGGTGTCCATTTTAAGTCCTGAACCTAGAAACTTGAAGGTCTCTACTGTTGATACTGTGTTGTCTAGTATTATAAGAGGTGGAAGAATAGGAGGACTTCTCCTAAAATCTAGTATCATCTCTACAGTTTTAAGTGGGTTCAGTTAAAGATTGTTCCAATTGCACCATAAGGCCACTTTTCAACTTCCCGTCTGTATGCAGATTTGTCTTCATCTCAAATGAGATCAATCATTGTTGTATCATCTGAAAATTTAAGTACAACAGAGGGATCCTTTGAAATACAGTCATTGATATATAGAGAAAAGAGTAATGGAGAGAGCACACAGCCCTGGGGAGACCTGTGCTAATTATACAGGTATCTGATGTGATTTTGCCTAGCTTCACCTGCTGCTTCCTATTTGTTAGAAAGCTTATGATCCAATTACAAGTGTGGTCAGGCACAGCTAGCTGAGCCTGTTTAGTGAGAAGAATATCTGGAATGATGGTATTGAATGCCGAGCTGAAGTCTACAAAAAAGATCCTTGCACAGGTCCATATTACAAGATGTTGTAATACGCAGTGCATATTAATGGCATCATTTGGCAATCTATTTGCTCGGTAGGCAAATTGCAATGGGTGTAACAGTGGATCTGTGATGGTTTGGAAACATTTATGAAAATTCACCTGCTTATACTAAACATAATCTGAGAAAATAACTCTCCACCATAAATGATCAAATATGTGACTAAACTTTATTCACATAAAGCAACATTGGGGTTCACAGAAGAGGAATAAAGAGTGAAAGAGTGGCAACTGACAGTGCAACTGCTCCTTATGCATTCTTGTGCAATGTTATACAGAAGGGCAAAGGTTGTATCATGACATCATGGTACAATAATTGGTGTCATAGAGTCTAGCTGCAGATGCCTATCAAACACACTGTGGTTTTGACATTTATTTACCATTTGGAACTCATAACCTCATTCTCTGAACTGGTAATAAGTATCTTCTCTTTCCTTCAGATACATGAGTAATGGAATTTTGTTTCTGTCTGTCTGTGATATTGAGCTCTTCAAATTTGGCTCTGCACAGTTACATATTTAGTGCATGGGGGCATTCTATAGATGTTAATCCATCATATGTGTAGATTATTAGATTATTATTAATAAAAAGATTAAGATTAAGAAGATTAAGACATATTCAAATACTGTGTATTTGAGTGGCACCCTTTATATTTACCAAACCAAAGGATAATCCATTTTTGCAAGGTTAACAAAAAAAAAAAAGCATAAACATTTCTTCTTAATGTCCCAAGGCACCTTTGGGACAACCATGAGCTGGATGACTGAGAATCTCCATAGACATCTTTTATTAATCTTAAAACAGACTGATATATGGGCAAATGTTCCACCAAGAGAACATTGTATGGGTGCCCTCTCTCCTCATTTTTTTCTTTTGGAGGAAGTGGAATTAGTTGTCTGTACCAGACATTTGCCTCACGCATTTGTTCATTCATTCATTCATTCATTCATTCATTCATTCATTCATTCATTCATTCATTCATTCATTCATTCGTTCGTTCAATTTTATACCTCCTATCTGCCCTATGTGTCTTTGCATTTGCATTAATATGGTTCTCTCTCCTCTACATTACATGATTTTTTGCTAGATATTCTCTTTTATGTCATAATTTAGTTATACACATGCAAGAAATTAGACATCCTACAAGATACTACTGTAAAGATATAGGAATTGTGGTCACAGTTTATGAAGTAATGATTTTTGTCACGAGATCTGACCTAAATCCTCAGCTTATTTTCAAAGAATTTGCTCTGTGTGCCACTCATACTGAAGTATAATAAATAGTTTCCTGTGGGCTGGTCTTCTCAGATGTAGACCCCCCAGTCTTGAAATATTCTCTTAAAGGAGGCCCACTTGGCATTTATTTTTGCCACCTTTCTAAGTCCAGACAGATGTTTTTATTCTCCCAAGTGTTTTTAACATAAATAGGTACCACTTTGATGGCAAGGTAACAACATTCCACGCACCTGCTATAAGACCATGGAAGTGTTTCGGACAAGGTTGGCTCTTCAGCTATGGACTGGAGATAAGCACTGCCTCCTAAGTCAGACATGACTGGCAGAAAAAGCCTTTACCTTTACAGTTTTAATTTACACAGTGCAGGCAGCCTTTTGGCTTAAGATACAGAAGGATCTTGAAAGACTTGAACATTGGACACTATCTAACAAAATGAAATTCAATGGTGAAAAAAGTAAGGTTCTACATTTAGGCAAGAAAAACCAAATGCACAGGTATAGTATAGGGGGTACCTTGCTCAGTAGTAGCAACTGTGAGAGGGATCTCGGAGTCCTAGTGGACAATCACTTAAATATGAGCCAGCAGTGTGCTGCAGCTGCCAAAAAAGCCAACACAGTGCTGGGCTGCATTAACAGAGGGATAGAATCAAGATCACGTGAAGTGTTAATACCACTTTACAATGCCTTGGTAAGGCTACACTTGGAATACTGCATCCAATTTTGGTCACCACAATGTAAAAAAGATATTGAGACTCTAGAAAGAGTACAGAGAAGAGCAACAAAGATGATCAGGGGACTGGAGGCTAAAACATATAAGGAACGGTTGCTGGAATTGGGCATGTCTAGTTTAATGAAGAGAAGGACGAGGGGTGACATGATAGCCGTGTTTCAATATCTCAGGGGCTGCCACAAAGAAGAGGGAGTCAAGCTATTCTCCAAAGCACCTGAAGGCAGGACAAGAAGCAACGGATGGAAACTAACCAAAGAGAGAAGCAATCTAGAACTAAGGAGAAATTTCCTGATAGTTAGAACAATTAATCAGTGGAATAACCTGCCTCCAGAAGCTGTAAATGCTCCAACACTGGAAGTTTTTAAAAAGTGACTGGACAGCTATTTGTCTGAAATGTTATAGGGTTTCCTGCCTGAGCAGGGGGTTGGACTAGATGACCTCCAAGGTCCCTTTCAACTTTATTATTATTATTATTGTTGCTGTGGTTGTTGTGGTTGTTATTTTGGTCAACCTGCTAATGCTTTTAATTCTATATATTTAATATTTGAACTGCTATTTTAAAAATTATTAAAGCCTTTATATGTTATGTGTTACCATGATTAAGCTCTTTCAAAGACAAAAGCACACAAATATGATGTCCAATTCTGGACTTAATAAAGGAATGATGAAGTGATACATTCCCACACACATTTTTCAATGTTTTATTCCAGTGTATGTTTAAGTTTTGCCGTTGTTTTTTCTTCTGAGATTGAATAATGACATGGCGAACAGACATAAATATAGAGATAGAAATATTAAAAATAAACATTCAATATGATATAATTAAATATCAAGACAATATAATAAAGAAAATAAACAATGGTATTTTAGAGATTTTAACTGCATAAATAAGCCACAATTTTCCATTGGGCTACTGATACAACAAAAGAAAAGACAACTTTGGTATGTTAAGGATGAATAAGCAGTGCTAAGAAGGAAGATATCCAGTGCTGGATGTTCTTCTGTTGAAAGAAAATAAAGGGAAGATCAGATTCTAGGCAACAACCGCAGGTCAGTAAAGACAAATCACACCAAAATGATTTTTATTCCCAAAGGAACAGCAGAAAGGGAACGATATGGAGCTGGTTCATGTAAGAGAAAGAATCTTGCAATAATGTTATGGCCTGTGGCTGACAGTTTGTGATTTTGTGCACCGGTTGTTATACCCAGAGAATTGTCAAATGAAGGCCATGGTGAGAAGGGTTACAAATAGTTTTATATGGGGAAAATAATGCATAAAATCTTCTTGCTCATCACTGAACTTTGTAGTCATATTTTAATGTAGGGATTGAAAAACAAATACTGTATGCTAAAGAATAAGCTTCTGTTTGAGCCCAAAGCTTGAAATTTAGTTACCACAGCTATATAACTTTTGATTTAAAGGCATAAATTCAAATAACAACGCTTCTTCTACCTCCTCCAGGTGCAGATTTTCCAAAATGCTGTCAATGCAAGTCTTTCCACCTAACCTTGGAGAAAAAGAGACGGTCTTCACTGAGATGTCATTTGACCTGTTCTTTTCCATGAGAGAAAATGGACATCTTCAGCTGTGTAAGAGATCTGTGTTCATTTCTCAGCATGTAGAGATGTCTGAATTCAATGGTTGTCTGAAATGTGTCACACTATTACATGCAACTGAATTTAATCACATGCAATTTGTGAACCAGGAACCTTTTCCTATGCAGATATGTCACCATGCTAAGATCCTTGTGAAGTATAATTCAGAACGATTGCTTAAAGTCAATCTCACTATGCCACTACTTACAACTTTGCAGCATGTTAACTTTCGTTAGAATTTATATAATGTTTAAATAATACACAATCTTTCCCTCTTATCTCTACATTAATGTGATTAGAATCCATTGAAGCACTGTAATTTTCTTGTAAGCTGGCTTTCCTCCTATGCTTGCTTATTATCATTTAAAGAACTACGGTACCAGACTCTGATCAGTTTGACTGTCATTTCAGTTTTGCTGGGAATAAAGAGTAAAGTAAGCATCATAAATTATATTATTGTTTCTCAAATAAACAAACATGAGCTATTGTTTCTTTTCTTTATATATTTGCATGCATCCTGGTATTATAAATAGTAAAGAAATACAGGGATTGATATATTATGCAATTAAATTGATGGATGGTTAATTGAACCAGTATGGCACACCATATGTGTACTCATGACCTGAATGTCATTGGTCAGATTAAGACTTCACACATTTGACCAAAGAACATACGCCATTACTAAAATTGTACAAAAGGGTTATCTCTACCAAGGAAAAATTGACATAACTGGGTTTGTTTTTTTTCATTAGCACAGCACTAAATTATAATGACTTCAACTCCAAAAGAGGTTTAAAAAAAAAAAAAAAAACCTTGGAAGGTATTAATTAAAAGCATACTGACATTGTGGCCATTAACTCTAGCAGACACTTTCATTAATTTGTTTGATCTATCCCTGTTAGTTGACATATTCTAAACATGGTGCTTGTGCCCTTACAACTCAGACGTGAACTATTATTGAACTTTATTTTTTAATTACTGTGAAGAACTTTTTTTAAAAAAAAAATAAAACTATTTCCTGTTGAAGGAAAGAAATCATGCAATTTTGTTCCAGGAGCAAAGAATTCATGACTTTTAAAATGGCAGGCATGCATAGAAAATTAGTCACCTGTCAGATACACTGCCGGGGGACATTATAGATGTTTCCATATTTCCAAGTTTTTGGAATTTGGAATTACTTCATTTTGGATTATTGGAACTGGTGCATAAAAGGTTCTCCACTTTGTGCTTTGTCTTTAGTGTTTAAATTTTGTACAGAATACAGTCCATATGTTAGTTGCCATATTCTTCTCTTTGTTCTGTACCATTATATCTTTTCTTTCTTCTGTTAGCCATTGGGCCATTTTTTTTTTACTCCTGGTAATTGCCTGTTCTAATCCCTGCAGTTTTCTTGGCAAAATTACGGAAGTAATTTGCCACCGCCTGCTTCCTAGAACTGAAAGAGAATAACTGGCCCAAGGTTGCCCAGTGCTGTAGTGCCTAAGGCAGGACTAAAACTCACTGTCCTCCATTTTCTAGGTTGGTAATTTAACCACTACACCAAACTATCTTGAGTATGTGTGTGTGTGTGTGTGTGTGTGTGTGTGTGAATATTTTATATATGCTTAATGCAAATACTGACAAGATCAGAAATGAGGAGGTTTTAAGCCACCTGGGAAAGCCAAGGGAAATCATCAAAACAATTAAAAAACGAAAGTTAGAATATTTCGGACATGTGATGCGACACCCAGAAAAATACGGCATACTCCATTTAATCCTCCAGGGAAAGATTGAAGGCAAACGAGGTCCAGGCAGAAGAAGAACATCATGGCTTCAAAATCTAAGGGACTGGTTTGGACAAAACTCAGCAGCACTTTTTCGTGCGGCTGCTGATAAAAACAGGATTGCCAACATGATCGCCAACGTCCGATAACGGATATGGCACAAGAAGAAGAAGAAGAATGCAAATACTCATGTTTACCTAATGCTGACTAATCTCTCCTTATATCAGTATACTGTAGTTTTGGTGGTGGTATTTTGCATGGCAAATATAGTGGGAAGAAGCAAATATACACATGCCTCAGTTCTTGAATTCTAAAACATTTCCTACTTTAAAAGGAATAAAGGATTTATTATATACAGTACAGAATATTTTTTTGAAATTAGTCAAAGCAAGAGAAGAGAAAGATATATTCATTTTTACTTATACCCTAGTTGCTAAGTTTCAGCAGAGGGGGATGGTGTTAGATACACATCACAAAACGGAATTGTTTTCATCATTATTGGATTTATCTCTTTGTGTCATCATTATTTCTGTTGATTTTATTTATAAGAAATTGTACTTAATGATGTTCTTGCTTTGTCAGATATTTTGCATATATTTTTTCTAAAGTAGTTATAATGGAAGTGACGCTGGAGTCACAAATGGTTTAACGTAAATTATATATATTTTTTACAAAATTTATTGCTGTAAGAGAACGTATATCCAAGGCAATACTGCTTTATCTTTGACACTGCTTTGATGAGTCATCCATTTTGACAGTTAGCTGTCTGCTTTAAAGCTATTTCGTTTGCATCAGTGTGGAAATAAAATGAGAGCGGATCACAATGTAGCTTGGAAGCAAAATAACACTCATCATAGCATTGTTAGAAAAATAAAGATTTGTAATAAGCCAGGAAGAGGATGGGGCGGAGGAGGAAGAAGGAACTAACACAGAAAAGTCTTTAATTTAGGAATTGATTATTGCTACAAATGTCTATATTCTTTGTCCATGTCCATTAATCTGTAAAGAGAATGGTGCTGTCTCTGATATGTAATTTGTTACTGATGCTTTGAAGAAGATTATGATAATGTGCTTATAATACAATTGACAACAATGGAGAGGTCCTGTAATTGTGAACTAAATTCAAGGATGCTTGCTTTGAGAACGAACAGTGCCTTCATTTACATTAGCTTACCTTTTCAAGTGCTCAGCTAGGAAACTCTGTCACACAAATTGAGACAGGAACTTTATTATCATCACTATAGCAACTGCAAGGCATTTTATTTCAAAACAGTTGGCTACCTGAAAATTCTTACATGATGGGAAGTATTGCCTAAGAAATATACATTTTAATTCATTTTCATTTTGCCCCCCTTGCTTGAAATGTTTCATAAACTAGAATAGAGCACTTTTTATGACAAAGAAAAAGGGACCGGGAAAGAGACCTGATTCCATCTTAAATTGCTTCTTTGATACAGCCATTTTCTAGCTGGAAGAAAGTGGTGGTATTATACCATGTAAAACTTTAATTGTACAGGTGACTGGGACTCTTGCAATGTGTCAATATGATTTTTAAACAGTCCGACTCATAAGAAAATCAAGGTAAATGTTTTAGGGAGAAAAACCAACCATCTGCAAAAACAAATGAAACAATTGCTAATGTAAAACCCTGTTTTAGGAAAAACAAAGTTCCAAGAAAACTAGCTTGACATGATATTGTCCAAATGTACATTATATCGGATCTAGGAGGAAAATACAGAGAAGTAATGTTCTCTCTAGACAAGCCTTCTTCAAAATTGGAGATTTCTGTATGTTGAATTACAAGTACCATCATTCACAGCCAAATATAGATCTGTTTCCTGAAAATATTGGTATTTGTCACCCAAAGCATCTGAAGGAGATGTCTACTATATAGACCAGGGGTGTCAAACTGCCAGCCCGCAGGCCGGATGCATCACGCCAAAACCGCGCCCACCCCAAGTCGTGATACATTGCGACATGTCACATGATGTCGCAAGTTTGACACCCATGATATAGACAGCTCACCAGCATATCAGGTTCAAGAGTTCATATGTCCGCTCTCAGGAAAGGAGATCCAATGAACAATCAGTTCGACATAATTATTGCAAGGATGATAGTGATTATGCATATTAATCCCATAGTATCATTGTAATGTTTTTTTCTCTGCAGTGGTAGTAGCCACAAGTATATTTACCAGTTGATGTATTTTTGTTAATTCATACAAACAGTTGTGTGGCCACATTTATTCCTGTTAGATCATGATTTTCCTGGTGCACCATGTACCCCAAGGGTTACTACAATGACTTCCTTGCTGTGAATATTTGTATATGTAGTGATACTGAGTTATTAGGGTCACTGAAAGAATATCTAGTTCAGACATATCAAACTCGCGATGTCACATGATGTCGCGCAACGTATCGGACGGTTTTGCCATTGCCGGCAATGGGGTGGGCGCGGCTTCCGGATAACGCATCCGGCCCATGGGCTGGCAGTTTGACACCCCTGATCTAGTTGATCAATTTCATTATTAGCATGTCAAAAGATTGAAAGATGATTCAAAAGACATTATGAGGTTTTGTCAGTGATGTAAGGAAAATACATTTTCCTAAACTTAGATTGTAGGGCTTTGCACTTAATTAAGCTTTTGTGCTTCATATCTACAGTTGTTCATAACTTTCTTAGTTTACCATTCTTAAGTTATAGTTAAAAGCCTTGTGACTTTTTCAAATCAGCCAACAGGAGCAGCCACCTAAGTTACAGAGTTTTGTACACTTCTGCACCAGAAAAATATAAGAGCAAGAGTCTCCAAATATGGTCTCCAGAAATAGTACTAATTATTTTTTAAAAAGTCAAAATGACATAAAGCACAATTTAGAAAAACAAATATCTCTTTATGAGCGAAAGGCAGCTTTTGGGAAAATAAAATAAAATCCATAATTCAGCACATAAGTATTAAAAATGAAAAAAAACAAATGTGCTTAATCCTCTATTAGAGCCATGGTGGCGCAGTGGTTAGAATGCAGTATTGCAGACCAGAGTTCGGCAGTTCGAGACTCACTGGCTCAAAGTTGACTCAGCCTTCTGTCCTTCCAAGGTTGGTAAAATGAGGACCAGATTGCTTGGGGCAATATGCTGACTCTGTAAACCACTTAGAGAGGGCTGTAAAGTACTGTGAAGCAGTATGTAAGTCTAAGTGCTATTGCTATTGCTATTAATACATGGTCACCTCCTAATTTAATATGTTTTCTGAAATGAAAGGAGAAGTGAAAGGAGACTCTATTAATATCTTTTTCTGACACAGTCAAGAGCTGCAATCTAGAAATATAAGGCAGATACATCCCTGGTTTTTAAGGCCTTATCTGACCCTGAAATCTAAGATCATGTGTACATTTCCATAAGGCACTGAGATCTCCTGGGCCCCCTCACTTTTAGGAACAAGCTTCCTGGGAGGACTATTTTGCTGGGAAATATCTTAGTCTATAGGTTATCACAGAATCATAGACTTTAAGGATATATCAAAGGTCAGTTCTAGATTTGTTCAGATGGATGGATATCCCCATAATAAACCCTATCCCCCCTAGTGTTCCCTGAGGATACTAAGCCAATATTACAAGAAGTGAAGGCTATACCCAAATCCGAATAAACCCAAAATATGTGCCTTCCATCTAAGCAATCACACAGCAAATAAAGATTTAAATGTATCATTTTGTGGAAAGAGAATAAATCACAACCATCACCCAAAATATCCCAGAATAATCTTTGATCAATCCCTCACATTTAGAAAACACCTTGAAGTAATCAGACAAAAATTGAAAACAAGGAATAACTTGATTAGGAAAATCGCAGGGACAGGGTGGAGAGCACAAGCAAAAACATTGCATACAGTGGCACAATAATTAGTTGACTTTGTCTCTGAATGGGAAAAAAGTTATCATACCAACAAAGTTCATATTTATTTTAATGATATAATAAGAATAATACCGGTATCTGGAACCTTCAAATCCTCACTACTCTCGTGGCTTCATGTTCTTGCTAACATTGCCTCTCCTAATTTCAGGCAACAACAACAGACAGTTCAAGAGTGGAATAATGCATAAAATATTAGATTCTCTACCTCGTACCAGGCTTAAGCCCAGGAAACCAATTTGGGATACTATACTATAGTTTTACGATACTGATGAAGAATAGTGATCAAAATGGGCAACATTTAATAACAACAAACAAGCAGATCATGTAGTTCCAACAAAACCATTTCCAGGAATGCAGTTGACCCAAAAAATATGGAGCTACTTGAATAGAATCAGGACAGGCCATGCCAGAACACTAGGGAAAAGCTCTTTAAGTTGGGGGTGGCAGTGTGATTGTGATGCACCATAACAAATGATAACATATACAGAGTGAGAATGTCTCCTCAGGTGATTTCAAAGCACAAGAGATGATCTTATTGAAGACACACCAGAAGCAGTTGGATGGTTAGCTTCCTTAGATGTTGAACTATAACATCTATCCTATTGCGACTCCAAGACACCATATTAATTCATTTTATCCAAATTTAATATTTTATCTCATCTATTGTATTGTCCACACACTTTATATACATGTTTATGCTGAAACTTTATTTAAACTTATATTTGTGTTCATATGTATAATGTGTTTTGTTGGTGTTGTATATGAATTATTGCATGACCTCTGTAGATGCCATATGCTATATAAATAAAATATCCTATAAAAGGAAACATACATTTCATGACTTCATGATAATTTATTCCACTAGTTGACAGCTCTTATTATTAGGAAGTTCAGATATGTAATCTGAATCTAGTTCCCAGTAGTCCCCATTGGTTCTGATCTTGTACTCTGGGCAACAAAGGATATCTCTTGTCTTTTAGTAGTTGCATCATGTGTTAGTTCATGTTCAATCTGAGATAATGTATAGCATCCATGTATTACTGCTAGGCCACGTGACTACCATCCTATAATCATATCTTTTATTTTCTTCAGTTTGCAGTATACTTTATAATCTCCCAGTTAATTCCATCCATTTTTGTTCAAGCCCCTCATTTTGAATCTTCTCTGTCTGTTCTACAATATTAGCCACTTCTCTTAGTGTTTTATCACCTGAATATTTTATCTCATCATCCTAACCCCTTCATCCAAATCATTAATACAAATGTTGAATATAGAAGAGCCTAGGACAGAGTCCTCTAGAATTCCATTCAATTCTTTCCAAGTTGATATGGAATCATTCTGAGTATATTTTCTGGGTACAGTAGTTCAGCCAGTTATGAATCCACCTTACAGTTGTATCATTTAAGCCATATTTTATCATTTCATTAAGGGAGATATCATGGGAGGTTTGTTAAATATATTACTGAAGTCAAAGTACATGCCATCCATGGAGTTTTGCCCTTCTTTTAAGCTAAAAATTCTATCAAAAAAGGAGGTAATATTAATCTTACAAACAGTTATTTGTGACAAATCCATGTACGTTTTTGTTAGTTGGTTGGTTAAACTGATATTTATTATAATTTTTCTCAGCTGTTATATTTATGTATTTATTTTTATATTATGTTTGTTCTTGGTTTTAATTGATTTTATGATTGTTCACTGTCCAGAGTCACTTGCTTGAGATAGATGGCTATAGAAATCGATTGATTGGTTGATTGATTGATTGATTGAATGAATGAATGAATGAATGAATGAATGAATGAATGAATGAATGAATGAATGAATGAATTTTGTCATTTAGCCTTATATAGACATCAAATGGGTAGGACTGATTTATTTTTCCATTCCTTATTTGAAGATGGGGACATTAGCTTTCCTCTAATCTTTTGGGACCTCATCAATACTCAAACCATTCTATGATACTACAATCACTTCAGCTATTGGAAGAGACTTCTAACTTGAATTTACTTCTTTGTAAATATAACCACTGTTTATAATTCCTCCATATAAAAGTTGAATTACCTTTTATTGCCACAAAATGTAGAACCAGAACCAAAGGGGTTAACATTACAAAAAATGTCTCCCATTTTTCTGCTAGGAGGAATTGCAGTTGTGTCTTCAGTCACAGGATTTTCCAGCCTTCTGAGGCACTTTTCTCCTTCAGGATTTAAGTGGATCTGGCCCACTTTTCATTTTAAGTTAATCAAAATCTGCTCTTTGGAAAATCCAGTATATAAATCTGACTCCTTTCTATTTCTTATTCATTTGATATCATAAATGAAAGAGTATCATGATCACTTCCTCCAAGGTTCTAATCACCTTTACTTCTTTAATCAATTCTTCCTGTTGATAAGGATTATGTTAGGATAGGCAGCCCCTTGTTTCTTCTTCCATTTTCTCATAAATAAATCAGCAGCAGAGAACATGAATATGTAGGACCTCTTCTGCTTTGCAGAGTTAGATTTTCAAAAGATATCAGAGTTAGATTTCCAATGAGCTGTAAGATTTTTCATTGTCATTATCATCTGCCATTTTGAAAATTTGGTCATTGACACAGAAAAGCTGCATCTATATCTTCTGCTTGTCCAGGTAATCAATAATAAACTCCTGTGATTATATCACCTTTGTTTCTTTTTCCTTTTATTCTTATCTACGTATTCTCAATAGGATTTTCATGCTCTGATTAGTGAATTTCTGTTCAGGCATATGCTTCCTTTATGTACAGCACAACACTCCCTCAGTTTTCATTGAGTCTCTTCCTTTGAATAAGTTCTAGTTTTCTAGATCTATATTCCAAACATATTTATCATCTCACCACGTTTTATTGATGCCGATATTGTATTTGTTCTCTATTAGGATTTAAATTTCTTGTTTCCCAACACAATGCACTGATATTGAAATTTCTAAGATTGTACATGGTATCCCCTACTTCATTGCTTATTTGTTTGTTTGGATTTAATCAATCTAAATCCAACCAAATAAACAAATTGCTTATTTGTTTGTTTGTTTATTTGTTTGGATTTAAAGCCACTGGACTTCCAGACAGTTCTGGGTGGGTTACATTTTAAAAGTAAGAAACAATAAAATGAAAGAAAAATACAAAAAAAAAAATACAAATCAAATACACTAGATATACTGTGTACACCCTAATCACACTTGAGAGCAAAACCAGTTTTTCAGTGCTTTTGGAACTGCAGGCTGGCACCATTTGGATCTCCAAGGAAATGAGGCTACAGAGGGCAAGCGTCATGATAGAGAAGGCACACTCCTTTGGTCTCAATATGTGACATTGTTTAATTGAAGGGACCTGGAAAATATACACTATACAGATTCTTGTTAATTCTAAGTTACAGTATCCTTCCATCCTTGGACTTCCTTTCTAGTCTTCTTGGGCCTAGCATTGGAAATATATTCAGTTCTAAGCCTTAGTCACTTCCCCCTTTTTTGCTCTGCCTTAATGCCCTCCCAACAAGATTGGTGAGGCATCTACCAAACATGACCCTCCCTGTAATCATGATACATACCCTGTCTATCCCAGGGTATGAAGAGTCCTTTACATAAATACAGTAGCATAGTCCATGATCGAGGAACCCAAACCTTTTCTGGTGGTACTGTATGTGTAGCCACAAGACGGCTTTTCCTCCCTCTTTTGTATGCCATGACCTTCAACCCTCAACTGGAAGAATTGTAGCCACCAGGTTCCTTTACCTTCCTGCCCATGGACTATCTGATTTCTGGAGTCCTGTTTAAAATCTCTTTTGGTAATTCCATTTCTCTCCACATGAATCATTAAGGAGGTTTTGTTACTGATAGGTTTGAAGAATGGATCTGCACCCTTTACTTCTTTCCCAAAGTAGTTTTTGGGTTATTATGACTCATGGGGGTCTGTCTGTAGTCCCTTTGTTCAAGAGAAAGTAACTTGCTTAAATGGCTGTGAATTGATCTCTACAATTAGAACCCAATAGCAATTGCTGAGCTCCATCACTGACTATCTTCTAATATTCTTGCTTCACTTAGTCACATATTTCCACTTGCATTTCACAAAGGTTCACTTCTGTTCTCTGTCTCTCCTCAGGAGCTTTATTTCTTCTGCCTGGGAATCCTCACGATCCCTAGTGTGTAAAAACTTTCTCTATAGAGGAATGATTAGGGGTGGGGAGCAGTAAGACAATTAAGTGACCTGGTTTAATTCACTATACTTGGCATCCACAGAATGTAGTCTTGAGACTGTATATGTTTTGAAAAGAAGTGTTTTAGGCCTTGCACTTCTCTGCTATTCATTAAAGAAACCCAACCATCTTCAGACTTTCACATAAGCCTGAAAGAGATGCTACTGTTTGAGGAATCCACTCATTAAAGCTATGGCAACCCTTAAACCAGTGGAACTTTTTTTTTTGCTTGGACTTGTGAGGTTGAAAGCATTTCTTCCAAATCATTTCTGAAGCATAAACAGCTTAACGTATTTTGCAGCCCCTCATACAATACCTTGGTCAGTTTGAAAGCTGGTGCATCGCTTGGATTCTACTATAAGCGTGTGTGTCGAGGTCCATTTCATAACTACTTTTTCTTTTATTTTTGCTTCTCTTTTGCTTTCCACTATTGTATGGCTAATTTTATCATTGGAGCATGAATATGCTTCATATTAATTCAGTCAACTCCACCTGGGTTTCATTACAGGTTTTATATTTTAAAAGGATTTTTTTAAAATATTAATTTTATAAACTTTCCTGAAAAGGCTTCTACTTTGAAAAATATTTAACTAAAAGATAAGCATTCTAGGTGAGCATATGAAGATAGACATATTTGCTCTGAAACAAAAGGAGGAAGATAAGAAAGAAGAAACTAATGTTATAAAAATATAATAATAATAATAGAGTTGGAAGGGACCTTGGAGGTCTTCTAGTCCAACCCCCTGCTCAGGTAGGAACCCTGTACCATTTTATTGTTTGAATTTTGTGTATCTTTCATAATGCTCAGAAAGAAAATAGAAATGCATTTTAAATAAGTAAAGTGATAATGAGTAATTATATTATTATTTATTAGCTGAGATACTTCCTTCTGGAACTGTGACTTCACAGTGTAACTTTATAAAAAAATATTTTGCTAAAAGATTCTTTCTGAATTCCTGTAAAGTAACTTTATGGAACTCAATCACACTTTCCCCCCCAAAAAACAATGAATAAAAAGATGTATTAAACTAGTTTGTAAACAGTAATTCATTCTCTGTTAACTCAACCAATTATAGTTAAAGCAAGAGTGAACTTTATTCTGACTGCTGCACATACAGGATAGCAAAACTCCTAGGGAGCTGAATATTCAACATTTTGGGGAGAATGGATACCCCCCCCCCATCCTTCATATTTATAACATTATTATACATTATAAACATGGTTCAATTTTCTAAGAATTGAGATAATTTCTCAACCTGGACTCAGTGCACTATTCTAAACAAGGTCATGTTGACACCAATATATTCAAGAATCTTGCAGTTTTGGCAAGGGAAAAGTATTTTAAAAGGTGAGAAAACCACAATACATCTATTTATGGGAGTTTAAGAGAAACCAGTATTTTGAACTGCATTCATTCTCATTAGTTTATATTTCAGATTGCTTCTAGCTAGGAGATTTTACTAAAAGAAGCAGAGGAGGAGGAGGAAGAGGACCTATTGTTGTCATTATTATTATTATCAGAATCTGAAAATGGAACATACCATAGATATCAGTCTGTAAAAGCTAGAATAGGGTTTAGGTTTTTATTCTTTCATCTAAAATTGTGATAACATAATGAACCCTCAGGAGATGTATTCTCAAATCGAAGAGATTGTTTTTGTGCTTGAGGACATATACATGAGGAATTCTTTATTTTTTAAAAAGAATAGCCTGTGAGGAAAGCTCACTACCAACTGCTTTACTTGTCATTGACTCTTCAGGGCAATAAACCAATTACCTGCTACTGTAGTAAGAGCCCTTCCTGACTGTTTTAAATGCATGCTAGAGATATAGTGATCTCCACATATTTGGGGAGATTTCCAGTTTATTAGGATTGCAAATTAATGGGTTCCTTCAAAAAAGTTTTGTTGTTAAAAAGGACTGGTTTCTGGCTCCTTTGGATCACAAAAGGTTACCATAATGGGACTTGTTTTTGCACCTTGAAAATGTACTTTAACCCTTTTGTTCTTGAAAAATAAAATCAATGCTATTAATTTTCCTAATGCTTTCATTGCTTTTAAGATGTCTACAACCTGGGACATAATAATGTGCTAAGGTGTATGTCTTAGACATTCATTCATTCCTTTAAAATACATACATATGCAATTTCATGGGTTATCTTTGCTAATGAAAATTGGAAAAAAACATATATAAAGTATTAATGTGATGTACTATATGCGTGTGTACTCAGGTTTGCTTTCACATTTCCTGATATATTGGTGGACTTAACAAATTTCATTTTTTGTATAGATTTGTTGAATATGTTGTGTGTAACATGCCTGAATAATCATGTATCGTATGTGAACTGTTGTGACAACTTTGCTTAAAAAACATTTCCATTGAGTTGAACTTCCTGAACCTGTTTTACTTCCTATTCAAATAAAGTTTTGCCAAATTCTTCATTTAACTATATTTCTTTTATTTGTTTATATAGATATTTTTCAGCGTGTATGCAAGACAATATAAAATTTATTATGTTACATGCTACTGAATGGCTTGAATTCAACAAGCAGGCAGGCATATAGCATGGAGGGGGAAATGCTCAAAATAATGAGGAGGAATGCAGGATTGATCCATCCAGGTAAACCAGATCAGTCTGTACTGTCCAGTCCAATCTGGATTTTTAGATAGTCCTATAACAGTTTCAGCTGAAAGGTCATCTCTTTTTCTTCCTTTGATTTAATAGAGAGCAGACCTAGAAGAAAATTCACTAATACTTTTAAAATACAGACAATGAAGGATGATGAGGACCTTACAGTGAGCAGCTGTTACAGTCTAAAATCAATCACCACAGAAGAGCAAGATTTGAAAAACAGACTTAATAATCTTTAAAAAGAAATGTTGTCTTAGTACTCTGTAGTCTTTTAGAGAGCACTGTACAATTGAAGCAAAATCATTTCAGTTTTCAGAATAGTGGGTCACTAAAAAGAAAGTGAAAAGTATTGTCTGATCCAGCTTCTCTTTATACATGTTTCCAATGAAAGGTCCAGAGGGAAGAGAGGAGAAAATGTTTCTGTTGGATGGAATCTTATTGACTATTGAAGAAACAGGATCAACGTTTACCAAAGATACCTGTGAAGGTACCTGATATGTCTGAAAAAGACCCATTACACTATAATAGGTCACACCATGGACTGAGAAAGAACATTCAACTTACCCCCAGTGAGTTTTACTGGGGTGAAAAGGGCAATAGATAGAGTACAGGAAGGAAATGTATTGCTGTCTAAGTAGCAACATCTCTTTTGAAGTAGAGGATTAATCCTGAATAAATTCAGGACACAAGGCCTGAAAGGCAAGCTTAAGGGAGATAATCTGCTCAAGGCCTTCTTCTTTGCCTAGTTAGAAATAACTGGGAGATCTGTCTAGGTTTATCTGCCTTTCCATTTACTTATCTTATTTTTAATGATATATTTCGTTTATAGTGCCTTTCATCCTAATGATTCCTGAATTGCTATATCAACTATTTAAAAAGGTGTGCTTATATTGTATGAAGGAAAGGCAAACAGAAAGCAGCCAAGAATCTGCTTCTTCCATCTACATGTATATGTGGATCTATGTGTATTGTGTGTCTGTGTCTGTCACACATATCCAGAGGGGGGAGGAAAGACAGGGAGGGAGATTAGTCCATCAACCACTGAAATGAAGTTAACCAAAACATCTGTTTAAATACAAACATTTTTGCCACTGGCCATTCTGCCTGTGAGCTTCCTGGTTAACATTGGTGACATGTAGCTGTCAAGATGTCCATTTAAAGGTTAGTAAAGTTGTCATATGTCCTAAGTATATTGAGAAGTTGTCAATATCCATAAATATATATTCTCAGATTTTAGATTCTTAAAAAAATATAGGTTTAGCTAAGCATGCTATGCTATAAGGATTATAGTATTATATTGTATTATTGTTATTTATTTATTTTGGCTCTTGTTTCTTTTTTGCCCACTAACAGTTTTTTCCCACAAGTGAGTTTCTCATGCTAATTGATTACATCTGCTTATTTTGGCTGTCTCATTTTGGGTTAGGGTGGATGAAATTTTTTTGCAAATCAGATTTTAACACTAGTGGTGAGCAAAAAAGAACAAGGGCCTTCATTTCATAAAGATAAATCTGTCTAGGATACAGAAGTCTTGGTATGCAAATTTTGAACAAATATTGAAGCCTGACCAAATACATGAGGAAGTTTCATTTAGATCTCTATCACAAATGACTTTTTTTTTCATATATCCTGCCTAGATTTCCTCTCTACTTTGTCTCTTTTGAAATATGAGACTACTAAATAAATAAAATAACTAAATAATGGCTTATGCTATATGCATACTATGCAGGACTATCCAATATTTTAGAAAGCTATTGAACAGGATCCTGATACTTATATATTGATGGACATGGACAAAAATCATCAAAGCTATCATATGCAATTTTCTATTATCTCTTTTGTTATCTTTTTGAATTATTTCTTATTTTACTTAGCAAGCTGAATTTGGGGGCAGAGAAAAAAGGACAGGAAACTTTCATCCTACTCTTTCCTTTGGAAAAACGTATATATAAATTCTTGTTTCTTCTCTAAACTGGCAGTGATGGCAAGAGAAATTCTGCTGAATTCCATCAAATTCATTTCTAAAAAAATGTGATTTCCAATTCAGTGAAATCAGTGACCAATATAAGTAGATTTCTAGAGATTTGACTGCCTCTTCAATAACAATGAAAAATAGTTCCATCCAATATTGTTGAGAGTAATTTTTAGTATTTTGTATCCCAAAATGTGGGGGGCAGAGAAAGGCTAATACTAACAAGAAAGAATTTCCAGTCAACTTTCATTCTTCCCCCGGAGAAAAAAACAATTTGTGATGGAGGACAGAGATTACAGTTGTATTCCTATCTGTACAAAATGAATAAGGGTTTTCTTTCAAGTTTCTTTACTTGAAGACTGATTGTTCCAATAGCAGTATCCTGAGCCTCTTATCTAGCATTTCCTGAAACAGCCATGACCTATCATGTACCTTGGAATTTGAATCTGCATGATTTAAATAAAAATATGTATGATGGTGCCCACCACATTTGAATAAAATATGTGTTATGTATTAAGTGAGAAAGTGGATACAAAGTAGGCTTTGATTAACAATTATGTTTAACTGAAAATTCATCCATGCCACTTTACAACTAGTGTAGCTTCATTTTCTTAAGTAAAGTGAAGTGCAACTATTTCAGCTCCTTAGAAGGATACTTCAGTCAAATGTTTGATGATGCCAAGTCCAATAATCTCCTCTCTTCTTTCTTGTTCTGTTGACTATTTTCTTAGTCAAGAAACCAATGGTATCTGCATGGGGGAATCAAAAGAAGCAAGACAGTGATCATGCCAGAGCAATCCAGGCCCTGCCTCTTTGAACAGATTTACAACATTGATATGCATACAAAAGGGGCAGTATTTGGATTATGCTGCTACAACCACAATTTTACCTATTTTAATTCCATGAATGTTGCTGCAAATAACAAAAAGTGGGGTCTGCCCCATTTTTATATGCTATATTATCAATTTCCAAACTATGTATCAAAGAGTTTATCAGGACAGAGCAAATTATACGTTTTATTCCCATTTCAAAAGTCTTAGAAACTACTCCAAATTACCCTGTTATGTGACCTAATATATATATATATATATATATATATATATATATATATATATATATATATATATATATATATATATATATATATATATATATATATATATATATATATATATATATATATATATATATATATATGTATCCATGCATGCAGAAGTGAACACTTGTTTAGATGTCATTAATAATATGTGATTTTAAGTGTGAACTTCACTTCACATTAAAATGAGAGAACACAGCTATTTATTCCATATTAAATATTCCTACCAAACTGCTCTCAGTTGCTGTCAGAGAAAGATATTATGGCAAAAGCAAGGATGGGAAAAACAAGCATTAAATGCCCAGAAATTCTCAGGTCAGACTGAAATAATATGAGTGGGAGCCAATTAGATTTTTTTAATCATCAGCAACTGGGATGGTGATGGCAATTTTGGTTTAATGATCCATGCATGTTGATAGGCACTGCATAAAACTACTATATTGCCATATACTATATTATCCTACCCTGTAATAAACCTGGTTGAGCATTCTAAGCTATATTTCTAAACTTTCTTTTTAAAAAAAATAGCTACAGCCAGAAGGGGTTGCAATAATGAAAATAAAATAGTAAGGGTTTAGATTGCCGAATACTGCATGAAAAGGATACAATTGATGCATTTCTGGCCACAAAGTACTACTCAAATGCCACATCTAATGCTTAGTCTAAATGCACCCTTAAAGCATGAATCTGAATTCTAAGTGCATCCACTTCCAACATATTCAAAATTCAAAATGAAATCATTCTTACTTATTGGAAGAATAACTGTCTTGGACATATTTAGTTATAATTTATTAGTATTGCTTAGACTATTGCTAACATCAACCACAGCAATTGTAAGATATCTTGGCCTCCTTTGGGAATACTAGAAGAGAATCCTCATATTAATGAGACTGTACTTTTAAAATGTTGGTCAACAATTTCATCTGTTTTCTGTAGATGATAAAAAGTATGGAGAGTAGAACAGAAACCTGAAGAAAGCTACACATCTGAATGCAAAGGATTAAACCAGTATCCTACAGGATCTCCTGAAGGCAAAGCCACTGCAAAGCATGCCCCCAATATAGAGAGGAGAGTCAAAGGCGCCAGACTAGAAATCAGGAGACCATAAGTTCTAGTCCTGCCTTAGGCATAAAGCCATCTGGAGGATCTTTGGCCAGTCACTCTCTCAGGTCTACCAAACAGGCGATGGCAAACCAGTTCCAAAAGCTTGCCCAAGATTTGTCTTAGACATTATTATTGAAACAGTAAACATCTCTCAGAAGCCCAGCAGATTTAATGGAGATGTACTTGCCCTATCTAATTCTTAGTAAAGGTCATCTATCAAAATATTGGAAATGTTTAGTGCCACCACATGGAAGCCAAGGAATTGTTACATCTAATGTATATACATTAATGTGTCAAGTTTTCATACAATATAGAAAATCAGAAAATAGGGAATTATTTTACCAGTTCTTTCTGAACATACGTAGTAAATCTAACACATCCCTTCCATCTCTAATGAGTAACACTTCAGGTTGTCAGGGAACAATGAAGATTTCCCCCATCTTTCCCCTAAGTAAAAAATCCTTTTCCTAAGCATAAATGTCCCTTCCCATAATTTAAAAGTTGTTTATTTTCCTGGGTTCGATTCAAGATTCAAGAACTAGAAAGAAATTTAGATTGAAGAAATATAGAAACTGGTCCTGTAGGCAGCTTTTGTTTTAATTCATCACAAAGAGAATAGCTATTAATAATAATTTAGCCAATTTTTAAAAAAGTTTTTAATTGAGAATGGATACGAGCTTCCCAAAATAAAATTTCCTGTTTGTGGTATAATTTGTGTTTATGAACTATGCCATTAGGGAACATAATTCTGTTACATAGAACACTTTTTATTTTTTTTTAAATAGATTTTATTGATTGGGTTGTTATGGATATAAGATACTGAGGGATCCTCTTACCTAACTATGTTTACAAATTCCTTCCATGTTTCAGCTGAAGGAAATGGTAAACTTGTGCTGAAATATTCCTAACTTTTCTCTTTTGTTCTTTGTTCGCTGCCCGCTGTATTTTATTTAAATCCTAGAAGAAGAAAAATCTGAAGAGCTCAAAAGCATTTTTTTTATTCTCTGGCATTTTAGCTGGTCCTAATAAAAATACTGAACTGTGGTGGATTTTAGATTTCTCCTGCTCTAATGGATGCTGAGGCATTATTAATGATAAGCTGCAGATCTGCACAAATATCTATTATGGAAAAACAACATGAGGACCTTTCCTTGCTTTTGTAGTTTCACTAAAATCCAGTGTCGTGACCAAGAATAATGTCTGAAGGGACCCCAACAACGAATCGTGCCTTAGAAATCCTTGAAGGACAATATGTAAGAACTTTCACAGGTATATTTATAGTCATCAGATAGATTTTAATAAGTGTTGCACAAATTTTATTGGCTTCAGTAGGTGTGCTTCCCCCCCCCCTTTGAGTTCCTTTTGTTCTAATAAAATAGACAAATTCCCCTCCCCTTTCCCTCTCCCTTTCACACAGACACACACAGAAACACAGACAGACAGGCATGCACGTGGGCGGGTGGGCACGCATGCACACACACATACACACAAATACACACACACACACACAACCCTATGGTATTAATTCTGCCAGTGGATTTTTTATACCATACATTTATTTACTTTGCTGCATATTTTCAGAGTCTTTAATTTTGATCAGTTTGCACTATTTTTCTTTTTCTGTGTAGAATATAAGGAAGCTGGAGAAATTTGATTACTAAGAAGCCTGCAATTTGGTTTGTAGAATCCATTTTGAAATCTGCCTCTTGATGTTTATCTCTATGCACACATTGGTATGTTTGCTTGATTTACATTAAGCAATATATAAGCACAAATAGTAATCATATACCAAGAAAAGTGGAGTATATGCAATTGCCTCATCTATTTCTTCAACTGTAGTTGCAATCCCATAGATTCAAATCTTGACAGGTAGCATAATTAGAAAATTTTCTTTGCCTTATTAAATGTGACTCTTCTCAATAGAATTTCCTCCGTTGCAAGACAAGGACCAAAAATATACTTCAAATCTAAAATGGGAAATCAAGGGGGACTGTTTTATTTTTATCTATCTTTGTGCAAGCAACATTATTATCAAAGGATATTGTAATGCCGAAAATGTACTTTGGGGATTTAAATCATGTATTAGGCTAGAAAGCAAAAAGTGCTGTAGGGCCCATGCAATATATTTTCTCATTAATCTGATTGAAAGATTATCCTTCCTATAGCTATGAAGAGTCTAATACTCATATATCCATCTTTCCTGCTAGTAAAATTCAGCTTTGTGTGAAGTCATTGTCTCTCATGTCTGAGGCCTACGCGCTCCTTCATTTCTCTCTATAAGCCTGGCTGTATTAAAATAAATTCAGAGTAGGACGCCATTTCATGCACACATTTTGATTATTTCATAAGCTGCTAAGGAAAATGGAAGTATCAGCAAGTCATGCAGTTTCGCTGGTAATGTAATGCTTGTCATTACCTCAGTGGCCATGGGAAGAAAAAAAAAGTTTAGCAATAATATCTTTGACAATGTTCACTGATTCAAAACACTGCATTTAAATGAAATGCAGATATGAATGAGCCATTATTACAATCACAATTTCATCTTAGAAATTATTAAATATGAATATATACACTTCCCCAGCATCCTGACATTTGTAATGCATAACTGCTGTGCTTTCTGCTTTGTTCCCTATACCTATATATCACACACACACACACACACACACACACACACACCCTTAGACAATGTCATTTTCCTCCCATAACCCTGATTCTGAATAAAGGGAAGTCATTTTGATCAGAGGCTGCACACTGTAATTGGAGCTACTCCTGATGATTTCATGCAATCAGAACAGCACATTATTTGTGATGAAAATTAAGTAAAGAAGAATCAGTTTATAGGTTGTCTTGCTTATGGTCAACTAGCTTTACAAAGGAGTAGTAAACTCCAACCACATAGATACTTCCAACAGTATTACTGAAATTTTCATATAATGCTTACCATAACATGCAGCATTTTCACAATTATAAGTAAAGGACGGAAGGAAAAAAATGTCTTAAACTGAATTTGTAGTTCTTTTTTGAGTGCTGATAGTATGAATAGATGGTTTCAGCCATAACTGTCACACAGATAATATTCTTTTATGCCTTGAGATACTAAGATGGTGCTGCAGATAACCAAGAGGAATAGGCTGCCGCCATTGCTAATCTGCAGTTTTGAAACACTATAGCTTTTGCATGGCTAAGAGAAGGTAAAATAATCTTGGAAGCCTAACATAGGATAACATATGCAAAGGGTCAGAAAACTGAAGCTTTTCACATACTGCAAATTAGCTAGATGAATATTTCTTCCTTTTTTTCAGGTGTTTATGCATAATATTTCAAAATTCAAAATAAACCAAAATTCTTTTAATTACCCCCTCCAAATTAAATAATAATAAATAATTTTAGCCTTCATGGTGAAATTGAAATGCAGAAAATACCTGATTGTTCCCTTCAGAATTCCGGTTTTAAAATTGTATGGCTTATATTTTAGGATATGTGAAACAGATATTCACTAAAATGGCAAGTATCCAGTTGACTGGAGTACACTCTGAGGTTCTCACTGAAATCAATGGGACTTAAGCATGTGCCTTGAATTCTGGCCAGCTGTGTTCCCTGCCAGAAAAATATCACTGATGTTGATTATTATTCAATATGGGAATGGGGATGCTATTGAGAGTTTAATAAGGAACTGGGGAATTATTTACATCTCTGCATCATAGAGCATATTTTTCCTGTATTAGACTACATTAAAGGTTTTTAAAGTCACTTTCTTCTCTTATTTTCTTAAAAGAAAATTATCTTGCAAGACAGAAGGAGCTATATTATGCTGAAGTATGGATCTGATATCTGACAAGTCTCCCAATTGCTAACTGCTTTCCATCTTTTCCTTAACAGACATCACATTTTATCTTTGTGGCGATGACAGAAAAATGGATAGGTTTACTTGGAAGTAATTCAGACTCTCTCTCTCTCTCTCTCTCTCTCTCTCTCTCTCTCTCTCTCTCTCTCTCTCTCTCTCTCTCTCTACTTCAACATAATCACCACTCCTGCTTCCTGCATTTGAGGGATTTTCTTCCCCTAGCTTCAGTTAAAAACCATCTCATTAAAATTTCTTTAAAGCTTTTTCTGAATTTCCTATGAAATTAAGAGATGATTGGAAGTGCAAAACCAAATATGCTGAAGAGCAAAAGTGGACTTTCTAAATATTCATCTCCCTTTTTCTCCCCCCCCCCCGATTTTCAAGAGAATAGTGCATTTTCCAAAGCTATGCTATAAATCTCTTTGAAAGGTAAGGACAATATCCATATTCTTATTGAATATGTGACCTCTCAATGCTAATCTGCTAAATTGTGCCCCCACATACACATTGTGGAAACATGCAGGAACCTATTAAATGCACAGCAGTGTTTGAAATTGAACCACAGTGACTTGTTGTTATAGCATGCTGACATTATTGGTTCTTGTATTCAGTTACATAATGATCTCTGAAGTTCACTTGAAAAAGTCTTCTCTAACGGCATTTACGAGTTTTCAAAATTAGGCTGTAGAGGGCACAATCCACAGCTGCATTAATTTCAGCTCTGTCTACCAGGAACAAAGCACATTCTCAGCAAAGTGCAAACAGAGAAATTAATGTGGAAAAGAGAAAATCACCAAGAAGAAGGAGAGGTTGGTTTAGGGCTAAACAACATGTTATGCAGCTTTCAAGGACTGCATTTCTTGATGTTTTCATATTTATTTTAACTCTGTTGGGAGAGAAAATTGCATTTTATCAGATCAGCACTGCTAAAAAGGGCTGAGTATTTTTTTCTAAGAGGGGTGGTACTGATTATTTTCTCCAAATTAACAACTGCTTTGGATTGATAATGAAGACAGTGTTAAACATCTTCCCATACCATTCCAGTTACATTTGGAGAATCTCTTTTTCTATTTTTTTTTCCTGATTGAAGACAGTCATAAATTGGCTGTGCAATGTAAAATAGGGCTTTCTTCAGGATAAGTTGTTTTAGCATTTACTCTGAAGTATTACAAAAGATGTTAAACAGAGTACCTACATGGGAAAACAGATTTATTTTTTCTGGAGAACAGAATGTCTATACACATGCATTTTTCCATATGTCCCTGATCCAAAAATAAGATTTGCATAAGAGCTTTTCTTCCTTTATGTATCCACCCCCCCAAAACAGTGAGCAGTATCTAGAGAAATGGGGGGGGGTGTTACATACAGGATTCTACTTATGGAAGAGTTGGCTTTGATTTTAAAAAATCTCAGTCGTGTTAATTAGATTTATTGGGCAATATTTGTATGATTTTCAATTAATTCTAATTTATTTTAATCAATCTCTTTTGAAGATTTTGCTAACCCTTTTTTTAAAGCTTTGTGTTATAGTTTGTTACTCAAATAGACATTATACATTTAAAATTGCCCCAAATAACTTTTATCATGTGTCAGGCATGAAAGACCAGTACCACATGTGAGGTTCCAACAAACAGATTTATTGTTCATGCGTATGCCCAGAAATATTCTCAAGTAATGTGTCATATCATCTGTCTCTCTGTCATCCATACTTTGTAGCTAGATGGTCCTTGCAGTAGGTAAACCTGGCACAAGATGACATACTATAGTGCTGTGAATGTGAACTGAGAACATATGAACTGGGGTTTCTAGCATAGCTAAATATTTTGTGAAAAGTACTTGTGTACGGAAGATGTGTCCAACATCAGAAATAAACTGTCAGTACTCTTGTCAAACAAGTGGCCAATTTTGAGAGCTAAGCAATTGAATCAAATTGATCAGAACAAAAAAGTTTCAAAAGCTGAATAAATGCATGGCGTGATCGACACCATAACATTCACAATATCACTACCTGATATTCAAAGATTTCTAAAGTTTATTTATTTTAAAATTAAAAAAGTATATGCTCAAAATTTTATGAGACAATCAACTGTTAAAAGATCCTGATATAAATACAGACTTAAGAAAATTCTTCCATGTTTACGTTTTAAAACTTAATAAAATAAATTAACTAAAATTTTAATTAATCTGTTTACCCTCCATACTAATGATCCCAAGAAATCATGTAGTTGCTTTAAAGAGTTGCAGAATAACTTATCTTCGTACCCTCATGTGCTTTGAAACATTTTTTAATCAAATCATAATCAAATTGTTACACGGTATATAGTTTACATATGCAACCTCCAATTTCATATGAAAGAGAACCCTGGTGAGAGATAACAAATAGATTGTTTTAAAGAATGCTGAATGTATTTATAGGCCTGTATTTTATTTCAATTGACACATCATGGGCTTGAAAACTCCAAAGAACCTACAATATGTCTAGAATGCAATGGCTCAGGAACCACTACATTTTCTCATACAACAATACCAACTTCAAGATAAGTTCAGGTAACCACTTTCCTTCTGGGTATAATTTAAGATGCTGGTTGTCAGCTTTAACAATATTCATGAGTTAATAATTGGATCTCTACTGGATTTTCATTTCTTCTCTGGCTTCTATCCATGTAACAAAACCCAGAGATGGAATACTCTAGGTCCTTCATCATAGATAAATCAATTACAGGGATTCTGGGATAAGCCTTTTTGGGCAGCAGCCCCTTTGGTCAGATGGACATGTATATTGTTGATTTTTCAGAAAGCTGTAAAAATATGTCCATTGCAGAGGCCTTTGTATTAGAAGTGGTGAACTGTAAGGGAAGAGGAGATGGCCTTGAGAAACAGGAGGAATAGCTGCTACCAAGGCAACAGTCAGATAAGAAGGGACTGAGCCAGGCCAAGAAAGGAAAAAGAGAAAATGTATCAGAGAAGTTGCTCCCTACTTCACATGATGATGAGGGAGGAAGAAGCACATTCAGAGTTACACAATTACTCCAGTTGTTACAATCGAAGTAGTACTGACCTACATGGCACTGGTTTCTTAGTCTGGTCTATCTTGTATAGCTGACATGAACCCTTTCTTTTATGGTCATATATATTGTGCTGTTACTCCTGTGGTACAGCAGTTATTCTAATTGTAATCTAATATAATTATGGTTTGTTGCACAATCAGCCAGATGTTCAAATTGTTCAAATTGGATTTGGCATTTTTATCCATCTATCAAGAACCTGGGATAGGCAGATGGAGATGTTTGATGGTGTTAAAGGTATCAGCACATGATATAAGCTGTCCTGGGTAAAGCTGCCATTTGCAATGGTGATTTTGTCAGTACCGATGATGTTCAAATGGTGCTCCAGTTGTTTTGGGATAGCACTCAAGGCGCCTATTATTATTGGTACTACTTTTGCTTTCTTTTGCCACAATTGTTCTATTTCTATTTGCAGGTCTTTGTATTTTATTATCCTTGCCAGTTCTTTCTTTTCTATTGTGCTGTCTCCAGGTACTGCCACATCCACTATCCAGACTTTTTTGTCTTTCTTATTGATAATTGTTAAGTGTGGGATGTTATGCGGTAGGTACCTGTCCCTTTGAATTCTAAAATTCCAAAGTTGGTTTCTTCATTTTCTATTACTTTATCTATGTTATGGTCCCAGAAGTTGTTGTTGTTGTAGTTGTTATTGACGATGACGATAATAATAATAATAATAATAATAATAATAATAATAATAATAATAATAATAATAATAATAATAATAATAATAATAATAATAATAATAATAATAATAATAATAATAATAATAATAATAATAATAATAATAATATACTTCATCGCACACTCAGGCAGATGTTTAGGCTATCAAGTCCTTCCCCAAAACCTGGGATAGGCAAATGTGGAAGTTTGATGGTGTTAAAGATATTGTTATAGGACAGTGATGGCGAACCTTTTAGAGGCCAAGTGCCCAAAAACGGTGCCCGCCCAACCCCACCCACCCGCAAGGCCACCCACCACCTCCACGGCCCACCACAACCGATCATCCAGGTGGCCCTGCAGCGCCATGGCAGCCATGCCCTCTGCCTGTGCCCCACAGCATCATCAGCCTGCGATGGGGCGTAGGGTAGAGTCTTGTCCCCACTGCCTGGCTGCCATGTCCTTGGCGGCGCTGCTCCGCACGGGCCGCACCTGGGGGCGACTCTCCTCCGGGGGGCTGCTGGTGAGGAGGGGGCCGTGGGGGGAGGTGGGGCTGGGGAGACGGCACACATGCCCACAGAGAAGACTCTGAGTGCCCCCTTTGGCACACGTGCCATAGGTTCGCCACCACTGTTATAGGATATAAACAGTTCCAAATAAAGCTGCCACTTGCAATTGGCCAAGCAATTCCACAAGTACTTGCTTTCAGGAAAATGGTATTTCCTGAACAGAAGGAAGCTTCTGAAGAGCTTCCAACACATCATTGTTGCTACTTTGTCATGCTGTTGTTTGTTTGTTCATAGTGCTGGAGCTAACCAGGTGGCTCACTGCTTCTTCAGCTTCTTTGCAGAGGCAGCACTTGCTGTCTATTGCTGTGTTCTTAATTCTGTCTTTGTATGATTTTGTTCTTAGACTTGGTCTTGTGCAGCCAGAATTAGTCCTTTTGTCTCCTTCTTCAGCTTTCCTGCTCTTAACTATTGCCAAGTCTTGTTGTTATCTGCTTTGCCTCCTAGAGCTTTTATGTACTGATGTCAACATCACTGTGTGGATAAAGAAGATGATTTATTGTCATTATGTTTCTGGTATTTCTACCTAGGCCTTTTATTTCTGCCTGAGTCCAGTCCACTATTCCAGATGGAATTTCTTCCTCTTAAAGTTCGTGCTTTAAGATCTTCTTCACTCCTCTGATGTATTCACTTCTAACCTTTTTCTTGACTTTAGTGTGCTTGATATTGTCAGCTTGAAGGATGCTCAGTATATGTAGTGATCATCTTAATCCAGACTCTTGATGTTATTTCCATAGGTCATCTTGATTCCTTCAGTTTTCACTATTTTTCTCCTGTTGATGGTGGCACAAGTTTCAATGAAGGCAACCTGATTCAGTTGTTTTTGTGGTGTTCTGTATGCTCAATTATTCAATTCTTCTTTTTTAGTTATAGGGTTTTGTTCTTTCTGAGGAGAAGGCAGAGGAGAGGGTGCCTAGGTTGGGAATGAAAAGAATTCAATGTCCATGATGTCCATTATGGCTGATGATTCCCCCTCGTTTGCCTCTATAGTCTGAGCTAATTCTGGCAAGGCTTCAATTTCTTTGCCCTGGGTAGACCTTTGCAATTTTCCAATTCTGCTTTTGTGAATACTTTATTTCATACTATAATTTAATGTTGATCTGCTAGCTTCTGTTCTATTATTTTTGATTCTGGATGTTCTTTCTAGAATGTGTACACACACACACACACACACATCTTCTTCTTGTTGGGAGTTGATTTATAATAACATATCCTTATATCTTTCTTTGTTTTCCAACTCTGTATTTGTGACTTTTTTTCCAGGAGTCCTGCAACTGCTGTCTCTAGTTACTCAGCCAACAGATCTGAGTCCTATAGTCCATTTGTTACCAGATATCCACGAATTTCCAACACTTAGCATAGTCCTTGTTGACCTGGGCAACATCCAGTCTGGTATAGGTTTTTGTAGATTATATCTCACCATATTGCTTATGGAAGAGGTACTTTTCATCTGGCATTTCTGATGAAATCTGTCCAGCATAGTTGAACCTCTGGCATAATTCTCATCTTCAGAGCAAAAAAGCCCCACAAATACAACAAGGTAATGTTTTATACTGGGAAATTATTATTGTTAATTTGTTTTAATCATTTTACTGTACAGGGATATGTAGATCCCTCTGGAATGGAATGTCATATATGTGCAAAGTAATTAATTCATAAATAAACAAACAAATAAATGAACAACTATGCTATACCAGTAGTAATGTTATGACAACCAAACAAATCAATATATAATAATGACAAACTTTTTTAAAAATGCTACCCTATGCAGTTTTAACATGTGATGTGGATGCTTTTGCCTGCAAGATATTATTTTGATTATTACAATACTGAACAGCAATTCTGAGAAAACAAGAGACCTGAAATATGGAGATGACCCAACTGATGCAGGAAGTAACTAAATTCTACCTGCTAATTATGTCAAGTCTAAATTACTAGGCTAGTCACAGTCCTTGAAAAGAGAGGTTCCAGTATCACCAGCCATCCCCAGTGAAAAATCTGAAAAAAGAAATATTGTTTCCAAAATAATATTGTTTAGACAAAGAACTTGTATTTCAAAGTTTTGTTATGTCAATTGAAACACTCATTTATTGAGAAGTTAAGTATTACAAGAGAAGATATGCTTGGCACACTTAGTAGATTTACAGCAGAAGATATGTTTTGTACAGATGTTGGATATTTTTTTAAAAAAATAAAAATTAAATCTTCCTGATTTGCAGTAAGTGCTTAACAAGGAACCTTTATAGCAACAGAATGATGGGCTGGAAATGCTGTGATTCATACAAAAGTTAGTAATTTTACCTCTTGTTAAGCACTAAAATTATCTGCTTAAAATTCTATATTTCACTTGCATGTGATTCTTGAAAGTGGTAGATGACACTTCCAGTTCCATGATTATAGCATCTCACTCTTGAGAGATCAGCCCTCAATGTTGAAAATACTTTGATAATAGGTTGAGAAAGTCCTCTACAAATGTTGTGTGAAATTTCTGACAAGAGTTTTCCTAATGATTTTAGCAGTGTACATTGCTCAGATTTTACACATTGGAGAAGAAAGTACTGTACACTTCTCACTTTACCATTACATTAAGCCTTATTGTTGATATTCTATCAGTACCAAAACAATAAAATATGTCACATTGCAAAAGTAGGACTGCATAACTCATTAGTTACGTTTCTTGCAACTTGTTAAAGTCAGCATGTTGCTATATAATGGGGCGGAAAGGTACAACAGCTTATTTTTACTATTAGTAATAAAACCCCATGCTCCATTGCTCTTCCCTTCAAAATCCTGAGCACCATACAATTTGATCACTCTAGGATTCAAAGTTATTCCAAAATTAAAGAAGTTATATAGATAACCTCTTTACTTCTACATATACAGGTCATTGACATAAGGAAAAATTATATTGAACAAGAATAGCTACAGCCTGTCATCCTGAGCACAACAGTTTCAGAAAGGAAATTAAATAATTTTGTGACTCAACTTATCATTCATTTTATAATTCATAGGAAAAAAACTGAAATGGGAAAAGATAAAATAAAAACAAGATATATTAATTAGAAAAATGTTATTCATTTGAAAGATTGAGTTTTGGGAATCATGACTTGCATTCTCTGAATGATGAAGTATTGCATTGTATCTAAAAAAACTGGGGAAAATATTGTGGCTGAACTATAGTCAAGTAGGTCAGGAGAACTTTGCATTTAATTCTATGGAAGGTTGTGCACACAAACCCAAAAGAACTCTAGATAAAGATTTATGCACTACAGAAGTCAGTGAAAGTCAGTAGTAAATCTCTCAATGACAATTACAATCAGGAACAACAATGACACATAAAGTTCATGGTCTTTGTTGTATATATTTTAATACTGAGAACAAGGGAAATAAACAAAGTAAGCATGAACTTATATTACAAAAGAAACTATATATAATTTAATAGGTACTGTATAAATGAGGGCTCGTGGGGCTGTTATTGTTGCCAGAATACAGCAACTGTTTAAAAAGAACAGAAGCAACAAAGGAAATGCGATTAAGTATCTAGGTTAAAATAAATGTTAGAAGGAATAAAAACAATACCATTTTTGGAATTTACTATCATCCACCCAACCAAGTAGAAGATGAGGATAATGGTCTCTAAAAACAAACTTTCTAAAAAGCATCAAGCAGCAGTGTTAATGGACTTTAATTCCCCCAACATCTGTTGGGAAACAAATTCTACCAAGTATACCTGCCAAAGAAATTACTGACCTGTTTTGAAAATTTCTCCTATGCAGGAAGAAGGCAGGAATAAAAGAATCAGTTACTCTTGACTTGATCATAATCGAGAAGAGATGGTAGACAGAATAGTACTGATGGATAGTTTGGGGAAAGTGTTGAATGTTTTTATTTTATGGAATTTAAAGTTCTTTCAAATGCAATTAAAAATTGAACAAAACAATGACATACTAATTAGTTCAAGTTAACTGATTAACCTAGTTAAAATTAAGTGGTTAACACATATTAGGAAGAGCCACAGAGTTTTGTTCATGGCTTGGATGAAGAAGTAAAGAGTAGGCTTTTAAGTATGCAAATGATACAAAATTGGAAAACACTTTTAAAATTCTAATGGTACATGGGAGTGCATTTGTATAGGCCATAGACTATACAATGGTCAAACAGCAGTTGAGACTGCAAAAGAAATGTGCACATGGCAAATATTTCAGAAGTTTCTCCCTAGTTTCTTGGACTGTAAAGGCAGGTGGCGGGTGGGGAGGTATGTATTTTCAGACTTCCAAGATTCAGTGAATGTAATCTTACAATAAAGCTAGAACTAGTACTTCTTTGTATACTTTTTGTCTGAATGATCTCTCATGGCTGGAAAATGGTCTTAATAAATTGGAAAAGGAGTCTGAAAAAAATAAAGTATGTATTAAAAATAAATGCAAAATCTTCACATAGGAAAATGAAATTAAATGCATAGGCATAGGATTAGATATACCTCACTAAATGGGCTACATCAACAGAGGGATAGCATCAAGATCACAAGAAGTGATTTATATTGCACTAGTGAGGTCGCTGCATACTGTTCAGATCACCACAATACAGAAAAGATGCTGAGATCTTAGAAAAGTATGCAGGGAAGAGCAACAAAGATGATTAAGAGTCTAGAAGCTAAACCATGTGATGAACAGTTGAGGGAAGTAGGTATGTGTAGCCCATCAAAAAGGAGGATTAGGGGGACATGATAATTGTCTTCCAGTACTCTGTGATAGGGGTTGTCAAAAAGAAGAGGGTATTTATTCTCCAAAGCACCACAGAGCAGGACAAGAAGTAATGGATGGAAGCTTGTTAAAGAGTGATCCAATTTAGAAGTAAGGAGAAATTTTCTGAGAGTGAGAACAATTAATCAGTGGAATAGCCTGCCTCATAGAGTTGTGGGTGCTCCTTCACAGGAGGTTTTCAAAAATAGACTAGACAACCATTTGACCAGCATGATATAAGGTTTCCTGCCTTGAGTAGGGGGTTGGACTAGAAGACTGCTGAGGTCCCTATGATTCTATTTTCTGTATTTTATGATCCTTTAACCTAGATTCCTGTAATAAGCAGGCTCAATACACTGAATGGCCGTTTTTAAATTTTTGATTATATAGATGAAACACATGCTTAAGTTCCCATATATACACCAATAGGTCTACAGATAAATTGATATTTTTTCCTAAATGTTTAAATAAAATAAAAAGTATGGGCACATTAACAAGCTGCAAAGCAAAGTGTAATTTTTCTATTAATAATAATAATAATAATAATAATAATAATAATAATAATAATAATAATAATAATAATAATAATAATAATAATAATAATAATAATAATAATAATAATAATAATAATAGTCTTTACTTTTCACTTGATGTGGCAATCATGGCAAACAGCATAATCCAAGATTTTCAATTATGCTCATCAAAAAAATTACCTACCCATATTGAATATTTTAAATAAGCAAAGGAATATGATCTGCATTTTGTGGTATAAGCCATATATTACAACTCATCTTCATGATTTTTTTAAAAAATTCTGAAATGATATTTCAGAACAAAACATATACATATAAGTTGTATTTGCGGATAAAATGAAGACAAAATTGCATATTTTAAGAAATAGGTAACAAAAAAACTTTTGTGTAGTATAAATGAAGCGTGACTATGCTTCATTTCCCTCTGTATATTTTTATTTTTATTTTTAAAATCCATTATGAAGAAATAAAATGGAACTGAGTACGTATTAAGGACAACTTTCAACTCCCAGACCCAAATTCAATATGATAATCATCAGGGATCAAATTTAATTATTTCTGTTTCCTAAAATAAATAGTTTCTATGCGGTGGGAGAGAACAGATAGTTCTATAGCAAAGTAAAAAACCATATTTTAGTGCCAGGCTGAGCAGAAACATGGACCAATAACATGCAACAAAGGCAGTGCTGAAAAGACTAGGTTAGGGACAGATCATCACAGAAAATTTACGTATGTAGTCATTAAGGGTCAACTCTGATTTGATAGAACGTAATCAATCAAGAGAAATTCTCAATATTTTCACTACCAATTTTTTTTCAGTTTGACAAATTTGGGTTGCATTCCTACACTGATTTAGTTATAATTTGGTCACATGGTATGTGCAAATGACTTTTAAAAAAAAATTGTAGAAATCAAACATTCTGCAGCCTTTCTGGCTATCCACATCGAATGGAGAACATCATAGTGGAATTCTTTTCATTAACTGGAGGTCATCTTAATGCCATGTTTAGCAGGATGGCAAGACATTATTATCCTTTGAAAAGAGTCATGCAGGTAAAATTGGTAATATAGAAATTTGATTGATAAATAAATAAGTAAAAGGAAAAGTGGACTTGGATATTTTTAAATACATTATTAAATTTGCACTAAAATGTGCATTTCTTTTGCCATAAAATTTTGTATGAATTGAAGAATTCATATTTAATGCTGGGATGATACAGAGAAAAAGAGAGAAGCAAGAAGTGGGAAAGAAGGAAATCTTTTGCATAATATAAAATGTTTATATGTTGTACATATATCTTATATATTATGTGCATTCATTCCCTTTCCCCTCCAAATATTGTGGATGCATATGAATTATACATGAATATGACTCCTGTCATAAACTACTGATATACTAGAATTGTATCTACTAGTATTATAATAGATTACTACAAATCTAATGCTATCATCCAAGTAGTTTAATCATCTACAAAACATCAAAATTTCCACTTACTTTGATTTAATAATGTAAATTCACAAGAATGTAATGTGTTAAGAATGCTCTATCAGCCACATTCTGGGAAAACTTTCCGAATAATTTTATTAACATTTTTCCCCAGTAGGAAGCATTTATATAACTCTCAAAAAAGTTTTTAAAAGGTTTATAAATAAAATTATAAATTTATACGTTTACACATTCTGAAAAAAGGTAGACTATAAAATCAGTCTCCCTGGTTCTAGACCGTATCTTAACCAATGGCATAAGTGTGTTTGATAGCAAATATAACAACAATAAATAAATAAAAGTACAACACTGTGATAACAAGAATTAAGAAAGAATCATTGCATTTTAGGAGATCAAATGCCCAGCAAGTTATGAACACCAGATGAACAATGAGATGGAAAACAATAATCTAATCAAGGAACCATGAAAGAGGAAATCACACTGCACTAAAACTGGTAGGGCAAGCTATGATCTAACAGGTAGCTAAGCACACACTCACTCTCACAGATGATGTTACCTAGTTGGGCAATGAAACATCTCTAAACAAACAACCAAACTCAGACAATACCAAGAACTCTACCAGTGATTATCTGTTTCACACTTTGGAATGTGATCATGTTTAAATGGTGGTGCTGCTTCAAATAACTGCATGTATTTGGATGATTCGGAAGTTTATTGTATTGAGAATACCAGGGCTACACAAAAATCATAAATTTGAGCAAGTTTTGTAAAAATTATGTAAAGATGTATACACAATGGGATATGTGCAGGAAAAAATGTAATTGGAATTTGTATGACAATACAAGTGGTAATTTTGATGAAAACCTAAATGGAAGGATATGACACAGGGTTTCACACAATACTGGGAGAGACAGCTTTTTCCTCATCCCTAATTTCAGATAATGATTTGAGTAAATAAGAAGCCATCTGTTATTCACCTGGTGCTTCTTTTTTCTAATAGCCAAGCTTATGTATATAAGGCACAACCCTCATTTAAATCCAACAATAACAACAATGTGAGATAGCTTGGGCTAACCCAACATCATAGGCATGTTGGGACCACTTCAACTAATCAGGTGGACATATGCTTCTCAGAAAAATCATCTTGGAGAGATAAAAAGATTGTATTGTAGATGGTAAGAACAGTTCTATTGCATCCAATTCAAAACCCACCGTATCTTTCTCACAATGGCCAGTCAAGTGCCTGTGGAATGCCCTAAAGAGAGCATGACCACATTAATATTTTCCAGCTTATATTTCCCAGCAACAGATAGTGATAGTCTGCCTCTGATTGGAAACTCAAAGAGTACATAACCAAAATGTTACGTAGCCTTTATAGTAGTTATTGAGAATTTTATCTTCTATCTCTTCTAAGCTTCTATTTCTTAGCAGCCTTCATATTTGTCACCATTGCAAGTTGCCCAGAGTTTGATTTTAAGGTGGGCAGCCATATAAATGTTTTAAATAAATATATTAAATAATTGCTCAAATCATTTTGTTGAATACAATTCCATAATAATTGTATCCATACAATTCATCTGAGGAAATCAAAGGTCGTTTATATCTTTCTTTCACGTAATGCTACGGAAATGTCTCATTATGTCCAGTTTACTAGACAAACAAACTTGTCTTGCTTTTTGCTTATCTTCTCCCATAAATCTATTCCTTTGCTCTTTCACCCAAACTATTTCCTTCACAATGTCTAAGATGTTATATTTCATGTCCATACATTTAACATATATTCTATACCCTAGTGTTTTTAAACTAAACTTAAGCATTTGTATGTGTATTTTTATGGTAAACACCCTTTTTTGAGTGTGCTGTGTTCCTCAGTACTTTCTTCTTTTTTTGTCATGAAATATTCCAGTAACTAAATTATTACATAGGAAATCTTATAGTTGAACAAATTATAAGTGTTCATTTTATTGGCTACCTAGATGTTTTCAATTTAATTTTATGGAAGCTTTCTGTGATCTCAAATTTAGCAAAAATGAAAACACGATACCACCTTTATGTAGTATTTGATCGATCAATAATTCAATGATCATCTCTCACCCTTTTTTCATTTTTTTTTCTTAAGTGATGCTCATGTGAACAGAAGTGGGAAATACATTTCATCAATTTGCTAAGATTGATAAAAGATTTTGAAGCTTTAAGAGCTCCTTTGCTTTTATAATAGCATATGACATTTAATAGTTGATTCAATTGTATAATCAGTAACTACAGCAGATACAAAAGCACACTTGGGGGAGAATTGTTTAGTCTCACTGTCTTGATTTCAGATTGTGATGTGTGGTTTCCATTTCCCCTTGAGCTCAGCATTAAGATAATTGCATAATAAACTACAATCAATGAAGACCTTTAAATATTGCCACTTTATTTTCAGATGTTATTGTTTTTAAACACAAATCTTGACATCCAATTTTGGCTAACACATATAAAGTGGCATTTGAGGTAGAAAGCCCATTTGTCTGGAGGCTTGAAAAAAACCTAAAAACTGGTACATCTTAGTTATTATATGTCTTATATGGTAAATATTTATATTTTTTATAAACAGGAGGAGGTGAACATTCTGGAGGTTCTGTTTTTAATTTCATAAAATGAGTAAACAATTTCTCATTAGCTCATATATCAACATTTCAATTCTTTTTATTTATTTTTTGTGTGGCTATTTTCTCATCGGCTTGTTGAGGCTTGCTAGCAGAAAATATGCTGTGTGGGTGAGCCAAACCACAGTAAATGATTCGGTCTAACCCAGAGAGGCTCCTCCATTTCTCTGTATAATTTATAATAAGATGTGACATGTCAATTTAAACAAAATACACAATATTTGCTGACGGCAGTGAAAACTTTATATTAAAATAATGTGTTGCTGTTAAGAACAGATAATTGAGCATACCATACTGGTAGGTCCTGTCTGGCAAAATGAATGTAATAACACTAATGTCTGTTAGACAAAGGATAACAATAATGTAGATAGTGTTTTATATCTATAATTTGATATAGCTTCCAATTTTGATCAGTTGGAAACAATTATATAGAATATTTGCTTTTATTATTATTTCTAAGGTGAAAGATAATGCATACCAGTTAAAGTGGACTTTTTATTTTCCAAAGAATAGAGAAACATTTCTAGATATATTATTTTTAGTATTTCTGGATACTAGCATACCATTTAAAAAATATTTTTAATTTTGCTTTGAATCCCTATCCCCATCTGCAACAGTCAGTTATGTTTCATTTTATGTATAAACTTCACATATATCTCAAAGGTTGAAGCAACTCATTAAACATTTTTATCCATCAACCTTTTTAACATTTTTGTTGTGTTCAGATTAATATGCACATCTTCCAAACCACCTGCATTGGGAAAAATGCCTTCATTTCAGAATTAAAGCCTTAAAACTAAGCTGTAACTCTTGCTTTGTGGAATATTCTCCTTGGGGATTAGAATGGCTTCAACCCTGTTGGTTTCTTGCATGGCTTTAAAAACTTCACTGTGTATGTGGGCCTGGGGCTCAGAATTTTCTAAGAGCCCCATTCTTGGCTTTATTGTTTGTTGGTTAATTACTTGGTTGTTGTATGTATTTATTCTTTGGATATTTTTCTTGTTTTACAGTTCTAGAACTGTAAGCCACCCTGAGTCACTTGGTTGAGATGGGTGGCGACAGACAGACAGACAGACAGTCAGTCAGTCAGTATCAGGCTTTATGAAGACCAAAGCCCATGTTTTTAGAAGCCAACCACCATTATTGTCATGTTTCTAAGATCTATATGAAGATATCATTTTACATGTTTAGGCACTGATTCATAGTTCATGAAGTTTGGCTGTAAAAAAAATGAAATTCTGCAATCAGATTCTTAATATGGAAAAGGGAAGGGGCTAAATCCAATAGCCCATCACCTGCTGATTAGGATGAGGTTAGGAATACATACAGGATGGGGAGTGGAAACTGTTCATGGTAACTGTTTATATGTGCAATTCTCCATCTAGCCTGAGATATGCTTGAGAGAAATCTTCTAAAGCAGGGGTGTCAAACTGTCGGCCCACAGGCCGGATGTGTCACACCAAAACCGCACCCACCCCATTGCCGGCAATGGGAAAAAAGTCACAATATGTCACCTGATGTCGCGAGTTTGACACCTGTGTTCTAAAGTTTGGAGTCACAAATAACTTCCTTTCAAAGGTCAAGCTATCATAATATTTCAAGGTTATTGAGCAATATTTTACAAGTTGCCACAAAATTTCAAAAATCATGTGAGTTCATGTTCAAGATTACTCAGTTTTACCACATTTAAGTATCTCACAAGAATTTGAGGAAACTCAAACACATTTCATTTTATTGAGAAGAGACCTCTGAGGAATATTGCAATGTTTTTGTGCCTTTGGCAATGTAGCTAGTCCTACCTGGATTGGTGTAATGCTTTTTTAAAAAAATAAATCCTAAATTCATAATGTCTTATAAGGCCAAACTGCATTTATTTAGGAATTAGAAAACTGATGCCTTACACTATGCATGGAGAACATGTTTCTTCTTAGTTGTTACTGAATGAACCCATCAGCCCTAACCAGCATTGCCAGTGTAGAGAGATGCTGGAAGATGCAGTTCAATGACATCTGAAGAGTCACAGATATTCCTCAAGACCTACGCATAATGGAAAGCTGTACATACTATGCCTTTATTTATAAAGTTCCATTGGCCACTTTTCCATACTATTAACCTTACAGTGTTTCAAAAACATTATCTATAACAGTCTTAGCCAACCTGATGCACTCTAGGTATGTTTTGGTCACAACTCTAAATTTTCCCAGGCAGAAACATCTGGCATACAACTATTAGATATAGATTCATTAAAAATATTTATTCAGCGTTGTATTTATTACTATATTTTGACCATCAATTGTGAAGGTTTTCTGCTCAATCTTTTAGGCCACAGTCTTTCTTAAGATAACAGATTTTAATTATTCACCAATTGACACACTTCATGAGGATTAGAGCTTTAGTTAGTTCATATTAGTAAAGCCATGTAACTGAATAATGATGATATCATTAGTATCATGATATAAGAGAAGACATAGTAGGTCATCTACAACAGGGCTTTTCAATCTTTTCACCGATTGTACCACTTTTAGGATATGGCAATATTCGAGTACCACCTAGCAAGGTGTCAAAAACTTGATGACCAAAAAAAACCCTCTTCAAAGTTGCAATTGCACTGAAATGACTTATGACCATTTTTCACACTTATGACCATTGAAGCATGCCCAGGGTCATGTGATTTATATTTGGATGCTTGGCAACTGATTCATATTTATGATGGTCACAGTGTCCCAGGGTCATGTGATCCCCTTCTGCAACCTTTTGACAAGCAAAGTCAAAGGCAGAGCTGCTGGTGGCCAACTGCTAAGGTAGGACTTCCTTCCCTGCCTCCTTTCCCTGCCTCCCTTCCCTGCCTCCCTTTTTCTCATTCCAATCTCCTTCTGAAGGAAGAACTTGAACCCCCCCATATTTTCCCTCTTCCATATATTGATCAAACAAGGAAAGGCCTCCAGAGACAGAAAAGACAAGCTGCTGAGTGAACTAGCTTAAAAAGGTACTTCCCCTTTAAGAATTAGCTACTGGCTAGAAAGGAAAGTAAGGAGCCCAGCTGGCACTTAAAGAAAAAAAAATGTAAGTACCGGCTGCCGGCTAAGGCAGCCTCCCCAAATGGCTCCATTCATAAGTAAAATCTGCAGCTCCAGAGGACTCTCTCACTGTAAGTCTTTGCCTGTGCTGGCTCTTTCCCTTCCCCACTACACTTGGCTAGGCAGGGCTGCGTACCACCTGCCACTCATTAATGTACCACAAGTGGTACGTGTACCACAGGTTGAAAAGCCCTGATCTACAACACCTGGGAAGTGACATTTTTTACAATTGGTTTGAAATAGTGAACAGGTGCTTGAACAAAATAGAGAATAACATTTTTAAATGTCTACTACAGAAGGATGAATAAAACAGCTGTCTTGCAAAATTTTCTCTTTTCAAAAGTTCAGACCTCTGAAAGTTCCATTAAAACTCTTTTGTCACATGGATTCTTTTTTTTTTAATATTTGTATTGCTTTTATCTTGTTACAAATTCCTTCAATAAAATTACATTTAAAAACTACTTTTCTTATTTTCCTTGTTTCTTTTCTAATACATGTATTATTTTTATTGTGTTAAAAACTTCTTCAATAAGATTATATTACAAACTTTTGTCAAATGGAATTTTGTTCTTCTCTCCACGATTCAATTTCTGCTCTTTCCATGGCCCAAATGTGACTAAATACTCTTATAATTAGATAACATTTTGATTTATTGGAGCAACTTTCTTTTCCCTTTTTTTATATGCCTCTTTTCCAGATTTGTTAAACCATAGTTTCTTATTACAAACTATTCAAACTATTTAGATACCACAAAATATTGCAAACCATTATATAGTGAACGAAATTAAACTGTGCTGCAATTAAATGCATACATTTTGGAGTGGGTCCACAGCAGAAATATCTACAAAGGGAGAGTCAAAATGGCAGCTACTTCTGTGTCATCCAAATCTCCGTTTTGTCTTTTTTTTTTTTTTTTTTTTTTACCATAACAAGTTTTATTAGTTTTGTTTGTTTGTTTTACAGCCAAGTGCTTATAACACATCGTGGAGATAGGGCACTCCATAGAACACAACAAAAATACAGTCATACATATACAATTTAAACTATTTCTTTAAAGGTTCCCTCTCTATTTTATCAATAAAAAAAGAAGAAAGAAAAAAGAAAAAAAGAAAAAAAACACACAAAAACAAAAAACAAAAAACAAAAGTTATCAATCATATTTTCACCCGTTTTCAGGCTTAACCAACTTCCAATTAATCTATTTCAATTTAGTCTTGCATAAACATATAGTATACAATTCGAGCATTCCTAAAATATAAATTGTTTCTCACCTATATCTATTATTCCAATTTCAATTTATACTTCTCAATCAAATTATATCTCTTATTCTATTCTATTTCACATACATATTTTGTAAATAAACATAAATTTATATATTTTAAAACCGTTACATAAGACATAATAATATAATAATATTATAATAATAATAATAGGACAATAGTTATTTCTATCATAAACTAATAATATAACTATTATATCTTAATATTTCTCAACTATATTCTATTTCATATACTCTATCCAATATTTTTATAAATCAATCCAAGTCCCTAAAAATTCCTCAATTGTTTCAATTTAGTCCATTTAATACATCACTAATTGCCATTCAATTCTTGTAGGTAAAAATATCAATAATACTTCACCAGTCTCAATCTCAATCTAACTCCTTTAATTTTAAATTTTCCAATTTTTCCTATTGCCATTCCAAACCATAATCAAATCCATAATTTAGATCTAATGTTGACTCAAACCAGAGTAACCTTAAAAATCTCGAAAGTATTAGCTCAATCAACGTACAATGTAACTTTCTCCAGTTGAACTCTCACTTCCTGATTTTGGCGTGACGCCCAGACTGGATTACAACATAACAACTGACTGCTACTTGGGACTCTTGCTGCTTCTTTTATTTCTGTGCTGGACTTGACTATTGGCTTTTTTCTATCTTTGTTTGGAAATATATCTCTGTTTGGACTCTATATTTTATAACGCTGCAATCTATTTTTTAAGCTGTCTATAAAAAAAAAGAGGATGGAATCCTACTCACAGATTAATTATGGACTTATATTAGAAATTTTTTTGGAAATGAGAATGGAATTTAAAGAACATATTAGAACGCTTAGCAAAAAGGAGGACTCAGAACTAAAAATTGAAGCTCAACTTTTGATTGACTATGATACACAATCAGATCTACAACTTAATGAGATGGATGGAATACATTCACAATCTATTGAAGCTATTGAATCTATTGAAGAGGAAGAGGACACATCCCACATGATGGACATTTTTGATGATCAAAGGCAGAACTCAACTAAAACATTTACAACTTTAAAAGCAACAGGATTGGACTTCCAAATACGAGGCACCAAAAACGTAGTACAGACAATACTGGATAAAAGAGAAAAAGAATATGATTGGACTCAATGGTGGGAAAAGGCCTTTAGCCAATCACTAAGATGGGAGGATCTAGAGGCCCTGCTGTGGAAACCTACCTGGCACAAAAAGAAAGCTAGAATTAGATTTAAAAATGAGAGTTAAAATTGTATCTGATGGGTCTTTTTTTATTATTATTATTATCACAAATGGATTTTAGGCAGTGGTGGAATTCAAATATGTGAACAACCGGTTCTCTGTGTGGATGCCACTTCCGGAAGTCCGTTCTGGGCCTGGGCAACAAAAAATTAGCTACCCGTTCTGCCAAACTGGTGCGAACTGGCTGAATCCCACCACTGATTTCAGGTAAAAATAGCTGACAAAAGAACACTTGGCTCAGCAAAAAAATAGTTCAGATACTTTAAAATGTTAGGGTTACTGAATGCTGCCATATCCACCCCCATTTCAGATTTAATTTGGAGTTTGCATTCATGTGTTGGTGAGTGAAGCCCCTTTTGGAATTGAATTGGTGCCCTGATCACACTGTGAATCTTCTATCATACTGCTTCAATTTTGATATAGCTGAATAGATTAATTTTTTCTCTCAACAGAATGAGTTCTAATTTTGATATTTTGTTCTCAGATATAATAAAGGCCATTGGTTGCATTTGTCCTTCAACAAATGCTAGAAAGATATTTTAGCAGAAAACTTTTTATTAATGTTTTTTCAGTGAAATCCCTATAAGAAAAAATGAGATGAGGAAAATAAGAAAGACAAAAGCAGACAAATCTCAGTCTCTACTGGGTACCTTAAATATCAAGGGCTGGATTTAGAGAGATAGTTGTGAGAATATCTGCTGTTATCCTGGAGAATCCTAAACAAATTAACCTTTCCAAAAGTCAAGAATTTTGGACAGAGCAAGAGTTTTACTGTTGCAAGACAGTAGACCTGGCTGATCAGAATGGAGATTATTTCTAACAAAATCTACTTTGTTTTGTAATGAATCTGTATAACAGATACTTGGACTCAGTTGATCAAGGCAGTGATAGTAAGAGGCAAGAAGGGACCAGGGAGGAGAAATAATTACCTTTGGTCTTTTCAGTCCTGTAATGAATATACCACCTGTTATGCTAAATGAAAGCAAAAATAACAAATACCATATGTTTAGTGACAAATTAACAGGGGAATGAATAACTGTAGAATATTTACCTAGTTCAGCTATTTTCCATGCTACTCACTCATTTTTAAAAAAAAATTTTTATAATATTTTATTAGTTTTCTAATTTTACACTTAAACATTTAAAAAGCAATGTGGTGACTGGGTTAATCAATAATTCAATAACATACATAAATCTTTAGTACAAATCTCAAGTTACAACATCAGATATTTCCTCTCTTTTTCCCTTAATATCTACTATCTCATATTAGGCTAATATAGTTATTATTATTATCAGCTAAGTAAAACCATCTTTGTTACATTTAACAATAATTTTTAGCTTATACATATCTTAATTGTATTTGCATTCAATCCTTATATACAATCAATGTCCTGTTATTACCTTTTTCCCAAGCTTTAATTTCCCATCAATATTCAAATTAACATTTGGTATTTATAATTTCCAAGCTTTAGATAACCAAAGTTTCCCTTATCTCAACTTCTTCCTTTTTCCCTTTTCATAACAAAATCTAATATTCTAAATACATATCTTATCTATTTGCATATAGTCTTGTTCTGTTTTCTAAAAGTTATCTATTTTCCACCGTATTAAACCAAAAGTCTATTAGTCTTGTTACACATCTTACCTATTTGATTATAATGTTACTTTATTTTCTAAAAATTATCTATTTTCCACCATATTCAACCCTCTAATCAGTAATATAAAATCCCCTCTAATAAATCAAAACCCTAGTTTCCTTCAGCCTTACTCTGGCTTTCTTCCTTTGCCAACTGACCTTCCATGTCGGTACTTTTGAATCATCAAACAGTTCTCCCTCTATTATTATATATATTATTTGAAATAAGAAAGACCATTTGATTACAGTTTTTTTTGAAGAACTAGCCCATTTGTATTCATTAAATCGCCTCCCTATTACTCCAATTTCCCACAATTGTCCTGATAGTTTTATCTTCCATTCAATCTGTTCTTCTCCTTTTCCTCAAATTTCTTCTGATTTATGTAAAAAGTCGTTTCCATTTTCAATGTTGTCACTCCCTTTTCTGATTTTTCCATTGGCTGGATCTGTTGGTCAACTGGGTCCTCTGTCTTAGTGTTTAGTTGTTCCACTTCTCTTGTTATTTTCTGCATTATTAGTTCTTTGGTTGTAGTCAAGATCTGGGTTTGTATATCTAAGCTGGCATTTAAGCTTGTTCCTTTATGTTGCCTCTTATTTAATCACAACCTGAAAGAATAGTTTCGTGTATTGATTTCAACATAGAAAGGATTTTTTCCTGATCTTCATCCATATTCTCTTGATAATATGTTAAGTTGAATACTTTAAAATCAAACGTTAAAAATAATTTTTAGTTTTTTATAACTGGGTATGGGACATCTATTTCACGTGTTATAGGTAGTCTTTATAGTGGAAATTGTTTACCAAGTAAGAATTTATAGTCCAAAGTATTCCATCATCTCCGGTAATAACAGATGCTTCTCATGTAAAGAAATAGGAAAGCAATTCGCCACATATAACTCTGAAAATCAGTAAAGGTTTACATTCATAGTTCAAAGAGGTCAAATATGCCACCCAGAAGTTCCTTCTTTACATCTGAGTTTTTCACAGGTGGTATCTGTCAAGGTCAAAAGAGTTTTTTCTAGAATCTGGGCTTCAAGCCAAGTGTCTTTTAGGCAATAACAAGTTGTAATACCATACTTCACCACAAGATGTCACTGATGCCATTTAAAGCTTTTTAAGTCCAAAGTTTTTATGATAGTTTTTCAAGATTTATTTCTTTTTTTAAGATAAAAACAAACGTCTCCAGTAAGAATAGGAAAACTTTTAGTCCCCAAGTTTCAAAAGCATATGCATCCAATTATATTAGAATTGTTCTTATAGTTGTTCTGTTTCACCTGGGTAGTTAGTCACCGCTGTTCTTAGAGGGTGGGGTAGAAATTCCCTTCCTTCTCTCCTCACAGCTTTTACAGGAAAAGATATTTAAAGTCTTAAAGAGAAGATGAGATCTCACCCAGTTTCATCCGCGTTGCTTTAAAGGTGCTTGGTGGTGATTTTGACTTCGGCTGTCAGCAACTTAGTGATAAGCCATATTGCTATGGCCGGTCTTTCCCCGGCCAGTTTGGAGGGCTGCCCCAGATCAAGCAGAAGGGCTGCTGCCCTCCCATGATCAAGCGGGGGTCTCCTCCTTGCTCGTTGCCCCTACAGGGCGACTTTCAACCCTTTCCAGGGTTCCCCAGCAGGACGGATTCAGATGTGAAAGACGGAGATCGTCTTCCAGCGTTCACACCGCCACGATGGCAAACCGGAAGTCCTACTCACTTATTTTTAACAGAGCACTGAAAAATTCTTTGTAAGAGTATATACTTTATATATCTACATAGTGAATTCATTATAGGACTGGAACTTTTGCATGGAGATAACAAACTAGATTTTTTTCATCTTCTAGAATAAAGATAAGTAGTCCCTCGAATTGAATTCAGCTCCGTTGACTATGTAAGTATACAATATCCATCTTTTTTTTCTTTCTTCCATTTAATAATGTCCGATTCTTGAAGGCTGCCTAGACAAATCCATGCAGCTTTCTTGGCAAAGTTTTTCAGAAATGTTTACCATTGCCTCCTTCCTAGGACTGAGAAAAAGTGACTAGTCCAAGGTTACTGAGCTGACTTGTACTAGTCTCCTGTTTCTAGTCTGATGCCTTAACCAGTACACCAGACTGGCTCTGTCTGCCATTTACTTTTATCTACCATTTATCAAAAATAATATGGAAACAATCTGTTGTTGCCTTGTTTTGATTTCCTATCTAACCTACCACTTTGGGATTGCTATTGCTTCCTGTAGACATCAGTCAAGGTCAGCAATGTACAATCATTTGGTCTATACAGAATGAGGTAGGTTGAAGGCTCTACTTCCAAAGATAAGCTGTTATCAGCAATATGGTGGACAGCACTTATTTCTCTGATCCCTTTATTTTCTATTTTCTATTTATGATACCTTCTCTCTCTCCTGGCCTGAAGTTATGCATAAAAGTTGAAATTGGTTTGAGAACAACATGAAATGAGGCTGCTTAGTTGTGTGTCTCCTTCAGATAATTTGAAATCAATGCCTGGTAATAAAGTTTGGGTATCAATGATAGTGTTGATCTATTGTACTATAAGATTAATACATAGGGTTTTCCACACAATTAGTACAATCAGGCAGCCATGTTAGATAGCAGATATAAAAGTGCAGGAAACTGTTGGCCAGAGGACTGCTGAGTATAAGCCATGTGTGCAACTATAAACTATAAACTGTGGATGAACAGGCATCAGACAATCTTCTGTTTCAGGATGTCTTGGAGTGGTATTGAGAGAAAAAAAATTCTTATATTCTACTTATGGAAGAGATCGAACATCTGATGGGAATGCCATAGTAACTTAATATTGATTTTTTTTCCCAATCAAACCCTATTTTATTGTATCCACTATTGTATTTCTGGTTAGTCTAACCTTACCTATGGGATTCCTATTGTGTTGTAATGAAATAAAATAAAGATGTATCCTAATAATTTGATCTAGTCCATAGGATAGGAAAAATTGAATAGAGAACATATAATATTTATGTAAAAGTGAGAAAAGCAGAAATAATAGAGAATAAAGAATATGATAAATAAAATTAGTTTTTCTTCTTTTCTCCAACTTGGTGTTATCTAGATATGTTTGGAACCCAACATCCAGATTCCCAGATAACATAGTTAATGAGATACTTGGGTTGATAAAAATGTACAGATATAGGAAGCTGTGGAATCCCAAAGACTTGCCTCAGAATTTCAAAGCAGTAGTGTCTTTTTTGAATACCCAGCAAGCTGGTGTTGATGAAAGCTGTTACCTTCCCTCCCCCCACAAACTCCAGATTTAGTAATGAGACTGCAACCTTTCCTTTGGGATATAAACCTAATCACAGTAATCCCTTTGTCACTCCAAGATTGGATTACTGCTGTGTGCACTAATAGAAGCTTCAACTAGCATGGAGTTATTTCCAAATGATTTTTGAGAATCAGAAGTGGAAAGTGCCATGTCTGAGATCATTATAGTGAGAGTTGCAGCTAGTTTGTAAATGCCCTCTTTCTCCCTGATAGCCTCTGAAAATTGATCCAGCTTCAGCTGCTGAATGGAAGAGATACAAACAAGAGGAATATAGTAAAGTGACATTGTCAATTAGTTTAAGTTTCATCTGCTGGAAAACTTTCAGTACTCAGTGAATTTTGTGCATGATGAAATATATCAAATCATGGGTTGGTGCTGTAATGTGGGAGAGGGGGGTCATCTGACAATACTTCATGTAAAGATTTTACAACAGAGATAGTTCATAGGTACAACAAATGAGCTTTACCCTTGGAAAACCACCTTCATGATCATGGTATCTCCCCTGCCAAGTAAGCAACATGTTTTCAGAGTAATTCTGAGCATATGTGATGGAATATGCACCTGGAGAAGCAATGGTTCTGTTATATATCCCAGTGAATTCAACATGAACCCTGCTAGATTAGAGGTCATTATCTTTTCCAAAGGTGGTTCATCAAATGCCTAATGGAAACTCATAAGCAGGATGTAAATTCATTTATCCCCCTTTTTTGTTTTCTAGTAACTACTCTTGAGAAGATTATTATTTTTTACAAGAAAATATAACTATTAAACAATGAAAATATAACAGTGGCTTAATTTAAGCAGCACTCTTAACTAAGTTAGTTAAATCTGATAGCTAGTAAGTATGGCTATTTTATGCTTGGGCGAGAGGTGTAGCATCTTAGCATTTTCTGCACACCCATCTGTTTTTGTTAGCTTATGATTCAAAGGAGTGTGTGAACCCCAAAAATGAGAGTAAATCAATAAGAAAGTTCATGAACTTGGGTAAACTCAATCAGTAAACCTGTAATAAAGTGTATACCGACCAAATCGCTCTACGGAGGATGCTATTTCTTCTGTTCTCCATCTGAGCCTGAAGCACTTAGAGGAAAGAAATACTCATGTGCGTTTGCTTTTGTCGACTTCAGTTTGGCGTTTAACACAATCATTCCCCAGCATCTAGTAGACAAACTGGGCCTTTTAGGCTTAAACACTCCTTTGTGCAACTGGATTCTTGATTTTCTTACCAACAGGCCCCAATATGTGCGAGTTGGAACAAATACCTCTAATACCATTTTCTTGAGCACAGGTTCTCCTCAGGGCTGTGTCTTAAGTCCGCTGCTGTTCACCCTGTTGACCCATGACTGTTGTGCTAGGTTTGCCACCAACCATATTGTGAAGTTCGCAGATGATACAACAGTAGTGGGCCTTATTCAGGATGACAAGGTGGAAGCTTACCGCAAGGAGGTTGAGGGGTTGGTGAACTGGTGTAAGGAAAACAGCCTAGTTTTAAATACCAGAAAAACCAAAGAGATCATTGTTGATTTCAGAAAAGGCAGGCACAGCCACACTTCTTGTGCATTAATGATTCACCTGTGGAGATGGTTACCAGCATCAAATTCCTGGGTGTGCAGCTAATGAGTAGGCTGACTTGGTCGCTCAACAGTGAGAAACTGGTGAAGCGGGCACAGCAGCACGTGCATTTTCTGCGCCGCATGAGAAAAGCACATCTTCCTTCCCCTGTCCTGACCACTTTCTACAGGGGGACAATCGAGAGCATCCTGTCATACAGCATCACAGTCTGGTTTGGAGGCATCACTGCTTCAGACAGGAAGACGGTGCAGAGAGTGGTGAGAATGGCCGAAAAGATCATTGGCAGTTCCCTCCCTCCCATCCAGGACATAGCACAGAAGTGTTGCTTGAGCAGGGTCCGTAAGATTCTCTGGGACACTACACATCCTCTTCACAACCTGTTTTCCTTGTTACCTTCTGGGAGGAGGCTTCGTGGTATCCGTAGCAGAACATCCAGATTCAGCCATAGTTTCATTCCATACAGCATTAACCTTGCGAACTCTCAAGCTTCCTCCTTCCGTTATATATTCAAGATGGACAGTATTTAATATTTATTTGCTACGTATATGTAGGGATGTGGGTCTATACATATGTTGTTCATAGTATGTTTAGGTGTGTGTCATGTATGTTTCACTTTGAGAGCGGGCAACTAAATTTCATTTTTGATGTGTGCCGTTGTGCCCACAGTATAAAAATGACAATAAAGGTTATCTTATCTTATCTTATCTTATCTTATCTTATCTTATCTTATCTTATCTTATCTTATCTTATCTTATCTTATCTTATCTTATCTTATCTTATCTTATCTTATCTTATCTTATCTTATCTTATCTATCTTATCTTATCTTATCTTATCTTATCTTATCTTATCTTATCTTATCCTTTTAAGAAAAATATCTTCCTTAAATTTCTTATCAGTTTCTGCACTGTTTTACTATGTTTACAATTTACTGTTCAAAATTGAAATTTCAATTTAAGATTGTAACTTTCAGTTATGTTAATAAATAAGGGGCAGCATAAAACAATTGAGTGTGACAAAAGTAATTTTCAGAAGTGCTTTTGGAGATCTACGGCAGTGGCAGGTGTATCAATGAATGCCATGGCATAACTTTTTTTGAGTGGTCACCCAAGAGGGCTTCTCCTCCTCTTTTTGACCAAGAGTTTACCCTGTGTGGTTAATTGTGTCATAGGTTACCTATAAGATTCTAATTGGTTTTATTCATTTTAACTAACTTTTCATTATTATTGGGCTCAGTTAATCCTATTTTCCATGTGAAGAGAGCAACACTAGCAGAAGTTTATCTTTGATGAAAAACTCATGGCTATCAAATTATTGTGAAGTGATAAATCACCCGTGTCAACATCAGAAGGTTTCAGGCAGAAATAATTTCTTGAAGATCTTGAATGTGAAATAGTAAACAGAAAAATTAGGGGTGGGTGACACTGATCTTCTTAGAGTACCAACACAATACATATACTTTAAGAAATAAGTAGAATAAAAAAGAAAACTCTTTTTATAAAAATTTCTTGTTAATTATTGTTTGGATTATAAAGATTTTTATTTCTATTTTTTTAATTTCTATTTTGAGGCTAGAAAAACAATTATTGAGAAGCTTGAATTGAAAAGGATGCGAACATGGAGAACATCATAGTAAATGTTTATTTTTTTCCTACACAAATTGTTTTTTTTTAAAGTAAACTTTCCATTTGTAGATTAATAAAAGTTTCAAAAACCAGGTGCCCCCTTTCAATGCAAACATTGCTTAATTTTCCAGCTAAGTTAAAAGCTAGAGAAAGGTTTGTGTACTCCCGAGCATGATCATGGAAATAATTCCTTGCAGCTGTGGTAATTCATGATAACACACAATATATACCCATCAAGATATCTCATGACAGAAATGAAATTTACTCATGTCATCCTCACGTCTAACCAACTTATGGTCAAAGGGTTTTTCTTTCCCCCCTGGTTGCATGCTGTTTCATATATGAATAAGCTGATATGCTGAGAAAATGCAACTATTAGAAACAACCTCATGTACCATCTAGAGATTTCATTTTCACTAGCCGGCTTCAATAATGTGGGTAAGCAGTTAAATAGAAAAAGATCCCATTTGATGTCCTACCCTCTAATTCCCTACTATGAATGTTAATGGAATATGTGCTCACTGCACACTGAATGCAGTTGTAATCAATGATGCCGTGTCATTCTTAAATGTGGAACATTCGGGGAAGAGATAAGAAAGAGAAAAAGGAGTAATTGCATCCTGACCATTTTAAATTCACTGTGGGGAAGTGGGCAATATCCAAAGAGGTATGCCATTCACATCTAAAAGTTCATGTGGCTTTCTTCTTTCCTAGGATCTGTTTAGGATTTGACAATCATATTTGATTTATTACTTGGGACAGTAAAACTGTGTCCTAGAAGGCAGCCTTCAGGAAAGCCAGTAATCTTCATAAAGATCTCTGTCAACATTTGCTATTGAACTTATCTCCATTGTCTTCTACAGATCCCACCTGGCCTCTGATCTGTATCATTTTAATTTTGATTCTTTGGAATCTGCCAAGTTGCATGGCAAACTTTGTAGATGCTTACATAACTAAATTCTGCCACAATTCTTTCTTTCTAATTATCTATTTAATGTTACAATGGTTTTTTTCACTATTGTAATTATTATTTTTAATTACATTGCTTTAAAAAACACACCTTTTCCCTATTAAAAATGTTGTAATCACATCTTTAAACAGAATTTGCAGCTGACTTCCACCAGAAGTAGCCCAATGACATTGCTCTGGGTAAATACAGTATGATGTCAGCCACTAAGAGAATGGATACACAAATTCTTGGCAAATCCAGCAAAAAGGCTGATCAGAATGTTGATTTTGTAAAATTTTAAATGGGCTAAGAGGCCACATTAACTGCAAATAAGAATTTGAAATAAATTTAAGAATACTTCCTGTAGTTTGTTTAAAATCCCATTAAAGTTCAACCAGAAAGAATTAAAGATTATAATTAAGGGAGTAGACCTACTAATATAAAAAAGAGAGGAGCATTTTAATTCTGGAAGAATTCAAGGATATTTTGCAACAATATGTACCCAGACCTTTCTCTTTAGACTGTCTGATCCTATAAAAATGGTTTCAAAAGAAGAGATAGAAGATGATACAACTGTGAATCAGGCTGTTTTAAATAGGGATTTAAAATGGACAAGATACAAGACTAATACTGACAAAGGTGTTACAATATATATCATTTACCAATGAAACTTAGTTTAATTAAAAAGGACATGCAAATAATAATCCAGAGGAAGAGGAGTGACTTGAATCTGTGAATTTCAACTCAGAAAAGAGGCTTAGACAATGTTGGACTTACAAAATATATATGTTATATTTATGAAGAAATTCCTGAGAAAAAATAAAGGGAAAAAGAAAAGAAATCAGTTTTGGGGACATTACTTAAAAAGAATAAATATTTTAAAAAAAACATAAAAAGAAGCTTTATAAAGTTGACTTATCTGACCAAGATTAAAATGCATATGATATATAGATCATATGGATATGGATATAGATTTTTAAAAGGTTTTTCTTGAACTGGGACTGAACGATAAGGCTTTGAATATTTGTTTATAAATAAGAAATGTAAAGAAACATTTTGTTATTTTTTAAAGAAAAATGATAAGCTATGGTATTAAAATTGAGATGAGACAAAGAAAAGATGTGGACCATTATTTGAAGGTATCAAAGATTAAAATTTTCAATACATTCTTCCTGGTAGGTCTTAATATAATTTTTCTTGATTAAGTTTGAAAGATGAGACTTTAAAGATTTGTTTATAGATATAATTATGGAATGAAGATTTTTTTATTGTATGTTATTGGCATTAATGCACCTGCTAACATTCATAGCAGGTGCACTAAGTTGGGGTTTTTTGGTAATTTATCATCATTTTTTTTCTTTTTCAGAACATTGAGCAAAGGAACCAAAGGCTCTTTACATCGCTGTCCTAGACAATGACAAAACAACTATATAACCAGCATAAAGGATAAATGAAAGGTGTCCATTGGTTAGTTTGGAGGTGGGGTGATGAAAGTTGCCTTAACAAGCATCTCATGCTACATGGTGGGAACTGAAAAGGAGCCCTCTAATAGAATTTATACAGCTTAAGGCTATCTTGGGATTTAGGGAAAAATCTATTTTAACACCATACATCTATGGATGACTTAAGGCCATCTTTTTCATGGACTAGTGATGAGTTGAAGGGAATGTCATGGGACAAAGCAAAAAAAAGGGTTGCCAGAACATGCCTGTGCTATGGTAACATCGAAGTATTCTCAGACATTTTATACTCACCCAAGGCCGAATTCCATAAGCCTTAGAAGTATTTATGTAATGCCTTCAAAAAGTACATCCTATGCAACGTAATGTTCTTTCATACTAAAACTTTATTTTAGTAAAGTATGAGAGAAAAATGGAAGCAGACATTGCCACAGGGATGGTGACACAGAAATCTATGACAAGGTAATAATTTTGTTGGTTTTAAAATGCTTGGGATTGTTATTATTGGTCACACAGTCAGCCAGAAGTTTAGATTGTACAGTATTTAGCATTTTTGTCCACCTATCAAGTCATTCCCAAGGACCTGGGATAGGCCAATATTGTTATTTAATAATATTAAAAAGCATTATGGCGAGATGTCAGCTGTTCTACTAAAGCCGTCATTTTCAATTAACTGATGGTGATTTTGTCAATACAAATGATCATTGGATTTTATTTGTAATAGCAAAACATTATTGTTTTATTTTCAGCTTTTGTATACTTGTGACAGGTATAAATCTTTTCTTCCAGTAGTCCTGCAATTGCTGGTATCAATTTCTCAGCCAACAGTCCTGAGTCCTAGGACCTATGTATCACCAGATGTCCAAGAACTCCAAAATCTAGTGCTATCCTTGTTGACTTGGGCAATGACTGATGACGTGTAGGTTTCTGTAAGTTATGTCTCACCAGCTTGTTTATGGGAGAGACATTCTTCATCTGGTTCCTCTGATGAGACTGGCCAATATAGTTGAACCTATTCAATAGTTGTCATATTCTTCAGACCAAGCAAGCCCCACAATCACATTCAAGATAGTTCCTCACTGGATGCTATTATTATTATTGACGGGTCATGTTATTATTATCCATATACTCTAAGATTACAAATTATTATGAATTTACAGTTATGACCTTAATATTTAGTGATTTGTGGCTAACAAAGAGGGAAAGGTTTAATGGTAAAAAGAGAAGCTTTTTACATATTTTGAAGTTCCTTCACACAGTTCTGGGTATACACCAGTATGGGAACATAGAGAAGCAAGAATTGCTCCTGAATAACTATCAACTGGATAAAGGTTTTCAATAAATACAACAAAGTTTCTAATGTATTATATTATCCCTTGTTTACCTAGTCATATAATAACATGGAATTTTTTCTTTCTTTTTTTTCACAAAGTCATCACTTGAATTATACATATCTTTCATCAAAAGGCATGCTATGGCTACCATTGGGTAGGGATCTACATCTGGTGGGTTCTCTACTATGGCATCTGTCTTATGGAACATCCTTCCACCTGAAATTAGATTAACATTATCCCTTTTGATTTTTTTGTAAAACCCTCAAGACTTGGTTATGCTTTCAGGCCCAGAAAACCAGAGACTTGCCCCAATGGATCTACTAATGGAGGGTCCATTTTTAATCCTCACTTTACCCGGGCTTGTTTTATTGATTTTATGTTACTTATTACTGTAACTTTTAGATTTTTATTTGTTTTGTATTTTTTATTTATTTTATGTTTTATTTATTGTTATGTGCCATCCAGAGTCTCCTTTGGGAGAATGTTGCTCAAGAATCTGAAACAAAATTCTATGAAAGCGAAGTTGAGAAACTCTTCTTGTTGCATGACAGCTTTTATCTTCTATTACGTTTCCTTTTTATATTTTGTCCTATCTGAACTCTGGTATGGTTGTCTGTGAACTGTCTCTTCTGACATCCTTTCTAATACTGCACTGGAGGAAAGATTTTGATACCAAATGACCAGTAGTTGTATTGATTTTAATGGAAGATTTAAGACTAAATTTTCTTAAAAGCATGAAATTTTTTTAACATTATACATAATTTGTCATAAAGATAACATCCCTCAGAGTAGGCATAACATTTATTTTTTTTGAAAGCATCCCTCATAGAATGCCAACAGAAGGACCAAGAAGCCACTTTGCAAGGATAAAAAAAGTTTAGGCCAAGATAATATTAAATTAGATTACTTTCCTGTACGATGTATGATCACTCTATAGTTTTGCATTTAATAACTTGCCTCTTCTTTTTCCTTAACATGGTGTTTCCAATTAAGGAGACTAGAACTGATGATGTTACCTAGTTAGGGTAAAGAAATGTTTGCAAGAAAACAAGCAAGCTCAGAGAGCACCAAGGACCCTAACCTAGTGTTTATTCAACTTCAGCAACTTTAAGTGTATAGACTTCAATTCCCAGGATTCTCCAGCCACACATCTTAAAGTTGCTGGGCTCGAGAACCACTGTTTTAATAACAATTTGACAACTTTGTGGAAAATTTCTGGAAGCCACTCCTAAGCATAGACATCTGGTAGAATTCATAATGACATTTAAATGGAATGGAGAATATCCTTGTGTGTGTGGTGTAATGACACCCATGTCAGTCTTCCTGCCCACAACCGCACACGATCCAAAGTCTTTCAGGGTCTGCATCTAAGACCTCAAGTTGTGCAGCAGTGGCATACATTTTTAAACGATTCCATACGTTTATATTATGCTAACAATCCCACTGAGTCATCATGCATTTTGCAGAGTTCAGAGTATGCACATCTTGTACCATAAGTAGCTAAATTAAGTAGGAAAACTCAAGATTTGTGCAGGGGTAGGGGGCTGAATGGTGGAACAGGTTACCTGCTTGCTAAAGCCAGGCTTCTATGACAACGTTAAAAGCTCAGTGAAGAATCATTCCTCCAGTCCAGAACCTGTAAATGCTTTATATTAAGGATGCACATCCAACCCCAGAAAAACAAACAAACAAACAAACAAACAAACAAACAAACAAAGCCAGCTCCATGTGATAACATCCTGTAGTCCTTGTTTGCATTGCAAACTATTCATCCAGAATGGTAGCAGAGCAAGCTGTTTGCCACTTCCCTTCTGGCATGTGCTTTAGTGTATGGAAATCAGTTCACAGTGTCCCCTCTAGCAATTGTGCCTCCCACTTTCTTTTAATGAATGTGCACAGATTAGAGAACTACCTTGGCAGAATGACATGCTGATTCCTCAGTTTCTCTCTTGACACAGTCTGAAACCACATGTTGTTTACCCCAGCCCCCATCTATTGTGCAGTTTTATTCCCACATTGACCTTTGAATGACCCTGTCAGCTCATTCAGGACTTGTGCTGATCTGGTTAACACCATACAATTAATTACATTTGAAGACATTTTCTCTGGGATCTAATCTAATGCATTAGTTTGCATGTCTTTTCTCTTCTTCCCACCTCTAGTTTTGTATAAATTTATTTTCCTTCCTTTTAAGTATATCTCTTTTTGCAATGGATCATTTTGATATTATTCTTGAAAACACTGCGTTAGTCTTGTTTGGATGATGACACATATCCTCTAGTGGCACGAATTCCATGAAATCAAGGGTGCACATTATTTCTATATATTTCTACCTTTTTTTCTATTGCTATTACCTATAGTTATATCTATATCATCTATAACTACATATTTCTATCTTTATGTCAGAAGGATTCTACATTCTGTATCTTCTAATAGGTAGAAGAGCTATTAGTGAAAAGCTGAAGAGGTTTTTTCAGTATTGAGTTTCCCATACATCCCTTTTGACTTCAGTGGTTAAAAATGGAGGAAGAATATCTTTAATAAAGGATACTGTAAGAAATTAGTGGACAAAGGTCTCTTGGACTTCTCAGAGTCTTAAAAGGGATCTAGATCACTCAAACACAGTTTTCTATTGAAATATTTTCCCTTCCTTACAATTTACTAATATAAAAAGTTTATTGAATATGCTTGTGCCACCACATAAAGCTTCTCTTTAATCAATGGGCATATGGTCACTGATGGCAAGTCGAAAAAAATGTGTCAACTAAAAACCGCATTCTGGTCTGAACAAAGTAACCAGAAATTAGAAGTAGCCAAAGGGAATATTATTAGCACATCACAAATATTTTTTCAGAAAATAACTCTGGAGATTCAGAGAACACAAATCCATGCAGAAATTCATGCTGGGGGAAATATTAATAATCACTGCAATAAGTTCTATAGTAGTTAGCATGTATTCTCAAAATTATTTTATCTTCAAAGATTATTTATTATTTTAAGTAAAATAAATTGGTCTTCTCACCCAAATCAAATACAGTAATACTGCGGCTGAACAATAGTGTTCAAATAAATAGAAATATAAGAAGGACAAGGGGGGACATGATAGCAGTGTTCCAATATCTCAGGGGCTGCCACAAAGAAGAGGGAGTCAAGCTATTTTCCAAAGCGCCTGAAGGCAGGACAAGAAGCAACGGATGGAAACTAATCAAGGAGAGAAGCAACCTAGAACTAAGGAGAAACTTCCTGATAGTTAGAACAATTAACCAGTGGAACAACCTGCCTCCAGAAGTGGTGAATGCTCCAACACTGGAAGTTTTTAAGAAGAGACTAGCCAGCCATTTGTCCGAAATGGTATAGGGTTTCCTTCCTGAGCAGGGAGTTGGACTAGATGACCTCCAAGGTCCCTTCCAACTTTATTTATCATTTATTACTATTATTATTATTATTATTATTATTATTATTATTATTATTATTATTATTATTATTATTATTATTATTATTATTATTATTATTATTATTATTATTATTATTTCAGTTTAACTGAAAGTAACAATTTATATGCATATTTTTTTAAAAAGTTTTGCTTTCCAAAGTCCTTACAAGTAATAGGTAGCATGATAAGCTGTGACTTTTTAAAAAATCTTATATAGGTAGTCCTCACTCTTAAATAGGTATAGAAATTTAAGAATAAAATAAAAACCTAATCTAATCTAATCTAATCTAAGCAACCATTTGGTCATCATCCATTTCAAGTTATGATAATGCTGAATGAATGGTGATTACAACTGGTCCTCTGAGTTCCAGCCATCCCAGCACTCTAACAGTCATATGATTGTAATCTGGGTGCTTAGTAACCCCTTTTTCATTTACAACCAGTTGCCAATGTCTCCATTGTTCTGTGATCTTATTAGCATATTCAGTAATAACATGAGTGGGTTCTCCTTATTCTTAATTTTAGATATGGGAAGCTTAATTACTGTGAGCTTGTATTAAAAATATAATAAACATTTATATTATTCCTCCTTACCAGATTCTTAAAGCATTTGACTGTCCTCTTTTTGTCTGCTACTAGAGACAGACAGACAGACAGACAGACAGACAGACAGACAGACAGACAGACAGACAGACAGACAGACAGACAGACAGACAGACAGACAGACAGACAGACAGACAGACAGACAGACAGACAGACAATAGATAAAAAATTCCAAGGAGAAGTGTCAGGAGTTCCAAATACAAGTGGCTGACCAGCAGGAAGATGAATAGTTGTCTGCCACACCTATTTGTCTCCACCCCTGCCTTTTATCCACAACTTAGGGTGGGGCTCTGTTAGCAGTGGTGACTCTTCCGCCCCGAAGACCGCCCCATAGGCTCTCGCTGTTCTCCTTTTCTCAGCTTTTGCTGCGCCTGTGCATCAATCACTGGCCCCATGTGATCCTCCTCTCCTGACTCACTTGCCTCAAGGCATGGAGGTCTCAACCTTTCCATCTGAGGGCTGGTGGACGGCCCAGGCTCCGCCTCTGTCCCTGGCTGTGAAAGCTCCATTCCTTTGTCTGAGCTTTCAGATGGCCCTGATGCTGGGCCCAGCATCCATTCCTGTGCTTCCTCATCTGAATTGGTTGCTGAGTCCTCCGGCGGTCAATAGGCCACAACAAAACATGAACAATGTGCCTATCCAACAAAATGAATTTTAAGGTGGAGAAAAGCAAAGTTTTACATTTAGGCAGGAAAAATCAAAGGTATAAGTATAGATTAGGCAAGACGTGGCTCAAAAACAGTAACTGTGAGAGGGACATTGGATTCCTGGTGGACGATCACTTGACTATGAGCCAGCAGTATGCAGGAGCAGCCAAAAAACCTAATACAATCCTGGGTTGTATAAACAGAGGCATACAATCAAGTTCATGTGAAGTATTAGTACTGCTTTATAAAACCCTAGTAAGACCACACCTGGAATACTGCAACCAATTTTGTTCACCATACTACAAAAAAGATGTTGAGACTTTGGAAAAAGTTCAGAGAAGAGCAATTAAAATGATCAAAGGCCTGGAGACTAAAACATATGAAAAATGGCTGCAGGACTTGGGTTTGGTTGGTCTAAAGAAAAGAAGAAACAGGGGCGACATGATAGCAATATTCCAGTATTTGAAGGGCTGCCACAAAGAAGAGGGTGTCAAACTACTGTCCAAACCACCAGAGGGCAAGACAAGAAACAATGGTTGGAAACTGACCAAAGAGAGAAGCAACCTGGAATTAAGGAGAAACTTCCTAACAGTGAGGACTATTAACCAGTGGAACAGCTTGCCTCCAGAAATCATGGGCGCTCCATCACTGGAGGTTTTTAAGAAAAACTAGACAGTCACTTGTCTAAAATGGTATAGGTTTTCCTGCTTGAGCAGGGGGCTGGACTAAAAGACCTCCAAGGCCCCTGTAAGGACCCACCTCAGCTAACCACCCAAGAAAGCAGAACTCTTGAAACAGACATTGTCTCAAAAAGAAACTTTTAATAGGGGTTAGTGACAGTAGGGAAGTCAAGGTGAGATCTGGGGAAAATCCCGCTCAAACGGTATAGTTAAACCAGCAGTATTCCTCCTCCCACCAGAGTCATAATGTCCATTTGAAATCCAACCAATCCACAGGTGGCATGATGTGCGGGTAACTGGCACAGTTGGTACACATCTCAAGGTCTTCTCCAGTTTTGTTTCTCTGCAACCTCTCCCTGCTAAGGGAGACACATTCCTTTCTCAAGTGGATAGAAGCTGCAGAAGAAAAGTAGAAAGCGAAAGTTATCCTAAGTGAAAGCGAATATCTCTCCTCCCCCCCAGCATAATGGCAGGCCCCAAAGCAAAAGCACAAAAGGATATATGCAAGGAAAATAATAAGTATTTGGGGACCTAACATACGGCCCCCCTTAAAAGAACTGGAAATCCACCTAAAAGACAGGAAAAAGGGAAGGGGAACAAACAATGCAGACATATCAATTAGGTTTATCAGGATATTGAGAATGGAAGTGTCTTAATAGTTTAGGAGCCTTAACATGTTACAGCTCTATTCTATTCTTTTCTATTTGTGTATTCTGTCTTTTTCATGAATAACAACACATTTAATGTTTCATGCCAAAGATGCATGCAATTTAATAGAATAATACTTTATAAATTCAGATATATTATTACATAAAAAGGTAATTTTTACTGAATGTGATTTCTTTTTAATGTCATTGCAAAAGGAAACTGCAACAAAAATTACACGTGTGTTGATTGTTTAGTGTAGCATATAGCATCAGGAATACAGATTATCAGGTTACATTTCTGCTGTTTATGAAGTACATGTGATTACCTAGAAAAAGGTATAAAACCCCCTTAGTAGTAAACTGCAATATAAAATATTCTTATGTGGAATAAGCACCATTAGCTACTTTGGGATTTACTTCTGAGTAAATAAACATAGTTCAATGTACATAGCTTCACGACTATTCACACCTGTTGAGACAGAAATTAGTTGAACTTGGTGGAAAAATGCCGTGAGCTAAATTTATCAAAACATTATGCACCTGAAAATCCTATGAAAAAATAGATCTGTTCTACATTTATCAACTAATTCACTATTTTCTGCTGCAGTTCAGTTTACATTCCAGAATGGAAGGTTGGGTGGGAAGGAACATTATGTTCATTTGGTAAAACAGAAATTGCTTTCTCTTGCATTCCATGAAACTTTTCAGGGCATTTCTTAACTTAATTCTGCTATTAAAAATCTACCTGCTGCTGATTCATCTCAGGAATATCTGGAATAAAACTGGGGAACCTTTTAATTTCATTGTTCAAGTTGTCCTTAGAGCAGGGGTGTCAAACTGCCGGCCCGCGGGCCGGACACATCACGCGGAAGCCGCGCCCACCCCATTGCCGGCAATGGCAACAGTCCCGATACGTTGCGTGACATCGCGAGTTTCACATGTCTGCCTTAGACAATCTTTTCCTTTTAACAGTCCTTCTGTGGATAATTATCACTTCAATTCTGGGCTGGCCTTCTGCCAATATGATGGTTTGTACACTGAAAATAGAAAGTTGAAACTGGCTCAGCTTTTCTACCAAGGAAAAGACAAAAAAAAAAAAGCCCAAATATTTAACTACTTTGCTTACACACTGCTGGAGTAGTCCTTCTTTAGAAGACTTGTTTGTAGGTTTCTAAGAGACCTGGCAACAGAGGTACACCAGTTTTAAGGTTTGGTCCTTTCTGCTAAGCTGCTACTATTCCTGAAGCTTTAGGGTGGATTAAAAACAATAAAATAAACGAACAGGGTAAATTGCAGCTTACGGCTAGATCACCTAACAGTGAAATATTGGCAAGTGGCAGATAACATTTAATGTTGATGTTGAAAGACAAAAGGAGATGAAGACTTGCTAATAATAAAGTGATAGTGTTAGGGGAACTAATATAAAAAGTTTCCTCTATTTACTTTGCACTCCTAGATCTCATTGCTCTTCACATTTTCTGAATATATTCTTACAATGATTTTTCTTAAAACAATCCAATGCATTGGAACTAAATTCTGTGTAATAATTGTACACTATTAAGTAATATGGAAGAAACAGTTGGAAAGGAAGATGTACATTGGAATACAATATCTGTGTCTGAAATTCATATGCATTTATAGACTTCATGTTGAACTATGCTACCATTTAAAAAACTGACCCCCAGAACAGTAGATCTATGACTACAAACTGGTGGTTTATGTCCCAGGACTAAAGCTAAAAAGAAAAATCACCCTTTAAAAAATCAATTTCCAATGGAGGTTCTGGTTACATTGTAAAAGGGAAAATCTAACAGCTGTTTTGCTGTTATTGCTCTTTTAAGTGCAATTAAGGCAGATTAGAAACTAATTAGAAACAGCTCAGAATACTGAAGCAGAAAGCTGCTCCCAATTTAGGATCAGCTGGATGGGAAAAGTGCATCAAGCATAACTAGATAGCCTTTAGACATCTAAAGACTGATTGGTAGATTTTCAACTTTGCAACTGACTGAAACTGCAATTCAAAAATATTTAGTATTAATGAAGAGTATCAGATGCAGTCCAGTTAATTTGTATTCATCCTTCTTTCTTCAGCAATTTCCACTATCCTGTTTCATTTGGCATTAAATGTGAAAGCCTATTATTAGGAATTAAATTGGGACTCAGCTCAGCTATATTCTTGAAGAGAGCTGGAAGCTGAACAGCATCTCTCCACTTTTAGTTGTTGACAGGAGCAAAGTATCCACTTTAGAGGGTCATGTACAATATATAGACTGCTTCCTGGTTGGAATAATGATTCCTTAAATTCAGAGTGAAGTTTCTAGTGGGTGCAGCCAACAGAGAAGGAAAAAGCTGCCTACAAATGAGACAGTTGTTGGTATCCTTTTTAATAACTGGATTAGGAGCAGGATAATTTGCCATTTAGTGGCTGCCAATTTATACTGTGTGGATTAACATATGTAGAGTAGAAGAATTCATTTTCAATTTGCCAGTGAATAATTGAACTGTATATAGATAAACACTTGGCATCAATCAAAACAGAAATAAGTTCCACATCGATGACAGAATCCCTCCCCTCACAAACACCTCACAAGTTTTATAATCATCTGGAGTGTATTGTCATTGAAAAGCAAGGATATGTTCCCAGAGCATCTGGTATAAACCACAATGATATAATGAAATGTGCATTGCAATGTTATCATACATACTTGCTATCTCGTCATGCAAATATAAAAGAATTTGTATCATGATTTCACAGTGCACATTTGTCATTCTTGTTCTTGCCCCTCATCTGTCTCTAGAAGGTGGGAATAAATTGCCATTGGAACACCTGATTCAACCACCTCTGGATTTAATTGAGGAAGCAAAGATGCTCCTCAAGCCATTTTGTGATTAAATGTCTAAGAATACCACCATCCTCACTTCTCTCCTCTTTTGAAAGAATTGCAAAAGTAAATTATCTTTCATTAAATTGAAAAAACTTGTAGAAAAAAAGATACACTCAAAGATCCTCCAAAATAATTGCTTTTTCCACTTTCTTGTGTCCACCAAAGTACTGTTTTTATTGTCCTTCAAAATTAAAAATAAGCAAATTTATTTAATTTCTAATGTAGCTTCTTATTTTGCTGTTCTTCAGAAAATGATTCCTTGTAAGGTGAATGTAGCATCTTTACTAACTGCCTTAATCACATGTTGCTTTAATTAACTGCTTAATGACAAGCTGTCATTTAATCTGAATTCAGTTATGACGGTTTGCAAAAAGTGGTTGATAAAAGAAAAAGAAAAATCTTGGCCAGGATCCAGACTATACTATGTAAAATTTGTAAGGGACTAATTTAATTTACAAGAGAGTCAACTGATTACAGCTTTGTTAAAGAACACCTTTACAAAGGATGCTGTGAGAAATTGATGAACATAGGCCTCTTGGCTTAGAGTCAGCTGATTCACACCTTTGAACTGAAACTTTGATTCTGGATTTAATCAGATGGTTCTGAATCTCTTTGGAGAGATTCAGAAATGATTTGGAAGCTCAATATACTATCAGATGATTTTTGACTTTGCAGCTTTCAATATAGTTTCAGGTTTTTTTACCTGTATGAACAAAACAGGAGGAGAAGCATAATGAGCCCCTGACATTAAAATGAAGAGTTGGCCAGTGAGTTTTATATTCTCCAAACTACACTATCAAGGTGCTGGGAAGCTGATGCTCTGCTAGTTGTGTCTCACTCTTTTGAAGGAATTTGTTTAGACAGTTTTGCTTGAAGGGAACAGAAAGGCTCAGCCTTATTCTACTTGGTTGGTTGGATTCTTTGGTGATTTGTTACTTTCTCCCATCCATACTCCTTTCTCCATGTTGTCTGACCTATAATGTACTTCTTGATAATTTCAGTATGCAGTCTACAGCTGTTTCATACTGCTTTCATTTTTTAAACTCTAGCTACTAGTTGTTGTTGTTATTTTTTAAAAAAAACCCTTTCTCTCCAGCCATCTGTTTCTGTGTTTTGAATCTTCTTAATTTAATCAGTGGGTTTAATATTCTTATTCTGTCTATTGTACATAACTCATCTATATTTCACAGAAACACAAAATCACAAAATTATATATATACATATATATACACTTCTCAAACACATTTTTAAAAAAAACCAAAACTGTTGTGCAAGCAATCTGCAACCTTCAGAGGAGGCAAACCTTGCCAATGAGCCATAACAGGAAGCCTGCCAGGGAAGAAAAAAAACATATTAGGGGACAGCAAATGTTTAAACCTTAAATAATTTTTAAAATTCATATAATTGATTCTTAAGAGAAAACTAACTTCATCCATATCAGGCATACAGATAGTCCTCAACGTATGACCTCAGTTGAGCCCAGAATTATGGTCATAAATCATGGTGGTCATTAAGCAATATGCCATGTGATTTATTCACTAAATGACCACAATTCCTGCTCTTCCTGTTGGGGTCGTTAAGCACCAATGGGTTCTGGCACAAGTCCTGGTGCGCACTGCAGAACCTCCCCAACTCACATGATCTGTCCTAGGCTTCCCAGCCCCCCCCCACCTCATGAAGTACTCTGTGCTCTGCTTCCTGCCACATATGTTCCACACCATCAAGCCTTGCTTTACTTACATTTTTCAAAGATTGGCTTTGGAAAAGTGAACCAGTTAATCTGCCGTCCTATACAGATATCATATGGTGCCATCCAGATGCAATCCAATAATTGTGGTTACTGCCAAAATGGCACCCGCTTCTGGGGCAGAACCACATGGCCTTTGTATAGGAAGGCTGTGCAGTGGATCAGCCAATTCTCCTTCTCCAATGGTACTACCTTTGCTTTCTTTTGCCATAGTTGTTCTACTTTTATTTGCAAGTCTCTGCATTTTGTATTTTTTCCAATTCTTTGATCACTCTAAAAGAATATAATAGTTAATATTAGAGAAATCTAAGAGTAACAATAAGACTGTTTTTTGCTTCTTTCTTTTAGTCATCTCTTTGGCAAAGATGGCTTTAAGGATTCCTGAAATGACAGCACCTCTGGCTAACTATTGAATCAAATGTAAGGTTTTAATTAATTAGTTTAGGCACTGCCTGACCTCAATCTGACTTTGGAGAGTATACAGTAAAAACAAACCTGCAGTATAATAAAATAATAAAACAAAAGGAATAGAGAAGAACAGATGATGAATAGAACTAACAACATCTACCTTTCCAAATACATCTGACATCAACCAAGGCCTGGGAGAAAAGTAACATCTTAAAGGTATTCCAGAATGGAATATAGATCTCAGGGAAAAACCTTATTCCACGGGGCAGGCACCATGACATTATTTGATGAGGACCAATACATGTCTAATAAATGTGATACATATATGTTTTAGTAAAACAAACAAAAGCCTCATTTTAGGGTGGCAGAGAACTTACCTTTGAAGAGAAGTTATCAATAATTTTGGAAATATTAGCAGGTTAGAGCTCTTAAAGAAATAAAAATTGATTTAAAATGTTTTGTGATATTTGAAAAACATTTGAAAAACATGATCATATACAGTTGCAAAATATGAACATATCAACAGTAGCTTAAAGAATGAATCCTGTTTATAGCATATATGACATTGATTTGTCAATAAAGCTTGCAATTCAGGAAAATGTCTTTTGTTTACGTACAGATGCTGTTTGTAAACAAAAGAAACCATTATTTTTTAAAAAATCACATAACCTCATCTTAATGCAGCAAATAAAATTTCGATTTAAAAATTAAGATAAAATGTACCCTTGAAAAATATATGTAATCAAGATGTATCCTGTTTTAATGTATGAATTGGATGTATTATTGCTGAATGATATAAAGCTATGTTTGATAAAAGGGAAGTAATTGTAGAGTGATTAACTAATCAAGCAGTTTTGAAGTTTTATTATTCTGTTATTATTTAAAGTTTAAATGTTTCATTTAAACAGTTAAATAAACAACTTGGAAATAATTTACAGTTCTCTCAATGGAAGGATTTTAGTAACAGGGGCCCTCAAGTGTCTCCTTGGAGACTGTTAATGTTTAACTTCTTCCTGAATGGTTAAGAAGTAATGGTGAGCAATGTAAGAAATATTTCTTCTCGTAAATATAAAAAAGTATTTGACTCTTCCCCTTCAAAAATGTTTCATGCACTGCCTATATTTTCTTCTTCTAAACTATAAAGCTTTTGGGTGCATTGGCAGAAAAGTGGGATTTAAATATAGCAAATAGTTATAACTGCCACAAACATCTCAGATTTTAATTTCACATTTGGAAACTAAGGATTGATCATAGTGGAGCTCATAAATGATTGGTTAATTGCTGAACCTCTGTCTATAGAATTATAGAAAAAAGAAAAATGAGCAAGTCCTACCATCTGCTCTAGCTGTTTCTGCTTTTTTAAAAAAGCCACACATTCTATGTACATATACCTTCATGTGGATAACATCTGACCAGATTTTTAAAACTAATCTATGCCTAGCTATATATTATATGAATGGGGAATTCTAATTTCTGAATAGATATATATGGAGTAGAATTTAAAATATATGGGGTCATTTTCTAGAATAAAATATTGAGGAGTGTCAGATTACAAATATCAAAATAGTATTATCTTTCTGGGTGGACATTTTTCTTCTGGCCTGCAAAATACTTATTACGTTTACCTTTAAACTGTATGTACTATTTGCAGTAGAGTATCTGACCCTCACTTGCCAGTGGTGACCAATCGTAGGACCAAAATCAATCTTTGTCAAGCCCATAACTGAGCACTTCCCTAATTTATGGGACAGTTTTTCTATTAACAACAAAATCTTGAGAATTAAATAAAAACAGACCTTCACAAGTGCTGCTGCATAGGTGACTAAGGTAAAAAAAATTGATAAATGTACACCCCTTCTCTCAGGCTGACTTTGAAAAATTCTGTATCACAGTTCCAGGTCACAGCCTGACAAGAATTAGGAACACTGAAATAAATAGTTGCAATTCTTCTTTGTTATGATGTGGCATACCAAGTATTTTTTTTAGCAGCAGAAGGAAATTTTACAAACATATAAAGGTTTTAGAAATATGAAATGTAACTTATATTCTTATAAGAGCTTTGGATCATATGCATCTCTACTTAATCTTTAATGCAAAGAAGGTTGGCTATCAAAGCTTCTGTGTGGAAATCTGTTTGGGCTTTGAACTTTGAATACTGTGCTTGAAGCAGGTTGAGCCTATTATTAGAAGGTTTTACTTATGTGAATCAAAATACTTCTATTACTGATACATTCTGCACTGCTGCCATCCATCACTATGACTGGATACTCTATGCAGCAATATTTCTGCAATAAGTAACATGGATTAAAAGTGTTTTCTGTTTGCTTATATGGTACTGATAATCAATCTACCAACAAATACCTGGCTAGGGTTTTTTATGGAAAAAGTGATTTTGTCTTAGTGACAAGATGACATTCTCCTCAAAGTGGCTCAATGTTGATTCCCCCCCCCCCGCTCCACATGTCCCCCAACATGGAAATGATCTCCACATAGTTTTGCCCCTCAGGACTCTCAACCTTCTTTCACCAATATTTTTGTTTCTCATCTCTGTCATGTTGAATGACTGTCTGTCCTTCTAACCCTTCAATCCCTATTTCTCTGCGGGATTCCCATTCCCACTGATATACACATGCTTATTTAGTGAGCCACTACAGATCTCTTAAGGCCTTGCTGCACTGTATTTCCTGGTTCTCCTTATGCTTGGCTTGCTGTTTACAGGACTAGGTGAAAGGGGGTCCTAACTGTCCATCTCCCTTCACCTTGCATCAAAATAGTTACCTACTTTGATGGAACATGGTAGGATATAGATATATAACAGAAAGGGGAAGGTGCTAAGACTTGCCTGTATGTAGGAAGGAGAGAAAGAATTACCAATAGGGTCTTCTTTCAAGTGGATTAAGATCCAGACCAGAAAAGAACACAGAACATTTTATTTTCCTCACATGTGTAATACTGTGTTTCCCCAAAAATAAAAGCTGGTCTTATTTTAATTTTTTTGCCTCCAAAAGAGGCACCAGGTCTTATTTTTGAGGGGGTGGCTTTTCCATTCACCTCTGGCACTGACAGCCCTGCCCAGCTGGTCCATTTCTTCTGTGCCTGAAGGAGCAGCTTCTTCTGCAGCTCAGACTGGAGCTCGGGCCTGCATTTTGCAGTCAGGCCTTTCCGGAAGGCCTCTGCAGCCAATAACCGAGCGATGGATTGAATCCATAGATTGGTTCTCAGCTGCAGAGGCCTTCCGGAAAGGCCTGACTGCGAAATGCAGGTCTGGAGATGCCGCAGAAGAAGTGAGCCGGCGAGGAGAGGCCTGGCTGCAAGGTAAGTGGGTGCGGGGCACGTGGAGCAGTTCCACACCCTCACCCCTGCCCTAACTTGATTAGGTGTGTGCCTTGCCCCAAAACTAGGGCTTATTTTTGGGGTAGGGCTTCTATTAGGCTCACCCCCAAAAATCAAGCTAGGGCTTATTTTCAGGGTAGGTCTTACTTTTGGGGAAACAAGATATGTAGGAGCCATATAGTATGAAATAATATGAATGACATCTCTAATAAGACATACAAATATTGATTAAAAGGCAATTATTCCTTTGCAATGAATTATTGAATGAATTTGATGTGTCAAACTGAACTCCTCTAAAGCATCACACATTTGATGATTCAGCAGACATTTTACATGCAGCAATGTTAATTTTACTGAAATGATTGGGAATTCAAATTTGAATTGATTTGCTTGTTCAAATTGCAAATTCAAGTGGTATTTTGAGTGATTAGATTAGAATGAAACATTAAAAGTAGCCATGCTGTCCCTGAAAGCTTGGAATGGCTACATTGACAGTTTTCTTAAATTGTGTCTGTGTGTGTTTCTGTGAACAGACACTTCCTTTTGACAATTCCAGTTGAAATGTAGCCATGCATGTGGAGATAGCTAGGAAGGGCGTAGAAGTAATTATGCTGAGCTTTTAGGAAGACATCACTATTTTAACCATTTAGCAGTTTGTGAAGTACCCTTTTGAATGCTTTTAAAAACCCTAATCCCTAAATTCTAGGTCTCCCCATAATACTCTCTTTGTAGTGAGCTTTTAGCAAATAAACACAAAGTAACTTCATTGGTCATGATAAAATATCTAAAATTCATACAGACAATACATTCTGTTAACCTATAGAACTGCTTCTGTAGATTTGGATTTTTAGTTATTATTTTTTATTTCCAGGATTCTTCTCTTCTTTTGGTCTTTGTAACTTCAATCCTACTGTTTTCTATCATTAGCTTCTAGTTTTCCTTAATACTCTGATCTGAATCCTGGCACTGTGATTAGCATTTATAGGTAGTTCTCAATTTACGACCACAATTGAGCCCAAAATTATGTTGCTAAGTGAGAAATTTGTTATATGAGTTTTGCCCCATTTTACTGCCACATTTGTTAAGTGAATCACTGCAGTTTACTAACAAGGTTGTTAAGTGAATCTGATTTTCCCATTGACTTTGCCTGTCAGAAGATTGCAAAAGGTGATTATATGATCCTTGGACACTGCAGCCATCATAAATATGAGTCAATTGTCAAGCATCCAAATGTAAAACGTGACCATGGGGATGCTGTAATGGTCATAACTGTGAAAAATGGTCATAAGTCACTTTTTCAGTGCCATTGTAACTTTGAACAGACACTAAGTGAACTGCTGTAAGTAAAGGTCTACCTGTATTAGGTGATAAGAGTGTTCATTTTGGGATTTCTTCCATATTATGATAATCCCTCATTTCTCCTCATTTTTTCATTCATGCTCTTTGTTATTGGAATAATCAATTAACAAATAACAATTTAATAAGAGCCACTGGGCAGGATCATTTTTAAGAGCCACTGGGCAGGATCATTGATCTATATAGTGTAGTGCAAGGGTGCAAACTGGTAGCCTGCAGGCCAGATGGGTCATGCACAGGCCACACCCAACCCAGCTCCACAAAGACAAAAAACATCGCAATACGTCATGATCCATCACGTGACACGATCAAGTTTGACACCCAAGGTGTAGCGTGTAGTATGAGGTAATTTCTCAAGTTCAGTGGAGTATATCATATCTCAAACCACTAGTTTAAATGTGTTTATGTGATATTCTGTTTCTAAAAAGACCCAAGAATGTCCATCTCTTTTTAGACTTATGTGAAATGTGTATGTTATCTTTGGCATCTCACTGTATTAAGCATAATTATAAATGATGTCAGATCTATCTGGAGAAACGTCTCAGGTATGGTGCCACATGGCCCTGTTCTGAGTTCTGGTTAGTATATGGTGGAGGGAAACAAACAAGACAAAACAGTGGACATAAAAAAAATAGAACAAAATTTTTAGGGAGAAATATAAAATTGTGTAAACTAAGAAAAACAAATGTGCAGAATGTGGAAAATCTGGGTCAACAGCAGCACATGTGAGAAGGACTTGTGTGTAGTAATGGAGCCAACAACAACTTGGGAAACAACATCAGTGTAAAGTTCAGATTACTAGATGCTTTGGGTCACAAGATACCTTATTTTGGTTAGGCTCACTTGGAGTATTATGTTTAGATATGCACATCAAACCAAGTCCTGTGAAGAGCAGTAGAAAAAATCTTCAAATTCTTAGAAAAGAGAAGGTTGAGAGGTACCATGATAGTGATCTTCAAATATTTGAAGAGCTGCTACATTATAGTTTGGATTTATTCTTATTTATTCTAGAGAGTAAGACTAGAACTAATAGGATGAAATTCAAGGATATATGGTAGATACAGATTAAGCATAAGGAATCATTTATTTAGAATATGCAAATCATAAGGAAAAACTGTCAATCAGTGGAATAGGTTAGTGCATGAAGTGGTATCTTTTCCTTCTCTGAAAGTTTTCAAAACAGGCTGGATAGGCATCTATTAGGGTTGGTGTAGGAAATCCTACAGTGTGCAAGGGGTTAAATGTTACCTCTTTGGTTCCTTCCAACTCTATGATTCTTTGGTTGTAATCCTTAAGAATCATCTTTGATTGTTATTCTGCAGTGCAGTTCAACTTTGAGACCATAAAAATAAATCTAGGACATGCCTACTTGATTAGCTTTAACTGTATAGTAATTTAAATTGTACACTACTAATTAATATGTAATTTAAAAATGTATTTGACAAATTATAACAGGATGCAGAATGCTTATGCCAGAATGCATATTCCAGAACACATATATCCAGTGGTAGGATTCAGCCAGTTCGCACCAGTTCGGCAGAACCGGTAGCTAATTTTTTGTTGCCCAGACCCAGAATGGACTTCTGGAAGCGGCATCCACACAAAAAACCGGTTGTTCACATATTTGAATCCCACCACTGCATATATTCTTTCTGGAATAGTAAGAAACTAGTAAGGGAAATAGAGAAGGAATTTTTGATAATGTAACTTGAGATATGTACTAAAAATTTTGTTACTGAATTATTGATTACCCAGTCACCATGATGCTTTCTAAATACTTGGATGTTAAATTGGAAAACTAATAAAACTTGTAATAACAGAAACTCCCAAAAACATACACAAAATCTAGCTCTAAACCTGTTGCAAAATTTTAACATCCATTTTGATTTATTTATTTTTTCATTTCTGATTTCTTGGTAATTGTCTATATGGAGGTTTTTGCCAGACTGCACACATATTTTCTATGTAAATAAGGGCAGGAAGTATAGAGGGGAAGGGAAGATAGACCACTACAATAATTAGAAATTGATTACATCTAAATATTTTTTTCATTTACAAACTATGAAGACGCAGAATTATTTTTTTAACTTATCAGTTTAGAAATACACATAGATAATATATCAAAATAAAACCTAGAGAATTCAAGTTTTTTTTTATATTGAAGGTAAAAGTGTATGTATCATTAATATGTAACTGCTTGAAAATCTTTATCATTCTATGATGAGATTTTTGTATAAATAGATTATCTGAAATATCTGATGGATGATTTTCAAATGTTGTTAATTTTATTTTTATCAACATTTGTTATTAAGATTCTTGATACATAATCTCACAAATACAATGCTATACATCTATCTTTCCATTCCTGTAACATAATTCTTTATAATAAAGCACAGAAATAAAAAATTGCATATCTTGACTAGGAATAACAAATAACTCAGGTAACTAGCATCTGAGAACAAATCTATTAATTGTTAATAACAATAGTAAAGTTAAGTTCCTAAAGATTTTAAATGCACTATATAAATGTTTTCTTCTATAATAGTAAAACCATGAGAATAATTTTAAATTCAATTTTTTGTTAAAATACTGCAAAAAAAGAAAAGAAATAAGGTTATGTAATCTACACTTTCAGTTTAAGTGTTTCCAATTAATAAAAATCTCAAAGAACAGAGAATGTTAAACATATGCATCATTCTGCATTCCTATGAAAGTCTTCTGAATGATTTGAATATGTTTTAATAATAAAGGAGATATTAAATCCAGGCAGACAATAACTCTGCCACGTTTCAGTTTGATATAAATTAAAATAGCTAAGGTACAAACCTCTGAAAAATGGGGTTTCTAATGGAAATGGCAACTGACCCTTAACTATAACACTGCTACCGGATGCTGTTATAATAAGCTTCCCTAGGTGCCATGGTGTAAATGTATTAGCTGTACTAAGAGAGCCACTCCTGGTATAATTATGTTAGGAACCAATAAGACAGCTCAGAAATCAATATGCTAAGACAGATAGAGTAAAGGACCATGGCCAGCAAACTGGGAATAGATTAGTCTGGCAGGTCCCTAGCTGAGCCATGAAGAAGGAGGATATCTCTGCTGTTGTAAGAAAGCTATTAATTGTAAATTTTCTTCAAACAAGGAACTTGAAGGGAGAGCTTAGGCTGTTGTTCATAGCACTCAGTACAGGCAGCACCTAATATTGATCAATAGTTAAGCATTATATTCTAATTACAACATCCAGCTGCAGGGGTAGAGGGGGTAAAAAAAGAATCCAAATATTCAGGTTTTGAAAAAGAAAAAAAAAGTTCATCTCTTAATTAGATTTAATACTTATGAAATTAACAGGCAATTGTATAAGCTTGCTAGGCTGTCTTTCCCCAAACCAGCTCAGACTGTAGTGACATGCCAATTATCTAGTCAATAAAATTCTACAAGTGTGATATGATGTGATGAAATAGGGAACAGCTCTTCCCAGCATTTTTTTCCCACAAAGTGTCCCACCAAATTAACCTGTTCTGTTAAATATTATCAAGGTCTCTAATAATTAAATCCATGACAAGGAGAAATTTGCAGTTGCTAATTTTAACTAGCTTGATCAAAGTGCTTCCTCCCTCTCCCTCTCCTCTCTCTATCTCTTTCTCACTCTCTTTTTTCCTTCTTCCCTTCCCCCTTATCACCTCCCTTGCTTTTAGCTTTAGGGGTGTCATTTGCTTAATAAACAGGAAAACAGTGTAATTTCATGACAATCCTAGAAAAAGAATAAAAGAAATATATAGAAAACAAAAGACAACCCTTTGTGGTTAGAGTACGACACATCTGCTCATTTCCAATCAAGCTTTCAAAGGCATAGGAGTAAACAAAAGCGCTATCAAGCAGGGACAAAGTCGGAGACGTAAGTGGTTTGAATGAGTGTGCAATTTCTGCCCATATGACCATCCTGACACAATTGCTCTAATTTTCTTCCAGAAATGACTGATAAAAGATTTAGGTAATTGCTATGGAGACAGACTTCTTTCCATCATGGGGTATCTTGAATAATACAGCCTCAGGGTCATAAGATGGAGTGTCAGTTTCTTCAGAGTCCTCAATTAATACTTGTCCCTGTTCCAGCTATACTTTCTCTGCATCTAATGAAGTGAATGTCATTTATTTTGATAATATATTGAAAATCACTTGATCAAATGGCTATTCCATAATGAACACAGAAAATGCCACCAAGCCTTGAAAACAACACCTAAAAATCGAGAGAGAGAAATGCAACTTTCCCTTTCTCATTGTTCCTTCTTTGTTTCTGCAAGAGATGAAAATAAACTAATTTTTAAAGCCTATATATAAGACTATATAAATATTAAAAAAAACTTGAAGTCTGTCTTTGGTTTGACCTGTGACCATTTGGCTCATGACCTTGTTCTCTATAATCAAACTTAATTTACTGAGGTGATCTCTGAATTCCCAAGTATTGAGCAGCACTCAGGATAAAATTCAGAGAGTCACCAACAAGCTAATGATTAGTAGAGAGCTGTACAATCACACTAGATTGGCAGTGACATCCGTTATAGCTTTGCCTGTGAACTGTCCATCTGTTTACCGAAAATCTTAAGGTTCCCACAGCTAAAAAGCTCTTCATTTCAGGCAGAATGCAATCTTGATGCACCCGAACATCACATGAATACTGCAACATGTTCTGACAGCAGATGAACAATGAAATCAGCATGATGCTAGAATCCAAAGGTGTACAAAGCCACTAAGATCATTGTTCTGTTTTATTTAAAATAAAGATACCAGAAATGCTGTTGTTTGTAGCAAATGTAATTAAACAATATTTATAACAAAGTATACATTGCAAAAATTGCAATTACGTGCTGAACATCTCAGCAAAAGGAGCTATGGTTTTCTTGGTCATTTCCTTCCCTTTTTTGAATAAGCAAATGCATTGCAGCCCAGACTGAGTGTTTATAATAGCACATGTGAAATGTAGCACGGAGTGACTTGAAGCATTCTAAAAGCCAATAACCCATCACTAACTTGGCAATCCTGCCAAAGTCAAAGCGAACAGCTGTGCAGTGGCAGCATGAAAGGTAGTATGTTGTGTTTAAATACAGTCAGGCAAAAGCCAGTGGATAATGCTCAGTAATGGGTTAATCAATACTTATTATGGTTTTATTGGTTCACTAAAGAGAGAACAGAACCTAGTGAGCACAGAGCTGAAAAAAAATCACTGCATCTGATCTAGATAACATCTACTCTCCCTTAGGGATTTCCCTATTCAAGAATCCAATTTACCATGCCTGATTGACAAGGATTGGATCCTAGGGAATCACATAACTCTTTTTAGGACCCAATAAAATCCTAATGGATTTGTCTGACTGGTCAGACAGTTTCAAGTTTTACTAAACTGAGGTAGTGGATTGCTGTAATTAGTCTGTATCCTACTTGCAGCTGAAAACAAATGCTATTAGGAGTCATCCCTCTCTATAAATGCTGGAGTCATACTGAGATAGACTACCAGAAACTTACCCAGGCTTTATAAATATGACTGTAATGCTTAAAAAACTTTTATACTAGATGCAATTTAACTAATGGCAAAGATTCCATCTTGTCCTGACCTTTGATGAGATATGTTCATATTTGAATATAATTTAGAGAGATCTAGGACCCACTTTATTAAGGTTCTGTATAGGCAACATTATTTGACTTCAGATAAACATGAATATAAATTTTCCTTTAGAATTCTTTACTTAATTCAAGGAAAAAAATGAAAGAATAAAGTGTTGTTAGGAAGCTGGAAAGATAAAGTGGTGAAAACTTAGTGCAGTGGTTAGAATGCAGTACTGCAGGCTACTTCTGCTGACTGCCGGCTGCCAGCAGTTTGGCAGTTCCAGTCTTACCAGGCTCAAGGTTCACTCAGCCTTCCATCCTTCCGAGGTCAGTAAAATGAGGACTCAAGATTGTTGAGGGCAATATGCTGACTCTGTAAATCACTTGGAGAGGGCTATAAAGCACTGTGAAATGGTATATGTCTAAGTGCTATTGCTATACAGATCTGTCAATATCTGACAGTTTCAGAACCAAATACTTCTAGGCAAATATCTGAATAAGGTGATAAATCATGTACATTGAAATAAATGTAGGGTAACTGGATCACATTCCCTGGCCCTCTCATATGTATGTTTTGTATAAAGACTTTATGCTATAAATGGAACATTCATAGTGTCTCCATGGATATTCAACTTCTGGAAGTAAACAAATGTGGCTAGAGCAGAAATCCTTTGTTCCCTTGAGTGGAAAAGAGTGCCAGAAGATCTGGATTTTCTTGACAGTGAGAATAATTAATCAGTGGAACAGTTTGCCTCCAGAGGTTGTGGGCACTCCATCACTGGAGATTTTTAAGAAGAGATTGGACAGCTATTTATCTGGAATGGTATTGGGTCTCCTGCTTAAGCAGGTGATTGGACTAGAAGACCTCCAAGTTCTTTTCCAATTCTGTCATTCTGTACTCTATATTCCAAATACAGGCTAACGTATAGTATCTCTAAACTGGGTGCCCTCCAGATGTGTGAGCAAAGGACATGTTCCACATATCTGGTTGGAACCCAAATTGCAGAAGGCTAATATTGTGCTTCATAACTGAAATACATAAGTCAATAAGTTCTTGATTCAAAGCCAGTTTAGAGCATCAAGATTTCCTCTTCCCCTTCCATACGCAGAATGGAGTAATTATATTACCAACTAAGAAATCATGGAAATCTCTCCCAATCTCTCCCTCTCCCTCTCTCTCTGTCTCTTTCTCACTCTCTGACACACACACATACACAGCCTCTTAGTTTGGATTTATTAACAATTATTCTGACTATTTCCTGTCTGTTTGGAATTTCCTTTTGTTCTGGAAATGAGCATTATGGAGAAGTTTGCCTTTTTTCAGAAATTGGCCATCTCTGGTTTACCTAACAATTACCTTGTACATCTGTTTTTCCATTTGCTTATTTTACTTGATGGTATGAAGAAGACATGTGTTCCTCCTTTAACTAATCACTTAAGAAATATTTTATGACAAAAACGTATTTACACCAGTGACTCCAGTGGTTGTAGAAATAAATTATTTTTAAAATTATCCCAAAATTATTCCTACCTAGATATGTTTATGTTGCTACAGAACCTCTTCCTGAGTTTAGTCAGGGTGCCTTTATGTCAACAAGAACATTTTATTTAGATTTTGGAATGGTGGAATAGTTTGAGAAAAGGTCCAGCTAAGTATCAAATGAATAATAATGAAGATATGAAAAATATGAAATTCTGGCTACATTAATCTATTTGAGCCTGAATTTAAAAACTGTTTTTTTTTCATTGAGAGTATGTGCATAGTTACATGTGTGCTTATTAAGGACATACATGTTTAACTTTTCAGTTTCTCAAAAAAGAAAAAGAAAAGCCCCGTGTCCTTCTCTGTTTCTCCTTCAGTTTAAATATTTTCCTACAGAATTTTCTTAAATATATGATTTACCACCTAATGTTTCCTGATATTTTATGAGTAGTAAACTGAGAGCCAGAAGTTTTCAATTCAATTTCACGGCTATGAAGCACTATTCATGTGGACTTCATCTCCCACAACTCATCAGCAAGTATGCTGGCAGGGGAATTCTGGGAACTGGAGTCCACACATCTTAAAGTTGCCAAGGTTGAGATCACTATATTAATTCATGGGAAGGACAGGAAGGGGAAAAAAAATACAGGTTTCTATCACTCTCTGTCACTGTGTATTTAAGGCACTAACACCCTTTCATTAGTAGTAGGCAACCAATTGTTTCTTTGACTTTATTTTATAAAACTAAGTTTAGTATCTGACCAAGGGTCAGATGGAACTGAGATGACTTATGTAAAGTCAGAAAATCTGTGGTTTACTAACAAATCTTGAGATATTGCCTAAAGTATACTTTTTTGTCTGTTTTCTTTTTGCGTATGTATATGTATATGTAATACATATGAATCAGAACACATAGACATATTCAAAGATGTGAAGGGTCCTTGATGCTCTCTGAGCTTGGTTGTTTTCTCGCAGTCATTTCATTACCCAAACTAGATAACATCATCAGTGCTCATCTAGTCTGGCTAGCATTGATGATGTTATCTAGTTTGAGTAATGAAATGTCTGCAAGAAAACAACCAAGTTCAGAAGGAACCAAGGACCACTTATTTCAACCCTGAGCTACTAATAGTGTCCTTTATTGATTCAACAGTGTGTAAAACATGAACCTTGCATCTTGCTTTGAGAGCGGCAACTTAATACATTTGTATTTAAAAACCATTTAGATTCATTTCTCCTGTATTCATTTTTATCTTTTTACTCCAATAAGCTGGAACTAAACATTGCTAATTTTACCTGATTTTTTTTTCAATTTTCAGTTTTCAAATGGGCTTATCTCTGTTTTCCTCTTACATCTGTACTATATAATGGTAAGGGTATGAAAAATCCAACAAACCAAGAAAAAAGAGTTCTGTGAGTGGGTTTTCCATGTGAAAGAACAGGTGCTTTAGATACATCAAATTGCAGAAGTAATTAAAGTTATTACCTTACCTGTTTATTCAAGAGCACAAGGACTTCTAATGGGAACAAATCAAGATATAAAGACTTGCTGTCAATTAACTTCAAGACTTGAGGAGATAATGAAGGGAGGCAGGAATTGAGTTACAGTTCTGTACAATAACAAAAATAGTAATTCAACATCTCTTATTTTTCTTGGAACAAACCCAGCAGCTCAGGAGAAGAAAGACAAGACAATTTCCTAAGTAACATGATCTGAAGAATACCAGAGAATAATAGTGTCTTTTCCCAACTAGGTCTATGGTAGAGCCAACAAAACATAGGACTGCTACAAATATATCAACCTCAGGATAACAAAGCTCTCCACTTCTTGTCACAATTTTTGTTAAAGTGGCAGGGACTTGGGGTCATTTGAAATGTCACTCTGAGTAAAATGGCAAGGTGCAAGTAACACTGGCTCCCAAAGCAGTACAGTGGAAAAATACCATTTTGTGTTGGGTGCTTTCTCAGATGTTATGCTAGTATTAAAGCGACAAAGAAGAACTATGGCAACCGCAGGGCAAAATAAGTGCTTTATTCAGGAGCATCTGAGCTGCTTTGATCATTAATGCATTCCTAATGGATTCAAATATGCTGTGGCCTATATGCTTAAAACATTCCTTTTGGATTTACTTTTGATCATAAAACTATTATAGCATCTATAGTTATGCTTGGGAATAAAATAATGTCTAGACCATTTGTATATTTCCACCCAACTGGCAATTCAAAATGCATACCATTGAGTAAGAGTAATAATTTGCACATTTTTAATCTCAGATGGAAGAGTTTCTCCTTTCTGTTTTCATTTACTTAAAATATGTTCCAAAAATCCATTAAAAGGCCCAGATAGGGTTCTTTTAAATATACCAAATACAGTGGATTTTGTTTATGATCACCATATGTTTTATGATTTAAAATTTAATAATTTTATTCTTGCAACTGGCCTCCAGAAATATTAAATAAACAGGAGAGAGCCAAAACTTAATTTTATTGGTGACAAAATATTCTGCAGACATATCTTACATTTTAATTTAATTATGTATTAAAACAGAAGGTTTTCAAATCAATACAGTTGAAATATACGTAACCTTTAGCTTCAACTGTATTTGTTAATGTCTTGTGGGTTGTGCTGGTTTTCTGAATAGAATAGAATAGAATAGAATAGAATAGAATAGAATAGAATAGAATAGAATAGAATAGAATAGAATAGAATAGAATAGAATAGAATAGAATAGAATTAGAATTAGAATTAATTAGAATTAGAATTAGAATTAGAATTATTAGAATTAGAATTAGAATTAGAATTAGAATTAGAATTAGAATTAGAATTAGAATTAGAATTAGAATTAGAATTAGAATTAGAATTAGAATAAGAATAGAGAGTTGGAAGGGACCTTGGAGGTTTTCTAGTCCAACCCCCTGCTCAGGCAGGAAATCCTATACCATTTCAGACAAATGGTTGTCCAATCTCTTTTTAAAAACTTCCAGTGTTGGAATATTCACAACTTCTGGAGGCAAGTTGTTCCACAAGTTGTTGTTTATTTCATTTTTCACTAGTGCTATGCATGATATGTCAGACTTTTAATTTTATGAAAAATGGGATCAGCAACTGACTATTTCCAGGAGAAGGGCTGTGGCTTTTTCTCATTTTTCCTGTTGAAATAAACAGATTGTAAGGAATTCAGAGGAAACAGTAAATTGGAATGAGAAGGATTTAACCATCCAAGACTACAAGTAGACCTGATGATGCTAGAAAAGCAGGGGCAGTGCTCAATTAGGTAACTATCTCTGTTGGACCTTAGTATCAGAAAGCAGGTCAGTAGCCTTATCCAGCTAGAATATGTAACTCAATAGCCTGGAAAACAGACCAAAAGATGACTAATTGGAACTCTTCACTGGAACAATTGAAATTTGTTTTCTTTCTGAAACTACTATAAGTTTCCTTCTCTGCAGTCAGTGAATTGCAGATTTCAAGAAAGCATACTGCATTTTATTTGAACATCAGCTATAATTCTATTGGGGTTTATTAAAAGTTAACCATTAAAATCTTATAAGGCAGCCATGGTAACATTATCAGTTAATATTCAAAACATGGAACTCCAGCCTTAGATTCTAATTTGCTACTAATGCAATATTAAAGCAATATATGAGTAGTAGATTAATGTAATATTTGTTCAGAATTTATTTATTTTTTTAAAATATATAGGGAATATGTCTTTAAACAACATATCTATTTTTGATGGATGCCTTCAGGAGATATTCAGGTGATGTGTGGGTATGTGCACATGTTTGTGTTTGTGTGTGTCTATACACACACACACATCCTAGTAATCCAAACAATAGCATGGTTTTTGTATTCTATTGAAAGGCATGACCTTTCACAAACAGTAAGGGCTTGCTGATAAAAAAATATAAAAAAATCTCACTTTATCTGTTGACCAGATGCATTTTTTTTTATATTATCCTTTGAACTCCTCCATGGGGAGAAAAAAAGGCTTCTTTTTAAAGATAAGATTTCCCTTGTCTAACTTTTCTACATTCTGCATCATGTATGAATCTCACAAAGAGAACCACTTGTAGTTAGCCCAGCTTTATGAGGCCAGATAATATACTTCTTGCATGGAGATCTATCTCATGTATCTGCAGTCTTCAAATATTCAATTTTTATTGCCTTTTAGTTAATTCAGTTCTATGAATTTTGACAGAAGCATTGGTCAAACAAAAGAAAACTCCATACATTTAATATACATTTAATATAATACATATCAGCATATTATCTAGTAGAAGCCATGATGAGATCATACACACCGTGGTATCATTGGACAAAAGAATTTTGCTGATATAATGTATCATTTGTATAATGATATCATGATATATGTGACATTACCTATGCCCTTTTGCCCATCCCAACTCTCTATATGCCTGCAATGACATACTGGAGCCTTTATTCATAAGCTACATATCACATTTAGAATTCAGTTTATTCTACGTGCCTTATTTTTGGTCCAGTTTTTAAGCTATTGTCTATGAAATCAGGATGGATTATATGATAAAAAGGATTGTTAGGTAGGGTTTGTATCTTTGTGATATTTTGGCTGGATTTCAGGGCAAAACCATTCATAGTTTATTTATTGTGACTAATTTGTTTTATACAAAAAAAGAAAAAAAAATAGAAAAAGAAAAAAGGAAAAACAGAAAGTGGAGAGAGATAAAAATCAAAATAAAGTAAAGAAAGGAAAAGGAACAAAAAAGTGACCTCCCCCTGCATCATAACAAGTTTAAATAATTTTAGTGGTGTGGTGGCCTAGAGGTGAAGACACTTGCCTCTTACTCAGAAGATTGAGAGCTCAGTCCTAGGCAACAGCAGATATTTCTCTATCAGCAGAAAAAAATATCTGCTGCAAACTCCGTATAGACATCAGGAAGGGCATCTGGCCAGTAAACGTTCAGCTCCACTCAGTCTCCCTAACTCCACCCTGAATAAAGGGGTTAAAGGATTGTTAAAAAAAAATCACCTCCTCTTAAATATATATATATATATATAAATCATGCCTTCTTCCTATATCCCATCTATAAACAAATATATAAAGGCCTGTCATTTAAGTCTTAATGTCAGCAAAAGTTCATTAAGGGTTACCAGAAATAACAAAATATCTATTTCAATATTTTGATCACATAAACCAACTTTATATTCTTTCCTTTTACTTCTAAAAATCTTGATCTCAGTCCTCTCAAATAATGCCATAAAACTTGTTTTCCTTTCCTTTTTTTTTTTTCATCCCTTCTCACGAAGTTCTTCAAATCCAATATAAGAAAATTATACAGGCCACTCTTGGTTTGTTATTTGTATATCCATTTTCATTAACACATCGTCTGTTTTTTATGTATTTCAAATGTAGCATCTTTTTCCATGCTATTCTTGTGGCCTGTCATTTTTAAATCCACTTTCAAATCAGTCTCAGGTAAAACTTGTTCTTCCTCCATAACACAGTCTATCTATAGAGACAAACACCTAGTACATTTTCCAGAGTTCATTGTTCAAAAATATTCCTTAATGCATCTATATTGCCTCATTCTGTAATTATAAGTTGAGTTTGAGTGTTCTTTAATTGCAATCTTTAGTTCACTCTAGTCTCTGATTTTTAAAGTCTTTTCTAAAAAAAAATTCAAAACAAAAGCATTTTCCCATAGCAAGGATTCTTTATAATTAATTAATTCCAAAATTTCATTTCCCATTTATCTGGACCCTTAATCTGTTTGTAGTTTTCTAAAATCAAACTTTTAATTACTCTTTTGCTTTTTATTAAAAAAATTCTGAAGTTCTTAAATATGTAGTTAAATCTTTTTTTTTTTGCTAAGAATTGAAGGACACATACCCACTGCTTTAAAATATATTAACCCAAAGGTTCCTAATAGCTCAAAAGCAGTTATCAAGCAATTTCCAAAACTTATTAGAAAAAGAAACACAAAAACTTAGTGCTGAGCAGTTTTTAGCAAGATGGACATTCCCTCACCTCCCAGAACTCTAAACCTTCTGGAGACCACTGGTCGTGCACGCTTCTCACAAGAAACAGATTTCAGGAGCACTTGTAGGCAATCATGTTCTCTCCTTGTCTGGCAAGGAATTATCAAGGAGCCAGTCTACTCAAGGGCTCTTTGTTGTGCCATGGTCATAAGCTCTTCTTTTTGCCGAGCTATCTTTAGTACACCATTTCTTCTCCAGAGCTCACATTTGACTAATTTGAATGGGCATATCTCTGAAGTTTTCTTGGCAACAATACAGAAGTGATTTGCCACTGCATGTGCTAGGAACTGAGTTGCCAGAGAAGAATCAGTTCCCAGGCCTGAAATAACCATTGCTTTCCTCCTGTCCCTGCCCCTGTCTCTTTGCACATCAGTTTTCAGAAATTGAACCAATGCAGGAGATAACAAAAGCGTTGCTATCTGTTTTTAATTTTAGGGTTGCTTCTTGTAAATTTCATATGTTTTCATTATGTTTTAATATTTTATTATACACTGCCCAGAGTCCCTTTGAAAAGAGATGTACAGTTTTTAGATATAATAAATAAAATAAAAATAAATAAATTACCCAAGAAAAGTTGTCCCAATATAAGGCTTATGCTTGTTGTCAGAACTTGGCTACTTCACAAATGAAGTGCTATGCCTTCTGCCTTAAAGCATCAATAATATGCTTTAATACTGGGGAAGGGGATTTTTTTTACAAGCAAGAGTATAAATACTCCTGGTCTGGCTTGTCAGGAAATGAATGTATCCCAGTGCCCAAAATTTCAGGACCTGACACAAGAAGAATTTTTAGCCTGGAACTGCAAAGCTACACATTGACCTTTATTCATCCCTGTTATTCTAGATACCCAAACCGCTCTGAAATAACATAAAGGACCTAGTAGGATCTGGTGCCATGAGTAACTTCAGTGAAGTATCAGTCACATGCAGATATTCTCCACCTACTCAGTCTGTCTGACCCCCTGTTAGAATTGAGGCTATTGAGGATGGATGCCTCTTCTACTCAAGACCATTAAGAGCGCACTGCTTCTCTACAACTCATCATTAGTGATTATTAGCAATTTCTGCAACTTTACCTAGCTTCCCTGTTACATTTTCCAATAGTCTTGGAAAGGTACTGGCGTCAGATTCACAACCACATATTCACTCGAACAACATCTCATTGCCTACAAGCCCTCAAACTTTCAGTGCTGACTGCCATCCAGCAAGAGCTTCTTCCTAATCTGCCTGCCAAAAATGCAGATTATATTAATACATGTAGAAAGGAGTAAGTATCAACTTTGTTCTCCATCAGTTTTGTGACTGTACTATTAATCTCATTCCTGGAGAGCAGCTTCCTGAAAAATATTATTTCGTGGTCAGATACAGAGTTAAAGTACCAGAAAGAATTTATCACAAAAATTTTTTACAAAACGCTTTTGCCTACTTGTTGGCTTTTCCTGCAAGTTCTCCTACCTTTCTTCTTAAAAAAAAAAGAAAAAAAAAAGGTTCCCTGCATATATTCAATGGTTACAAAGTTCTGAACTCTATGACCATTGGGGATTGCTACCAATTTGGTTGAAGAAAATTCAGCATTTTACCAAGCTGAATCTGAGAGAGACTTACAATCTCATTTGAATAAAACAGGCTCATAAATACATAATTGCCTTTCATTCTTATTAATGGAAATTTGAAGATATAAGTAATGTCATTCAAATTAGTATTCATTCCAAAAGTGTTCATACAAGTTATACATCGTACTATTATAATTTGGGGATTGAATTGAAACTCCCTTTGGATTACATGGGGTTTTTCTCTTTTTGTTCCCATTTGGTTTTTTTTTTGTCATCCTTGCCAACTTTATTCTTCGTTTTTATATATTTTCCCCTTGTTTTTAATGTTGTTATTGAGAATCATTGAGAGTTAGGCATATAAATGTAATAATAATGATGATAATCACAATCATAATATTTTGATAAATTTCCGGTTGTATATTTGGAAGATTTGCTAATTTTGATTTTAGATTTTTTTTTATCCTGCTTTTATTATTTTTGTAAATAATTCGAGGCGGTGAACATACCTGACACTCCTCCTTCCTTCTGTTTTTTCCCCCAACCTTGTGAGATCTGACTGTTCACAATGATCAAGTTTGAGACGGAATGCATTTTTTATTCCCAGCCACAGGAAGGACAGATTGGGTTATTTAAGTCAGTAGAAGACTTACCTAATTAGCCCCAAATGCCTGTCTGGATGCCCAGTCAGGTTTTGGCAATGCCAACAGTTTAATCCTGACAGATAGGGGAAGCGGATTCAGGACAGAAAAAGAGACATTTATATAACCAGCAAAGGAAAGGAAAAAAAAAAAACATTCCACCTACATATGAGAGAGAGAATTCTGGAACGGAGGGAGTTTATGGCAAAAAACGTAGGAAAAATGGAAATAGTTCTCTTCCTGCTGTCTGGTGTACAGAAGAAGAGGTGTAAATAGTCTGAAAGGGGGAAAAAATCATCCATTCCAGCTGAAGCTAATTAGCTTTACAAGATCTGCCAAGGTACCAGGGCCAAATGCTTAAAGTTGGGCACTTGATTAATATACTGGGGGAAGGTATGTTACAAAAAAGAGATATTTTAGAGCTATTTCCCATTAGCTATTCATTTAAATAAGATGAAACTTAGCCCTGTGTGAATGTGCTGCCTTTCTTGCGGTGGTATGTTTTTTATCCTTCCTTTGGGCTTCCTCTGCCACCTGAAAAATTTGCTCCAGAGAAAGCTTCTGAAGCTGATACTCTTGAGGGAGAAAGAAATGTTGCTCTCGCTGTTAAGTTGACGCCAACTGTGCAAAGTGAAGGGGTTAATATGCTACTGCAAGTTTCGTACTCGTGGTCTCTTTCATACTATAGCATGGGTTAAAATTTATAATTTATTTCTTGTACATTTTTGAGTAATAGAAATGGTGTAGCAGAAAGCCAGCATAGTTTGGGGACATTTTTGTCTTACTTTGGAGAAATTATCAAACAGAATTATTATCATTTTTATGTTGCTCTGCGATAGAGTTTGGGCACAGTTTGGCCCAGATGGTTCCTGCTTTGAATTTGAATACAGTGTTAGCAAGAATGTTCCTGTAGTTCATATGTATTATAGATTATAATGCATGTAGCTGAGGTGCCTCTACCTAATATAATTTAGCATTTCAAAAGACACTCCACTTTTGATCCTAGTAACTCTTATTCTTTAATGATGCTACACAATTAGCTGTTTGTGTCATGCTAGAGATATGCACAGCGTGTTATATTTGAAAAAAGCAAAGCCTTTCCCATTTCTTTATGAATATGACATATTCAAAACAGACCCACAGTCAGATTTTATTCATGAACTTCCTGCTTCAACAAAGTATCTATGCATTGCAATTAAAGCACTAATTTACGGCACTTTACTTTCATATATCTATATTTTATTTCATACACACACATACTATATGTAAAAAGATAATTTGTTCCTAAAAATTTATTGTTATGCAACACATAATGCTCTTTTTTTCCAGCATAACTCAGTTTAAGGATAAACAATATGCAGCCCATTTCTAGCATACAACACAGTCTACTCATTTTTCAGTTTACAGACCCCACCAAATTTCAGTAACAAATGCCCTGATTTGGGGAAATTGGCCTTGCACCTTGTGTAGTCCCATTTTAAAACACCCGCAAAACATTCCCAAACAGAAGGAGCAGCCAAAAGAAAGTACCCCTTGACATTATTGCATCACCAGATGTATTATATGCTGTTCAGAAACCCAAATACAATAAAATAAAAAGTAGCATTTGTGTTCACCCACCTAGAAAAGAAATGCCTGTTCTCATTTATGTGGCAATTTAGTACCAGCTACATCCCCACTGTTTCATGCATAGAGTTAACATGAGTTGGCGATGAAATTCTGTATACTTATTTATTGAACTAGTTTTAAAAATAATTGCACCTAGGCTCATATGCACTGCGTATAGTCCAATTCACTTAGAACAACACTTTTTCAGTTCCACTCATAGATTCATAATAAGATATCCTGTGATTTGTTTCCATAGACAAAATCTGTAAAATGAAGTCCACTCAATTTGTATGTAAATAAATATTTGAAATTAAAAAATATTAAATGCATAATTAATTAGGGGAATAATATTATTTTACAATTTTAGGACTTGATAATGATGATGTTGATTTTAGGGCTAGTATTAGCTTACCCCCCATCCTCCTATCCTAAACAAGATCAGTCTTAATCAGTAGTTCTGCAGGAATTAGAAGAGAATCCCTAAACTTCTTGTTCTCATCTGAGCTACAAATATTACTTCCTTAATATATTTGCTCTGCAGAAACTATCAGGAAAGCTGCTGTTGCCATTGACTTAACCTGTTTCCTGCTTAAGTCCCTTGAAAGTTGTCTAACATCCTGTACTGTTGAATTCATCAATCAGGTTAATGCTTTATCTTTTCATGAATGGATGTAGTTTTTTCAGCTTTGTGCCATGAGCATCTACTGTAGATGTTATCTTATCAGGGATGGTTTGCCTTTCTACACTGATAAAGAGTGAGACACGCTTATTCTAGATTTATTTCATAACTTATTTTGAACCTTCATTAATATAAACTATAAGGCCATAATATCATGCATATTTTGTTGGGACTTAGACAGTTAAATTCAATAGGATTTCAAAGGAGAAATATATGATTGCTTTTGTTAAACAATACAGCAAACTGGATTTTTTTTTAATTAATCCTTGCTCAGATTGTCACTATTGTCTCTGGTTTTAATTTCTGTTTATGTGTCACTAAATTCATTGATTCTTTACTTTTAAACAGTCTATTGCTCACAAGTAAAGACGCATTGCACATGTGCAGGTTCTTAGGATCTTTTCAGGAGAGATCTCTTTTATTTTAAAAGACTTCTGGTTGGGGCCCAACCATAATTATTTATGTAATAAAAGAGATGTAACTATTTACTTGGATTAACTTAAATATACTAATCCTAAATAATATATTTTTAACCTGGGGTGTTACACTAAGTACATAAACAAAGACAGTAGTACAGCATCTTCTTCCATCCTTCCAAAATCAGTAAAATGAAGACCCAGATTGTTGGAGGCAATATGTTGATATCTGTAAACTGCTCAGACAGCACTGTAAAGTACTAGGGAATGGTATACAAGTCTAGATGCTATTGCTATTGCTATCTTCAAATATACTTTAAAGTATCCTTTACAAAACAATACTCTCAACATCAGAAGTCCTAACAATAGCCCTAATGGCAGAAAAATTCTTGACATTGAACTCCACATATCTGGAAAACTCCAGCATGTTTTAACATGATAGAAACCCAGACTACTCCCATAGAAATGTAAATACAACCTTCCAAATGCAAACAATTCCCCAACCACATACACACATTATTTTACATGGAATATATTATTATTGAAGATATTGAGTACAAAATATATGTTAACTTCTGAAATGAACCTGGCTGAAACCATCTTTTTCGTTTTGAGTTTGCACATAGATGGGGAGAGAAGGAGGGAAGTAGCATTGCTATTTGTATTACTAGACAAAACACTGAGCAGTCCTGTGAGAACCAAGGTCATTCCCACAGGTTCAGGAAGGAGGAGCAAAGATGATTTGAGAAGCCCTCCAATTATTTTCATTGGGTAGCGTGATTTATAGCAGAGTGGAGGGAAGGGGAGTGTTACTTTTAGTTATTTTGAATCTCTAGGGAAATTTCAGAGTTGGTTTCACTTTTGACTGTGCCGATATTATCTATCCAATAAACATGTACTTTGAGGAAACTTCAAGCCTCGGAGTTCTGTTCTATGTGGTTTCATTAGTCAGAACCTTGACATTAAACAACCTCTCTAAAAAAAATTCACTGGTCTAAGATAGGAACCTATCAAGGAGTGATCCCTGGGTCCCCGACTGTCTTTTGAGAGAATGGTGAAGACTCAGGGAAGATTCCAGGATGGAGAAAAAGGAGGAGGCAGCAACCAATCCCAGAGCTACACCTGCAGATGGAACCCGGATGGCTGCCCAGGCTGGGGAAGGAACCCTGCTGACTGGAGCATGGCGGAAAATCCATAGGGACAAATCTGACAGGCCTGTGATGTGGGAGGAAGCTGTAGCTGTCAGGGACCTTTACTGAACCAAGAAAGATTTCTGGTGCAAAAGCACCCCCAAGGTTGCCACGGCTGAGTTCCCTTTGATCTCTACTGATGGCTCTCTACCCCTTGCACCCAATCGCAGGGTGAAGAGGCTGGCTGGATGGGATGAGTCAGGGTAATGGAAATACCTGATGGCACTACATGGTCACTCTGTTGAGAGGCTGATAGAGAAATTTAACTGGCTGGATGTCAGAGAAGTGACCCTGATCACATGCTTGTGGTCTCAGCCGGAGCCAAGGCCAGGGTAACACAGCCACTTCCCACCTCCCGGAGCCTGAGTCCTGTTGCTTAGCTTGCACATCCTCCCCACTCCCCAGATTGGCCACAGCATCAAGCCCAGGATCCAGGTGAAGCCCCCCATGCCTACAGTAAGCCGCAAGCCCAGCTAGGCAACCAAGACAATTCCAGAGATGGGCTCAACCTCAACTGCGGCCTCAATACCAGTGGCTTGGCTGGTGCCCAGTACACTGGGCACCTCCACCCCCTGTGGATCCACCACTGATCAGAGCTCCTTTGATGGGGATCCAGATAGGCTGGCACTCTTTATGAACCAAGTGTGGGCCCACCTGAATTGCTATGCTCTTGACTACCCTGACGAGAGAGTGATTTGCTGCAGTGGCAGCAAATCTAGAAGGGGAAGCTGCAGAGTGGGTGACCTGCCTCCACAATGAGGATGCACTGGACCTGGGGAACATAAACCTTTTCCTGGAAGAGCTGTGAGCCAGGTTTGAGGATGAGTCCCAAGCCCTGCAAGCTGAGGTGGAAATATGCAACCTGAGGCAAAGAGGCCATCCAGCTAAGGAGTTTGTGTGAGAATTCTGAAAAATTGCAGGCAGAATAAGGCAGTGGCTGGAGAGATTGCTCATCCACTGCTTTAAGGAGGGCTTGGATCATGATCTGTAGCAGGCGTGCACCTACCAGGGGATTCCTGAGCAGATTCAGGAGTGATACCAAATGGCAATAAACTTAGATATCAAACTCAAGTGCTACAAGAAGCCCAGCACCACTGAATCGAAGCCCAGGCAAAGCCAAGAGAGACACTAGTTCGGGCGGTGACCAACCATAGCTTCCATTGCCAGCACCTCCCAGGCTCCTACTGGAGCCCCTATCAAATGCTTCAGGTGCGGCCAGCAGGGACACCAAGTGGCCAAATGCCTAGCACTAGCTCCCCAGGGAAGTACCACCCCAGCCACCACCTCAAAATCAAAAAAGCTGCAGTGACAGGGCCGTTAGAGGTCAAGCTGGGTACTCTCTCAAGGGTGAGAGAACTCCGGTTGAATGCCAACCACTGCCAGCCCCATATGACAGTGACAATGAAGGCGAGAACAATCTGATGGTGAGTCAAGCCATCCCTCCTTTCGCCCTTCCCTGCTAAACTCATAGTACCAAAAACAGGTGCCCAAACAGAATTAGAAGCCCTAATAGATTCAGGCTGCACTCGATGCCTGATTAACCTCCAGATTGTGCTTAAGTTAAGAATCCGAGCCAAGAAACTGTCCCTAGCCATGAGGTTTGAGCAGGTTGACGGGTTGCTAATTGGATGGTCACCTGACTCGAACCTAACTGAACCAGTATGGCTAGAGATAGGGCAGCATTTGGAGATTATCTGATTTGTAGTGATCCCCAAAATGACTGAGATTGTAATCCTGGAGCTGGCTTGGCTGGATAAGGGGTGATCTACCATATGGTGGGAAAATGGGGTGAGAACTATGAGGTTAGGGATTGAGTCCCTACTTCCTCCTTATGACGGCCAAGAGAGAGAAGCCACCCCCACTGAAGCTGGGCAAAAACTGACTGAGACTTTAAAAATCGCCACTGAGTGGATAACCAGGGTCCAAATTATCCCTAATGAATACCAGGACCTAGCTGATGTGTTCAATGAGAAAGAATGTGATGTGCTCCCCTTTCACAGAGCTTCTGACTGTGCAATAGAAATCTTGCCAGGGGCAAAACTCCCCAAGCCAAAGATGTATTTCATGACCCACAGAGAGATGACCGAACTACGAGAATACATTGATAAGAACCTGGCTAGGGGTTTCATCCAACCAGCAAAATCACACGTGGCTGCCCCTGTGTTGTTCAAAGAGAAAAAAGATGGACTTTGAAATTGTGCATGGATTTTAAAGGCTTAAACACTGTTAGAGTAGAGAACATGTACCCCCTTCCCCTGATGAAGGACATGTTGGCCCATCTGGCAAAGGGGAAGATTTTCACTAAACTGGACCTGTGGGAGGCTTACTACCGAGTTAGATTTAAGGAAGGGGATGAATGGAAGACCACCTTTAATTGCCCGCTGGGAAGCTTCCAATTCAGAGTGATGCCTTTTGGTTTCCAGAGAACAGTATTCATGCAGTTAATAAATGAAGTGCTACATGATCACCTGTACAAGGGGGTCTTAGTTTATCTTGACGAGATCCTCATCTTTACAGAGACGATGGAGGAGCATGTCAAACTAGTTCATGAGGTGCTTAAGAAATTATTAAAAGCGAAAACTATGAGTTCCATCGAACACACCTCGACTACCTGGGGTATCAAATATCGAGCAAAGGGGTGGAGATGGACCCAGGAAAGGTCAAAGATGTTCTGGAATGGCAGCCCTCTCGAACTTGCAACCAACTGCAGAGTTTTTTGCTAACTTCTATCGGCAGTTCATCCCTTCCTTCACAAAAATAGCCTTACCGATTACTGAGCTCTTAAAAACAGGTGTGGGGGGGGCAAAACCCTGTCCTAGCCAACCTTTAAAATGGACTATGGAGTGCCAAGCAGCATTTGAACAACTCAAGAGGTTGCTTGCCACAGAGCCAATCCTGAAATATCCCAATCCCGAGGAACAGTTCATAATTCAAGCAAATGCAAGCAATGTTGCCATGGGTGCAGTTCTTCTTCAGAAAAATAACAAGGGGGAACTGCAACCATGCATATACACCTCAAGAAAATTCACCGATACAGAGCGGCATTGGGCTATATGGGAAAAGAAGGCATTTGCTGTGTGATGGGCATTGCTAATCTGGCACCACCTCCTAGACAGGAGTAAAATACCCTTTGAAGTGTGGACTGACCATAAGAACCTCAAAGCGCTCAAAACCCCTGAGCAAATTATCCCCCAAACAAGTTCGATGGATGCAGCATTTCAATCATTTCAACTTTTCTCTCAAATACATTCCCGGGAGAAAGAATTTCCTTATCTAGGATGCCACAGTACAAGAGCTGTCAAGAGGAAGTGGTAAATGCTATCATCCCCTCTCCTCAAAAAGTCTCTCAAGTAACCATTAGGCATCAAACCCAAAAGCAATCCATCAGTTTTGACAGAGAAGTGACCCAGAAACTCAGAACCAAACTGAAATCCGATCCATGATTCAGAGACAACAGCTGTTAACCTATAGGGATGGATTAGCATGGAAAGGTTCCAAATTATATTTTTCCAGCACCCTCAGGGTCCAAGCCCTGCAATGGAGCCATGATGCTAAGCAAGCCAGCCACTTTGGATTCTTAAAAACTGCATTTAGTAAGACGGCAGTTCTAGTGGCCTAGAATGAAAAAGGACATTGAAAACTATGTTAAAAGCTGTGCAATTTGTGCCGCTATAAAAAAAAAAGACCAGGAAAATCCCCTGGACTGTTACAATAGATAGCAGAACCATCCCCACCCTGGGATGAAATCGCAATGGATTTTATCGTCAAACTCCCTGAAAATAGCAGGAACACATGATTTGGACTGTCATCAACCTTTTTTAAAAGCAGGCTCACTTTATAGCTGTCCTGGTCTCCCCTCCACTCAGAAACTAGCAAAATTGTTTTTGAAGCATATCTACCAGCTCCATGGAGCTCCGAGAAGAATCATATCAGATTGGGGGGGGGGGGTCCAGTTCACTGCAAGGTTTTGGCAGGAGTTCGTGAAGCTGATTGGATCCACCCAGGGGCTCAGCTCAGCTTTTCATCTGAGTACAAATGAAGCCGCTGAATGAGCAAATGCAATGGTGGAGCAATACTTGAGATGCTATGTTAACTATCAGCAAACTAACTGGGCAGACCTACTGCCTTTTGCTGAAGTGGCATACAACAATACTGTGCACAGCAGTACCGCTCTTACCCCCTTTAAAGTAGCAACAGCAGAGAGTTTGTACCCATGCCAAAGTACCCTCAGGAGCCCCCCTCCTCACAGACACTAACCGAACGGGTAAACACATTTCAGAGCGCTTGGGCAAATGTTAAGCAAGCTTTGGAAAAAGCCACAAAGATTTATAAGAAGCAAGCATATAAGAGGCGATCTCCCCAGAGGCCATTTCATATAGGAGAGAAGGTCTACCTCATGACCAAATACTTAAGATTAAAATTGCCTTGTAAGAACCTGCGACCCAAATTCATTGTCCTTTTCCCATTGTAAAGATCATTAACCTTGTCACAGTCGAGTTAAAGCTCCCATGACTATTGTGGAAAATGCATCCCGTTTTCCATTGCAGTTTGTTGAAACCAGTTACAGAATCAACCTTGAGGCCAACACCTCAAAATGCCTCAGGGCCCATCATAGTGGAGGGTGATACCCATTATGAAATAAAATGGATTCTTGACTCTAGGTTATACAAGGGAAAACTACAGTATCTAGTTCAATGGAAGGGCTACCTTTAGTCAGAAGCTACCTGGGTAAAGAGTAGACATGTAAAGGCAGAAAGATTAATAAATAAATTTCATGACAAACATCCCCAAAAGCCTAGGGAACCATCAGAAGATTAACATGACATTAATATGTATTTATGCTTATTATCTTGCAGAAACTCCTTTCCCTTTCAGGGGGGTCTGACTGTCAACTTTTGAAACAAACCTGGCTGAAGCCATCTTTTTTGTTTTGAGTTGCCACATAGATGGGTGGAGAAGGGGGAAGTAGTGTTACTATTTGTATCGCTAGACAAAACACTGAGCAGTCCCTTGGGAACCAAGATCATTCCTGCAGGTTCAGGAAGGACAAGCAAAGATGATTTGAGAAGCCCTCCAATTATTTTCATTGGGTAGCATGATTTATAGCATAGTGGAGGGGAGTGGAGTGTTACTTTTAGTTATTTTGAATCTCTAGGGAAATTTCAGAGTTGGTTTCACTTTTGACTGTGCCAATATTATGTATCCAATAAACATGTGATTTGAGGAAATTTCAAGCCTCGGAGTTCTGCTTTATGTGGTTTCATTAGTCTGAACCTTGACAATATACAGTATTAGAGACAAAGAGTGTACAACATATTGGTAGGGACTTTGGCACTCTTTTCCATGCAAAAACCACTATTAGATTTTTCCTTATAGATTACCATTCAGCCTTTACTTAAACACCTAAACACCAAAGATGAATTGTTCCCTTGTTGAACAAGGGCGTACCATTGATTGATTGACTGATTATTACCATTAAGTTATTTTTTTTTACTCCTAGACAACATAGAGAGCTTTTCTCTATGACAATCTATCCTTAACCTATTCTTTCAAGTTTCCCAAAGTGTATTCATTGCCATTGTAACTCAATCTACCCACCTTGCTGTTGGTTGTTCTCTTCTTCTTTTTCCTTCTACCTTTCCCAGCTTCAGAGCCTTCTACAGATATTTCTTACCATTAGTATATTCTTTCTGATGCCAAGGGAAATCTGCTTCCTTGTAAACGAAATTCATTATTTCTTATCAGGGCTAAAGGTGGACTGAGCCTTCCATCTTTCTGATATTGGTAAATGAGGATCTAAATTGTTTGGGCAATATGCTGACATTGTAAACCACCCACGGAGTGCTGTATATAAGTCTAAGTGCTATTGCTATTGTCTTATGCAACAATATGGAACAAATCTATTCCCATGCAATTATAGATAACCTTTATTGTCATTTTTATATTGTGGGCACAATGGCACACATAAAAAATGCAATTTAGTTGCCCGCTCTCAAAGTGAAACATATACATGACACACACCTAAACATACTATGTACAACATATATATAGACCCACATCCCTACATATACATAGCAAATAAATATTAAATACTGTCCATCTTGAATATATAACGCAAGGAGGAAGTTTGAGAGTTCGCAAGGTTAATGCTGTATGGAATGAAACTATGGCTGAATCTGGATGTTCTGCTACGGATACCACGAAGCCTCCTCCCAGAAGGTAGCAAGGAAAACAGGTCATGAAGAGGATGGGTAGTGTCCCAGATAATCTTACGGACCCTGCTCAAGCAACGCTTCTGTGCTATGTCCTGGATGGTAGGGAGGGAACTGCCAATGATCTTTTCAGCCATTCTCACCACTCTCTGCACCGCCTTCCTGTCTGAAGCAGTGATGCCTCCAAACCAGACTGTGATGCTGTATGACAGGATGCTCTCGATTGTCCCCCTGTAGAAAGTGGTCAGGACAGGGGAAGGAAGATGTGCTTTTCTCATGCGGCGCAGAAAATGCAGGCGCTGCTGTGGCTGCTTCACCAGTTTCTCACTGTTTAGCGACCAAGTCAGCCTACTCGTTAGCTGCACACCCAGGAATTTGATGCTGGTAACCATCTCCACAGGTGAATCATTAATGCACAGAGAAGTGTGGCTGTGCCTGCCTTTTCTGAAATCAACAATGATCTCTTTGGTTTTTCCTGTATTTTCCTTACACCAGTTCACCAACCACTCAACCTCCTTGCAGTAAGCTTCCACCTTGTCATCATGAATAAGGCCCACTACTGTTGTATCATCTGCAAACTTCACAATATGGTTGGTGGCAAACCTAGCACAGCAGTCATGGGTCAACAGGGTGAACAGCAGCGGACTTAAGACGCAGCCCTGAGGAGAACCTGTGCTCAAGAAAATGGTATTAGAGGTATTTGTTCCAACTCGCACATATTGGGGCCTGTTGGTAAGAAAATCCAGAATCCAGTTGCACAAAGGAGTGTTTAAGCCTAAAAGGCCCAGTTTGTCTACTAGATGCTGGGGAATGATTGTGTTAAACGCCGAACTGAAGTCGACAAACAGCAAACGCACATGAGTATTTCTTTCCTCCAAGTGCTTCAGGCTCAGATGGAGAACGGACGAAATAGCATCCTCCGTAGAGCGATTTGGTCGGTAGGCAAACTGAAGCGGGTCAAATGCTGGCGGGAGGCTAGATACAATAGTGTCTTTTATCAGCTTCTCAAAGCATTTCATGATGGTGGATGTCAGTGCAACCGGACGGTAATCATTGAGGCCTGTAATTGTGGACTTTTTTGGCACTGGCAAGATGATGGCCATCTTAAAACATGATGGGACCACTGCCTGCTGCAATGAGAGGTTGAAAATATCAGTGAGAACACAAGCCAGCTCCTCTGCGCATTCCCTGAGGACACGTCCAGGGATGTTATCTGGGCCTGCTGCTTTCCGAATGTTAACTGTCTGCAGTGTTTTCCGGACAGAGGTGACATCAAAGCTAGGAACTTGCTCATCAGGATGGGGCACAGCTTTCCTAGCAGGAGTACTATTTGATGCCTCAAATCTACCAAAAAATGCATTCAGTTTGTTTAGGAAGTCTGTGTCATCCTTACATCTCGATGGAGCCACCTTGTAATCCGTAATGATCTGGATCCCTTGCCACATTTGCCTGGTGTTTGTTGGGTCCTGAAAAAAGTTCTGAATTTTCTGGCAATGGGCTTGCTTTGCACCTTTTACGGCACTTTTCAGATTTGCTCTGGCTGTTTTAAGTGCCAGCATGTCACCAGATTTAAAAGCCACATTCCGTGCTTTATGGCAACCATTCAGATATTTAAAGCTATTATGTCTGCCTATAGACTTTTCTTCTCATACTTATCACTTCATTGTATGTTCCTGGACCTTCTCATCTGGGCTGTTCTTCTCTGGACATACTTCAGTTTGTCAGTGTTCTTCCTAAAATGTGATGCCCAGAATTGAAAACAACATTCTAGGTGGATTGATCAATGCAAAATAGAGATAAATAATTTCTCTTGTTACTGAAATATGATATTGCTTGGAATTGTCCAAATATATATGAGTGGAAAGTAAGCCAAACTGGTAAAAGGAACTGACGGCATCTGTCAGATTTTCACCTTACAATCTTCTGGGCATTAGTGTAAGTGTGACTGTAGAAATTGTATTTGAATGCTCTAGAAGCCGGTCCATTGGCTATGAAAATGCTCAATAAATCAATAACAATTTTAATGGTAACAAGATGAGGGAAATACTAGTGATGGCAGTTGCTGTTGCATTTTGCTAGAAAATTGCTGTGACTTGTTTGGGTCTATTAAGCCAGTATTTATCTATTATTACATAGGGACTTTAGTAATATAGATAAAAACTAGCAGAGATGATCCAATAATTAGCTTACTTGACTGATAATGACTATATAAAGTTAAGGAAGAATCAATCTGCATGAGACCAAATATCTCATTTATAAGCAGCATTGGCATTCTTTATCTCTATAGGCATTAAAACAGTACATAAGTAATATTGACCATCTAAACAGGTATATAGAGATATTTATTTGATCCAAATATTTATATAAATTTATCCAATCAATAATACCCATCACCTTATGGAAACTAGAACACATGTATATTCCAAAAATTATTCTAACAATTTTTTTCACAATGCCAAAAATTGAAGCAGAAATACATATATTAAGGGGATGAGTACAAAAAATAAGCATATTAGAGAAAAGTCAATCTATGTTAGAATGATTAAAGTAAAGTGTATGTGTCTTAAATATATTAAGTATATTTAAATGTACTTGAATATATTAAAATCATATACTATATTTTTATCTTTTAACTTCTGTAAGCAAAACCACATTGATGCCTAAAACATTAATGCCTAAAACCACAGAAAAAAGATAAAAAGTGGTATATTTGGGCTGCATGTTTGTCTTAATAATTTATTTTGTGACTAAGTCTCTCCTTAAATTCATACAAATACCTTTCCCATCACTGCCTATTATTCTTAATTGGAGATGTTTAGTACTGAATCTGGGATCATTTGTAACACGTTTTAAGCCAAATGTTGGGTACATGCTTCTATGGTGATTTTGGTGCTAAACCCTATCGTTGGTCTCCATCAAACTCACTATGGGCTGGGATATTGCAAACCAAAGCACCAGTCTCTAAATATATCTACAATGCATCTGTTTGGAATGATGCCTTTGGACTAGGCCATCTACATTAAGACTGAACAGCCCTCTCTCAACAGAGAGTGAGGGATATGACACCACCTATTTCCTGTACAACACAGTCCTTTCAGCAATTCCAAGAAGGTTCTACACCCATTTGCACTATTCAGATGGCCCTGAGGGCACAGATAATTGGCCTCAGCAGCTCTCAGAAAGAGTGCTAACAACCAGATGACTGCAAGGAATATAAATCCTTCCAATCTTCCACCATTCAGTCAGAACATTCAGATGCTTAGATGAGAAGCGAAACATCTTCAAGGAAAAACAAAGTCCAGCACCTTTGGGATAACCATGACCAGGATAATTGAGAATCTCTATAGACATTTATGCCTTTAGATCCTGAGAAGGTCCCAAAAATTCCCAGTGGGATAGTAGAGAGTATAATGAATTATTAGTTGCCTATAGGCAGATAGATGTTTTGTGGATCTCCATGCAGCCATGGATGCCATGGTTGCCATTTTGTAACTAGTAAATCTTAGGGCCACATTGTGTGGATATACATATCACATACTCTCAGAGTTTGAAATGTGTGTCTTTATACTATTGTGTCCTTATACTATGCATTATAGTATAAGAATGCGTCCTTATACTATTCATTATTTCATTTCCAAACCAAACAATAGTATCTAAATACATGAAGCCACCTCCTGATCTCAGTTCCAACATCTCTGGGTCCATCTACTTATGTCAGTACTAAGCCACACTGTGCTGACTGCTAGTACTAGGGTGGGAGAAACAATACTTTGTGGATAGTTCCAGCTATCAGCCTCTGAGAAAGAACCTCATTCAGCATCTTTTAAATAAGGACAGTTAAAACCAATGGGAATATGTAAAGGATAATATTGTCAAAAGCTGAGACAGGGGTGAGACATAGTGGCAAGAATTGGAAAATTGTACATAGCAATAGCTGGGATCAAAATACTTCTCTGCTTTTTGATGGAATTTGAAACTTTGAATCTAAGGTCAGGATATGCCACAAACATTATTCAGTTCATGAAGTTGAAACTATATCAAGGACTCCATAAGTAGCACAAACTCACTGATATTTTTGGAATAATTTTTCATGCACACTGACTATCAGATTTATAGGACACATTTATTGTGTGGTAAATCATTGCTGTAGCTAGCAACTGTTGGAATTCTAGCTAGTTTTGAAGAAGTTACATATTTATATGTGCTTTTGAATACTCTGCTCTTAAATGCATACTCTTTACAACTTTTTTTGCTCTGAAAATATATAGTTTAAATGCCTTTTGTTACAGTTTTGTATGCTCAAGAACAGCATCAGACTATCAATAATAAAATAAAATAAAATAAAATAAAATAAAATAAAATAAAATAAAATAAAATAAAATAAAATAAAATAAAATAAAATAAAATAAAATAAAATAAAATAAAATAAAATAAATAAAATAAAATAAAATAAAATAAAAATAAAATAAATAAATAAAATAAAATAAAATAAAATAAAATAAAATAAAAAAAATAAAATAAAATAAAATAAAATAAAATAAATAAAATAAAAAAAAAAAATAAAATAAATAAAATAAAAAAATAATAAAAAATAAAATAAAAAAAATAAAAAATAAAAAGAAAATAAATAAAAAAAATAAAATAAATAAAAAAATAAAATAAAAAAATATAAAGAAAATAAAATAAAATAAATAAATAAATATAAAATAAAATAAAATAAAATAAAATAAAATAAGAAAATAAAATAAAATAAAATAATAAAATAAAAATAAAATAAAATAAAATAAAATAAATAAAATAAAATAAAATAAAATAAAATAAATAAAATAAAATAAAATAAAATAAAATAAAATAAAATAAATAAAATAAAAAAAAATAAAATAAAATAAAATAAAATAAAATAAAATAAAATAAAATAAAATAATAAAATAAATAAAATAATAAAATAAAATAAAATAAAATAAAATTTGTACTGCTCCTGAAATTTACTTTTAAGCCTAGCAATATAGCAGTTGGGTTAATTTATATTGATATTTACCAAGACACAAGCCCTCCAGCATTTGTGATAAATGATATGAGGATCAGTCTAAAACTAGTCAATACTACTTGCTCTTCTGTTCGGCTATTTTTAAGATATTATAATAATACATAATTACATTTGTGTGGGTGTATTTTTCCTCCAAAATCTTTTTGTTTTCATATACAACTTGCCCTAATATGCACCTTTTTAAATGCACATTTCTCTAAATATCATGGCTTTTAAAATTTAATATAGACTTTTTCAATGCAACTTTCCAGATTATAATCAGCTTTATAAAAAAAAAAATCTGAGAATGATGGCTAAAGACAGCTTTTATGAATGTATAGGTATATGTGTATATATATGATAATAGAATTCTTAGTTTCTTTTTTTTTAAATCTATGGTAGGGGTTTTTTTTATATATAGGTTTAGAAAGGCATCTAGAAACTGTCAGTAGTATGAGATGACTTCTTCAGTGAGTATTTGTACCTACATAGAGATGCAATATATGTTTAGTTTTACTGAAGCGTCCTATAAATAAACTTATTTTAATTTTTTTTAAATTTACATTACTTATGGAGATGATTTTGGTTTAAAAATTTGTAGAGATGCTTTTAGTTTAAACAAACAGCAGGCACAGAATAATATTACATTATATTTTTACTATTACCCATACAAATTTAGTCACTTTATATAGAGAATGTACAACCACTTTAATAGATCCATCATGGGTAAGACACAAAGCAGACTGTTCAGGATAATGATATAGCCATATTTGTTGATTAGAATATGCCCAAAATTTGATTTAACATGGTAGAAGATGAGCAGCTAAATAAATGTTATGAATAAATAAATTAATAAACATGTGTTTTTCCACTTTTTTTCAAGCATAACAAATGTTGAGATCAGGAGCATGCTGGACTCTTTTTTGGCATTTTCAGAAGATAAAACACTGCTTTATCCTTGTAAATCTCAGACAGTAAATGCAACCCATGTTTATTCCTAGGTCCAGTCTGCTGAATTTCTGCAGATGTTTTAAGAAAAATAGCTGAATTAGAAATTTAACTATGTAAATAAAATGGAAAGATTTATCCTTGTTCATTCGCCTCTAGGTATGAGCGAACCTAACATTTACATGTTTCTGATTTTATGTTCATGTGTGTATGTATATAATATGTATGTGTATTTACAAATATTCAGTTTGTTCACTTTTATTCTTAACATTTCAATAGTTTTTAGGAAAATAGGAAGGAGTATTAAGTACATTTGCTGGTTAAGCTACTTATACAAATAATAAAGATGGGATAAAAAAACAAAATTGTGCTGTGAATCAATCAATCAATCAGAATAGAGCTGGAAGGGATCTTGGGCGTCTTCTAGTCCAACCCCCTGCTCAAGCAGGAGACCCTATACCAGGGATGTCAAACTCGCAACATCACGTGACATGTTGCGACGTATCGCGACTTTTCCCCCATTGCCAGCAATGGGGTGGGCGTGGTTTTGGCGTGACGCATCCGGCCCATGGGCTGGCAGTTTGACACCCCTGCCCTATACCATGCTGCTGAAGATGTTACCTAGCCTGTTAACGAAACATTCAGAAACCAACCCACAAGCTTGGAGAACAAACCTTCACCCTCACCCTATACTGTTTCAGACAAGTGGCTGTCCAGTCTTTTCTTAAAAACTTCCTGATGAAGCACCTCCAACTTCTGAAGGCAAGGTGTTCCACTGGTTAATTGTCCTTAATTGCTTCTCTCCTTGATTAGTTTCCATCCATTGTTTCTTGGCTTGCCTTTTGGTGCTTTGGAAAATAACCCTCTTTTCTTTGTGGTGACCTCTCAAATACTGGAATACTGCTATCATGTCACCCCTAGTCCTTCCTTTCTCTAGACTGGCCATACCCAATTCCTGCAACCGTTCTTCATATGTTTTTGTCTCCAGGCCCTTAATCATTTTAGATGCTCTTCTTTGCATATTTTCCAAAGTCTTAACATCTTTTTTGTAATGTGATGACCAAAACTGGATGCAGTATTCCAGATGTGGTCTTACTAAACATTTATAAAGCAATAGTAATACTTCACGTGATTTTTATTTTATGGCTCTGTTTATACAAGCAAAGATTGTATTAGGTTTTTTTTGGCTGCTGCCGCACACTGCTGGCTCATATTTAAGTGATTGTCCACTAGCACTCCAATGTCTCTCTCACAGTTACAGTTTTGAGCCATGTTTTGCCTAATCTGTATCTTTGGTTTTTTCTGCCTAGGTGTAAAACCTTGCTTTTCTCCACATTAAATTTCATGTTGTTGGATGTATCAATGTAGACCTTAATAATCCAATGCTGGTAAAAAAAGAAAAGAAAAAGAAAAAAGAAATATCATTTATTCCCAGACATGACTTCAAATGCTGGGTTATCAATAATAATCATGATATTTTATAATTACTTAAAATCTTTGGAAATGGGAAGGAATTCTTCATGAAACTCTGGAAAATGAAGAACCAGTCAATGTTAACAATATTGAGCTAAATGGATCAATGGTTTGAATCAGGGTAAGACAAATTTCAGCAGGTTAAATGTAGAGATTTTACTACACAACATATTTTCTGTTTCATCATTCATTAGGCAGCAGCTATGGTTAATTTCTAAACAGACATCAGAATTGTAAGTGAGCTAGAAATATAGTCATAAAGGTGACTCTTAATATATTTGAATGTTTTCATCTTCTCAATGTTTAAAGCTGTTTAATGGACCTTTGGGTTCCATTCTCAATAAAAAATACTGCTATGAGAATTCCTGCAATTGAAGAAAATTAATACCAGAAATATCATTCATTAATATGTGAAGATGCCATATAAAACATATCAGCAAATATCTGGGAAATGCTGTAATTGTAGAAGCATTTGAAAGAAAGTTACGAAACTGAAGTTACAGTGAAGACAAAGAACTACATCCAAAAAGAATGAGGAAAAACTACCATCTGATTTTTAAGAAGAACTAGCATTGACTACATTATGTAGGAGAAGATAGTTGGCACTTGGAAATTATGATGAGGCAGCTATATTTTTATTATTTGTGCAGAAGAGAACATGTTGGCAGCTACAGCTGTCATGAAGATGTACCAAATACCATGCACACTTTATCTCCCTATTTCACACAGTTGTTGAAGATACAGGAACTTTTTCTTAATTTGCATCAGCTCACCCTAGTTATAACTTTAACAAGCATGATATAATTCCTCTTCAAAAACATAGAGTTGCAAGTAACTCTAATGTCAAATGCAGAATGCTCCTAGTTTCTTTCACAATCATTTAAACTATGGCTGTGCCTCAGAGTTTAAGGGAATATTTTTTGAATATCATGAAAATAGAGAAATCATTAGATAGATTAGCTGGAGATTTTTGTTTAGGAGGAAGAAAGTATTAAATCATGTGAAGACCTCCTGGTGCCACCCCCTTTCTTAACAAGAACAACAAGAGCAACAACAACTGTGATCAGCCTGGAATGAACTGACTGCAATTTCTCTAGGCAGCAGAATTTCCTCTCTGTTATGAACATGGCAGATGTGTGTGCTGCACTGCCTACTCTAGAGAATAATTCTTCAGTGAACTGACAGTCAAAGCAAAGAACTTCCAGATACCTAGTCTGTCAGCTCATTGGAAAGCAATTCAGCTGAACTGCATCACCATTAGTGCCCCCCTGTGCACTGAGGATAGCTGAGGGTGATGGGCCATTCTTGATTTTGATGCCTTATCAAATCCATGGTGAGACAGAGCAAGAGTACCATCATCATTAGGCATTCTGTGCTTCAACATCAATAATAATATTAAGTAGTAATACCTGGCTGACCATGTGACCAAGTATAATAATATTATTTAGAACAGCTTACATTCTGTAATGATATCTTTAACACCACCAGACAACAACTTCTGACTATCCCAGATCCTTGAGGACTTGATAGGTGGATAAACTGACAAACCCAATCTACCATCTGGCTGACTATGCAACCAAACATAATAATACACAAAAAGAGGCATTTCTTAGTCAATTCTCTTGATTTTTGCAGGATCTCTCTATGGTTTCAGTTATTTTAGAACATTGCTTCTAGATTATAATATTTTCATTTTCCTTCTGTTCCTCTTCTTAAAAAGCATGTTGTTTTTTATGGCATCCTCTTTGTATTACTCATGAGTTGTTCATTAATATTTAGGGTAAGCAAAGCTGTAACTTTGATATTGCATTCAGTGCAGTGGTTCCTTGTAAGGAATATAAGAAAGTTTATGCTTTGAAAATACCATTTTCCCCCTCAAAGAAATTGCTCTTCATTTTGCCCAGGTGTAGACAATGTAATGTCTATGGTGTCATCCACAATTGGGCAATTTTTAGTGTTAGTACTAAGAACATTTTATAAAACTAAGAGGTAGGAGATACAGGACAGATCGAAGCTGCCTATTTAATCAATAATTTTTGTTATAATGTGCGATATTGTGACAGTCACAAAGTTGAATGGTGTTTGAAATGGATTTAAAAAATTGACTAACAATGCTTATGAACTGCTAGGTGGGCAGGAACTAGGCAAAGACGGCTGCTCACCTTGTCACGCTCACCCCAGCTGACAAGCCCAGCATGTTAACCATTGTGCCATCTCTGGCTGGTATAAGACAACTTTATTTATAAAAGTAACATGAGAAAGAGAAAGCACATTGATTAAGCTTTGTTTAATTAAGCTCCTGGATAAGAGGTGGGGCACAAATAAATAGATAAAATAAGAAAAACACATTGGGTATCAGTTCTATACAAACTGTATCATGTACCTTTGGATTTCTTGCACATTGCCTGTTTGAATGGGGTTGAAAGAGGAGATAATATGTCCAGTTTATGATAGCTATTAGAGCCAACAAACAAATTAAAACAAAAACAAGTCTTTTGATACCGTGTTAAGCATGCCATACATGTGGCACCTTGCCAAAATACAGTTTCTTCCAGGAAAAAAAAATCCAAGTAGAAACAAAAAGTCTTGTTGTTGCTTCCTTTTTCTGGCATTGCGTAACCTTTTGATTCCTTGCTACTGACATAGAAGTGATATAACTCAATTACATATTGATCAGTCTCACTAAGTATAACCAGTGTGTACTAAATAAGCAAAGAAAATCTATTTGGAATTTCTGTTGGTGAAAAGGCTTCTCTTTTTTAAAAAAAATGCTCACTCTTTTATTATCTACCCTCTTAAAAACATCCTAATGCTTTTTTGGGGGAGTTGAGGGAAGGATCAAAATGACCTGTTCTGTTTCATATAAAAAAGCTCCATATTAAAAGAATATGAAATAGCAAATATCTTTACCGAAGCACTGTTGGCAGCTGAGATCACTGACAACTTCCTGGCTGTGATTCATAATCTATATTGGTGCCTTTGAGACAGCGAGTTATTGATTTTTCCCAGTCTATAATCCAAGACCATATACGCAGCTTGTTAGACATCTGTGGGAATATAAACTGAGTTTTGATACAATTTAGGGAGCTTCTCATAGTGGGGCACTTAGGGTTTTTTTTTTTTTTGTCTTTGAGAAAATCTTTACACATCTGTGTAATCTTGCAGAGATTTTTTAACAGATAATTCAATACAGCTTGTTTTTCTGGTGAAAAGCTTTCCTGGATGGAAGCAACATAAAGTAAATTTCAGGATGGCAATAACAAAAACAGCAACTTAAGGGACTGGTTTAAATAGGCTTTAGTTGGGTTTATTGCCTTCTCTTTTAAAAAAACAAACAAACTTTGTTGTCTTGTCTGATCCTTTCCAATAATATTGCTTAAATATATTGCTTGGGAACGATACTATACACTGAAGACTAAACTATAGGCAGTGGAGGCCTATGAAGCTGTATATAACAGAATTCCACATGTGAACCAGTTATTTGTCTCCACTTGATTTCTTATACCTAAATTGTTAGATGAGGCCTCCATCTGCAGAGGCAGTATATTCTGATTTTCATCTGTTGGGACAAATTGCAACTGAATGCTTTCACCTTCACATTATAGGTTTCCCAAAAGCACAGTGGGCAGAATATGGAAGCAATGTATTTTATGCACTACAATCCCCTTGTAATATAGCCAGCTCCACCAACATCTATAGAGTTAGAATTCACAATATTTTAATTGATGTCTTTGAGTCACATTAATGAAAAGCGGAATTATGATGAAAACCTAGATAAAATAATTGTCTAAAAATGCCATTAGATAGAGAAATTGCTTCTTATAACAGATGCTGGATGATAAGGACCAGCAGCATAATTTAAAAGAGCTCTTTGTCTGCCTCACACCCTAAATGTCTTGCTCCCCTTAATTATGCCAAAGTTAGCATCTCATTCTAATACTGAAAGTGTGGGAAATATTGAGGAGGCAATTAGCTTTGGCCCATTACATTAAGTGAGGCACTATCTTGTCCTTCACCTCAGGATATCATGGTGGAATGTGATGGTAGCTATTAAGACACCTCCTTCCTATATTCTGAATGGAGTGGAAAATGTTCTCCTATATATTACTGAAGAATAATTCCATGGATTGGTAAGACAAATAAACCAGTCAGGTAAGGGGAAATTGTTACATCATCCTGATTTATCCCAGAGTCAGACTTTTATATGAAGGATCCAGAGAATTAATATTTGCTTAATGCTATTGAGAAATATTTCAGCTACATATATGCTGATCATGACTTTTTGCAATATTTTAAGAGGGGTATAGATTTTTTAAATTCTAACAGGTAGTTTCACCTATTTATTTAATCACACTCTGTCAAAAATTCTCATTTGGGCATTGAATGACCATTCTTTGTTCTTCATGGATTAATTGACTAATAGTTTGAAAGATGGTCAGAATGAGATTCTGAATGAAAAATACATTCTCATTCATAAACCAGAACAAAGATTAGAGCAGCACTCCCCAATCTTTCTGGCTTTGCCGACTGGCGGCGCCGGGGGGGTGTATGGTTCCACACAAGCGGTAGGCAAGCAGGTGCTCATGCACAGCTCCATTTGTGCTGCTCGCACAAGTGAAGTTTCACACGCGCATTCGCCAGCTGCTTGCACAACTGCAGCTATGTGCACGTGCTCACCCTCTGCTTCCATGGCCTGGTTCCGAATGGGTCACAGCCCAATAGTGGGCCATGGCCTCGGGGTTGGGGACCCTTGGGTTAGAGCTTTCTTAGTTGATTGAAGAAGTATGATAAAATGGACCTAAACTATTGACTGTATACTACTATGATCTGATGCTTTTGGTTTTGATCATTTGTTTTACAAATCTACCAGAAAATCATGACAACCAGTGGAACAGCTTGCCTTCAGACATCGTGGGCACTCCATCACTGGATATTTTTAAGAAGAGACTGGACAATCAATTGTCTGAGATGGTATAAGTTCTCCTGCTTGAGCAGGGGACTGGACTAGAAGACCTCCAAGGTCCGTTTCTATTCTATTCTATTCTATTCTATTCTATTCTATTCTATTCTATTCTATTCTATTCTATTCTATTCTATTCTATTCTATTCTATTCTATTCTATTCTATTCTATTCTATTCTATTCTATTCTTACATCCACAGTAAGAATAGCCAAACACTTAAATGTCCATAGCATTATAAAGCTAATACAGGACATTAACATCATTCAGGGCTCTAGAAAAAAATGAATTGTCAGGTTTTAGTTATAGTTATAGTCTCACTAGAGTCTAAAGTGAGAATCTATATTTCTATAGTTATAGAAACAACATTGAAAATATAGGGAGATGATCTTTGTTAAGATGGGGATAGTGCACCTTTTATGATCCTGTCAGACCTTTCAGTGGCCCTGGATACCATTGATCATGGGGTTTTTCTTGAACACTATACAAGTTGAGATTTGTGGTTCTGCTCTTGCCTTATGAATGACTCCTGGGTGGCTCCACTCAGTTATTCTAGAGGAAATATCAGTTTGGAAGCCCTGACTTGTGAAGTAGCTTTAGGTTTTATCTTTTCCCTCTGGTTCTTTCATATTTACAGGCACTAAAGAGTAGCTTTATGACCAATCCTTGCATTTATGACCATTTCGGCATCCCTTGGTCACATGATCAACATTAAAACACTTTCAACCAGCAGGCATTTGTGACCATTGCAGCATCCTGCAGTCAGGTTATCACCATTTGCACACTTCACAGTCAGTTCTGAGAAACAGAGTCAATGGAGAAGCTGATAGTAAACTTGCAAATTGTTGACACCTGGCGATTAATTGTTAATAACAGTGAGTGATTCATTTAAGGACCACAATGGAAGTGAGTTTGTAAGTCCACCATAGTCAAACAATGTCTTGCTTAATGGCCATATTGCTTAGCAACAGAATTGCTAGTCACAATTGTGGTAGTTAATCATGGAGTACCTGTATTGCTTCATCTTAGTAAAGAGCTAACTGGGGTAGTAAACAAAGATTGGGATCAATCATGTTAACAGCTTTGGTTTCCTCCTGTTGCTAATGGCTAATTAAGCAATCCATAGAACTGCCTACCAAAGCATAGGGAAATTCTTCAAGCCCTTCCAGAATCCCTCAAATCCTTAGCAGTGATAATTAAAGCAGCAATAGCATATTCTTTAAAAAAAAATCATAGAGCAAAAACTGTATGAACTATTTTTTTAAAGCCATAATTAGTAGATTTACAAATTAATACAAAACATGATCTGTCTAAACAAGGTCATCCTCATTAACTTATAAATGGCTCAAAATTAGAAAGAATTTCTCTGATTAATTTCCATCTTCATTGTGCATCTGGATAAACACATTCCTATGGTTGAACATAAAATAATGCAATGCTCCTTGTAGCCTGATGTTTCTAGTCAAATGAGTATTTTTTGTCTCTCTACCCACACTCCTTGCCATTAAGCCCCATAGGTAACCTAATGGAAAGGGAAATGGCATTTTCTTTCCACATCCTTCTTTCCCCTTTGCCTTGTCTTGTTTTCGTCTGGCAGATTACTTCCAGTAAGCAGCTATAACTGGAACTAGATGGGCTGGATTGCATTGTCCAGACTACATTGCTTACCATTCACATACTACACAAATACATCTTATGCCCCTAGATTGCTGTCAGTATTCCACAATCTTTAGCTATTTTTTTCTTAATTGGAAAGATACTTATTTGTATTTGTAGACAAAATGAGAAAATAATTAATTTTGCTCACTCAGAACAAAAGGTAGGACTGCCAAAGTCAAAGTACGGCCTTGTGTTGTCGACAACCTTCATTCTAAACTGCTTATCTTGCTGGGCTTATTAGGCCTTTAAGTTGGGCAAACCCTTATTTACTTCTTGTCTCCTCTTTTCTTCCTAAGTACAACCTTATTGCAACAGTCAGAACAGCTCTGTTTAATTTTTCATTGTGTCTTGTGAAATCAAAGTCCTTTAAAAATATATGTCTATTGCTTTTTTCATGAAAGAGATTCCTGTAATCCAGGGGTGTCAAACTGCCGGCCTACTGGCCGGATGCGTCACGTCAAAACCGCGCCCACCCCATTGCCGGCAATGGGAAAAAAGTCACGATACGTTGTGACACATCATGTGACATCATGAGTTTGACACCCGTGCTCTAATCCCTGCTGCCCATCATTCAGCCATGGACAAACTACACTTGATTCCATGGCAGATAGAAAACCACAAGCTAGAATAAAGTTTCCTAAAAGTTTTACTTTCCAAGCTGTATATTAAATAAAATATTGTTTCTGCTTTTCCTAACAACCCAGTAAAGATAAAGAACCCTCATACTCTAGGCGTGACAACAATAATTTAAAAGTTTTGCATCTGACCCAACAACTAATCTAGATGATATGTTCATAATGGAATAATACCACAATTTGTCATTTATGGTTGAAATCCAGCCAATAAGTTGGTTACTACTTTATCTTGCACTCAGGGCCTTTCCTTTCAGTTGGCTTAAAATGCTATCTACCCACCCTTGAGTCCAAACAAAACTATACTGGCATAAAATTAGCTGTCACCATTGTTTATCCCTATCCTACTTCTGTTGTGACTTATTGTGAATGGTACTGTCCTGATTATATTGTACACCTGCAGGGCATGGTATTTATTTATTTCTTTGATTTATATTGTGCCTTTCCTCTAAGAGTGCAATGACCCACAGCAGCAATTCTATGAGGTATGTTGGGCTGAGAGAAAGTGTTTGGCCAAAAGTCACCCAGTGAATTTCCATAGCTGAGGATGGTTTTCAAACCAAGTCTCCTTGTTCCCTCTCCAATACTTTAACCCCTCAACTAGACTGGCTCTCAAATAAAACAATTGTTTTGTTGCCTTTTAAAACTTGAAGTGCACAAGCTGAAGAGAAAATATTGCTATAATGATGTGGGAAAGGAACAGAGTCTGACATCTCTGAACTTCTGTGCCCTTTCTCCAAATAAATAAAGGCTAAGCAGAAGGAAATGATAGCGATCATGAAGGAACTGCAATACACACTCACACAAACATTCTGTGCACACAACTATCAATTCTATTTCTGGAACGGCAAGCGGTTTGTTTGAACACCATTTCACTGTCACACACTTTCAGCTTCGTGCAAAAGCTCTGTTCTCCACTCTAGGAAAGAGATTGTTTTTGCTCATTCTTTCAACTCAAAGTGGTAGCATGAGTAAGAATTCACTCTTCACTGTAGCCAAGGACTAGGGTATATCTCTCCTCTCTTCCCTCTCTTCCTCCCTGCCTGCCTGCCTGCCTTGTATTTTTTCTCATTCACTTACTGTCCAACTAGCTCAATTCTTGTTTCTCTCCCCTGCTCTTTCCTTCTCTCTTCTTGATTCCTGGCTGCACAGAGTCTATTGACTGCCATTGAATGAAAGTAATGTGCCCATCCTGCAACTAACTCTCTATTGTTTTAATCACTTTTTCTCCAGAGAAGAACTGGCTGAGTCAAGAGGGGAAAAAATACTGTTTCTTTGGAGGCATTGTGCTGGAAGTGAACTATCAAGAGGTCACCTGATTTCATCACCACCATAGTAAGTGGTGAAGTACCTCACTTTGTAATTACCATAGGATATTGTTGATTTAAGAAAAGAAAAACATACTCTATCTGTTTTATAGCTGAGGACAACCTAAGACAATCTGATGTTGAGATCAGGCAATATCATGAGGATAGGGCAACAAAAAAATGGTATGGGCATATTTGCAGGGTAGAAATACAGAAAGACCACCTATCACAGTTATGTAGGAAAGCCCTATTTGTATGATAACAGAGCAATCCTGAACATTTCAAGGTATTTAGCTTTTAAAAATAAAATTGAAGTATGAAGAATTATGTATAATTATTTATAAACAGTAACCAGGGGATAAGTGATTAAGTCATTGGGCTAGAAACCAGGAGACTGTGAATTCTAGTTCTGCCTTAGGTTGGATGAACTTGGGCTGGTCACATTTTCTGAGCCCTAGGAAGCAGATAATGCCAAACGCCTTCTAAAATGTTGCCAAGAAAACTGCAGGGATTGCAGGCACTCACCAGGAGCCGACACTGACTCAAAGTCTTAAAAAAAAAAAAAAAAATAGCCAGGTACAATAATAGAAATAAAATAATGGTATAATATTACAATCTGTATGTGAACCAAAATATACTATGAATTTCAACATTCTAAAATAATAGTTCAGATTTCTGCTTGTATTTTTGTATGTATGATCAGTTGTGTTCTTGGACTTCATCAGATGCAGGTAGCCAGAAGTTCTTCTATATGGTTCAAACATTCGATCAGGAACTGAACTTTACATTATTCTACAGTTCTTTAGCTTTAGGAATGATATTACTTCTTGTTATTAATGTTTTCAGGAAGGGTTATGTAGAAGCATACAGGAATTTTTTTTTTTGAAAAATCTGGTTATTAGAAATTTCTCTATTAAAATGTAAATATTATAGAAACTCAAAAATACACAGAGTAAAAGAAATATGCATACATTCTAGGCAGGATTTTGTTTAACTTACATACTGAATAAAATAATATAATTGCTGTGGCAGAATTTGTTGTAAAAACAGGATTAAGATTGTGAGGATTTAAAGGAGCCAAAGAAGATAGAGAAAAGAACAGGATAATAATAATTGTTTGATAGAAATAAGGGTGACTTTTTTTTTCATTCCTTATCTCTTTCTTACTTTCTATCTTTTTTGTTTTGTTTTGCATACTTTTACTATATTGAAAAACTTTATAGAGTATAGTTAAGATTGGAAAAACAAGAAGCTGATGGAAATCAAAATTGACATATTAGCTTATCCCTACTCTTAATAGCAGATGCTTGTGAGGTTCCTGTTGATATCTTGTTGACCACTGTTCAAATATATAACTGATGTAGATAGGCGTTTAATTTGGTCATCCTAGGTCTTATATTCTTGATATTTTCCCCATTCAATTAATGTTCCTTTCCAGTAACTTATAAGAGGTGATTCTTTTATTATTTTTGAAAAATGTAATTGATTTTTACGGGATTTTTTAAATGTTTTGTTATACTTTTCAAATTTTCTCCCTTGCAGAAATTAGCAATATCCTAGCAATAGCACTCTGGTGCAGATAACTGAAGAAATATGATAATAGATAGTGCTCACTGCCACTATTTTTGAGATGAAAAATGATCTGCAGCCATATTTTAGCTTTGGGGAAAAGCTAAAATTCAGTTGCAAGACATTTCTATAAATGTGGAGACAACTTATGCTCAACTTAAAAATAGGTGACAAAAAATGGATCCATTTGGCTATTTAGTTGTTGTTTTTTACTAGATTTAAATCTTTCAAACTTGGAGGGGAACCAAAATGCATTAAAATCTAACTTTCATAAGACAGCATATAGATCAAAAATATATCTAAAAAGATGTATATTTGGGAAAAATGAGGTCAGATGTTCTTTATATACATTCTTATAAGCAGAGATACTACACTTTTTGAGGTTGAAAAAAGTTAATTCTGTGGAAAACCGGCAGGCAAATGTGAAAAATCTAACATTAATAAGGATTTAATGTTGAAAATATATATGATTAATCAAGATTTGTGAAACTAATTATTTAGGAACATGTCTAATAATTTAATTTTTTTTCTAGGATCATTGTGTTTAACTTTTCCAATATAACAAAAAGAACTTTCAATCACAGTTTTACCTGATGTGAAGCAAAACAAGGCAATTAGAAATGCATTTTAAATAGATTTGCTTAAAAATGACTTGCCTTAGTTAAAAAAAGCTACAAAGACAGTTTTTAAAAATGCTATTCCATGAAGATTTTATAAAATCAACCAAACATACTAGCCAGACAAGATTAAGAATTATACCCTTGTTACCTCTCTTAATATTAAGATAGTATTTGATAATAAACTACTGATTTGAATTTAATAATATAGTCTACAATAGGAATGGAGGAATGATTGCAAACTATTTATACATCCTTGAAAATAATATTTCTTTATTTAAAAAAGCTATGGTGTAATCAACATCCCTTTTTAACTTAATAGAGCACTTTGTACAGAGTTCTGTACTTCTACTCTTGACTTTACAATTAGCTTGCAAAATACTTAATTAAGTTTCAAGGAATTTCCAAACTATTGTATCATTGTTCACACTCATAATCAAGAGCATAAATTACTCCTGTAGAAGATATTTTCTTTTTACTGCCCATCCTGATATTTCATTCCTAGCTATTACTGTTTTCATAAATCATTTCTGGATCCTCTCTGGCTTTAAAAGTAATTATAATAAATCCAAAGATATGTTTATGTATAGGAAGCCAATGGAATCCTGTGCTATTCAAGTATTTTTTTAATTGGTCTTCAGGGCTTTGTGCCAGTTATTTGTTCTTTCATCTTTAGATCTGCAGTACAGATTTAATCTTGCTTCACTTTTTGGTAGAATTCAGTATAAACATAACAGGTGTGTTTTTTTCTTTATCTGTTTTAGGTAAAATGACTACAGTATATTGATTTAGTAAAATAAATACTTGCATTAACATATATCTTGCCTTAATAATATGTGAATGAAATAGTTTCAACAGTTAAAAAAGTAAGGTTCTATATTTAGGTAAGAAAAACCAAATGCACTGATACAGTATAGGTAGTATCTGACTCAATAGGAGTAATTGAGACAGGGATTTTAGAGTCCTAGTGGACAATCACTTAAATATGAGCCAGTAGTGTGCTGCAGTTGCCAAAAAAGCCAACACAGTCCTAGACTACATTAACAGAGGGATAGAATCAAGATCATATGAATTGTTAGTACCACTTTATAATGCCTTTGTAAGATCTCACTTGGAATACTGCATCCAGTTTTGGTTGCCACAATATAAAAAAGATGTTGAGACTTTAGAAAGAGTGCAGAGAAGAACAACAAAATGATTAGGTGACTAGAGGCTAACAAACCATACTCAATGAGTAATCCTCAATGGCACTACATCCACATGGAGAGAAGTAAGCAGTGGGCTACCACAAGGTGCCGTCTTAGGCCCAGTACTCTTCAATATCTTCATCAATGACTTAGATGAGAGAATAGAAGAGGAACTCATCAAATTTGCAGATGACACCAAACTAGCAGGAGTAGCCAACATGCCAGAAGACAAACACAAGATTCAAAAAGATCTTGACAAACTTGAACAATGGGCCCTATCCAACAAAATGAGTTTCAATGTGGAGAAAAGCAAAGTCTTACATTTAGGCAGGAAAAACCAAAGGCACAAATACAGATTGGGTGAGACCTGGCTCAAAAACAGTAACTGTGAGAGGAACCTCGGAGTCCTAGTGGACGATCACTTGACTATGAGCCAGCAGTGTGCAGCAGCAACCAAAAAAACTAACACAATCCTGGGTTGTATAAACAGAGGCATAGAATCAAGATCACGATAAGTACAATTACCACTTTATAAAGCCCTAGTAAGACCACACCTAGAATATTGCAGCCAATTTTGATCACCATACCACAAAAAAGATGTTGAGAGTTTGGAAAAAATTCAAAGAAGAGCAACTAAGATGATCGGGGCCTGGAGACTAAAATATACGAAGAACGGCTACAGGATTTGGGTCTGTCTAGTCTAAGGAAAAGAAGAAATAGCGGAGACATGATAGCAGTGTTCCAGTATCTAAGGGGCTGCCACAAGGCATAGGGGGCCAGGTTGTTCACCAAAGCATCAGATGGAAGGACGAGAAACAACGGTTGGAAACTGACCAAAGAGAGAACTAAGGAGAAATTTCCTAACAGTGAGGACAATCAACCAGTGGAACAGCTTACCCCCAAAAATCGTGGGTGCTCCAACACTGGAGATTTTTAAGAAGAGACTAGATATAAACCTGTCTGAGATGTTATAGGTTCTTCTGCTTGAGCAGGGGGCTGGACTAGAAGACCTCCAAGGTCCCTTCCAGCTCTATTCTATTGTATTCTATTCTAGTTTAATGAAAAGAAGGACTAGGGATGAGATGATAGATTCCAATATCTAAGGGGCTGCCACAACGAAGAGGGGGATCAACCTAGTCTCCAAAGTACCTGAAGGCAGGACAAGAAGCAATGGATAGAAACTAATCAAGGAGAGAAGCAATCTAAAAGTAAGGAGTAATTTCTTGACAGTTAGAACAATTAATAAATGGAATGAAATACATATATGAATACAATTAAGGCACTCCATATCATTCACTAAGTCTTAAAGAACATGTATGTGTCTATGTGATTATTTTCTTTACAAATAATTATGTTATTTAAATTGTAACTAATGTCTTTTTTGTTTCCATTCCTTCAAAATATGGAAATCTAACAAAATCAACAAAGTCTCTCACAGACATCATTTTCCTGTATCATATACTGTATAAAAGGGACCTTGGTAGTCTTATAGTCCAATCCCTGATCAAGCAGGGGACCCTATAATATTCCAACAGGAGACCCTATAACATGTCTAATTCTTGAAAACCTCCAGTGATAGAGCATTCACAGCTTCTGAAGGCAAGCCATTCTAGTGATTAATTGTTTCTACTATTAGAATTTTTCTCCTTTGTTCTAGGTTGGATCCCTCTTTGATAATCTTCCACCCATTAGTCTATGAAGATTCTCAGTCATCCAGGTCATGGTTGTCCCAAAGGTGCTTTTTCAGGAGGCAACTGGACTTTCTTGTTTTTTCTTTGAAGATGTTTCGCTTCTCATCCAAGAAGCTTCTTCAGCTCTGATTGGATAGTGGGGAATGAAAGGATTTATATTCCTTGCAGACAGCTGGTTCTTTTGCATTCTTTTAGAGAGTTGTTGAGGCCACTTGTAGGTTTATCTGGGTCCTCAGAGTCATCTGAGTAGTGCAAATATGTGTGGAACCTTCTTGGCTGCAGGATCTTTTCTGCCTTATGTCCCTTCACTGTTGAAGACAGGAGGAGACTGTTGGGGATGAGTTTGTGTTGTCTGCATCTAGCTTCTTGGATGAGAAGTGAAATGTCTTCAAAGAAAAAACAAGAAAGTCCAGCTGCCTGCTGAAAAAGCACCTTTGGGACTTCTACCCATTACTTCTTGTCTTGCCCTGAGGTGCTTTAGAGAATAATCAACCTCCTCTTCTCAAGTAGTTAGCTTTCTTCAAGTAGTTGGAAGACAGCTATTATGTCACCCCTAATCCTTCTCTTTGATAGGCTGGACATAACTGTTCATCATAAGGTTTAGCCTCCAGACTAGTCATCATCTTTGTTGCTTTTCTCGGAAATAAGGCTTACATTACAATTAAATTAAAATTAAAATTTTATCCATGTATTCCTAAAGTCTCAGGATTTGATTAACAACTAGTCCCATAAGAATTTTTAGAACTTTAGCCTTGTAGTGGTTCAATAATATATTTCTACAGTAGGGGTATTGTTTTTAAAATGAAGTTAGACTCCTTATCCTTATCTAACTCTTTGCTCAGTGTCAATCTTTTGCTAAGAGTTCCATTCTCAGACATATTTTACTTTCACCATATAGGTTCTAATACCATTTCACAATAATTTTCAATGCCACATATGCTCAAAACATTGCACAATTCAAGTCTACTTATTCTATAAGGTGCTTTTTATAAATCTATAAATGTAGAATAAATTATCTCGCATTCAGACTTTTATCAGTGAACAGCTAAAGAACATTGTTGTTTAGCATTTAATCCTTTAACAGTCTTCCTTATGCTATTGTCATCATTACTAAAAAAGTTCCTAGATAATGACTTGTATTCTTCATTTTGGCAGAGCTCACTCTAGCTTTCATATATTTTAGTAAGACAGAGAACAAGTAAATAAGTTATTAGTCTCAGTCACACATATCCCCTTGGAAATTCATGGTAATGGATTCTTGAGGCTCCTCAGGTGGCACATGGGGCTGCCATTTTGCTTCTTGTCCCAATTCAAAATGTTGGTTATTACCTTTAAAGCCCTTTATACTATGGGTACATGAGGAACCACCTCACCCTGATGGGACTAGCCTGCCCTATTCACTACAATAGAAAGGGCTCACTTCGGATCCCATCAGCTAAAGAATTTTGGCTGGTGGACTCCAGAAGAAGAGTTTTTTTCTACTGTGGCCTCCCACTCACTGGAATATTCTCCCATTGGAGGTGAGGTTTGCCCACACTATCCTGGCTTTCCAAACGAGCCTAAAAACGTGGCTCTGCCTTAGTCTGGGGCTCTGACAGGGATACCTTCTATGTTTGGGATGGCTGATAGAGTAGAAAAGATTCTTGGTCCCAGGCTGCCCAATATCTTAGTTTTTAACTTTTAACTTCTCTATTTAATTTTACTTTTAATTTACTTTTAATTATTTTTAAGCACTTTTTAACTTTGTAGTATGTTGGAAGCCACCCAGAATTGCTGTATCAGTGAGATTGGCAACACAGAAATTAAATTAATAAACAAATAAATTAATTAATTAAATTTATATATATATATATAAATTGGAGGTCCTATGTAAAACTAGGACCTCCAATTTAAAGACTATTGTGCAAACCCACATAATGTTACCTACATCCTACCAACTAAGAGGTACACATATTGAACTGACACCTTCAGGATATTAAATTAACTGGACTGCATACTGTATCATTTAGGACCCAACAGCCACTCATATCTGCCACTCAGCTGAAATATAAAAGTTGCATTCTTCCTTGGCCATTCACTGTGTACTGCACAACTGATAAGGAATATTTGGATTAACTGGGAATACAATGAGCTGTTTGTTCTGTAAGTAGGCAATGTGATCTTCATGAATATCTCTCTTGAAATGACTTTAAATTGTTTCAAATTATGTTAGTTTGGTTATCTTTATACCACCTACTCTGAGCAATTTTCAAAGTAAAATCATTACCATAAAATCAAATATTTCCCCAAACCAGAATTCCCATCCCCCAATTAAATACTGTTTTAATAACCCAGACTGGATTAGCAGGCAAATGGCCACTTAATAAAAGCATCTTCAGGGCTCTTTGGAGGGCTAAGAGCAAAGGCTCCAGTGCATCTATAAGAGCAGCTTATTTCCTATTTTCAGACCACCAAGAAGTCTGCCTTGTAGCATATATGCCTCTTACCTCTTGAGAGGGTGTGATTGCAAACAGGTCTTTCTTTCTCTCTCTCTCTCTCTCTCTCTCTAATCTCTATACTATTATAGGATGGATAGAATAATTTTCAATAAGTCAGTTCCCTACTATAGCTTGGAACGGCCATCTCAAATTATTTTTATTAACAAGAATGCCTCTGGACTCCACAATGGCCTTGTAGTCACTCTTAAGAAAATAAAATGGAAAAATATCCCCAGCTAAACCAAAAATAAGCTGGAGTGGTAGAGAACATTTGTGCTGGAGAAACTGGTAGGGTAAACTTCCAAGTAAGGCAAAACTGAGTATTTTGTAATTTAGTACATGGGTTATGGATATGACATCCATGTAAGGAATGTTAATTCCCTCCTGTGGCATCCATTTTGTAAAAAGACCACAATATATTTTCAAAATTCTCAACATCTCATTGGTCCCAAAAGGCTGCTTATTTTTTCCATAGTTTCTGTTAAGTTATTACTATTGGGATCAGAAGCCAAAACAGCAACACTGGTTCCATCATATCTAAAATAGTTTTGTGGAAGGTCACTTTGGCAAGACGAGTAGGCTTCTAAATTAAAAACAAAAGGTATGCAGTATTATCTGGCCTTCAAAATACTGTGGATGAACTGAAGAACACCTTCTTTTCAATGCTTATATATTAGACGGCAGTTTGCTCTCGGATGGGGAAAATCAAAGCCAGCTCTGTCTAGCTTGTCATGTAAAGGATTCTACTACATTTGCAATGCGGTAAATATGCAGATCCATAGCATCAGTGTAATAGGCTCCCTAAAATAAATTCAGGTGATACCATGGCAGACTCAATAATAGGAATCATTTGGCTTTTTTCCATTGTTTTAGAAGTGAAGGCTGCTGACATGGCATTCTCTTGGAAGTGTCTTTCTTCCCTTGTCCGAGAGGACTCAGATTTACTAACCTCCCAGGGTCTTTAATTTAAGGAACTGTTCTCTGCGAAATAGAAACATTATGATGGATGTCTGAAAAGTCTGTCTACTTGGGTATTAGAGACTGTATTTAAAAAAAACAACAACAGTTTTTTTATTCAACCTAATTGTTGTTGAGTTTTGATGGAGTGGTATATTCATTATGAAAGACGTAGAGCCCCAAATTGAATTTTTAAGTTACAAGCCCATTGCAAATACAGAGAATCGGACGGAAGTCACATGCTTAACCTCTTTTTTACATTTGCACTTTGGATTCTATATAAAATAATCCTGACATTATTGTTGAGGCTACTAAAGTTACTATGATGTCAGCCAGAAGCATCCAAGACTGTGCAATCAAAGACCCACCCATTTTTTACATGTGTCACATTTGCAATGCATTTTAAAAAGCAATGTAAAAATGTTTGCAGTCACATCTTGACTTTTTTAACCTTTTCCCCAAGAATGTTCTTGGTGCAAGCAAGGAATTCCTTCATGAGCTTTGGTGGTGTAGTGGTTAGAATGTAGTATTGCACGCTAATTCTGCTGACTGCCAGGGGTTCAGTCCTCACCAGCTCGAGGTTGACTCAGCCTTCCATCCTTCTGAGGTTGGTAAAAGGAGGACCCAGATTGTTGGGGGCAATATGCTGACTCTGTAAACCACTTAAAGAGGGCTGTAAAGCAATGTGAAGTGATATATACTGTAAGTGCTATGGCTATTGCTATTCCTTCATTAATAGGCTAATGAATTCTGAATGCAGTTAAGGCCAACTGATGTCCAGGATGGTTTGATTTATAGATGAGTTGAAAAATGACAAAATCACACAAAAGGGATAGTATTTACTCAATTATCTTCTAATTTCTCTTTTATATGGATTCCTAACAGCATGAGTAGCTTTCTCGTAGTATAATATTGTATGAACTTGACAATGTGTTTGAATATCACAAGGACTTAGATTTATTTCATTTTGGCCCTTTCTCTTTTTTAAAAAAATCACAATTTGATGGCAATTTTTAAAAAAATTCAGGAAACTACACCTAACACTTTGTGATGCATGTGGCTTTGAGAGCCGATTAGATCCCTGAAATAAAAGGCTAAGGCAGGAAGGTTTATGAAAGCGTTCTGCTTTTTGAGTTCCTGGAAAGCCACTAATGGATAAAACATATGCTCTAGTATAAAACACATCTCATAACTGTGACAAGTTTGTGTTTGTTTAGAGGGTCCTTATATTATATTATTATGTTATAATTTATTACAATGTATTATTAAATCCAATAATTTTGTTTTATTCTATGTGGTACTGCACTTCATTATAATCTCATAATAAATAAAACTGCCACTATTATTACTCTCCGATGTTCCTTGGAGATGCAGAAATAATATGTATATCTGTCAAGATCAGAAAAATATTCAAGATTACTTTTTTTTTAAAGGACATGAAGTCAGAGTACAGCAAACTGATATTCTGCATCATATCCAAGAACAGTTTTATTTCAGCTTGCCAGTTTGTACATCACTGTGATCCCAACAGTAATTTATAACAGAGGTGAAAGTGAAGGCTAAAGGTGATCTAATTTTTTATGGCACGAGTGAGGACAGATTCTTTGAGGAATCTGGGTATGGCTTGGCTATGTCTATAAAGCATACTCAGGATTACTGTGGAAATTATTTTTAAATCAACATTCAGTATGTAGTGTATGCTACTGAACTAGCAAGGAAATCCTAATCATTCATAGTAAAGGTGACCTTTACATTATCCCTACTGCCTTTTGGATTTTTAGACAAAATGGTTAGTAATTTCTGTGGGATTAATTTGCCAGTATTTTGCAGGGCCTTATCTTATTTTCTGCAACCCGTAGAAGAATCCACATGATATATTTCTCTTATCTGTCAGTGCAGCAGCTAAGATAAAAGAAGATTTTTATTGAATGGCTATATTTCTCATTCTCCTTGGTGCCACAGATTAAACAAACCTGTCTTGTGTGATTTTTTCCTGCCCCTCATGCAGTATATCACATTTCTATATGTAGAAATTCTCCTTGTAATTTGGGGAGGAAAAAAAGGAATTCTTAGATCTTGCATATATCATAAGTTATTTTATTCCCAGTAGACTGAATAAGCAGTGATCTTTCTGTTGTGCTGCAGAAGGAATTTAGAAGGAAATCAACAGCCCCAGGCTGTCCTGCAACAAGCCAGGATACTACCAGTTTCTTTAATTAAGCATGCATAATTTATTTAATTAAGATGCTAATTACTAAATCTAAGAGACAAATTTCCAGATGTCATTACATCCAAATTGATTGTAACTGCACCAAATCTGGTTTGGTCTTAAATGTGAATTATGCAGGAATTACTCCATATGTTGTAATTGAGAGAAATATCAATAAAAGCCAATAGATTTCCAGATAGACTTATAAACAATTACAAAGTGTTTTTTTAAATGCACAAGAAATTCTATACTAATAAAAAAATCACTATTAATTTATGTCCTGTACAGCCTGTATTTGTATATTTGTGTTTTAGAAGATATAGCTAGTCTAGTCAGCTGTAGATGAGATGGGCAGCACTTAATCATATTTTCATTATTTATTTATGTATTAAATTTGCCTGTATGTATGAGTGTGTGTGTGAGTGTATGTGTGTGTATATAACTATATTGTACACAGTTACTTCTATTCTTCTATGATTCTGTGAAACACCATTGTACATATAAGCTCACTTGCTTTTTTAACTTGAAGAATTGTAACATTAATTTTAAAATTACACAATGGTGCAAGGCATTTTGTTCCATGATGTCCTTTTTTGTTCTGAAGTGGACTAAGTAGGTGGCTAGATTATTAAACTGAATTTTCCACAAAACCCTAGAATGTTAGCTTATTGTCAAGAGGGATTTCTTTGCCATGATCCCACCTTATCTCTAGTATCAATGAATTCTGGAATCTGTCTCACTTTCCATAGTGGGAGGGGGGTGTTCCTAAACATTTGGCTATCACACTTCCATTTAGCATAATCCTAATGTACACACCTAATAATCCAAACACCAAAGTGAACACAGGTGAACAACGGAAACAATGCAAGGAAACATTGGGAATGGCGGATTTATTGAAACAACATAAAACTAAAAGGTTCTTCACATCTCTCTTGGACTCTATCTTCACCTACGCAAGGGAGGTGCACCTCACAGTTTGGAAAACCCTGCCATAAAGGAAGGACTGATTCTGGTTAGCATGTTTTCTGTATTATGGCAGGGTTCATTTTTTTTTTAGAGAAGAAGAAAAGGAATGTTTCGCAGATGATTTTAACATGCGTCAAATACTTGATACATTTGAATAAGCCGGAATATCTGTTTTTACCACTGTACACAAGATTTTGCTTCTTCCTTTTTTTAATCTGATTTCTCATTTGTCAAATCATTCTAAATTTGGGGATTATGTTAGGCATTAAATCATGAAAAAAGGTAGGCATGCCAAATGGATGCAAAAGAAAAAAAAAATGGTAAACAGTCCAAATCTTGATAAATGCAATTCTTTCAGTAAGTGACAATGCAGGTGAAACATTTCTCTTTTAAACTTTTTTTTCCATTAGTTTTTTGACAGGAGTACACTAGTTCAGTTTAATGAGATTCTAGTGTAAAAACTTCAGGGCTAAATAAAAGAAACAAATCAAAAAGGCCAGATGATTGCCATTTAATGTGAAAGAATGAAAGTGCAAACAATCACTATATGACATCTTGCTGTGCTAGTCACTGTGGAATGACAGGTAGAACAATTCAAAGTTACTGATCTAAAGATGGAATAACAGCTCATATGTTTGAAGTGCTCAAAAGATGAAGAAATAAAACAGACTTTGAGATAAGACATGGTTAAGCCTTTTAAATTCTCTGCCTTTTTGTCAGCATCATTGGAAAGATTTTCCACACATATCCCTTCTTTCTAACTCTTTCTTTCCCTCCCCTAAATCTATTTTATAGAAGGAATATCTTTAAATAACTGGCAATTTTCTTCTGTTTGGGGCTGATTTTTTTATGCAATCTTTGGCTAACAAAACACATAGAAAAGAAGTATTGACTCTAGTGCAGCACTATTAGTTGATAACTTCCTTAATGGATATACACAATGGTGGGATTCAAATATGTGAACAACCGGTTCTCTGTATGGATGCCGCTTCCGGAAGTCCATTCTGGGCCTGGGCAACAAAAAAATTAGCTACCGGTTCTGCCAAACTGGTGTGAACTGGCTGAATCCCACCACTAGATATACAGGTAGTCCTTGGCTTACAACAATTCATTTAGTGACTGTTCAAAGTTACAACATCACTGAAAAAAGTAACTTATGAACATTTTTTGCACTTACAATCGTTGCAGGGTTAAGTGATCAACATTCAGACGCTGGGCAACAGACTCATATTTATGATGGTTGCAATGTCCTGGGGTCATGTGATCACGTTTTGCGAAATTCTGACAAGTCAATTTTGTACTGAAATGTGGTCGTAAATCGAGGACTACCTGTAATTTAAAATCATGCTTCTTGAGAAATCTCAGAGAAGGATTTTGGGAACAAAAGCTATATACAAATTAACAAATATATAATGTTCTATATATTTTCTGGAGTTCATTGATTCTTTTATTTTTGAATATTATTTTAAAAGTAAAGACTGATTGCTTCAGCCATTCTTTTCATCAATGAAATAACCTATTCTACTTACTGTTGGAAACAATAATCTGTAATTGCTGCTTTCATTCCTAATTTGGCCTGTCCCTAGCTTTTTCATCTCAATCTAATCTAAACCTATTTGAGCAAATAAAATGATATTTACCTCATCCTCTGTTACAAGCTTTCAAGATTACAGGCTTCAAGAAAAATCAATACAAAATACCAGCTTAGCAGCAGGTTGGTGCTCAAAAAGAATGCTAACTTTTCTTTCTTATGTTTTCTGAGTCTCTACTCCCCTGGAGTGAAAACAGAGCTTAGACTACACACAAACATCCATCAGTGCTTTGTTTGGTTCATGCTTAGTAGCCACTTTTGAGCTTACAAGATGAAGAGTAGAATTTGGTTGAGCTTCTAACCTCTAGCTGTTCTTTCCAAACATACTACATATCTTACTAAGTTCACAAAAATGAGGCTGGTGTTGACCTCTCAGATGAATTTTCCTAGACTCAAATACCATCTTCGTTTATTATTTATTTGTTTCAAGCAGTTGGGGCTTCACATTATCATCATACTGACTGACTGCTTTAAAGAAGGGTCATCTCTCTGCAGGGTGGAACCTCTTGAGAATCAAATCCTATTATTTTCCACAAGTTATTTTATTTAGTGCTTGGGACAATTTTCTAATATAAAACATTTGAATTCTGAGTTTGTAAACAACCAAGAATTCTCAGGAGTGTTCCACAATGTGTATGTCTTTATGTGTGTTTGTGTGTGTGTTTGTGCATACGTGTGTGTGTGTGTGAGAGAGAGAGAGAGAGAGAGAGAGAGAACATTTTCCTATTTCAAATAATTTTTTTATCTTTTGTTAAAATTAGCACATTCCTATGTAAATGTGTGCATGTATATATTATGTACATCTGTGTGCATGTATATGTATATTTTGTGTATATTATTAAAATAATTTCTAAACTATACCATTCTGGAAGCTTTCTTTATTCATTACAAGAACATTTTAATACATATATTGTTGGAGATTCTACTAACACCATGTATTCTTGCAAATATAGCCCTTCAAGAGAACCTTTTCAAGCCACTGCAAAATGCTTTATCTGAAACATACACATATATGCACACCTGCACAAATATTTATACTGATTTTTAATGATCCGTCCTTTCTCCCTTCTGTTTATTTTTTTCCTTTCTTTCTCATCATGTTCTTCTCTTCCTTTTCCATCCATAAAATCAGCAATCCATGGGATCCAACCATATCTTGACAGTTTCATACCTCAGTCAGCTGCACATATCTGCTTGCAAATCAGTGGTAATGTGTTATAAAGTAAAAAATTCCACTTCCTCAATACAATTCAGAAACATTCATCTCATTTCTGCTATAGGTACATGTTTGAGCTTCCAGTGACTGGTATCTATATCCTGATTGGATAGGGATTATTTCTGAGATTAGAACAAATGGGAATTGATGTTCAAAACCATGAAAATTTCTATATCTAATGTAATGTAGTGGGGATGTTTTTCAAAATCAACAATATCAATCCATTTCATAAAATAACTAAGCTTAAATTACATTATCCAGAGATATTTATAGCTAAACGTACAAGATCAGGCTGATTCTGTAATTGTATTTCCAAATTTTGTATCACCTACAAATATCATATTTATACTTCCACCAAAATTATATTCCCTTGTTTGTCATTCATTTTCATAATAGTTCAAGAGGTCTTGCCTCTTATTGTCAATAGCAAACGCTGCTACAGATTAATGGCTTTAGGATGGTCTTTCTGGATCAGAACAAAGGCACTGCTTTTTCAACATCCTGTTCCTAATAGTAGTCAATCATATTAGTAGTCTTCTGCAGTCATGACATAAGCCTAAGACTGAAAATCAGGCTTGTCAGATGCTATATTTTTTCTATCCTGCTCTATGGAGTAGAGAGTTGGTCTCTGACAGAAGGCCACCTGAAGAGAGTAGAAGCATTTGAAATGTGGATTTACAGGCGGCTGTTACGTATAAGCTGGGTTGACAAAATCAGAAATGAGGAGGTGATAAGCCGCCTGGGAAAGCCAAGGGAAATCATCAAAACAATTAAAAAATGAAAGTTAGAATATTTTGGACATGTGATGCGACACCCAGAAAAATACGGCATACTCCATTTAATCCTCCAAGGAAAGATTGAAGGCAAACGAGGTCCAGGCAGAAGAAGAACATCATGGCTTCAAAATTTGAGGGACTGGTTTGGACAAAACTCAGCAGCACTTTTTCGTGTGGCTGCTGATAAAAACAGGATCGCCAACATGATTGTCAACTCCGATAATGGATATGGCAGAAGAAGAAGTCAATCATATCCCCTAAGAAACCCAAAAAACTTCCTCTTCTCATAGTTTTTCTCTACCATCTGTTATTTAAATATTTTTCCTAGGCTAGTTCCTAACACTGCTTAACAGTCACATATAGCATAAACTGATTTGTCTACTTTAAATTATCCAAGCTTGCAGCAGCCATTATATCATGTGGTAGCTAATTTCTGCATTTTATGCTGTGTAAAAGAAATTCTGTCTGTTATTTGAAAAAGAAGGAAAGGAGCAGAAGTGAGAGCAGACATAAAACAATCAAGGGATGTAAGCAAGATGGTTGACAGCTTATCTCATAAATGGCAAGTTAGACCAGGTGGAAAGAAGCATTTCAGTCATTCAAACACATATTGTTTTATTTCACTAAAAATGAGAGTGGGAAATTTATTTTATACTATTCAAGTTTCAGCAAAATATTTTACTGAAATTTATGTAGTTCTTGCTTTCTTGATCTTACTCAGCTGTATAGAACTTCAGAGCTATCTATCAGACTCTCTTACTATATTTATCACTATACGAACCAAGATAAGATAAGGGGAGTTCACTCTTTGTCCACTACCATTATCCTTGGTCAACATACAGAAATCAATGTTTAAGTACTTGCTTGAGATGCATAGGAGTTGCAATCTTATGCATCTGAAGGTTACAGTGTGCCAAACTGAATGCATTACACTCACAAATTTCAGAAGGACTCATTTCTGAATTACTGCAAATGCAATGAAATAAAGTCCTTGATTTCATCATGTTGGACATTATTTGACAAAACTGTATTCATTGGAAAAGAAGTTTATCTTTGGGATAGATAAATAGATATGCATTTCAGCAATGAAAAGCATAAGATTCTACTCCTAGTAGGAAAATAGGGCCTGGCTCAGAAGAAATACTTATGAGAAAGATCTGGGTATGTAGATTAAGTGTGAGATAACAATATGCTGCAACTGCCAAAAAGCCAATGCAATATTGGACTGGATCAATGGAGGTAGTTCCACTCTGTGCTGCTCTGGTCAGACAGATATTATAGGATATACATTAATTGTCTTTTAAAAAGTCCATAAATAAAACTCCTCCTACTGAATGATTGTTTAGATTATCACAAGGTCTGTTCTTTGTGCCATATATACAGATTATCACATTTGCCTCTGCCCCACCTCCAGTCACCTTCCTCTCTCTTGTCCTATCCTCTTCTATCCAGATTCTGTTATCTTTCTTTATAATGGAATGAACAATTAATCCCAGACTTGCATTCTTCCAGAATTCATCACAGATTATAGTTTAGTATGTTAAGCACTGCAGGTTTGTGTTGATGAAAGAAAAGCTTCTGAGACTTTATTCCTCTGCAATATTTTATATTCAAAAAGGATATTATTATGTTTTGCTTTTACTATTAACTTTTCAGACTTGGGTGATCATCAGAAAGGTCAAAATTCTATGAGTTCTGCTTTTTTTCACATGTGGCTACACAGCAGTTTTCTTCTTTGGCAAATCTTGAGACAAATTAACATATAGCCAGTTCCTCTTGCCAATATTGTTTTAAAATAATTCTAATTGTTGAATGTGAATTATATAGAGCTAGTCATCCAAACTGCAAAATTCTGGAGACCCAATATTTGGCACAATAGATTAGGTGGGTTCTTTAGCTCTTTGCTGGCATCTAGTGGCCTTCTGGATTTTTGCACCGCAATCTGATAGCCCTACTATCAATTACTTACAGGGAGTGTAGTATCTCTTTAGGTCAAGTCCCAATCAGAAGAACACATCCTCTACATAACCCTGCAAGTCATTTAATAATAAACTCTTCTTATCCCACTTTTCTGTGTAGTCCTGCGAGAGAGAGAGGAGAGAGAGAGAGAGAGAGAGAGAGAGAGAGAGAGAGAGAGAGAGAGAGAGAGAGAGAGAGAGAGAGAGAGAGAGAGAAAGAAAGAAAGAAAGAAAGAAAGAAAGAAAGAAAGAAAGAAAGAAAGAAAGAAAGAAAGAAAGAAAGAAAGAAAGAAAGAAAGAAAGAAAGAGAAAGAGGGAAAGGGAGAGAGGGAGAGGGAGGGAGGGAGGGAGGGAGGGAGAAAGGGAGAAATCAATAAATCAATAAATCAATAAATAAATAAATAAATAAATAAATAAATAAATAAATAAATAAATAAATAAATAAATAAATAAATAAATAAATGAATGAATGAATGAATGAATGAATGAATGAATGAATGAATGAATAAATAAATAAATAAATAAATAAATAAATAAATACAGGTTGATTGGATCATGAGTTTCCAAGATTGAAGATTGTTCATTGATTTAATGGGCATCACTAGATCAACATTAAGATGACAGAGAGAGACAGAAAGACAGACACACACAAAGAGAGAGAGAGCAAATACTGAGCAGCAGAGAATATGTGATAGTGGTGAATATCTGTAGCTTGGATGGAAGATGGGGTGGAGGTTCGCTCTCCTAGCTTGTGGATTGGTTTCCAAGTGTTTCGTTACCAAGTTAGGTAACATCTTCTGCTTATACTTCTGCTTATAAGGGCTTCATGTGGTCTTGTGATGGGGAGTTCACGTCAGGGGAGAATATGCTTAGCCCACAACCCCAATGTTTAGCCACTGTAGCGGAGGAATTATGTCAAGCACTGCAGCCAATCAGAGCAGAGACTGCTACTAAAATGGAACAAAAACACTGGAGACTATCCGATCTGAAGCGTTTAAAATAGCTTCAGTAAGAAAACAGCAAGTTTGAATCAAAGCTGGGAAACATGGGTGCAGGGTGCATCTGTAAAGGGCTGGGAGCAGGAGAAGAATGATCTATCCATTCCTGCATTTAGGAAATAGTATGTAGCCCATACTGGCAATGGGCCAAACAGAATACGTGCATCTTTGCTATATTTCAGATTTCTTCCTATGCCCAGAGTGAACTATATGTAGGAAAATTAGCATTAAAAAGAACCTATTTATAATTAGGCATGTTTTTGATGATTAGCAAAAAAATCTTTGCAGACAAGAGATCTGTCCAGATACTTTTATTCTAGAAATATTTTAGGCATGCCACATCAAACTATATGACTTTTATTCATAATATTATAAGACTACATTTTAAGTAAATATTCATTTCTAATAAAAATTGAATGTAGATAGACAAGACACAGACACAGAAACATTTTTCATATACAAACAAATTAGCTTAACAGTGTAACAAAATGTAGCTTTGCCACTCTAAGAAAACATAAAATTTAAAAAGCAGTCTATTTAGTGTTCTGGAATATAATTTTGCTTTTGTTGCATTTGAAGAAATGAAATTTTTCTTTATACGCATCTATCCCAAGATGATTTCAAAGTACTTTCACTTAGAAAAGCTAGCTGCTATTACATATAAATTTTCAAAGCTTGTCAAGGCTTTGGAAGGAATGATGAAAATTACTATTGCACGACCTTCAGGTTTTCTTTGTTTCATAAAGGGCTAAGATAGCATTTTTGCCATTTTTCTTTCAGCTCAGGTCTTTCATCATAAATATCAAAGCATGCAATTATGCCTTCTCATATCCTACCATATTCTGCCTGTTTTCCTCCATGGTGATAGTATATTCTCTTTTTTTCTGTCTATTTTTTGTCTTTAATAAATTTGAAAAGGCTTGATGTTTATATTCATAATATTCAATTGTTTCTGTAGCCCATGTGGCACTTATTAAAAAGAATAAATGTGTTGATTAAAACAATGTGAGCATTATTACAAATGAAGTTCTGAATTCTCAGATCTTTTAGCTTGATAATGACACTGATTTGGCCTTCAGGTAGAATTGTATTATTAATGATTATCATAGAAAAGGGATTGGTGTTCTTAATCTATAGTTGTCTGGACAGCTTCTTTTTGGAGCATCATGCTGAATTATTCTCCTTAATCTATCGTGGTTTTTATAGCCATTATATTACTTAGTCTCATGCAGGCACTCCATAAATCCTAAATTTCAGAGCAATCACAGTTCCCATTCAAAACTGAAATTTAACTATTTGGGTGCAAAATAATGACTATTTATTAGTAGCTAGCAATTCTGATTATCCTGATAATCACTGTTCTGTTTTATCACTTTTAATATTTCAAATTCTGGCTTCCAAAAAGTAGTATTTTGCCTATAGCTAGCATTTTGTCATACACCAGAACTGATATTTTGCTTTCAGAATAACTTATGGTACTTCTTACTTATCTAAGCCAAAATGCCTAGCATTAAAAGCCAAAAAAGATACTTTTTCATGTTAGGCATAAAATCCTACTGGCAGCTTTCCCTGCTCCTGCAATAGAAATAACATTGCAAACTGAATAACGATTTGATGTATTTTGTAATATTCAAAATGTTGCATGAAGTAAGATCCTGACTTTGTGTAATGGACAAGTCAGCACTCAGACTTAAGTTAATCCATTATGAAGTGAAATCATGTAGACTTTGAACCAAAAGTAAAATGAAACATGGTTGCTTATTCATCTGCTTCTCAAGAGCAAACCAGTTCATAGCCTCTATTTTTTTTTTACAATTGTGCCAAACAGAAAAATATTTCTATAAATTTAGAACTACCAAGGCAAAATCTATAAAGTCTTTAGAAATATCCAGTCTAATATCTTCAAAAACTGACATATTTAGCTTTTATTTTTAATAACAAAGAGCCTTAATCAGGCTTTACAATAGCAGAAACAGTTTAGGATACATCATATTGTTCCAACAGCAACCTGATAATCTTCATTGCCTAATGAATCCCATTTCCGTATCTAATAATATTTGAACAGGAAGCCTGATAGGTTACAGCAGGGGTGTCAAACTGCCGGCCAGATGCGTCACCAAGAAACCGCGCCCACCCCATTGCCGACAATGGGGGAAAAGGTCTGATACGTCGTGCGACATCATGTGATGTCGCGAGTTTGACAGGTCTGGTTTAGAGCATGGATGTCAAACTCGCGATGTCACGTGACGTGTCGCGACATATCGCAACTTTTTTTCCATTGCCAGCAATGGGGTGGATGCGGTTTTGGTGTGATGCATCCAGCCCGCGGGCTGGCAGTTTGACACCCCTGGTTTAGAGGGATGCTATTTCGGGCCAGGGCTGCTCCAGTAGGTTCATACATGTCTTGTAAATATTCTAGGTAGGAAAATCAACTACTGTACTCTGGATGAGGCTCCTCCAATAGAACCTAGATAGAGAATGCTCATCTGAGGAGTCAAAAAAACATTTTAAGACATTTTCTAGATTTTATCATATTCCCTCATGTCAGCCTTATAAGGTAGACTAGACTAAGAAACTGTGCTGCCCCGCTCACACACACACACACACACACACACACACACATGCATACCACAGTGAATTTAAAGGGGTTCTTCTTCCCTGAGCAGGTAATCTCAGCAGCATGAAGTGCTTGAAGCTTGCAAAAGGATTTCAGGCACCCTCAATAAGCCAGACAAGCTTGCCGTAGACCTTGAACCAGTAGAAGTTATGCACCTCTGCTCTAAAGCAACCCAGAAGTGAAGAAGTGAAATTCTCCTGCTTTAGGAGTTGTTACCCCCTGCCCTTGATTATTTTTTTTAAAAAAAACATTATAAAGTCAGAGCTCTTCCATCTGGCCTTTGAGACTTAAATTGCTGTTGTTTGGAGGTGGGGTTGGTGTCACATTTGATGTTATTTTATTGGTTGTTGTTTTATTTCAAGTGTTTCCAGTTAAGTATATTTATTATCATTTATAAATTTAATAAATAAATAAACATCACTTGGTTCCCTCATGAAGAAGTAGTTTGAAGATCTTGCCAGGGTAAAAGCCAAATAGACAGTCAAAATGAGATTAAAAAAGGAACTTATTAAAGATACATGAGAAAGACTTAAGACCATGGAGTAGAAATACAAGAGCAGGTGGTTTTGCAGTTTTTAAGTTAATTTGTAACTTAAACCTCTATTGTGTAAGTGAAACAAGTAAGATGGTTAACAAGTGAGCATCTAAAATTGGCAATCAGTTAGCTCACCATCTTTTATGGTCCAGCTGTAACTCCTATCTGCAAGGGACATCCCAGTAAGAGTAAGCCAGCTGGCTAACTTTGGGCTAGTCACTCTCTCTCTCAGCTGAACCCACCTCATAGAACAGTTGTTATGGGGAAAATAGGAGGAGAAAGGAGTATTATGTGTATTCACTTCCTTGAATTACCTATAAAGTAATAAAGACAAAATAAAACCCAACTAAATAAATAAGATAAAAAGCATCATGAAAAATGCATTGTAATGATCTGCATGTATTAACATTATATGTGTCAGTCTCTCCTCCTTCAGGCAGGTATATATCTCAGCAAGTCCATGTCTATGCTTAGTGCCATGCTCTTTTTCTATGCAGCTGTAAACCTGGCATGTTTTCAGTTTATTCTTTCTGGACTTGCTTCATGAACAGTTTGGAAATAAAATATTAATGGCAGCTATTAACAATGATATAAATAAAATCCCATGTCACTTAATATTGAAAAATATAGATTTTTATTCCTCAATCCTGACTTCTTCATAAACTCTATAAAGCAATATTTACTTAGACCGGCTTTTAGAACTTCCACTGATCTTTTTATTTTTGTTTATTACACTCAAAAGTTTTATTAAATTTGCACTGACACAAAGAATAAATTGTCTGTCTCACTGTGAATTGTGATGTCACATGAATGTGAACTTATTGCCTGTGTCTTAAGCTAAATGTCAAGAGATGTACATTTTTCTCATAGAAATAAAATTGCTTTCTGCTACCTTTTAAAATGGCACAGTAATATGTATATTATATCTATTCAGTATTTAGATGAAAATAAGCAGGTGAACAGGGGTGACTCCATCTAACCAGTAATATTGGCTATGATAAGTATAAAAATGTTTTAAGAACTGGTGGTTAATTCACTCAGTTGTTTCAGTTCTATGAGAAAATATAGGGACATATAGACTTGAAAACTCCACAGAGCTAAATGGGTTTAAGAGTGAGTGGAGTTCATTTTTTATGATGGAAAATGCACCATTTTGTAGCTATTATAGATTAAGATCATCAGAGCTACAATGTATGTTTGTGGGTGTACTTGTATATGTTTGAAGTATTTATTCTTTTTGCTTTGTCCTTTGCTTTTTTAAATTTCTGCAATGAGAGGTTTTGGTGGTTTTTTTTTATATTTGGGGTTGGGTAAACTGGACAAGTGGTTTTTGAATAGTCAATTAAAGGCCTCCCCTGACATCTCCCATGTTTTGGTCCAATTGCTTACAGAATAATATAAATAATTTAGTAATGAAAATTGAACTTTCCATCGTAGCACTATAGAGGTTCAGGCAACACACAACCCTTACAGCAGGGGTCTTCAAACTTGGCCCTTTTATGACTTGTGGACTTCAACTCCCAGAATTCCTCAGCCAGCATGCCTGGCTGAGGAATTCTGGGAGTTGAAGTCCACAAGTCATAAAAGGGCCAAATTTGAAGACCCCTGCTTTACAGCTTTCCTTCTTGGTGATGACCCCTGTTATGTCCTGGGACTGCTGAATGACTCAGCAGGCTCAGGAGGCTGCAGAAGGCCCAGGCAAACCATGTGGTTGCCCAGGACCAGACAGGCTGTCTCCAGCTTTGTGCGCATGTGCAAGGCGGGAGACTAGCCTTGCATTTATTGGCTGACGTCCCTTGCAAGGGAGTATAAAAGGCCTTGGCGCCATTTTGTGTTCTGTTCTGTTCGTGATCTCAATAAAGAAGTTGTGTTTGTTACTCCTGCCTCGCCTCGATGTCTTTTCTTCGGAAACAGAACATTGGAGACGAAGGTGGGATTCGCTGCAAGCAGAACAACCGGAGAAGCTAGGCTGACTTACCAGAGAAGGCCTGAAGCGCTGGGAAGTTCGGCGTCCGGAGGAAGCGATTGCCTGCCAGTACGAAAACGCTGGAGGTGAGCTCGGCTTCGAGGGACCCCGTCTCATTCCTTGCAGCGAGAGGCATCGAAGAGGTTCCAGGCTGTAATGATGTCAAAGCTGGGCCGTCTGTCGGAATTTGACACTTCTCACCCTGAGCGTTTGAGTTCCTATGTGACGTGAGTGGAAAATTACTTGCGAGTAAATAAGATCCAGGAAGACGGCCTTAAAGCGGCTACCTTGCTGTGTGTCTGTGGGCAAGAGATTTTTGACATTGCAGAGAATCTTGTAGCCCCAGCACCACTGGAGTCAATTATGTATGCTGACTTAAAGAGGATGCTGCGAGAGCACTTCGAACCCAAGCTTTCAGTAATTGCTTGGAGGCATGCGTTTGAGCAGAGGGATCAGAGGCCTGGTGAGTCGGCTGTGGACTTTGTTGCTGCCTTAAGACAAGCAGCTAGGCAGTGCGAGTTCAAGGATCTGGAAGAGAGGCTCCGGGATCGCTTGGTTTGCGGACTGCGAAGTCGTGAGCTGCAACAGAAACTTTTTACAAAAGAAGATGTCTCGTTCCAAGATGCTTTGAGAGAGATTGCAGCTGAAGAAGCAGTGGGCGGTGCTGTGAAAGCATTGCGGCTTGCCAGGAACCCCCCAGTGGTGGTCTCCATCCATCAAGATGTCGCTCGAGAGGAATCTGAAGTAGATCCAGAATAGGAAGTGGACAGGCTTCAGCAGGCAGAAGAGAAGAGGCCTCAAGGGCGCAGAGAAAAAGTGACAGCATCCCCTCAGTGTTTCAGTTGTGGAAGACGCCACAAGCGAAATGATTGCTGGTTCCGCTCCGCTATCTGCTGGGCATGTGGCAGGCAAGGCCACATTGCATCCATCTGTTTGGGTCGCCAGAAGGAACAGTCTGCAGAAGAATTGCCTCTGAAAGGTACCAAGGTCCCCAGCTAACACAGGATAGGCTTCTGCGCGTCCCGTAGGGGCATTTTCAAAACCGGGGTTCACAGGCCACTTAAAAAGAAGCTTCACATTGACGTGAAGTTGCAAGGGGTTCCCTTGTCGATGGAGTTGGATACAGGGTCCCTCTATCGATCATTTCCTTTGACACCTTCAATAAGGTTTGCAACAGAAGTGGCCTATGAGTCAAACTCAGGCCTTCAAGTTTAATCCTTACTGACTTCCAGAATTCCAGAGTCAGTGTGAAGGGGGAGGCCATGCTCAGGGTGCAGCATAGGAGTTTTGAGGGGCTGCTAGATGTGGTGGTAGTTGGGGGTGATCGTGCGAGCCTTATTGGGCTCGATTGGTTCGAGGCCCTTGGAATTCAAGTGACTGGACTTCACAATCTGCAAACATCAGGCCTTGCAAAAGTTTGCAAGGAGTTTGCTGATGTGTTCAGTTCAGAGCTTGGCTCATACAAGGGGCCTCCCATTGCTTTATGTTTAGACTCAGCCATCACACCCATCAGGATCAAGCCCCGAAGGGTGCCCTTTGCCCTAAAAAACAAAATAGATGCAGAGCTGGACAAGCTGCTCCAGCAGGGCATTTTAGAGCCTGTGGACTCTAGTCCACAGGAAACACCTATAGTCATGCCACTGAAAGCCAATGGAAAAGTCCGGATTTGTGCGGACTATAAATGTACACTTAATAAAGCATTGCAGCAGCATGCCTACCCGGTGCCTGTGGTGAGCCATATTTTGGCCTCCCTCAAGGGGGGGGCGAATCTTTGCAAAGCTTGATTTGGCTCAGGCCTATCAACAGTTACCTGTTGATGAGGCAACGGCTGAGGCCCAAACAATTGTGACGCACCGGGGAGCCTTTAAGGTCAAAAGGCTGCAGTTTGGGGTTAATGTGGCCCCTGGCATATTCCAAAGTGTAATGGAGCGAATGCTCCGTGGTATCACTGAGGTCTGTCCCTACTTTGATGACGTCCTCATCACTGGGGAGTCATCTGTGAACTTAGCTGAAAGGCTGAGGGCTGTCTTGCTGCGTTTCCGCCAAGCAGGGCTGAAGCTGAAGCAAAATAAGTGTAAAATTGGAGTCACCTCCACTGAGTTCCTGGGATTCCATATTGATGCTGAAGGCATCCATCCTGCGGAATCCAAGCTTCAAACGATTCAGCAGGCCCCAAGCCCCCTCTAAGATAAATATAAAATGTAAAACTTTTTACCTCACTTATTTGCCTTGGACTAAAGTATGAATCTAATCCATTTTACCTTTATTTGTTTGAATGTAACTTGTGCATTTGAATATATCAATCAATCAATCAATCAATCAGTCAAAGTGATTGAAGTGTTACCATGCTTGACATCTCAAATTTGTTTGCCCATTTGGAAAGGATCTTAAAAGTATAGTACTTATTTTGAGGACTTTAAGGATCGCATGATTAGAAGCTAGTCTAATGAATATCATCACGTATTATCACTTAAATATGAGCCATCCACTTAAATATGAGCCAGCAGTGTGCTGCAGCTGCCAAAAAAGCAAACACAGTGCTAGGCTGCATTAACAGAGGGATAGAATCAAGCCCCCAGTCGAAGAGTGAGCTTCAAGCCTTCCTGGGGCTGTTAAATTTTTATCATTCCTTCCTTCCCCACAAGGCTGCAGTGGCTGAGCCGTTACACCGGCTCTTGGACAAACAGGCTCCATGGAAATGGACAAAAGTTCATGAAAGGAGTTTCACAGAGGTCAAGGCCTTGCTCTCTTCAAATGCGGTTTTAGCGCATTTCAATGAGCAACTGCCTGTGTGCATAGCCTGTGATGCATCCCCTTATGGGGTTGGGGCTGTGCTGAGCCACCTCAAGGCTGATGGGACACAAGTCCCTGTGGCCTACTACTCCAGGACTCTCTCATCTGCAGAGTGTAATTATGCGCAGATTGACAGAGAAGCCTTGGCAATAGTGGCTGGCATAAAGAAATTCCATGATTTCTTGTATGGCCGCCATTTCACGGTTTACACAGACCATAAGCCTTTGCTGGGTTTGTTTACAACAAACAAACAACCCCCTCACATAATATCTCCCAGAATGCTGAGATGGTCAATTTTCCTGACAGCATATGACTACACCCTGGTTCACAAACCAGGTAAAGAAATGGGCCACGCAGATGGCCTCAGCAGATTACCTCTACAGCAGGTAGAGGCAGATCCGGCTCCTGCTCTTCACATTCTCTCCATTCAGGAATTGCCTGAATCTCCCCTCAATGCTAGGGACGTGGCTGCAGAAACTGCCACTGATCATACGCTTACACACGTGCTGACATGGGTGTTGTCAGGATGGCCTGACACGTGTCCGGGTGCAGAATTCCAGAGTTTCTGGCAAAGGAAGCATGAGCTTTCCACTTTCAAAGGATGTATCCTATGGGGCAGCAGGGTAGTCATTCCGGCCTCATTGAGGACTAGAGTCTTGTTCTCTCTGCATGAGGGACATCCGGGAATAGTCTGGATGAAGGCGCTTGCGCGTAGCCACCTCTGGTGGCCTGGGCTCAATAAAGAGATCGAGACCCAGGTGCTGTTCTGTTCTGTTCGTGATCTCAATAAAGAAGTTGTGTTTGTTACTCCTGCCTCGCCTCGATGTCTTTTCTTCAGAAACAGAACAATCACCTTAATCATAATAGATGTAACAGCTGTTTAGTGATCATAGTTGGCTTGTCCATATGCATAGGAATGCATGATTTAGTTCTAATCGCATAGGGTGATTTGGGTGGGTGGTGAGAAAGGGAGGCATGTTTATTGCTGTTTGAGCATACAGTAGCGCAGTAGTATGCAATATTTGCAAGTTTTGGCTTCCTTTTTAAGAATTAGTCCACGATGATTGTCTATAAATTTTCTAAAGAGAAATTCAGAAACTCAAACTCATCAGAGGCTGCTCATCAACGCTAACCATTGGCAGCCAATTGTCCCCTGCTTCTGCTAGTGTAGGTGGCTGACCAACTGGTCAATTCTCCCTACCGCCATTATCAGATGGCCCAGAACTGCCTCTTCCTCAGAACCCATGCTCTCTGAATGCTCCTCAGGATTCATGTCACCCCTGTCTCATGGTCCCAGTTCTGAATCATCTTCCTCCTTCAAATTGGCTTCTGATGAATATTTTTGTTGTTTTACAGACTTGAAAACTGTCTTTATCCTGATTTATGGTTTGGGCTTATAGCTCTGCTCTGGCTTCTGCCTATCGCCAAACTCTGGAATATACATATCCAATTCTATACACAAGCATTGAGATTTAGTTCTTTCTTGGCAGTGAATTTGGCTTAAAAGAGAAACTATTGATAATCATCATGTCTCCCTCCTCAACCATAATAATAAACTCAGAAAAAGGCATGCTAAATGCTGCTTGTGTCCATGGAAATTTCAGGGATTCTAGCCAATTGGCATTCTTGTCCAGGAATAAATCCTAGATGACAAAATGTTTTACTATACACTGACCTGGCATCAAGTTAGAACAGAACAAGACTGAATGGCTGTTTGACAAGGCAATTTGGCTGAGAGCAGATCTGTGCTGGATTTCTTTTCTTTTTTCTCTCTCTTTTTTTGAATACCTAGTTCAGCATAGAAATTCTGTGATGGAAAGTAACACAGCAAGACAATTCATGAATTTGTGAAATAAATTTCATTTACTGTAAGGTAATGGTAATGCAACTGGTTCCAGCTCCAACAAGAAAACCTAAGATGTCCCTCATAGGAGTGCAGACCAGTGTTTTCCAAAATAATCCCATATGAATATAGCAGTAGCAATAGCACTTAGACCTATATACTGCTTCATAGTTCTTTACAGCCCTCTCTAAGCAGTTTACAGAGTCAGCATATTTCCGCCAATAATCTGGGTCCTCATTTTACCGACCTCAGAAGGATGGAAGTCTGAGTCAACCTTGAGCCGGTCAGGATCAAACTGCTGGCAGTCAGCAGAATTAGTCTGTAACACTGCATTCTAACCACTACACCACCATGTCTCATATGAGGTACTACAATTGCCACAATTCTCAATTAGTTTTGACATTGGACAGGAGGAATATGGGAAATAGATTTAATAGTTTTAACTAGATTGGAATGAAAGACATACATTGGTCATGATTATCTCGGCCCAAAGCAGCTTCCTATATTCATGTAAGCCAACAGAAATGAAAGAACATTTGAATAAATAAAATAAAAATCAACAAATATTAATACCTATTTCTTCCAAAAAATAATTTCTCATTCTTAATTTAATGTTGCAGGAAGAATTGCAAAACTCTCTCTTTTTCTCTGTTAATTTTTTGAGGAAACAATATTTTTATAAGATAGCAAGAGTAATTTTTAAGAATAATATCTTTTACATTTTATATAAATTTTTCATAGAGATAAATTGAACAATTAAATCTGTCTTATTATTTCAGTCTAAATAATGCTCTGCAGATGGCGAATATATTCAGAAATCAATGAATATAAAACTAACAAATGATATTAAAACATATGAAAGAGTTAAACTAGATTGTTATATGAAAAGGTTTTCAGATCTCCAGTAACTCAGGGGAAGATTTTGACCTCTTGTCTGTCTGAAATCCATTAGAAGCCACTTGGCTCTTACAGTGTTCTCTCACATCAGCCCAAACTGCATTTACAGTGTTAAACCTCTGTAATAAAGATACCCTATACTGAATAGCATTTGAAAATGCATTGTATTTAATCCATAGTGCTTAGACTGCAGATCATTTTAAAGAACGACCAAAAGAATGGTCCATGGTAAAACTCTCTTTAATTGGAAGGAACACTTTAATCCATTTTAGCATACTTTATGGTTATCAAAGAATAAATTGTTTTCTTTTACAAAATATAAGTCGTAGATTGGCAAATCATTCAGACTTACAGCTGAAATTAGATTTCTAAACAACTGGCTTTGCCTTCACTTTGAAAACTGTTAAAGTGGATGTTTAAAAAGCTGAAAATAAAGCTGCAATCCATGTCTTTTAAATAGCAGTCAAAATTTTGATGTTAGTTCCAGTGGGAAGTTGACAGCACTGACAGCTCTAAAATAAATGACACTGGCTCAGTTCAAGATTTAGTTGTACATAGAAAAGGCCCATTGAAATCGATGGGATTTAAATTGCTCATGACTAATGGAGATCTCATTGATCTGAGTAGTTCATTTCCAAATGTGACTGAATCTGAAACTAACCCTTTATTAACTAAATAAACTCCTATGACAATTTTAGATGACCCATTTTTAGACAAATGGTAAAATGTTATATTAATTGGATGTGAGTGAATGGAAGATGCAGGATTTTGTGTATAGCACACCTTATTGCTATTTACAGAATGTGTTGCTTATTCATATACATATTTAAATGCTAGTTTCAAGATTATACTTCCTGCCCACAATTCAAGTGCCAATTCTTCTATTATATGAGGAAAAGAAAGAGATGAAATAAAGAAGCTTGGGATCCAGTGTTTCATTAGACACCCCAAGAGATGGAAAACTGGAGAAAAAAACTTGAAGAAAAAAAATTCATACCAAATATTATAGTTTGAAAAAAGCTTATATAAGCTATTTTACCACTAGTACACTATTTCAGGATGGATTGCCAAAATGAATAGTATATTGGAAATGTAATAATTGGGTCAGATTATTTTTCCATATTTGGTGACTGTTTTGTCACCAGGCCCAGGAATCTGAAGATGTGACTGATTATAAGCAATGGTTGTCTTGATTTGTTATTGATGGCTTTGTTTTTAAACACAGCTGTGGATCATATGTGTGTGGCTACTTTCTTGTTATGTTTATATATTGTTTTAAGTACTGATAGCTGCCCAGGATCATGAACCTGAGATAGCTGGACATCTGAATTAAGATATAGAATTAAAGAAACAAATAAACGAATAAAATATTGTAAATCTCAACAATTTTGGAAAATTATAATGAAACAAGTAGAACAAATTTTACATTTCAAAATCTTGTTTTCAACCTGCTACTGTCAACTCTGCAATGAACCTAGGTGAAGCCATCTTGCTAGTTTTCGGTTGCCACAGGAGTGGGCGGAGGAATGGGGAGTTTTATGCTAGTCTAAACATTTCTTTGCCCCATGGGAACCAAGGTCATTTCTGTTCGTTAGACTGGGGGTTGCGCCTATTGTTAGAAAGCCCTCCAAACTGTTCTATTGGGAAATGTAGTTGATTGCATAGTTTTGCATAGGGTGGGAAGTTTAACTTTGTAATACTGTAACATTTGGGGGGAACCTTAGTCTTGGTTTCACTTTTGACCATGCTGATACTTTGTAGCCAATAAACATGTTCTTGGAGGAAAACTCAGGCCTCAGAGTTCTGCTTTAATTGGTTTCATCTATCGGAACCATGACAGCTACATCTTATTGAATATTACATAACGTCATATTCCCATAAAGCATTCATTCATTCATTCAATTTCTGTTGCCACCTATTTCAATCAATGACTCTGACCAGCTTACAATTAAGAAAAATACTACAATAAAAACAATAAAAAAAATCCAAAATAAATATACATGGCCAGTTAACAATAATGCCAGGAAATGCCACTTTCAGCATCCCAGATTCAGGAATACAGCCATTTTTTTAGAACTTTACGAAAGGCTAGCAGAGTTGGAGTCCTTCTAATCTCCAAAAGGAGATTAGAGTAGGGGATACTGCATCTTCTAGTCTCACCAGCTGACACTCTTTGGCTGATGAGATCTGCAGAATGCCCAATCTGCTAGATCTAGCAGATAAAATAAATCTGACACAAATTTTAATTCAACTTCTTAATTTTTGATTAAGATATCAAAAAGAAATATGTAAGCAAGCACAGATGACAAAGTACATTACATTTTTAAAATGACTAGGAAAGAGTAATGGAATATTTGTTTTTGTAATTGCTCAGACTCCTTGCATGCAGTAGAGATTTACATTTAATTATAAGAAATTATAGAAAATTATGCCTTTGGGATAATGCTATATAAAAAACATTAAGTAAAATATCATTTGATTATTATCTGCAATGTCTACATCTAGCAATCATAAGATGCACTTATCTTTCTTGGATATAGGATCACTTTGGCAAGCACAATTTTTGTGTTTTTGTTCATATACTTCTCCTCCCAAGGGGAAAAGAACAATATAAGATATCTTCCTGAGAAGCACATTGTTTCCAGGAGTTCCAAGGGAATGTCACAAAAATCAACCATGTGATCCACAGCCCAGACCCTTCTTATGTGCATCTGCATCATTTTGACATAATCTAAATTTGCTGCCTCCCCCTGTGTATCTATCAAATTGATAGTCTGGTCCTCAGCTCTTCCAACAGTCTGCAAACAGAATGGAAGATATTTCTGCTGAGCATTTAAGAAGACTAATTGCTTCCGAGTAGAATGTATATTTATGTAGTAGAATGTTCTATATTTACCATACTAAAAAACTCAAATCTAACATATTACATCAATCCAAGCACACTTTATGGTTTATCAATGAATGTTGTGTGAATACTTTCTACTGGATAGTTTAGACTTCTGACTTTTTAATATATATTAACAAAGCATTTGATTTAATTGTCTGTAGGTTGCTGAATTTAAACAATTAAAAATGATACTCTTGAGGATATGTTACTTATCTTAGAAGCATAACTGTTTAAAAAGAACTCAAAAATTTGTACTGGGCAAGAAATGTACTTGGCTGAAATGGACAGCAGTGTCCGCCAAGGTTCAATATTCAGACCATGTTTATTGGATTTATTTGTCAATGATTTATTTCTGGCTTCTGTTAAATCTATTTTACAACTATATAGATGATGCAATGTTACAGCTTAGTTCTAATTCACTGGCCATTGCCTAGAAGTATTCTGATAATTTATAGTGATGGCTTTAGAAAGTCTTCTGAAAAACAAGAAAAACTGCTAGCTCTCCATTTTTCAATTAACTCCAAGCAAACAGATCGTTTTTGCATTCCTCACTTAAGCTAACTCGCCAGTTTCAATTCAAGATGACAGTAGGGTTACTCTCTAGTTTTAAGTTTTCACAGAAACAAAAAAAATACGTAAGTTATTCATTGTTTACCAAGTATTGAAGCAATATTCAGTGCATAGATAAATTTTTCAAACACTAAATAAAGACATATTTTTCAAACATTTAGGAATACTAGAAACTATATTGATTAAAAAAACATTAAAAGTAGGTAAGTAGAAGATTTTTTAAAAACTTCAAAAACTAAAAGTGAAAAAAAGGTTGATAGTAATGTAAGAGCAACTACTGTTACTCCTAGAATTACATAGAATACTATGTCTTCTAGGATATAAATGGGCAGGTTTGAAGTAAAAAGGAACCAATAGAAATATAATAAAATTGTTTCAGGCCAAGACTCCTTCTCCTAGGACAAATAATCCCCCTCCATCTACTTCCCTCACTACGTAGATGAAACAAATTTCTAGAGGCCATTTACAATGTTGTTTTTTTTAATGTAAACTTTATGAAACATCATTGCATTGTTCTTATGACTTCTGTGCTTTTAATCACTAAGATATGTGTTCTGTGCAATGATACATAAACAGAAGAAAATTGTATCCCTTCGTCTAATGGTTCTAGAAATAAAAAGCCATTACAGTAATAATATTTGTACTTGGCCTTAATATGTTTGCATGGAATCTGAATGTCATCAAATTATTGCAAATAGGAGCTGATGAGGACATCTGGACAGATAATTACATAAATAATCCACTTTACATAGGTGCAAGGTGAATTTATTTGGATCTGATTTGGAAAGTAACAAGCTGACAAAAACTTGTAATCATTTCCTCCATCACCGATGCCTTATTGATTGATTGATTGATTGATTGATTGATTGTAGGATAAACACTTCTTAATGGTATTTCTGCTCTGATTATAAAATATATCACTGAATGGGTTTTCTGAAAAACTGAAGTTTAACTATGAAGTTTTAAATAATTGTACCTTTGGAGTTTTTTTCACTGAAAAAGTTCTTAGGAAGGAAATGTTAAATACTTTTGTCTTGACCAAAATAATCCTTCAGATATGGTCTTATACCAATGTAATCAGAGTGGTTTTTTTTTTACAATTTTAGTGTGTTATAAGCTATACACAAAATTATAGGTGTTTCTGATAACAACCAATGAGATTCTAGGCAGATGCACTCATACAAGTTTCCTTAAATACAACCATATGGGCATATAATGAATCACAATTCTAATGAACTGCATTGAATGCTGTTATTTAATGATTATCAAATTCATTTCCCAGCTAAATGATTTTCCATATTAAGAATTATATTAGAATCAAAGTATAGCAAAATTTTCTTCTAAAAAGTAGGGATTACATACATTCTCTTCTGAACCTATTGATTTCACTAGAGTTTTCAAGTGGGCAACCTATTTCCCATATGATGTGTCTGGTATGTGGTTCAGTTTGTGAAAACTAATAAATTGTTTGGTCCTTGGTAACTATAATTAAGATATCTTGGGAAACAAGTGTTATCCACAACATTACTTGGAATGTTATTGGGCTTTTCTGGCTCACCATCATGGCTGCATCTATCTACAGATTGTTGAGGAATTATCAGATTGTAATACGAATTTTCTCTAATATATACTGCCCAGATTAGTCTGTAGATTGGCCCTTAGTTTCTCACTTATCAAAGTCCATATGCAGTTCTCAGAACTAAAGCAAAATACTAAATCTGGAAATAAAGTACATTTTTAAACTTATATTTAACAAAAGTATTTAAATGCAAATATTAATGCAAGCATTTAAAATAGCATACATTAGAGGTCAGCAACATACTGTATTAGGAGCAGGAAGCAACTATGTGATTTCGTGTAGTGTAGATCATGTCTCACATCTCTATCTTCAGTTATATAGCTATAGATGTACAGTAGAGATAGGTATAGATAACCCTTACCCATTTTTATCTAAACATTTATAGTAATATACTAATAGATTGGTGAAAAGCACTAAAAGTATCACCTGTAAGAGTGTTCCAGAGCTTCATATCTTTGAAAGGATATTTGTGTTTTCATCCAAACTTGGTCATATATTCAGACCAATTTGGTTGCGTGCAAACAATCTGGCTTTCTATTTGTTTAAGTGGCTATAAATTCAAATTGATCAGGACTTAGTGAAAATTAGAACACTCTGTATGAAATGCAACCAATGAGATTGTGATTCCAGCAGGCTCTAACTCATGTTAAAAGCCCACAGGAATGTTTCAGATTGTTTAGTGTGTTCTTTTAAATGGTATATTACTTCATAGTGTCAATACCAGAAACACTATTGATTTAGTTCACATTGTTTGCTTTCTTTTTTTTAATTCATCATTTTAAAATATTAAAAATAGCAATTTCTTAATATATTGCTTTCTTGAGTTATTTTTCATTATTGTTGTCTATGAATCTACATGACAGTTTTTAATATTTTTAGTGCCAGATGAAAAACTCATATAATGGCCATAGTCACTAGCATAATGTAATCATATAACTGATTTCTATATGTGGCTGCTTCATTCATTCATAATATAAAGGGATGTATATTCTTTTATAACAATTGTGTCTATTTCTTTGTAGTTGTAGTAGAAACAAAAATGGTTTTATAAAAAGTACACAAATATAATTTCATACATAGTATAGAAATTGGTACATGATGCTTTCCCATACTCTTAGTCTCTCTTAAGCAGAATCTTTAAGCAGAGTCAGAGGTGTGAACAGTTCAGTGGGGACTGTTTGAAATGAATTACATGTGAGTGCAAGCAAATGCTAGGAAGAATGGAGAAGTGAGACTCTGAAAGTAAAGATAGATCTGAAAGACCAGCCTGGCATATGTTACTATCTGTGGACATGAAAATGCTTCTCAATTAGTAAGCATCTAAATTAGGCCTATAAACTGTATTAGAGGAATTAAATAATCAGATCCCACATCTGTGCGATAAGCATTGCCAACAAGGTTTTAGAGAGAGAAAGAGAAAAGGAACAGTTACTAATACATCAAAGAGTGGGCTGGAATTCAAAGAGTGCCATATGTCAAGAGAGTTTTCATCTATAACAGAAACTTGTGATTTAAGGGCATTCTTCATATAATTATCCAACATTTACACTCCATGTATTTACTCTCGAATGATGGCATCTTGCTACCTTCCTTTAAGCACTCTTCTATCCCTTTTATGCCTGTGACACATAATGAACAGCAAGGTTATGCAAACATGTATCATGGCTAAAAGCTATTACACTGCACTGGATCATCTTAAACTAATCCACAATTCTTGGAAATATAAACTATTGGTTTTGAAGACATTTACCTTGGGAATCAACAGTAAAAAAAATTCATATCCTTGTGGGACCATTTCCAGTCCCAATTACTTCTGGTTTAAAGCAGTCGCTGATGCTACAGTTCAAGTTGCCACTCAGAAAAGTATTATAAGAAACTATGGATCGGGGAGCATCAGATACAGCAATGGCAGCAGTCTTGAGAGAATCAAATCAATCAATTAGTTTAGTGAAAGAAGATTCTGCATGACAATAGTATACTGAACAAAATGCAGCATGTTGCACAAGGTCATGATGAAAAGCTGTCATACTTGTTTCTTCTGGATCTGTAGGATGAGTCCCAGTGGAGCAAAGATTGTAGAATGGATCCATAAATGCAAAGCTAGAAAATATGAAGGATGAAAATGCATCATTCATGATCCAGAGGAATCTTCTATTCTGTTGGTTCATGGTTCAAAAAGGGTGAAAGAAGGCTTATGTATTCTGCTGAATAGATCGAATAGGGTTAAGACAAGGGTTCTGGTAGGATCTTTATTGAAACCCACCTCCTTGCTTAACCTTAAGTTAATCTGTGAAAGAGCTGACTTATTATAACTGAAGTCAGGTTTACATTCATTTATTGAGAAGGAACCCATACTCTTTTATTACTAGTGCACAATGTTAATTTATTGTTAATTGATCATATGAGAAATCAAATTGGAATAACCAGGAAAAATATTTGTCTTCTTTTGCTTTATACATGGATTCTACTTTAGAGAAACCTCTTCAGCATGACTTAGGCAGACTGAAGGAATTGTGGCCCTAAGAACAGCTATTTCATGAACAATCTTTTGAGATAAATTATAGATTAGCAAGGCATGTTGTTTGATTTGTAATTCCATGCTCCAAACTTTTGAATGGGTCATATGACTTCTTCCTTAGGTTTTGAAAATATGCATATCGATTCCAGCAATATCAATCTGGAAGTGATTTGCTCAACAGCAGTAACCTGACAAATCTGAAGAACATTCTAGGTGTTGCAATTAGTGCTTTGAAATATCCTGTATAAGTCACCAGAACCGAAAGTGCTCATAGGATTTCAGGGATTTAAAATAATAGCACAACTCTAACTGCATATTAATATTTAATTTGGCATTTTAAGTGCACCTAATAATAGATCATAATGCTGAAGACAGAGTTCTAATCTGCACATTTCTGAAGGATTTGAGTGTTTCCACTATGATTTCCTGTGGAAAAAAAGGGAATAAGAAAGTGAGGGGAACCGTTTTCTCCCTGATGAATGCTAAAAATTAATGTCTGTCTTGCTGTCTCATATCATCTTGTGCTTTGGCAGCTCTCAGCTATGTGACAGATGCACAAACTAACACATTTCTACATTGTAGAGTTTTACCAACCTTTCTTTAATGCTTCATTTGGTAGTTCCAGACATGCTTTTGCTGGACAAGAAGAAAGTGTCTGCTACTGCTAAGTTTCAAAGTTAAGAAGAAATTGTTTCAGGCTTTGAGACATATGCTGTACATATAATATGTAAGTATATCATGATGAAAAAGAAACAGTTACTAATTTTATCTTTAATTATAAAGATACAGCCACAGTATACATATCATAGTCCCATATAAAACCACATTCAGATGCCTCTCTTGTTTTGTTAAGTAACATATAAACAATTTATTTAATTTCTTTCTATTCTATATGGTCGGTTTTATATTGGATGTAATTTTGAATGGCTTCCCCCTCCCTCCCTCCCTCCCTCCCTCTCTCTCTCTCTCTCCCCCTCTCTCTCTCTCTCTCTCTCTCTCTCTCTTTCTTTCTTTCTTTCTTTTTCCTACCTTTAATAACAGAATATTTAATAGCCGTTAGATGAGGCTTATATATGATATTGCCTATCTAAGTAGTCACAAAAGGCAACTTATTAGCAAAAAGACAAATTGCTCTCCAAGTTTGCAGCAAGATACTATATTTGTCAGGAAATTCCAACACCCCTCCCCCCATTTATTTATCAAACCACTGCTTTATAATCCATTTAAACTAACATACTTGCCACTAGGTGGCTGTTTTTGATCTGATCATTTTACCATTTTAATTGCATTTTTAATATCTTGGGTGCATAAACAAGGATAAATTACAAATGTGGGCACAATCTAGCCGCTAGCTCAGGAACATTCGGTAATAATATTGGCTTTTGTTTGTGCTTCCTCTTAATTAGATTCTGAAATCTAGGCTTTTATCAATCAATAATTTCAGTTTCAGAAATGCTTTTTGATCTTACATTTCATGTTTGTTTTTGGGATATGATCAGGAGAACAAAGCTGATAATTTATGCAGAAATAAGCTTTCTGCAGAGTTAAGGCACATTCCATACTATCAACAGAATGGAGGAAAAACTGCAGTCTAAGCTTGACACAGGTCTAATTAGCATGCAGATACATCACCTCATTGGCAATTCAAATAGCTTTTTATAAATATATATAATGTACCTCAAATTGTGCAACTCACACTGTATTTGATTTCTAAAGCCCCCTGGGCATCCCATAATGTTTCTCTTCATCCCTGGTAAGAAGCAGTTATTGAACAATCTGCTCTGATTCTAGCTATCTTTTCAGGGGTGGGGGTGGGGAAACAAACACCCCTAAACCTTGTAACCCAGGACCATCTTCTCTTCCCTACTTGCCTTCTGCAAAATCTTGCTTGCATGCCACACTGTTGCAGATTGAACAATTATAGGTTACCTTGTAAGTTGCCTGCTGCCACTGAGGCTGATCCATAGAAGGATTTGTTCTTATGACACTCACCTTTTTAAAAAAAAAAATACAGGGGGAGGGAGGATATCTCTGAGCACATATTAATATGCAACACACGTCCATATCTCTGAATGCCAGCCTTCCGTTCTTCATTAAACAAAATGTTTGGATTGCAATGATTGTTTTTCCCTTTCAGATACAAAAACACTCTCTTGCTCACTTTCATTTACCTCCTTCCTTCCTTCCTTCCTTCCTTCCTTCCTTCCTTCCTTCCTTCCTTCCTTCCTTCCTTCCTTCCTTCCTTCCTTCCTTCCTTCCTTCCTTCCTTCCCATGCACACAAACATTTATGCTTGCCTTAAACAAAGCATCACATTGTTCTCTTGAGTGGGGCGTCCCAAGTTCCATGCAGATTGCATAATGTACAAGCAGAGTCCTGCCAACATCAGGGCCTTTTTTTCTTCTTTTTCTCTTTCTCTTTCGCTCTCTCTTCTCTTTTTTCTTTTTCTTTGCCAAGCAGCAACAAGTGGCAGAATCAATGGTGTACAGTTATTCAGCAATGTAATTCATTTCACTGGCTTTGGCATCTTGCCAGATCCGCCATCTGTCTCTTGCTCTTTCTCTCTCTCTCTCTCTCTCTCTCTCTCTCTCTCTCTCTCTCCCTTGAATTTGTCCTACATTTTGTAACATTACGTGCTTGCCATCCTTATTCTGTGCCAGAGATAACGCACGGCTCTTAAGTCCCCCCCCCCCAAAGAATTCCGGCGTGGAGTTCTCAGAGTTCAGTGCCAGTTTGGATGCTCCAGTTCAGTGCCAAGAGAAGAAAAGAGTAAGCCAGAAACAAAGGAATAACTGCAGGGGTGGAAATGGTGCTCCCATACATCCAGTTGCTATTGCCTTGTAGGATTTATTATCATTATTATTATTGATATTATTTAAAGCACTGAGATGGATCCGTCTCACAAAGGAACTTTTTCCAGCTTCATTAGTGTGATCTTCGTTTTCTTCATCGGTTGCTGGCACCCCATGCCACTGCAGAGCTTTGTTGGATCCCTGCAGATCCCTGCCACCAAACAACCTCCTGCATCGAAAATGGGATGACTACGCCTGGATCTTATGCGTGCTTGCTGTTTGAAGCTGCAGAAAAGTGAATAATCAATTAAGTATTGATTTCTTGTAAGATTTGTAAATTTCAAAGGCAAGACAAAGAGGATGGCTTAAGGAAAGCACTGCAGGGACTTGGCGTAAATTAGACAACTAACAGCAGTGCAGAATAAAATAACACCTCAACTGAATATTTCCTTGGAAGAATTAGCACTAGCTATTGGAAGACGATGGTGGATTTAATCAAGACAGCAGGCATGCTTGAGTTTTAAACCGTGAAACCTGAGAGAGGAACTAATTATATCCATCTTCTCCCACCCCCCCTTATATGGAGCTAATTTGACTGAATGGATGCAAATGTGTTTTATTTATGGATGAAGAAGCAAGCCCTACAGCATGGACTTTAGGATCATTGCATATGCTAAGCATGACAGCATCTTTTAAAATTAAAAGCTAGAGTACTTTGTGTATACGGAGAAGGTATTTATGTGTAGAACAAAAGGTAACGTGTTCATCCAAACAATGTTTAGCATTTACAGGTTAATGATGATTTCTGCAATGCCTTTCTTTTCTTCATTTAATATTGCTTGACATTTTGCATGCGAGAAGACCTAGTAACCAATAAATGTGTGATTTAAATTATCAGAATGTTCAGTGTATTGTTTTAATTCTACCTAAGTTTCTGAATTTGTTTCTTAGTTATTCAATAGTATTGTATGGGGAAGAGAAAAGTGATGTTTGGTTGCTGGTATTGGTGTTGATGTTAATAACAACAATAATGTGCAACATTTTGAAAAGCTAATTATATTTCTGATATAGCTCTACATTTAGTAAAGAAAGCAAAATTGTTCCCACATCGTGGCACTTTACAATGGGCACAATACTATGAATTCAGTAAAAGGGGTTTGTTGCATTTTGCCTATGAAAAATGTTGCTGATTGATTAACTCCTTCTCTTCTGAGAGTGGAAAACAATGTACTTTATATAATATACTGCTTGAAACACTGTCATTTATGCATTCTCATCTTGAAAGTCTTAGCCTAATTTCTTACCATTTATACTGGTTCTCTCATTCCTTTTGCATCCAATTTATGTTCCCCATCCTTGCCATCTTTTTCTTTTTCATATTTGTTGTCTTACAAGCTACATTCCCTGAGCAACCACAGGAACCAAGTTACATTAAGCTTCAACACAAAGACGATGTAAGAATAATGAATCCTCATTTGCATCCCCATTTGTATTCAGATTTGCCAGGCTATAAACTTGGCAGATCAAGCGGAATATTAAGTAGAAGTTTCCCTTGTAAATGGCGTGCTTTGCAATTGCTGAGTCGCTCTCTCCATTTTTGTGTGATGTCAGTGTCTATGTGTGTGTGTGATGGCAGGTAGAATCCTCAATAACTGGAATGTATTGGACCTCTTACTGTTTCCAATGTGATGTCAGCATTTTAGCTCGAGCATGTGACTGGAGCATTAACTCTATCGTCTAGGGACCATGTGAAAGAATTCTTTAGGCAAACAGATAAACATGCTAGTAAAAACAAATTGAATCCTTGTATCAACTGGAGATTTCATTTCAAAGCTTGGCTCAGAGAAAGGCCAAAGCAAAACATATATAATCACCCTTAAATCTATAATCACCCTTAAATGCTCTGTAATGTGATATATTATTTTATTAAGATAATCTGACACTCTTACTTCTACGCCATGGTGACTATGAGCTTCTGTCTTGATTAAAGGCCTTAGGCCTAATTTTGCTTTTAGAGCATTATTGATTTAGACACATGCCATATTTATGTTCAGTGTCTAAGAGTGCAGTGTGGCCCTCATTCTTAGGAAGTAGACAGTGAAAATTCCCCTGGAAATGAAATTTGATATGCAAAAAAATCATTGCAAATTATTATTATTGTTTAGAACTGTTTCCATCTGCTCAGATGTTTTTCAGATAAATAGTCTTTTTGAAAAATATCACACTTTTAAAAACAGTATTTGAACATTATAAAATAATTATATTAGCAAATTCCATATTTGAAAATATAGCTACAAATTCCTTTGACTAGGGGCAGAATCCTACCTCAATTTTATTAAAGTTTATATTATAAATTCTAATTTTCAAGGATTTATAGTGTAAGACACTAAAGTCATAACCAGGCAACTGATAGCACAATGATGGAAACAAAGTGTAAATTGAATAATCTCATTTTGAGGCCAGCTCATAAAATTAATAGCTTTGGACCCATTTACCAATGAGAAGAAAAGAGAACAACCAGTGCTATTGATTCTGAACTTTTAATAGGAAAAATATTACCTGCTTCTCTCTCTGTTCATATGTGGTAAAAGTATTGCTTATTTATCTAAAAATCCTCCATGATTTCCCCCCAAATATAATCAAATCAGTTACCTAAGAAATCTAGTTATCACCAATTATATAACTTGCTAACCTCTGGGGAAAACTTTGACTTTAACAAAGTATGCTTTAAATTCAAAGCAGAAATAACCTAGAACAGTTTGCAAAACTCTTGCTATTCAGATATATAGTCCCAAAGATAGCTTTCACATTTACTATACAAACATGGATTCTCAGAGGGCTTTTCCTCCCCAGTCTCTTAGACAAATTAACTAATTAAGAGGGGAAGCAATAGTAATCATATTTTGCAGGAGACAGAGAAAATAAAACCTCTGGGGAAAGGAATTAAATGAAAGTAACATTTCCTAGGAGCATGTCCACATTTTGTCCAGTCTTTTATGGTTTTCTGGGTTTTGCCATACTAGTCAAAGTAAATGGTTTTCTATATAATGGGCGTACTATACATTGCTGTAGAGTATGGATAATGACAATTTTGAAGACCATGTTCTACAATGACAGAAAATCCTAATGTTAGGCTGCCCACGATTTAATGCACAAGTGGGCATTACTGTTATACCGTTGAATAGACAGAAACATTACTTATGTTCTAGTTTTCACCTTACTTATGTTCTAGTTTTCATCTTTCCGTGTATTTTTCCACAAAAACTACTTCTTAAACCCAATTATCATTATTAGTCACTAGTGGTTTCTGTGACAATATCGAAATTCCCCAAAAACAGAGGTTCCTAACTTTTGGTTGTCATACTTCCTTTTAGTGCAACCTTAATGTGCATGCCTTTAAAAATCCAGTCATCAAAATGAGTACAAATGAACAATAAAAACAATACAATAAAACGTAGAGATGGATGGATTTATTGTAACAATGTACAGCTTGCACGTTCTTCATACCTCCCCTTTCTGTCTGGACCTCATAGTTTGCAAAACCCTGCCTTAGGGTTTATTTTAAAATAATGCCTTTAATGTAGCCATAAAAATAAGAAAAGGTTATTTGGCCCAGAGAAATAAAGTTCTTGTCCTTTGTCTATGCAAACCAGCCATGAATGTACTGTATATTCATAGCCTAGATATTATAAGAAATTCTAAATGTAACATGGAACCCACAATATGAAATGTACCAGTGTTATCCCCTGGCGATTTATACTACATCATGGAGCTGATAATGGAAAAAAATGAGTAGTATATGTATTGTAGTAGTTTATATATACAGAGAGTTATCATTCTCTTTTGCTGTATTTGTAGTTTAGACACTATCCTGTAGGATATTGAAGAGCACTTTTATGCAGATTTCCTAATAATGCATTCCTACTGAATTCATAATGCTTTGGTCTATCTGTTTTTGCCCACTTATCTGGGTATCCTAAGAGAATTCACTGGAGCTTAGTTCTGGGTAGACTTATTCATGTTTGCTAAGTAATTTTCAGTTCTTTATATATCAGATACTTTAAAAATATCAGTTTATTCATCTTTTTCCACTGTCATAATTTTGAATGTGAATAACCACACAATTGTGAAGGTGTCCATAGCCAACTAATAATCAAAGAGAGATTGTGCAAATCAACATGAGTAATTGCTATTTAGTTCCAACTATTTACTGAATACAAAGTAAACTGTATTTAATTTCCACTGAAATTTTCCGAACTTAACTTAGCCACTTTATATGTTGATTTCAATGGTTCCTAAATTCATTTAATTTAGCCTGGTTCTGACCAAGAAAATTATCCTTGTGCTTAAGAGATGATAGTATGCCAACTTAGATATCTAGGTTTATAGTGGAAAATTTCTCAGTATAAATATATTGCTTCTATTTTCATTATTTTCTTTCATTCTGAATTACACTATTTGAATTTGTGAATTTTGGAAACTGATATTTTTTGCATCCACTAAATTAATACTTTAATAGCAGTATTGAAGGACGATGTGCTAGAAACAGTAATAACATCCTCTATCAACAGAATAGATACTCTTTCACTCCCAAATTCCTCTATATAGTCTAACTTTGCTCTGGCAGTCTGGAAAATCCAAAGCAAAGAACACTCGGAATTTGTAGGAGCAAGAAGAGAGAGAACATTTTTTTAAAAAAAAAATTGCACTAAAATCTGCTCATGCAATGTTGGATGTCACTGTTAATTTTCTGCTATGATTAAAATTGAAATATAGATTATTTAACAAGCAAAATCTATATATTTATTATAAAATATAGAGTGGATGATAATCTTGAACAGTTGTGCTACCAAAACAATAAAAACTCAGGATTCCATAAGAATATGTATCATAAAATCAGATGCAGAGTACAACTGCATATTTATCATGATCTCCTTATTTTTGATGAATCCAAGGGCGATTCCCATTTCATTCAATTCAATCACTAATGCTTTCAAAAATCTTAAAATGTTTATTAACTTAGGGCTAGTCTTGCTTTCAATTTCATTCTATCATTCTTTAGTAGTGAGATTTTCTCTTGATCCATTTTGGGACAAGAGAAGATACAAAGACAAATTGATTAATTCTACATTCCAGAACACTGAAAATACATTTGTTCTTCTATTCTCACTTCCTCAAAACTTAGGACAATGCATATGTCAATGCACATTAGAAAACTTGGGATTTGAGCATTTGAGGAAATAATTGCACAATAGCTCTGCATGTGACAGTTCCAGAGCACAGTTCAGAATACATTCAAAGGCACCCTTAAGCAATGCTATGTGTGGCAAATAATGATGAGGAAGCATCCACGATACATATGCATTCAGTTATATAAGAAACTGTATATATGTAAGAATATGGAAATAGCTCTAAATAACAGAACAGTTTTAGTTCCAAGGTCTATCAGAAACTTCTGTTTTGAATGTAATATTTCATAGCTGAAACCCCAAAGATGTTTGTTTGATCTTCCATGCCCAGACAATTCATCAAAAGTTGGAATGTATATGTAGATATGTACCAATACATTTAGAGCACTCTCACTCCTCATAATACAAGATCAGAGTAGTTTACATATTCATAAACATTATATGTTCAATATAACATTTTAAATGTTTACATTCTAATTGATAACATTAATTAATCAATGTTTTTGTGAATTAGATGTGTAGTTAGGTATCTCATTTCATATTACCCCTTCAACTGATCTTTCTAAGCATTCAGCATCAAACCACTAGAAAAAAAAGAATTACTAAGGAGTTTATCTCTCATACATATATCTGTTTACATTTTATCATATGTACATAGATAAATGTGCAGATAAACAGAACAGTACATGACATCTTTGCCTTATAAATAAAACAAATGGAAAGAGCCTCTTTTGTTATATGAAAGGAAAAGGTGAATGTAAAAACTAGAGAGGGGTTATTTTGTCAAATGTGCTTAGGAAAGCATTCGGTAGAATTCTGACTGTAGAATATGAAAGGTGAATGTGAAAACTTGGGAAGTAAGACAGGAATTATACAGATCAAACTTTTATTCTTTGGTGGATCGCTGAAAAGTATCTGCTGCAAGTTAATTGATCAGAGAAAGCATATGATAAAGTGAATGCACCTGAATTATGTAATTTTTTGCATGAAATAGAAGTTTGTTGATGAATGTGACATGAGCAGTTTATTTACTTATTTATTTATAAATCAAATTTCTATAGTTGTGTAGCTCTCTCTCTCTCTCTTTCTCTCTCTCACACACACACACACTCTAGGCAGCATTCAACAAGGCTAAATAACAGCTAATACATACTAGACAGTGATTGGCATTACCATTATTAGAAACATTAAAAAACTATCAAAAAAGTAGAAGAGAAGAAATATTTGGCAAAGAGATGTTAGCAGTAGTGGAGCCAATTCATTAATTTACCATTCCCTTGGATTCCCTAGGCCTGATGGCACAATCAGGTTTTGAGGAACCTTCAGGAAATGAAAAGAGTTGAAGGCATAAATATATATTCCATAAATATAAGATGATAGTAAAGCATTCATAAGAATAAATTGAATGCTTAGTGAATTGTTCAAAGGTAGAAAGTAAGACAGGATTGTATCTTCTTTGTTGTTAAATGTGTTTATAAATAGATTATTTTACAATACTGTCTATAGTACATATATATATGTTATATATATGTGTGTGTGTGTGTGTGTGTGTGTGTGTGTTTGTAGATTTTCACGGGTACAGGTATGCAGGTCTTCGCGTATTCGGGTCTTTTCCCGTGTACACGGGAAAAGACCCGAATACGCCAAGACCTGCATATATATATATAATTATATATATATATAATTGCAAGATTAAATGATATTGTTATGGATATAAATATATGTGTACTTTATATGCAGATGGTGCAATTTTCTTGGTCTAATTGTTTTCAGTGAAGATTACACCGTATATTGCACTGAAGAATATGGATCTGAAAATTGTATCAGAGACTGAAAGTATTGTGTTTGACAGGTAAAATAAACAATTGCAAGTCATACATAAATGATGAAAAGTCAGACAATTGGATAAATTTGTGCAGCCTGGTCAAATGCTTACTAAAGATGGGGAAAGGGATGGAGAAAACTAAAAAACATGAAAATGCTTGTCAAAAGATAATTGCTAGTGTACAGAGATTAATTTTATAACTTCTTTATTGAAAGAATGAAAAAACAGAGGTATATTACAGTATGCTATTATCTATATTATTATATGGAAGTGAAGGTTAGGTATGTCAGGAGAAAAATAAAATGTTGAATACAGTGAATATAGGTTATTTAAGGAATTTATGATAAAACAAGGAGAGATAAGGTCAAGGATGATTGAGTGATAAATGAATAAGGCATCAAACAAAGGAGCTTGGCTATGTAAAATAAGTACTTTGAGGTGGTTTGGTCATATAGAGGGAATGAGTGGAAATTATACAGAAAATATATGAGGGGAGAATGAATGGGCTAAAAAAAATATGAAAAGAGAAAATCATGATAGGATGGAGTTCATGAGATCTTCAAAAAGAAAGAATGAAAGGTTTAAATTATACAAGACAATGTATGAATTGGTTTATCAATATGGCATAAATAAGAACAGAACATTTTGGAAAGAGAGGCCAAATGATGTGGGCACAAACCAGATTTAGTTAGCTATACTTTTCTTAATGCCTACCTTAAATTTATTTGGCCCACTAGTAATCATTCTTTTTTTCCGTTTTGTGTAACTCAGAGAATGGTGTGAAGTGTGAAGTGTTTGTATGCATGTAATTCTTGCTTCTCAATCTCACTTCAAACCATTGTTAGAAATGGGCCTATCTACCATATTTGATGCCACTATTTGTTAATTTAGGTGTTATAGCTTGTGGTTTGTACAAATGGTAAAGCAGAGGAAAGATCCTGTACATGGAAAGGGAAGAGGATAAAAGCAATGGAGATATATATTTATTTATTCAATTTCTACTAGCCACCTATCTTAATCCAATTGATTCCAGTTGAGATAATGGAACATGTGAACCAAAGTATCTATTTGGTTCCGTATTTTCACGATGTTCTAAACCAGGGCTGTCAAGCTGCCAGCCCACGGGCTGGACACATCATCTGGAAGCCACGCCCACCCCATTGCCGGCAATGGCAAAACCATCCCGATACGTTGCACGACATCACATGACGTCACGAGTTTGACATTTCTGTTCTAAGCCATTGTTTGAAGAATTATCCAAATTAATTCACTGGATTTTTTGATAGATAATTTTGAGGGATGGTGTACTTTGTTTAATTCAGTCTTATTGTGATATGAAAATTCTCCTACTGCAGGTCAATACAGAATAGCCGAAGCAACCTGTTCTAATGTTATGTGGGGACTAAGCCACTGTTATTATATGTTTGAGAGAGAGCCAGTTTGGTGTAGTGGTTAAAGCATCAGGCTAGAAACTGAGAGACCATAAGTTTTAGCCCTACCTTAAACATAATGTCAAAGAGTCAAAGTTAAGAGTCAAAGTTATACCCACTTCTCTTTGCCTGATCTTACAATTACAGAGAAATGGTTGTTAATGGTACAGGATATTCATGAATATTCAAGATGATATGTGCATCTTGAACAAAAACAAACAAAATAAAGCAGCTTGGGCCTCAAACACTTAATTCTTGATTTTCAGCACTGTAAACTGAAAGGATTATGTCAGTAGGATTATGTTAAAATAGGATCTCTGAAGTTACTCCCCAAAAATGTGGCACTTCCAAATTAGTAAGTTTGGAATGACTAATGTTATTTATTTTTCACTAATAAGAGTCCCATTTCTTGGAAAGTAAAAATAATTCATGGGCTCTTCAGAAAGTTTAAACTAGAATGTCGTTATTTTAGTGCATAGATCATAGACAGTGCAAGCATTTAGAGAAACATGTTTCCATACTGTGTCTTACATCATAAGGTGCTTTAAACATATCAATATAAAAAGATACCTTGATCTGAAGTGTTAAGAAGGTCAAATGAGTTGTTGTGTCTCTCTTCCTGTCACCTCCAGAAAAGGAGTAGATAGAACTGGGTTGAACACCATCATATATATAACAGGGGAAGAGGGAGGATCTAGTACAAACAAAGGAGGAGAAAATATTCTCTTTTTTACTACTCCCTCTTTTAGAAAAGAAACCACAGGTGGGATCCATGAAAGCTTATAGAAGTCAAGAGAGGTCAAAAACCAATTTTCTCACTTGTTGAAAACACCCTACTGATTCTTTGTAGGATATTTCCACCAACCCACCCACCCACCCCTTCTTCATCGTTGTAGTCTTTTTATTATTATTATTCTTGGTCATAGAAGAAGCTTAATAGGCAGTCATATTATTGTACTGAATTTTTCCCCAAAGCATAGTGACATGGCATTTGGTTCATAGATTCAATCCATGGCATTAATATAAAACTTGGTGGCTTAAATGTTGCTTGCTTACTCCAAAGCAAAAGTTTTACTGGAGATAAAAACTAAAACAAGTAGATTTCTATGAAAACTTTAAATTAATAGTTTCTTTCCTATCTAGCTGGTTTAGATAATGTGATCTTTAACAGATCATAATCCCATTATTATCATTAATATTTATGTGCTAGAGTAATATAGGAAAGCTAGGCTGCGCGCACGTGGGGATGGGCTGGGCGATGGAGGGGCGTGCCAGGCAGGATGCGGGGTACGAGGATGAATTTGAGGAGCCAGAAGAGAAGAGAGCGAGAGAGTCACTCCTGTGCATGAAGCAGTTTGTTCAAAATGAAAACCTCCTGAATGAGGTTAGAGCTGAAAGTAGCTCCCTGGACCCTACTGTGATCCTTGATGATCCATCTGAGAAGATCCTGAAAAAAGAAATGAGTCCTGAAATTTCAAAGGAGGAAGAGGAAGATGGAGAATACTATCTAGACCCCAAGCTGGAATCCCATCTTGCACAGCCGTCGTCTTTAGATTCTGCTCCCCTCGCTCTCTACCAAACTTCCAACTTAACAGCCTACTTCGGTGATGTCAACCTGGATCCCCCTATTTCTGAAACTGAACACAACCAAGAACTTGTTGACCCTTCAAAATCAGAAGAAAAAGTAGACTTGGGCAGCTTGCATGTGACACAAAAAGAAACCACGAAAAAGAAAACAAAGAGGGTTCTCGCACGGGGTTCCAAAAATGCTTCTTGGGTGGTGCTGGAGAACGTACAAAATCCAGATGTCAACCAGAACCTCAACCTGGGCCATCCTACAGCGATTAGAGTGGATCACTCATCCTTCAGGCTCTCTTCGCTTCTGGTGTCCAAAGGCAATCTTGATGGAATTCAGGATAAAAGAGATCCTGGTTTGCTAGAAATTCCCGAAGAGTCTGTTCCACCTGCTTGGAAGAAAACACATACTTTCTACAATGCTAAACAGCTACAGGAATTGGAGAAAGTGTTCCAAGAAGATCATTATCCTGACAACGAGAAGCATCAAGAAATTGCTGCCTTGGTTGGTGTGATACCCCAGCGCATTATGGTTCCAAAATCGCCGAGCCAAGTGGAGAAAAATAGAAAAGTTGACGGCAAAGAACAATAAGAAATATTCTCTCTCAGCACCTGCTTTGCCAGTGGATCCCCAGCGAATGCCGCAAGGCACAACTCTGTTGGCTTTGACTCAGCTGCCTGACCTTGCAAACAATCAACCTAACACTGCAAGTGTGACCTATTCTGGGGCCCTAGGTGGACCATCTATGTCATTTTCCACCACCTCAGGCACCTCGCTTACCGGCAAGATGAGCTTTTATGACTCCCTCCCGACAAAGGCAACTTCCCAGGGTTCCTTGGGATCCCTTCGGGAAGAGCTGTTTCCTGCCATTCCAAGCCCTCCGCTGATTCGCTGGAGCAACCTTCCCTTCAACGTGGTCCTGAACCCAGATTACCACATTGTTCCATTGATGCTGGATGACAGCCTGCCCAGTAAATGCAGCCCCTCCATCCAGGAGAGCAGCTCCAGTGAGGCCCTCACCTTCAGCGTCCATACACAAAGCATCAGTTCTCCTGTGGACTGCAATTACCCGGAACAACTGGAGCCTACAATCAACCTGGAAACCCCGTTTTCACCCCAATAGCCACCCTGGTATGCTGATGCATGGCCACCAGTATTCTCAGCATGAGATGTCCTACTTCCCAATCCATCTTTCTGAAAGTACCTTGCCCAGTGTCCAACTCACAACAGCCACGCCCAGTAAGTCCACAACTTTTTTCCTGCTACCTGGCAGTAGCGGACTTGTGACTTATGGAGCAGCAGAGTGTTCTCAAGGGTTCCTACAGAATCATGTAGGAGCTCACCTCCTACTACAGCCATCGGCTGGGAGCTCAGGCTCCATCCCGGCTTTTCAGGCTTTTCCCTGGAATGAGTTTTCCACACAAGGAGCCTCCTTCACCCACTTTTTCTCCCCCCAATACCACATTCTGGTTTGGTGACAATTAGCGGGGCGTCTTCCCAACAGGTTCCCTTTGCCCCGAACCAGACCCTGCCTGCTAACTCCTGCCTCTTCCAGCTGCCCAAGCTCCCTGGGCCCGGTACCACCTTGATGTTTAGGTCCAAGCCAGTGGTGCCAGCCAATTTGGAGCCCCCGTCTCAGCCACTGCCCAAGATGCTGACAGAAGAGGACTCGGATCCTGACGATGCCCCCCAGGAGGAGGAGAGTGAGTCGCTGCCAGATTTCTCCGAAGAAAGCAAGACCTGATTCAGCTTTTCTCCTTGCCAGGCAGGAGATGAAGAAAAAAAACACAGCCTGATTATTATTATTATTAAGCCGTTCCTGGCACGATCAACAGAAACATTATATACTTTTAAAGGTAAACCTCCTGGAAAACTCCAGAGAAGGAAAAATACCAGTATCGTCACTACAGGCTTGTTCTTACGGTTGCTGCTGTTATTATTATTTATTCTTATATAGGAAAGCTAAACAATTAAAACAACTTTGTTTGTATAATACAGTAATTGTGAAATAAGCCTTTCTGCATTTTTAAATTGAAGTACAAATAATTCTTTCCAAACTACAGTAATTAAAATACACATTATTTAGAATCTCCCTTTGTGTATAATGAATGTGTATGGGAAATTTTTCTCTAATAAATTGCATCCAAATGATATTAGGGAGGATAGTAGGAGAGATATTAAATAGCTTAATGGCAACAGAAAAAAAATCATGATGCTTTATCATTTGAAAAGGAAAGAAAAGAAGTTATTTTCATGATTAAGCTCTATTTTTTCCTTTTTTATTAATTACTGTAGGTAAAACATAACAAAAAAGCAAAAACAAAGAAACAAGAGAGGAACACGTGGACATGTGTAAAATAAACTAGAATGAAGGTAGAAATATAGTAATTATAAAAAATAAAAAATTAAATGGAAAAACAAATAAAAATTGTAGGTAAAAGTATTCTAGTTGCCCCAATCTTTCTACCCAACCTCTTCTTTTTTCTCTCAACCACTAATTGCTACTGGAATATTTTTATACTGTGCTTTGGGTATCTGAGATTATTGCTCATTTTAATTAATGAATTAATTATTTTAAACAATTTCTCTTTTTCTTCAAAAAAAAGTAGTGTTTGAATGTCTTAGCTAGACTTGCTCTGTAGTGTGTTGTATGTAGGGAAAACATTTTTACTTGAATTTAATTATACTTCTGCTGTGATATAGTCAATTTTTCCATTGCCACATATTTTCTAATTTTAGTCTCCCAACCTTGCATTTCAGCAAAGTTTTTTTTAAAAATATTCTACCAATATGATTTTCCTTCTGTCAGCATGTATATTAATAAATTGTGATGCTGTTCATTTATATTCTCTAAGATTGTATCTAATAAAAATATGTGGTTTTAATTCTAATTTTATTTTGAGAATTTTATGACTATTTTGCTATATTTCTTTGGTGTCAGAGAGACTTTTGAGTCTCTTTGCATCACCACCACATATGGTAAAACGTTTCTTCTTTGTTTTTGCATTTCCAACATTTATTGCTAAAAAGTAAATACACAGATACAGAATTGATATTAGCCTCTGAATAAAAAAAGCAGAAAACTGAACTGATTAGGTAAATAGCTGGCTGACCGGCTGTACTCAGCGTGTGGTCCTCAATGGAACTGCATCTACATGGAGGGAAATGTGTAGTGGGGTGCCCCAGGGCTCTGTTCTGGGCCCAGTGCTCTTCAACATCTTCATCAACAATTTGGACGAGGGGATAGATGGGGAAATCATCAAATTTGCAGACGACACCAAGCTGGCAGGAATAGCCAACACTCCAGAAGACAGGCTTAAGATACAGGAGGATCTGGACAGACTTGAACACTGGGCACTATCTAACAAAATGAAATTCAATGGTGAAAAAAGCAAGGTTCTACATTTAGGCAAGAAAAACCAAATGTACAGGTATAGTATAGGGGGGTACCTTGCTCAATAGCAGTAACTGTGAGAGGGACCTCAGAGTCCTAGTGGACAATCACTTAAATATGAGCCAGCAGTGTGCTGCAGCTGCCAAAAAGGCCAACACAGTGCTAGGCTGCATTAACAGAGGGATAGAATCAAGATCACGTGAAGTATTAATACCACTTTACAATGCCTTGGTAAGGCCACACTTGGAATACTGCATCCAGTTTTGGTCACCACGATGTAAAAAAGACGTTGAGACTCTAGAAAAAGTACAGAGAAGAGCAACAAAGATGACTAGGGGACTGGAGGCTAAAGCATATAAGGAACGGTTGCTGGAATTGGGTATGTCTAGTTTAATGAAGAGAAGGACGAGGGGGGACATGATAGCAGTGTTCCAATATCTCAGGGGCTGCCACAAAGAAGAGGGAGTCAAGCTATTCTCCAAAGCACCTGAAGGCAGGACAAGAAGCAACGGATGGAAACTAATCAAGGAGAGAAGCAACCTAGAACTAAGGAGAAACTTCCTGACAGTTAGAACAATTAACCAGTGGAACAACCTGCCTCCAGAAGCAGTGAATGCTCCAACACTGGAAGTTTTTAAGAAGAGACTGGACAGCCATTTGTCTGAAATGGTATAGGGTTTCCTGCCTGAGCAGGGGGTTGGACTCGATGACCTCCAAGGTCCCTCCCAACTTTATTATTATCATTATCATTATATTATTATTATTATATTATTATTATTATTATTATTATTATATTATTATTAATATTATTATTATTATTATTATTATTATTATTATTATTATTTATTATTAATTAATAATAATAATAATAATAATAATAATAATAATAATAATAATAATAATAATAATAATAATAATAATAATAATAATAATAATAATAATAATAATAATAATAATAATAATAATAATAATAATAATAATAATAATAATTTTTACAATGAAAATTTACATTCATGCATAATACTTACCATCAGTCTGCATAAAGTCGGCTTAAAAAGTACAAAATGTTCACAGGTGTTCATTGTAACAAAATATTTTGACAGTACCAACATATGAGACAGTAGTTTAGTGTTACCAAAACAAATCATTCAGAGTAGGTAATTCATTTAGTTATGTTGCTTTGGTTTTTGTTCTCTTCAGTAGTTTCAAAAATCTTCCTTTGACTTGAATATAAAAACTAACTGCATAATTTCCCTGTTTATCTTTACCAGCGTTTCTTAAATGTTTTTTCTCTCAGAACCCTTCTCACTTTTAAAAATTATGGATGACTTCAAAAAAGCTTATAGGTTTATATTTATGTGAGTTTATTTATATGAGTTATATTTATTGATATTTATCATATTAAAATTAAAATTGACACATTCACTACAGGTACCATTTCTCACAATTTAATGGATTTTAATATTGTATTATTTTTCAACATACATTGGCAAATAATTTTGATTTCTGAGAAGGTCTCAGGGGGACTTCCAGGGTTCCTAGGACTGTGCTTTAAGAAACACTGCTCTATATTGTTCTGACAGCTAAAGGAGAGAATGCAAGTGTCTGCTTCCGACATCAGAAAATTCTCTGAAGACAGAATCCAAAAATATCAAGGAATAACACCAGGCTACAACATTTCTCTGTATGTAATAAGCTTTGGACATTTCCCACATGCTTCGTACAACAAGATTTTCAAATGATGAAATCCTGTTCTTCATGGCTTTGTTAGATGAATTAGGAAATCAAGGAATCTACACAATAATTACTCTCCATTTATTAATTCATTCATCTATTTCTATGCTGGAATCTTATGCCAATGTCCTTCAAGAAATTACCAAACAACAGAAATATTTCAGACATTATCTGAAACAGAAATGCAATCGTATAACTGAGCTTACAGCATTAAAATCACAACAAATTGACCCAAACTATCAACTTAGAAGACTTCAAATGTCATTTTAAATAAATTAACCTTGAATTGTTTCTGGGAATATACCATGAATAAGAATCAGTTCCATCACAATCTCCAGATGTCTATGCAACCTTACCTCAGACAGAGAGGAAATGTGAACTATGAATTTTTATATGAAATACTTTTTTAAAAAAGCAAAAGATAAAATGGAGAATCTTTCCAAAACTGTACTATCGGCAAAATCCACTATGCATGAAAAATTGTAAAAATAAATGCTTAGTGCTAATAATAGTATGCTGGCCTAGGACTGGACAAACCTAAATTCAAATCATAGAAGCTTTCCAAGTTGCCACTTGTCATTCAATCTCACAAGATTTGAAGAGAGAGATCACTTAAAAAAAAGTGGGATATACATTCAAGAGGAACAATATCGCAACAAACTTCCTATCCAGTAATTTTAAGAAGCACCCTCTGTGGAGCCCCAAAATCTTAATATTTCAGTATAGTGGTTTTTAAATGTCATTTCATTATTATTTTTTCTGGGCTATGGGCATGTATTTTAATTATTGTGTCATTATTATTGTTTATTCTCTTAAATAGTCTTGAAATCTAGTCACAGAACAATCAAAATAAATATATAAATAGTGGACTGGAATAGTCATTGAATGACCATTTCAAGATTCACCAATTTTTTTTATTGTATTTCCAAGCTTAACAAAGAAAATGGACCGAGACTTTATATCAAGTATTATAGTATTATTTATACTATAAATGACACAATAATGTGTGTGTGTGTGTGTGTGTGTGTGTGTGTCTATACATAAAATGAAATTTCAGTGCTCTCCTTATATAGTCATTAAATATAACAATGCTGCCTTGGTCTAGTGGTTAAGGCATCAGGCTAGAAAGCAGGAGACCATGAATTCTAGTCCCACCTTAGCCATGAAAGCTGACTGGGGACTTGGGCCAGTCGCTCCCTTAGCCCAACTCAACTCACAGGGTTGTTGTTGTGGGGAAAATAGGAGGAGAAAGGTATGTTGGATATGTTTGCTACCTTGAGTTATTTGTAAAAATAATAAAGTCAGGATAAAATGAACAAACAAATGAATGAATGAATGAATGTAAATGAAGACTGATAAATTTCATGGTTTCCTAAACATTATTGAGTCTGCTACTATATAGAAATAGAGATCTTTCAGGTCTGTTTCAGTAGAGAAATGTAGCAGAAGCATTCAAAATGCACTTTGTCCTAGCTTGATAGAGCCTTCCAAACAACATGGAATTGTTTTGAGTCCATGTGGCTATGAGAAGGGCCATGGTGACAGAATACTGCTCTTTGATACACTTTTCTTCATTCTCCTATCTGTCTAGTCTGAGCACTATGTCATGATATTTTGAAGTGGGACAGTTCTTTTGAACATTAGACATCCCTTTGATATCTTTTTATAGCCTTCTTTATTTCTTGACAGGTCTTTATATAGCCATACTTTCTGGATCTGCCCATCTTACCTTTGGTGTCAGCCTGCGTGTAACCACATGGTTTCCTGATGGATTTCAGACTTGCATTACCATAACTGAACTACAACTTTTATGTACTCTAACTAATCAGATTGGTATTACTCCATTTTTGCAGATTCTAATCATGTAAAGAACTAGTAAATACATCTGAAGTAAATTGTATACTATGTAGACAGAGGCAGTCCATGATATTCCAGATTCAAAGACAACAGAAAAGTTAAGAGTGTGCAAGACATAAATGTAGCCTTTGTCTGCAATTCCTTCAATCAATTTTAAACCAAGCATGTATTTTCCATGTATGTGCTTCTTAGGAAACTCCAACTATGTCTATCAGGTATATGAATAGAGTCATGTGAATGAACACAGGTGTGTTCATTAGTCTAAGTCCCTTTAATGTATTCTTGTCAATTAGTCATATGTGGAAAGGAAAGTTCAAAGAGTTCTTTGGAACTCCTCATACAAAGTAGTATGAACACAGCTATATTTCTCATTCGGACATTCTTCTTGTCTTGTATATGCGTAAGCATCACTAAGTGATTAAATACAAAGGATAGCACAACATACTACCATATTCCTGTGCAATTAAGATAAAGATCTAAATTTATGGTAAAATGTACCTATGTAGACATGTCTGTATTACTGTAGCTCTACAAAGTTCAAAGAGGTGATTTGATTCAAAGAATAGTCAATCATATTCCTTCCAATGAATCTTATCTTTGAATTCAATATTTTAACTAATTTGTACAAATCAAGTGGACAACTTTGGAAAGAGTCAAAGGGGATTTGCACATTTAATAAATATTTTGGTGCTTTCTAATTTGCAGTTTCAAATGATAAATAGACTTTCTTATTTATTTAAATTATGGAAAGAATAAAGAAGTTTGAGTGATGTAATAGGCACTGTGATAGATAGATAGATAGATAGATAGATAGATAGATAGATAGATAGATAGATAGATAGATAGACAGACAGACAGACAGACAGACAGACAGACAGACAGACAGACAGACAGACAGACAGACAGACAGACAGACAGACAGACAGACAGACAGACAGACAGACAGACAGACAGACATAGAGATAGAGATAGAGATAGAGATAGAGATAGAGATAGAGATAGAGATAGAGATAGAGATAGAGATAGAGATAGAGATAGAGATAGAGATAGAGATAAGTAGGTAGGTAGGTAGGTAGGTAGGTAGGGAGACAGAGACAGAGAGACAGAGAGACAGAGAGACAGAGAGACAGAGAGACAGAGATAGAGATAGAGATAGAGATAGAGATAGAGATAGAGATAGAGATAGAGATAGAGATAGAGATAGAGATAGAGATAGAGATAGAGATAGAAATTATTCAACAGGCCAGGGATCTATGCCAACAGGGTTTCAGCTCAGAAAAGCAAAGGAAAACTGTTTAAGTGGGCATTTTCTGAATTTCTTGACCATGTGAGATATACATGTCTTTTCCTACCTACCAAAATTATAGAACAAGTTTTGTGATAACATGTTGCAAGTTCTGACCTTTCATACTTGCATCTTAGCATCACATTTATTTATTTGTTTGTATGCTTATGCAACAAATGTATATAATTGCCCAACTCACATATAGGTGACTCCAGGTGTCTTACAAAAGTTAAAAAAAATAATCAAATAATAAAATCCATTTTTAAAAAAATACCCACCCCCACTGCCCAAATGCAAGTATGTTTCAGTGGAGTTTGCATCATAACACCTGAGCATACATTTCACCACTCAAACTTGTGATTTCCCCCATGGATGTCCATGACTCAGCTTCAGCAACATCACATGCTAACTGGGCATATACAATACAGAGTTTGTTTCAAGACTGTCAACAGACTGTCTTTCCATTGCCCAACTCCACTTACTAAAACAAATAAACATTTATGCTTATAAGATCTATGCTGTCTTTTTTTAGTCCCATTTTCAACTGGAACATTTATGATGAAGTTCTGGTGGCATTCTAATCTATGTGTTCACAAAAACTGCAGTAAGCTTGCTCTGGAAATTGCCACTGCAGATCTTTCAGATCCAATCTGGTCCATTGATGCTGAAATCAACTAGAGTCTTTCCAATAATTTGTTCCCCTGTGGTCTCACTGGGAATTGGAAGCAAAATGTTTGGAATCATATATTACTTCAGAATCTTGGGATTCACACCTGGCAAACAATCTGTAACAATTTCAAAATGATAAGAGGTACTGTTAGCATTTTTATTTCTTATTGACTACAATTCTGGAAATAATAACAGGATAATGTATATGAAAATAGTGTATATACATATGCACCATAATGTACATATAGAATTGGTAGGAAATTTCAAGCCCTTCTGGATTTTTCTGATCCATGCAGTTATTTAACATTTCTAAGTTCCTACCAGTTGTGTCCCACTTAGGCAACAGTAAAATCATAAAGAATTTATGTCTCTGTATCAATTCTTTCTCTTTTTTCCCTCTGTCTGCCTGACTTTCTGTCTGTCTCCCTCTTTGATTCTCTGATACTTCTCTTCCACTTCAGGCTGGTCTGTTTAGCAGTGTGTGGGAGTGAGGCAGAGGCAGAGATCACCAATGATCCTTTAGACCTCAATACTTGCCTAGACCTGCAATGTTCTGTTTGGCCTTGTCAGATTTCAAAGCCCTGATGTTCAGAGATAGTGGGAAGTGATGGAGTTTTCTGTTACTAATCTCCCTTTTGCGACTGTAATAATATCTTGACCTCAGGGAAAGAAACTTGCTCTCTTAAGGCTACGAAGGACATAGTCTTTATTTTAAACATTATAGGAATGGGAAAGATAAAGCCAGGGGTATAAAACTTAACAATACCAGTTCAGAAACTGTTAAATGACGAAATTTAATAAATGATACAAATACCCACTGGGAACTTTTCAGAATCAGATAAAAAACATTTACATGTATTTGCTGTAGAGTAAATATCAGATTTGTAGGATCTAAAATATAGTAAACAAAGATAGTCAATTCAGTACAGAATACCTTCTATCATTAATATTATTTCAGCCAAGTTTCCAAATGATAAAACATAAATAAAACAACACAGAATGCTTGAAATACGCAATTTCAGTCATTTCAGAAATGCCATACATTTTAGAATCCAAACCATTCTAATTTTCATTTTTGTATATTTTCCTTGTGGCAATCCCTATAGGCAAACAAAACTAGACTAGCTTGAAAGAATAGCCATTCTTCTTATTTCTAGGTATTACCACACAGACACAAAAATGTTTCTCATCCTAAATCATATAAGTAAGGGAAGAAAGACGCATTGTCTTTTTTCCCTTACTTATATGATTACCTTGATCTGAAAAAGTAATATTTAGATAGAAAGAGGGGAGTAGTTAGCCCCATGACAATAATAACAATAATAACCATAATAATGCAAATTGCAACTTTACTCGTAACAGCTTACATCCTGCAATAATACCTGTAACACCATCAAACATCCACATCCGCCTATCTGAGTTTCTTGGGAAGGACCTGATAGGTGGATAAAATGCCAAATTCAGTCTAAACATCTGGCTGACTGTGCAACAAATCATAATGCAATGAACCATAATGATAATAAACCTTGAACCCTTTCCAAGGACAATCAAGGAAAGCACTTGAAAAGAACAAAGGTGAAGGCTGATTATAGAAAACAAACAATAGTAAACCAGTTTGTTAATTGGAAGATGAGGCCAATGCACGGTCAATACCTAAATAAAATAGAAGAAAAGTGATTTAAAAAAAACTATATGGAGCTCATTAAGAGACTCTCTTAAATATCAGGCCCCATGCCATAGAAGGCTTTAATGGTCAAAACCAGCATCTTGGACCTGGAAGCAGTCTGAATTGGCTTCCTAGGATTGAGGGAGATTGACTGGCCCAAAGTCACCAACTGGCTTTGTGCCTCAGGTTGGACTACAACTCACATTTCCTAGTTTCTAGCCTGGTGCTGACACCAAACTGGCTCTCGTGAATTAGCCTCCATTTTTCTTTAAATTCAGAAAACGAGAGAGAGACAGAGACAGAGAGACAGCAACAAAGACAGAGACAGAAAGACAGAGAGAGACAGAGACAGAAAGACAGAGAGAGAGAGAGACAGAGAGATAGAAACAGAGAGAGAGAGAGAGACAGAGAGATAGAAACAGAGAGAGAGAGAGAGACAGACAGACAGACAGACAGAGACAGAAAGACAGAGAGAGACAGAGACAGAGAGACAGAGACAGAGAGACAGAGACAGAGACAGAGACAGAGACAGAGACAGAGACAAAAAGACAGAGAGAGACAGAGAGACAGAGAGACAGAGACAGAGAGACAAAGAGACAAAGAGACAAAGAGACAGAGAGACAGAGAGAGACAGAGAGAGACAGAGACAGAGACAGAGACAGACAGAGAGACAGAGACAGAGAGACAGAGAGACAGAGAGACAGAGAGACAGAGACAGAAAGACAGAGACAGAGACAGAGACAGAGACAGAGACAGAAACAGAGACAGAGACAGAGACAGAGACAGAGACAGAGAGAGTAGAGTAGAACAACACTTAATATTGCAATTTACATTCAGATCTACCAGGAAAGGCTAAATGTCCTCAGTACCTAACACTTCAAGTGTTATCTAGAGACCTCTCATGAAATAATTACATATGGGATTGTAAGAGGCGTTCATTAATCCTATGCAGAAAATGTATCTTCTGTTTTCTTATCAGTTCTCATTCAGCCGAGGAAAGAAAATTTGCTTTCTTGTCTCTTTTCATCAGATTCAGCAGAAAAGTCATGCTTTGTCAACCAGGGAGATACATCTGGAGGGTTCAAAAAGGTGGACCTTGTCTACTATGTGTACATGCTTTATGGAACAACCTTCCTCTCAAAGTGAGGCTAGCTCCATCCCTGCTGATTTTCCAAAGTTCCTCAAAACCTAGTTATGCTATCAGGCATAACCTCAGGGGACTAGTGAGAAACTGAGATGGCTTCATTGTTTTTAGCACACGCAATTATCTCTTATCCGTATGTTTTTATTTTTTAATAATAATTGTTTTTAATGTATTGTTTTCTAGTCTTATTGTATGCTGCTCAGAGACACTTGAGATTATTAATTATTGAATAAATAAATAGTTTTCAGGGACTGGTACAGGGAGTCACCAAGAGTCAATATTGTCTCAAAGGCATACACACATACACACAAACAATGAGAAGGATGACCAGCAAATGCAGTTACTTTTTATTCTTTTATTCTCCCCTTCTTTTACAGGCCCAATCTTGCTCAATCTTCTCCATATAGTCTCTATGTATGTTATGTGTACAGTAGCAATTTTCTAGATCAGCAGACAATGAGGCGGGGGGATTTGCTGCTTGTTTTAAGACACTAGGAAATGCCATTTTATACTAAATGCTGATGCTGGAATTGTTTCTGTTTTTCCTCTTGTCAGTCTTAAAACACCATTATATGTAATAAATAAACGCCCATTTTTAAAATTGAATATTTATATTTTTGTCTAGTAATTTTTGCCAAATATAACAGATATGTTTGAGATATGTCCTGCTTTCCATTACAACATTTAAATTTCAATCTACACAATCCTGGAGACCTATACCATTGCTAACCTCTGTTGAGAACTAAATACCAAGCAACTAGCTGTTTCCTTTATAAGTTCCAACATATAGTTTGCTCTTATATTCTTTTGTCCTTTGAATAAATGGATAATATGAGGTAATCTAAAGCATTCTTGTAAATAAGAATACTATTAGAAACTGACACTGGTTTTCCAGTATGCCATGATAGGTGTTCCATATAAGTGGGCCATGGCAATTAGTAACGGAAAGCAGGGAGGAAAGTTAAAAAAGGAAAAAGAGTTTGATGAATCAAAAACAAAGTAGTCTTACAAAACGCATTTATTCAGAAAAGACTGGGTTGATATTTTTCCTCGGTAACCTTACTTGCTACAATTGCCATAGCAATTTTTATTTTTCACATAGCAGAGGCAGGTGCCTATTATTCTTTCCTACAGGCTAAATTCACAAATTCTCTCTCTTTGGCCAATGGATCTTACTAAGCTGGTTTTCCATTAATGGAAAGCATGCTTTTTTCTTTGGTATCCTGACCCGGGTACGATATTAGTATGCTATTCCCTTCATATATAGTGACCTAATTAAATGTGGAATCATTCTTGAGATCAATATTTTTCTTGTTTAATTGTTTTTTTAAAAAAATATGCATGCCCTAGCAAGAGAAGTTTCCACGATACCCTGGGAATCAAAACCACTGCATCTAAAAACTTGCTATGATAAGGAACTGGAGAAGGGGATGATAGAAACTGTAGACCTGAACAATAGCCAGAGCATTTTCTCTGCTGCACAGCACGTGGCTCTTGGGGGTAGCAGTACCATATCGACTTTGTGAAGCCTTTCTATTTAAGGAATAATGAGCCTATAATACGTCTTCCTAGTTCCTGAATGACTTGGGAAAAAGAGACAATTGACTTTATATATTTATATTTGTGAACATATGCTTAAAATATCTTTATGATGAAATTCTTTCTGCTTTGCTTTATCCTAAGGGATGGGCTGGGAATTACCATAGCTACTCAACTAAACTGGTATGTCAAGTCACAAACCATCTGAAAAGAAGCAATTGTACACTAAATTACAATAAGAAATTGCAGGCAGTTGTATTTTTTTTCCCCTGATATTGGTCACATGGCACTTTCTCTTTCTCTGTTACCTCCATCTCTCAATGAATGACTGAGTGACTGATATGAACTGTGCTCAAGGCTGTTTTTGATCTAACTGTTCATGTGTGCACTTAGATCAGCTTATGGGACCACTTGAAGCTCAAAGAGAAATGAATCCTTTCAAGAAAGGAAAACAAATATCAAAACCAGAAAGCATTAAAAGTGGGAGGGTGGAGTTTGAGAAAAAATACTTCCTTTTTTTAGAAAATAAGCTTTACTAATATAGTTCAATTTGATATCTTTACCCAACTTAAAAATATCACAGTGAGATTTTCATTTATGACTTGTGTAGAAGAAGAGCCAAGTTTTCTATTCAGAATGGAAATTGTAGAATTAGATTTCTTTTTTTTTTTCTTTACATCTTGGCCACTGGTGATAATGAAAACTATCTGTTAATCAAATTCTTTTAGAATGATAGTGAAAGCTGCTGAGTTTTCAAAATGTTTTCAGGGGAAAACTATACAATGCCAAAACTAATAGCACAATATAGAAACCAAGAATATGGTTATATTATAAAAGTTATCTCGTGTACTTTTTTCCATTGCCAAAACATTATTTATATTTATTCAAAAGTCTGTAGATGATTTGTAAAGTTTTACTGAATTAATACAAGTATTGCTGTTAATTATCACAGTTGTATTGTACAGTTGCATAATTGAATTATAATTTTATCTCTTCAGAAATAAGATATATTGTTTGCAATCTACTTGACTCTTAAGCACACACATTTTCAACTTTTTGGTTTGAGTCAAGGAAACAGTACTTCCACCTGGCTCCAATAACTAATACCAGGTACTGTACAGATCTAGCTATTTAAGGCTGGACAAGAAGACTGAATGCTGGGAAAGGAGAATGAATGAATGAATGAATGAATGAATGAATGAATGAATGAATGAATGAATGAATGAATGAATGAATGAATGAATGAATGAATGAATGAATGAATGAATGAATGACACAACTATGTCCCTGTTTCTATCCTTAGGGAAGCAGGCGTTTTCCTTTGGGATTTAACTGAATGCACTGATATGATTATTTAGTGAGACCCATGAGGACTGTAACTGTTCCACATTCCTTTCTCATCTGCAGTGCAGTGCAAATACCTGGTGGTCCACTCATCAGAATTCCACTGAAATATTCTTCTTTGGGGTGAAAAAAGCAAAACCAATTTATTTTTCATATAAACTAAGGTGAGTAGTTGAAAGAAAATTATGAGTGCTGCTCCAAAAGCTATCAAGAAGACACTTTCTTAAGGTGATCAACAAAACCTTAAAAATCTAAATTCAACTGACACTGTGACAGTTTGTTTTGTTTTATTTTTTCAACTTGAAAGAAATTCCATAAGATAAATGTCATAAAGGACATTGATACCCTCATGGGTGAAAGAATACAAACAGTTTTATAATGTTTCTGAGATTAGTTTCTAACTTTTTGAGCTTTCTAGAATCCACTTTTTCCTGCTGAAATACAATTCTTACCATTCCATTAAGATGCCCATGTGAGCGTGGATGTATAAATGTATACCATAAGGATTCAGTGGACCATTCTATTTGAAATGTTAATTAGGTAGATTACAGTCCTAGTGCATAGAAAATATATAAATCTGATCATCTTAAAACATAAAGCTTTTCTTCCCTAAGGTAAGTGCTAATGTGGAATTATCTGATAGTTCAAGTAAAACTCACCATAATTTACTTAGCCCTAAATGGCCTTACTGAGTTGGGCAAGATCAGTGTTTCTTCACTATTACTAAGTTCCATATTTGAGGCCTGCTGCACAGGCTAGAGATGAATTAGCTCTTGCTAAATTAAGGAATATTACAGCCAGTAATATGACATTCTTTTTTATGACCATGGCTTGGGTTATAATGTGACAGGAAAAAAATGTAATGTTTCCAAAATGACAGTTTTTAGATTTGTGTTGCCTGAGGTAGTTCAGCTGAACAATAAACTATAATTTGATTGATGGAAAATTGAAGTGGTTCATCTAACTTGCCAGCCTGTCATACCCACAAGGCTTTAGTTTTGCATGTATGATGATGTATCGCAGTTTTAGAGATAATGTTGTTTGTATTATACATGAAATTTTTTTAGACACAAAAATGAAGACTTCATTACTCAGTAAAGATCAAAATATGCTACAGAGTAGCCCAGAAATCAGATTTGTTTCAGAATGGATTTGTAGATATAAATGGGCTCTTTTTGTGGAAGCGAATGATGAATAACATATGGCTGAGACTATTTTTATTTTCATGTGAAAATTGCCATATCACTGATTGCAAAATTATTAACTTAAAGATGGGGACATCTATACTCAAGAGAGACAATCAGAGATATGCAGTTTTGCTTTTATACAAAATTAATGTTGTAGATTCCTAGGGTGGTCAGCAAAAATCTTTAAAAAGGACAATATTCTTTTTTCATAGATTTGTAAATGCACTATTTGGAGAAAAGTTGTGGAGAAATAACAAAATTAGACAAAGTGTGTGTGCATATGTCTGTCTGTCTGTCTGTCTGTCTGTCTGTCTGTCTGTCTCTCTCTCTCTCTCTCTCTCTCTCTCTCTCCCTGTGTGTGTAAATAGGTGAATAGGTAGCAGTAGCTTTTTGAAAACTGTCTTCTAACAAAAGTTAACTTAAGTAACAATAATAAATTTTATATAACTACAAATGATTTGATATACAATGCATGTAGAATCATTATTACATAAACTTCATATGAATGATTGAGCAATAGTACAAACCAAAGTTCTGTACTGTTTCTTCAAAAGATTATTTATTACTCAGTGAGAGACTTGATTTGTATCACTGTCTGGAAGGGGAAGATTTTACTCTGAATTAGCAAAATTTAAGCAATCTGAGAAGCAAGAGAAATGACAGCTTTCCACAGGATTACCTATCCAGAAATCATCATGTAGGTAATCAATACAGGATTTAATAGCACTTTGAAAAAGTAGCATGCATTTTTATCTAAGTGCAGTACTAGACTTATTATTCTCTCACAACAACAATCCTGTGAGCTAAGTTAAGATGACAGAGAGTGACCAATCCAATGACACTCAATGATCATTGGATACTGGAGTCTCACTTGGGCAACTGCAGTTCTATGGAAAGATTTCTATAGGAAACATCCCTCTATTACAGAGCTTTCACCTTTTTATGAAAGAGAATGGGCCAATTCCAAGCAAGCTTTCTCATGATACCTTTCAAAGGTTAGCACTGTCAAATATGACAATGAGAGCCTTGGCAAAGAATCATGAATTGTAAGCCTTCAGGTAGTCCAGACAGAAAACACTACCAAATGAGCTCATTCTGCTTTACTGTAAGGCTACATTATCAGAATCTTGCAAGTGTCAAAGTACAAATATCTCACCATCTCTTTTACCACCTGATAAGTTCAGGCGGTTCCTTTCTGAGTTTCTTTGCCCATTTTGCATTTGCAGGCTACACTCCCTCTTCTTTGACCTTTCCTTCGGCAGCATCTCTTTCCCTGTCTCCCAAGGTCATTCCCACATATCATTAGTCCGTAAGCCAAAAATGGCCAAACTTGTTTTGGTCATTAAATAAACTTGATAGTCTATGTGTTAGAATGAATCAAGTCCAAAGCTATAATATGGGAATAAGATCCAAAGGAAGAAATGGGCTCATAAGTTCTTTTCGTGAACCCAAGCAGCCCTTCAAACAGTAGCATCCACACAAAGGATGTGGTGAGTCAGACTTACTTGTTGCAGTGTCAGGACAAAAGCCCTGCCCTTTCCCCCTTCCGCCGTGATGTCATATTCATACAATGAAAAGAGGCAGAGCTTGCTGTGTGACATCACAATGTTCTTTTCATCTTTTTCAGCAATGTTACTAGCAAAACAAAGGGATTTTATGGATGCCATTGCTTACACAATCCTTCCCTCAATTCAGCCAAGTTTCTTGTGTGCAAGAGTCGCTAGGCTATACCATCATATTTAAGATAATGAAGAATTTGGTGTGAGACTTTCAAGGCATACTAATCTACACTTTTCCATGCCTGTTCAAATAAGTCCAAAAGCACACCAGCCTTTTATAAGAAGTTGCATTCTAAGAAGCAGGCCCTAAGGCATTCTGAAGTTGTGGTGGGAATGTTGCCTGTTTGAGTGTTGAGTTGTTTAATATTTTTGGGAGAATCCAACAAATAGACAAAATCCTCATCACTGTCACCAAAGCTCAATAATAATTATTGGCACAAAAATTGAGAGACTGTGTAGTTAGAAGGAGAATGGAATAGATTGGCTGAAAGAAAAAGTCAGCAAAGAATAGCAGCACTGTATAAGGGGTCCCCCCCCTTTTTTTTCCCCTTTAAATATCTTATCACTGTCTTTGTGAGGATCTCATCAACTCCATCCAACCGTGATTGTTTTTTCTGTCTTCTCACAGCCCAATCCATCCACCTAGAGATGAAAAGCAAGCTGCCTTTAGCATTCCATGACTCTTTTATTTACCCATAATAGGTATAAACTGTATGGTTCTGGACAAACTAGCCCACCTTATATTGAGTTTGATCTGCATAAAAAAGTACCAGTTTATGTTATTACAGGCAATCCTTGACTTATAACCACAACTGGTAACAGAAATTCCATTACTAAGCAAGGTGGTTTTTAAGTGAGTCATACCCAATTTGCCATGGTTTGTTAAGCAAATCACTGCAGTTGTTAAGTGAATCACATGGTTGTTGAGCGAATCTAGCTTTCCCTTTGACTTTGCTTGTCATAAGGTTGCAAATCATGTGATTGTGTGTTCTTAGAACACTGCAACTGTAAATGCATGCGGATTGCCAAGCACCCAAAATTTGATCACGTGACTATGAGGATACTATGATGATAATAAGTGTGAGGAATGGTTGTAAGTCACTATTTTTAATGCTGTTTTAACTGTGAACAGTTGCTAAGTGAATGGTTGTAAGTCAGGGACTACCTGTAGTACCGAACAGAGTTTTAATTAAAGCAGCCTGTCTTTGTTCAGAACTATACAGCAGGGAAAGGAAAAAGAACATTCTGGATGCTACAAATTTCTTGAAATCAATGAGAAATCTTTCTGTATGAGCACTTTAATAATGTTTTCCTGGTCATTGCTCCCAGCTCCTGCCCTTCTTCTCTTTCAATTCCACTTGCCCTTCTGAAAAATCCTGGATGCTGCACTGTTATTCCTATGGGTACCTAGTATAGCAAAAGGAAATACATGAGAATAAGAAAATGGCCAATGTTCAGGAGACTTCAGAGATAGAACACTATGTTATATTCTGCAGACAACAAGGCTTTGCGGTTTAAGTTTTAGTAAGAAGAAAAATCCCTGGCCACCTCAAACATAACATTAAGCAGATTCATTCTCCTATTACTCAAAATTCAACGTGATCTTCAGCCAGAAAGTTGTGCATCCTACTCTGAAATACTGCCATTAGAAAGTTACCTCAGACTGGCTCCACTGAGAAACTGCATTACCTGTAGGTCTTTAAAACTGCTTCTCTTCCATTGATATGTCGTTTGTCTTAAAGATCTGTATGCCATTCATAAACTAATTTTAATTTCTTTATTTTGAATCTGTACAGGGAGTTCTCAACTTACCACCACAACTGAGCCCAAAATTTCTGTTGCTAAGTGAGACAATTGTTAAGTGAATTTTGCCCCACTTTACAACCTTTCTTGTCCCACTTGTTAAGTGAATCATTGCAGGGGTTAATCTGGCTTCCCCGTTGACTTTGCTTGTCAGAAGGTCGCAAAAGGTGTTCACATGACCCTGAGACACTGCAACCATCCTAAATAAGAGTGAATTGCCAAACTATGAATTTTGATCATGTGACCATGAGGATGCTGCAATGGTTGTAAGTATGAAAAATGGTCATGTCACTTTTTCAGTGCCATTGTAACTTTGAACAGTCACTAAATGAACTGTTGTAAATCAAGGATTATCTGTATATAGATTACTATATTAACCACCAACCGGGGTCTAATCTCAGGGCTGATTTTAGCCTTATGTCTACATGGCACTGGGAAACAGGTAATGAGGCGAGGATTGGCAAGGATGGATTATCATTAATCCCATAGTGTGGACCAGGATTTAGGTTATCTTCTGTTACTGTGAAATTCTTTTCTCCTAAAATTTTCTAAAATATTTTATTTTCCTAAAAGGAATAATGGCTTTTTGTACATATTCATTACAGATTACATACTCAACTACAGATACTGTAGTTATTTGCATTTTCCCCTAAAATATTTTTTAAAAGACTTTCAATATGTCTGGGAATTTAAAAACAAAAACAAAACAATTCAATGAACGCCTGTGTCCTATTTTTGGTACAGATATATATCAAGAATAAAGCTCATGATCAAATGCAATTCTGGGGATAGTTAAGTGACATGCTACACTTCTCATTTTGTGTTTTTGGAATAAGAGATGCTGAAGAGTTAGGATTTAATCGACACATAGCACCTCTTGTTGTTACATGGAATTGTATCTGAGACTGTTCTTGAAGTAACAGAGGATCACTCCATAATGAGATTTCTAAGATTACTGTTGGGAATTCTCTGTAGTGAAAGCGCTTCCTTCTTGGGTCATTACATCGCCATAAGTCTTAATTTTCCAGACATTTTACTCTTTCCCCCACAGTGTCATTCTCTTTATCAAGAGCTTGGATCTGAAAGTAGCATTGTCTTTTCCTCATTTTAGCTTAAAACTGAGCAGCTCACTGGAAGAATAATGCACTGAGAATAGAGGTGGCCATTTTACCCCTGCACAAGAAGCAGCGGGCGAGCTATTTTAGCTTTCAGTGTGCGGGAGGGGAATTGTAACATTCAACTAGATATGCTGAAGGTGTAATTGTTGGAAACCAGCCTATTTTAAAGCCATTTGTTATGATTATTATTTCTATCTCTTAAAATATTCTCAGGCATTCAGTTAGAAGCTGAGGATTCATTTTTAGCTTTACAGATATGATATTCAAACCAGATATTTCTGTGACATGGAGGCTGAAGAGATTATATATCTTGGAAAAGAACCAGTAAGCTTAACAATAGGTCCACTTTCTTTTCTAGTGCTCATTTATCTTGCCATCTGATTACAGTATAAACTGTCACATTTTAGCCCCACTGCACAATTGATCCATGCTATTTTGTGGTTAAAACAATTGAAGGGAGGAGAGCATGCAGCTTTATTTATTTATTGTATTTACCACATTTCTACACCGCCCATTTCGCTTAAGTGATACATTGGCTTCATTGGGGTTCACAGCCCACTGGGGAAACTGAAGTCATATACACCCAGACCAGATCTAATGTTGTATCCCCTGTATCAGTCTTACATAACCTGATACATAAAGCAGTTTTTAGGGTCCTCAAATTTTTTTATCCTGCACAAAATACTATAGTGACTTGTCACAAAATTTTAAATTGATAAGTTGTGCAAAAGGATTCATTACCATGATATACATTATCGGTGCATTACAAATCTGCTGATATCACTTATGCTGGTGCAGATAGTTACTGGGTGGAAATCCTTTCTTATTTCTTATCTCCAAATATCACCTATATGATTTTTTTATTAGTAATCTGGAATGTATACATTTCTTTATTGTCTACATCCATGAGATAGAAGGCAATAGCATGTAGGAAAAAGACATTTAGTTTAGCTCTAATATAAGTTGCCTTCACATTTTTGAATCCTATTTTTTAAGGCTTCTAAATCATAAGAGGAGCTGGCATGATCACAATAGACTCCTCATCCTTATAGTGCTCTGCAGTTCATGGAGATCAAACAGATGGTAATAAATAGTACACTTCTTTCTGTTATCCCTCATGCAAAAGGATGAATGAGAATTATGATTATAGATCTAAAATATTTAGGATCATACACATTAAGGATTATTAGATTGTGAGAAGGATTTTTTAAATGAAACTAAGTTACAAGAAAAAATATAGATGATAGAGATTTTTGTTTATTTGTTTGCAATGGGAGATAGGATCTTCCTTAAAAGGCAACACACTTTTTGCATGGTTTATCTCTTTGAGCAGGTATATATAATACAGGAGCCTTAATGTCATTCTCAGAACCTCTTCCCTGCAATTGATCAGTCTTTCAAACTGAGAGAAATACTTTCTGGGGAGAGGATAGAGAAATCCTTATGTAAAGAGATATGAACATTAGGCTCACTAGCAAGACCTCAGCAGAATTTCCCTGATACATGACACCACAAAACTTAATTAGGTTCTAGATTCATACTTGTCTTAAGGGTCTCGGATACACAACATGACATGGCTGGATTAGAATCTTTGTGGCCTCACAGAAAGACATCACTTTTAACATGAAGATGATTTTCCCCTTTTATATCTGCTGTAGTTTAATTCTAGTGCTTCTTTCTTCTACATCTCACTGTTTAATGGATTTTCTTTCCTGTTCTTCCTGGCTATAAAACTGGGTGGCTGTTGCCCATTGACATCACTGATATCTCTGATCACTGATATCCTGAGAAATTCTGTCTTCATAGATGTTAAAAAACTCCATCGGAGATGAATCTAAACAATAACATGAGTTCTAGCATCAAGTGAACTATTCTACTGTTTATTGCCAGAAAGCAAAAATACATACAATAATGCATCTGGTAAAAAAAAAAAAAATACTGTAGAAGTTATATACAAAGAGCTAAGGATACATTTTAAAAAGAAGAAGCTTACATAAGGTTAAAAGGCTGCATCAGGGAAATTTACATATCAAAGAATAAAAGCAAAGTGATTTGCATTTAAAGAAGATTCAAAAGCAATTTACATAAAAGTACTATTCAAGTTATGAGAAGATGCAGATACAAGCTCTCCATATAAGGAGCTTGAAAATACAGTTACAATTTTTTTCTTTGTTTTTTATTTATTATATGGATATTTATTTATTATATAGGAATAAAACATAAGCAAATGTATAAAAAATACTGGACAAGAAATACATGGTGGTGTTCTACCAATGAATACATTAAACAGATCAAAAAATTGTATTGGTCCTCAGATGTCTCTTTATTTGTTTACCTAGCCTTTGAATATTCTTTGTAAAGTGGTGCTTTAATTCTAAAGTTATATTTACTCTCTTCTATGTTTATATTGCTGTGTTGTATTCAGCAGCTATGAATGTCTCCTAACAGAAGAGAGTTACAAGTACATGATTCTTGTACTGGCTGCCAAGAAAGTAGGTTTCATTGAAGATTGTCAGGTGTTTTGTAGAATAGATATTATTGCCTACATATTATTCATTTTTAAACATTTTGTTTATTAGCTAAAAAGGAAGGATGTATGCCTACAACTGTACTGGGATTCACAGAGATTTTCCCTTTGACACTAATTGGCTGCCAGACCTAGAATATTCATCCTTGTGAACTGAAAGAAAGGACAGTTTGATTTTAAAGAAAACTCACATAAATTTAAGTGTAAATATCCTACAAAGAGAAGGCAGGGATATTGAGATATTGAAAGTTCACTTTGAAGATATCCCAAGAAGAAGCTAGGAAGATGCTACCAGTCTGGATTGTAGCTGTGGCAGTACCTGGAGACAGAGAATAGAAAGAACTGGACAAATTCTCAAAATACAAAGACTTACAAATAGAAGTAAAATCACAGTGACAAGAGAAAGGAAAGATTGTACCACTAAGTGATAGGCACCTTGGGTGCAATCCCAAAATACCTGGTGCACCACTTGAACATCATTGGCATTGACAAAATAACCATCAGTCAATTGCAAAAGGCATCTTTACTAGGAACAGTTTACATCCTGCAACTATACCTTTTAACACCATCAAACAACAATATCTGCCTATCCCAGGTCCTTGGGGAGGACTCAATAAGTAGATAAAAATGCCAAATCTGTCTGATTGTGTGATCAGCTATAGTAATAATAATATTTTCTTATTAAATTTATATGCCAAGATATATGCTTGCAACTGCTTTCTTGGGCATTGTAGATTATCCTTTAACATGGGTTGAACCAGGGACTCAGTGGCAAGGAAGGGTTAAAAAAGTCACAATGGTGGCCATAACCACATGATTGACCACTAAAAGCATACTGTATTGAAACTTCAAAGGTGTGATGACACTCATCATGACTTTTGACATTCATTCCTCCAAGAATGATTCTGCAAGAACAATATGGTGAAGTCACCATTTGAGAACTGTACAATATTATAAAACAGTACAACCTGACATCTTTTATCTGCTGAATATCCTTGATGTTTCAAGCCGTACTGCTTTCCTTAAGTTTTATTTTATATTTAAGTCTAGGAAAAATTAAAACTCCAGGCACTTGGTCTATTTATTGTAACAAAAGAAAAGAGAAAGTGCATTTTATAAAATTACTTTGAATTTGCATTTGACCTGATTACTGGAGGGATTTTTGTCTGTCTTAAACACTGGAGTGTCCTTTATAACATTAGAAAAACATTGTATTACTCATTCTCTCTCTCTCTCTCTCTCTCTCTCTCTCTCTCTCTCTCTCTCTCTCTGTCTCTCTCTCTCCCTCCCTCCCTCCCTCCCTCCCTCTGATTTTTTTTAAAAGGAATTCCAACAACAGTAGTTTATTCTAGTTTTAATATAAAAATACATGAATTATGAAATGGTCAATTTGGCAGAGAGTAGCTACAAGAGGTAGTCATTATGTAAAGCTCCCTGTCTTTTCTGAATTCAGACTTTAGGCAGCATAGAAACCATAAAATATGGTGCTATTTATATGAAAATTGGATTTGATCTCTAAATCTTTTTCCTCTTCTGAGAGCCACTCGAAGCCAGGGATTATTCAAGCAGCTCTTTCTTAACTGATCAGATATGCTGGAATTGTCTAGGGGGTGGCATAAGAAAAAAAAATCCTTGAGACACTATCGTTCTTAGGGGCTGCCACTGCATGATTAGCTGTTTGTACTTTTTCCCTTTACAATAATAAAATTGAATGAATTGTTATTGAGTGAAAGCACACTACATAAATAAATAATCAATGTGATTTGTTTCTCCCTCTCAACCAAACTGCTACCTGAAACAGTAGTTTATATCATTTTACTCAGAGATTGAGCTCCTGGTCATGCAAGGGACCAATTTTCAGAATGTCCCTTTTCTACTCAGTTCTTTTGCATTGCAATTTATACCAGGCACAATGTTTCGTCCTCACAAGGTCTGTGGAATTGCTATGGTATTACCTTGCTTCATGTGACACCATGGGACATGGCAAGTGAAAAAGAGAGAGGGTTTTTGTCTGCATAAAATAAAAATTAAGTAAAAATAAAATGAAGTCAATTTTAGCTTTTGTCCTTGCTCCTCCCAGTACTTTTCAGACATACATAAAAAGGGTCAGGGCTTCAAGCACCATGATTGTGGTTATTGTCTTGGATGTTTTTGATCCCTTGCAAACATTCCTGTTTCAGAATGTGCTTCCTGCCATTCCATTCAAACACCAGGTGCATTTGCCAGTCTTGAAAAAGTAGTTTATCCTAGGTCTCCAATAATTCAGAAGAGATTCCTAACCACTAGTTCTGGAAAACCGATTCCTGAAAAATTGCTTATACTGTTCCGATGTTGCGAACATTGTGGGATTCATGCCTATGATTCCATGACCTTCTCTCATGCAGATTCAGTTTGAATTACCAGATAATGTATGAAACAGCACAATGTAGTCACTTCTGCACTTTTGACATTGAATAATATATTTACTCTTTTTTCATAGCTGTGTTTATTTATTTTATTTATCTAATCAATTTATATAGCCACTGATCTCAATAACTGACTTCGGCTGTTGAATAATATTAAATAAAATAAAAATAATTACAACCATTAATAAAAAAGATTAAAATGCATAAGTGCTGAGAAAATAACATAGTTAACCAATGCTAATACAGCCAGGAGATAACATAACTGTGCATTTTCTAGGAGAAGTTATTTAATATTGATTGATTGATTGATTAATTGATAACTAACCTAGTGTTGTCTATTTCTTCTATGCCCTGCAAATTAAAATTCTAGCTGTTGTATTTTAGGCCAGTTTCAAATCATCTTCAAAGTCACCCCATGGATAGTGTTATCGGAGTAATGTTATGTAGGACATAACACAGACTCTGCAGGCAAGTTCCTGATTAAAGACAGGATATAGTTAGCCCTCAGTCACCCTTAATAACACCAGTGAAAATCCATGTTCAAACTCTTACTAAGCTATCAATCTCTCTCTTTAGAATAATTCATTCTGCAGCTTATTGATTAAAGGTCTAAACTCTTGCCACTATTTATTTTTACATAGTCGTAGCATTACAATAAAATCATCTCAAACTGAATATAAAAGCAAACTTTAGTATTGCTATCTACAGCAGGTTTGAAAACAATCAGTGTACAATACAATACTGCTAAAGTATTTGATTATAGTCCCTCATAAAGTCCAACAACCGAGGAAGGGTTGCATGCCCTACATAGAGAGAAAAAAGCAACAGACTTGTTATCTTGAAAAATCTGTCTTTCGGATTCTTCTGGGGGGGCAAGTTCTGTTAAAACGGCAGCATTAATAGTTGAAAATCTGAGAGAATCTAAACTGGGGGAAAGGATTACAGTACTTAGCTGCACTCTGGCTAAAGGATTCAGCCTTAGGAGCCCTTCCAAATTGGCTGAAATCAAGATATTGTGTAAGCAGATAAGGACTCTGCCAACAAAAATGCTTAGGAAGAGAATGACAGATCTTATAACCTTCCAAGAGCCCTTGGGGGAACATAGAGGGTAAAGTCCATAGCCCTCTGCTGTTACAACACTCATTTTAAGACAAAAAACTGGGGTTTTAGTGCTGCTTAAATGAATAAGGATGAAGGTTTTTCCCTATAAAGGGGAAATCATCCATGTTTAGCTTAAGCTGATGTATAAGTAAGTTTGGAAGTAAGGTACAAGTAATAGTTATGACATTAATTAAGAAACTTATTTGTAATTCTACAAACTGGAGTGTTTTGTTAGAGGTTTTTATAATTATTATAATATATAATAATTTATAACAATTTGTTATGGGAAACTGCCATCCTAATATCTTAGACTTTTCTTTAACTACATAGCAGCGGTATTAAAATGCTTAGTTAAAAGTGCCTTGTCTATGCATATTGAAGAATAAGGTGGTAAAATAGACTGTAACACTTTAGGGGGCAGATTCTCAACCCTCTTTAAAAGGATTGCCTAAGTTAACAATTTATTCCAAAGATAATTCCAATTAACATACGAGAGATTAGTTAACATATTTCTCCCTGGAGGAATACTTTTTGTGATAACAAAACTCAATACTGTTTTTACAATGCAGTGTGCAATCAAAATGGATAGTCCACTCTACACCCTGAAATGATATATTCCATACTGTTTTCACTGTCTTTAGCCATCATTTTGCTACATGAAAAATCACAATACACAAAGACCTAAAGCCAGTTTCTCACACCTACATCCGCATAAACAAATAGTTTCAAAATAGATAGTGTTGTGTCCTGAGCCTTGCTGATTGAGGCAACCTGCAGGATAACTGCAGAGGCCCGGGCAGACCAAGTGTTTGCCCGGGACCAGTTGTATAGACCCGGGCAGCCCATAAGTTGCCCGGGACCCAGATAGGCTGTCTCCAGCCTCGTGCGCATGCGCGAGGCGGGAGAATGGCCTGCATTCATTGGTTGAGCATCCCCTTGCAGGGGAAGTATAAAAGGGCATCTTGCCATTTTCTCCTTTGCTTCTGTTCAGTGCAAGCACCAAATAAGAACATCTTTTTTGCACAACTGCCTCGTCTCCATGCCTGTGTTGAACAGAACATTGGCGACAAAGGTGGGATTCGTCGTGGGGAATCCCGAAGAACTGAAGTAGGCCTACTCACCCAGGCCAGGAAGAAGCGCGGCGTGCAGGAGGAGCAGTCGCCTGCCAGCATACATACGCTGGAGGCGGGCTTGGCTTCGTCAGACCCCTTCTTGATTCCTGATGGCGAGAGGCGTGGATGAGGCCATCGAGTTGAAGATGTCCAAGCTGGGCCGTCTGGGCGAATTTGACATCGCGCATCCTGAACGCTGGAGCTCGTATGCAGCTCGCGTTGAAAATTACTGTCGAGTAAACAAGATCCAGGAAGACGGCCTAAAAGCGGCTACCTTGCTTTGTGTGTGCGGACAAGAGACATTTGAAATAGCAGAGAATCTTGTCGCACCAGCTGCCTTAGATTCAATCGCATATGCCGATTTTAAAAAGATGCTGTGAGAGCATTTCGAGCCCAAGCTCTCGATCATTGCGTGGAGGCATAAATTTGAACAGAGGGACCAACGGCCAGGCGAATCGGCTGCAGAGTTCGTCGCAGCCCTGAGACAGGCCGCACGCCCTTGCGTGTTTCACGACTTGGAGGAAAGGCTCCGAGATAGACTGGTGTGCGGGCTGCGAAGCCACAAAGTACAGCAGAAACTGTTTGCAAGGACGGACGTCACCTTCCAAGACGCTCTCAGAGAGATCGCAGCAGAAGAAGCAGCCGGCGGCGCCGTGAAGGCCTTGCGGTCGTCGAAGAGTCATCCAGAGACCGTCCTGATCCACCAGGAGGCCGCCCGTGAGGCTTCAGGGGAAGAGTCCGCGGAGGACGAGGTGGACAAGATCCAGCCTGCGATGGAGAGACAGCGACCGGAGCGGAGGGGGCCACCGCCTGCATCCCCTCGATGTTTCGGCTGTGGAGGATGCCACAGGAGGATCGACTGCCGGTTCCGATCCGCCGTCTGTCAAGCATGCGGAAGGCAAGGCCACATTGCATCGGCCTGCATGGGCCGCCCTAAGAACAGGTCCCCAGAATTGCCTCTGAAAGGTACCAAGGTCCCCAGCCAAAACAGGGTGGGGTTTTGCGCATCTAGGAGGGGGGTGTTCAAGACAGGAATGCATAGGCCCCTCAAGAAGAAGCTCAGTCTTGATGTGAAGTTGCAGGGAGTTCCCCTGGCTATGGATCTGGATACAGGCTCCGCGTTGTCCATTATTTCAATGGACACCTTCAATAAGATTTGCTTCCGGAGTGGCTCTCGAGTAAACCTCAGGCCTTCCAACCTTGTCCTTACTGATTTTCAAAACATGAGAGTAAAAGTAAAAGGGGAAGCAACGGTCAGAGTACAGCGAAAGGGTTTCATGGGTGCATTGGATGTGGTCGTTGTCGAGGGGGACAGAACGAGTCTGCCATGGAGGCAGCTCCTGACTCTGGCAGAGGTCCCTGGTTGAGGGCAAATGGCCGTAAATCGGCTACTCAGGGCACCCCTACTGCTGGCCTTGGGCCTGACGGACATTGCTCCAAAGGGGAGTTCCAAGGGTTTTTGGGGAACTCCACCCCACCAAGGAACTCGGGGAACTCGACCCCCCCAAGGAAATCTGGTTTGGGTTTAGCGGACCCAGCCAGTCAGCAGTTAGGGGGAATCCCTGAGTCTTCTGGGCAACAAAGTCCTGGTTTGTTCTACGCAGACTGCGAGTCAGCACTCCAGGCACCAAAAACAAACCCCCCACAGGTCAGCACACCTGGCCCTAACCTTGATCCACGAAGATCGGGGCGGATTAAGGCCCCGCCTAAATACTTGCAAGAGTATGTGCGGTCCCTAGAGGGGACTTGTTACCAAAAACTAAAAGACCGTGGGTTGATTTGAATCCACGGGGGACCAGGTTACCCAAGGGTATCGGGAACTGCCAGATGACATTTGCTGAATGTTACATGGTACTGATATAGCTGCATGTGCCGAATATTACATGGTACTGGTATAGCTGTGTCAGTGTTGTCCCAACTTAGGGGGGAGGGGTGTGGTGTCCTGAGCCTTGCTGAGTCAATCAGCAAGGCACAGGCAACCTGCAGGATAACTGCAGAGGCCCGGGCAGACCACGTGTTTGCCCGGGACCGGTTGTATAGACCCGGGCAGCCCATAAGTTGCCCGGGACCCAGACAGGCTGTCTCCAGCCTCGTGCGCATGCACGAGGTGGGAGAATGGCCTGCATTTATTGGTTGAGCATCCCCTTGCAGGGGAAGTATAAAAGGGCATCTTGCCATTTTCTCGTTTGCTTCTGTTCAGTGCAAGCACCAAATAAAGAACATCTTTTTTGCACAACTGCCTCGTCTCCATGCCTGTGTTGAGAACAGAACAGATAGCAAAACAAGTTCAATGAAATTGGTTTTGGCAATTGATTCATATAAACCTTAAGTTTGTCTAGCAAAGCCTATGAGTTCCAAAAACAACAGTTTTTAACAACAATTGGAGTTTAAGGAGCCACCCACTAATACTCATGGGACTATAGACAAAGAACAAGGTGAAACTAGAAAGTGGGTAAGTGAGATTAGGATAATTATATGAATTATTGGGGATGCCAACAGATTCAATTGGACCTACATATGTCCATTCATAAATGAAAGGACTCTTTCTGTTAAAAAGAGTCCTGTTTCAGGAAAGAAATGAAGGAAGGGGATATTCATCAATTAAGACCTGGTCTAGAAGGATCTGGGGCTGTCTAGAAGAATGCAGATGCATAGGATAAGAAGGTGTGCTATCAAAATTACTCTTTTTCTGCAGGGGAGCATATGGTGCACAGCCTTCATTCATAGCAAAGGAGGTCCAGCAGGTGACAGTTATACTGTATTGGCATTTTCAGCCAAAGTGGGTATCTTCTTCAAACATGACTAGGTTAATGCAGTCTCTGGTTGCCTCTGGTTGCCTCTGGTTACTACCTTGATTCAAAGCCTGGATGTTTCCTAGAACTGAGACCTGTGAATTGGCTTACATACTGAAAATTTCTCTGGAATCTGGCTCCCACAATTTCCCCCCCCCCTAAGGTCGAAAACTTAATATGTGACAGAAATGTTAGTTTTTTAAAAGCTTCCCCGAAATATTTTCTTTTTTAAAAAAAATAGCAAATTAAAATTATCAGAAAAGGCTATATCAATTCAGCCATGACTAAATTTTCAACCCAGTTCAGATGATTTGTTAGAGTACTGCTGCTGCTTATGAGCGGGATTTTTATGTTATTTCTAGCTTGGTATTTCCCAAACAAGGGGACTAGATTTGAGGGATAGGGTTTTATGCAAGAAGGCTGAGATAAGGCTGGAAAGCTACCTCCCCATTTTCTCAATCTGGTGAAATTTCACTTGAGACTCTTGTTAAGCAGAGTCCTGCCCTGCCTGCAAACACATCAGTGCCTGAATTGTGTACTTCTGTCATCTGACAACCCATTCTGTGTAAAGGTAACCCTGCAAAGAGGGGAAAAAAGCCTTCCTTTTTTGCCAATTATTATGTTTGCCTTCTCTGGGCAAAGCCAGTGAGAGCTCTGACTCCTGCAGATTCTGAAGAGCTTTCCTGCCACTTCCTTGTACAACTTGCTTATGTTTGAATTGTAGAGCTGGTGTCTCCACTTTCTGCCTAGAAGCTTTGAGAGGAAGATGGTGTTGTTGACCTATCTAATGCTGTCAAATGGTCCCTCTTAGTCTGTTTACAGTCTTCCTGCCAAAGTGGGATTGGGATCACGACCCTTTGCCCCACCTCATATGTATAAGCCATAGCTTGTCAATCACACCATCCTTCTGTTTTTCCTGTGCTTTAGCAAGGTTATTTTGTGCTGAGGCCATAAACTCTTTTGCTCTCTTGTGGAAGTCCAGCATTTATTGTAGTCCTGACTGCTTTGATGTTCACAGATTGACTCTCTCCTTGTCCCTTGCAAAGCTAAGCAGCCTTCAGATCCATAAGCAAACAAGGAATCTGTGGAGATAAACTACAGTGTTAGTAAGGATTGCCTCCTTCATTCTTGCATGATTTGTCTGCATAATAATAAGCAGAGTTACCTCTTGACAAATGCTGCAACTGCTGCAAAATTATTATGTTTGTATATTTATTTTATATTGATATTGATAAAATTATTATTGATTGAAATTTCACTGGATAAGAAATAAAATCAGTGCAACTTGAAATTTTACTTCAGTAGCTTATTTAAGGCATCTTAGTGCCCAGTTAGAAATATGACGATTGCTGATGGTATTCTTGAAACTATTGTTTTCCTTGAAAATTTTCCCCAAATTTCCCCAGGAAGAATTCCCAAAGATGTTTCTAACTGCCATTTTGGACAGTTTCCAGAAAATGGAATTAATGCTTTCTGTACATTAAACACCTAAGGTTTTCTGTTCTGGTTCTGCTTTATGACTTTTAAATAACAATTTAAAAGATTGACCTGTTGAAAAACATTTTGGATGAAGCAGTGGCAGCAAATTAATTCTGTGCTGCTTACTGGTATGGATGGAGGGCTGGAGTCAAAAAAGACAAGATGGTGTTCATGCTTGTGATTGAAATGTTGCCTTCTTTGTACATGCTGATCACAGATATAAAGAGGGAGTGCTTCAACCATATGGCTCTATCTGCCCTTTTTATCTTTTACACAGACATGCAAACCACTGATACTGTTGGCAAGAAAACTATATAGATGTATCCTTGAAGTCACCACGTATTTTGGTAGATTTGAGACCATCTTTACCTTTTCTATTTTTTATTTATTTAGTTTTCAAGCACTTCTGAACTTGAATGAATATTTTGCTGCAAAATCAATGCTAGCTGCAAAATATAAAGAAATTCAAAAACAGATTAATTTGTTATATTTTAGCATTAATATTTAATCCTATAATGAAGCATTTTGAGTTCCTTTTAATGATGCACAACTTCATAATTTTGTTTTTAGAATCATTACTATATTCCCACATAGTTTTCATCTATAAAATAGTAAGATAAATGTCCATATAGAGCTGAGATGGCCAATGGTTAGAATGCAGCTACTTCTTCTGATTGTTGGCTGCCAGTAGTTCGGCAGTTCGAGTCTCACTGGCTCAATATTAACTCAACCTTCCATCCTTCCAAGGTCAGTAAATTGAGGATCCAGATTGTTGGGGGGCAATATGCTTGGAGAGGGCTGTAAAGCACTGTGAAGTAGTAGTTGTTGTTGTTAATTGTGAAGTCGTGTCTGCCCCATCGCGACCCCATGGACAACGTTCCTCCAGGCCTTCCTGTCCTCTACCATCTTCTGGAGTCCATTTAAGCTCACGCCTACTGCTTCAGTGACTCCATCCAGCCACCTCATTCTGTCGTCCCCTTCTTCTATTGCCCTCAATCTTTCCCAGTATTAGGCTCTTCTCCAGTGAGTCCTTCCTTCTCATTAGGTGGCCAAAGTACTTGAGTTTCAACTTCAGGATCTGGCCTTCTAAAGAGTAGTCAGGGTTGATCTCCTATAGGACTGACCAGTTTGATCGCCTTGCAGTCCAGGGGACTCGCAGGAGTCTTCTCCAGCACCATAGTTCAAAGGCCTCAATTCTTTTGCGCTCAGCCTTTCTTATGGTCCAACTTTCACAGCCACACATTGCAACTGGGAAAACCACGTACTTTTGTTGGCAGGGTGATGTCTCTGCTTTTTAGTATGCTGTCTAAATTTGCCATAGCTTTCCTCCCCAGGAGCAAGCGTCTTTTAATTTCTTGGCTGCAGTCCCCATCTGTGGTGATCTTGGAGCCCAGGAAGATAAAATCTGTCACTACCTCCATTTCTCCCCCATCTATTTGCCAGGAATTGAGAGGGCCGGATGCCATGATTTTGGTTTTCTTAATGTTGAGTTTCAAGCCAACTTTTGCACTCTCCTTCTTCACCCGCATCAAGAGGCTCTTTAGTTCCTCTTCACTTTCTGCCATTAGAGTGGTATCATCTGCATATCTTAGGTTGTTGATATTTCTCCTGGCAATCTTAATTCCAACTTTTGATTCATATAGCCCTGCCTTTCTCATGATGTGCTCTACATATAGGTTAAATAGGCAGGGCAACAGAATACAGCCTTGCTGGATTCCTTTCCCAATTTTGAATCAATCAGTGGTTCCGTGTCCAGTTCTCACTGTTGCTTCTTGACCTGCATATAGGTTTCTCAAGAGACAAATAAGATGGTCTGGTACTCCCATCTGTTTAAGAACTTGCCACAATTTGTTGTGATCCACACAATCAAAGGCTTTAGCATAGTCAATGAAGCAGAAGTAGATGTTTTTTCTGGAACTCCCTAGCTTTCTCCATGATCCAGCGTATGTTGGCAATTTGATCTCTAGTTCCTCTGCCTCTTCGAAATCCTGCCTGTACTTCTGGAAGTTCTCGATCCACATACTGCTGGAGTCTAGCTTGTAGGATTTTAAGCATAACTTTACTTGCATGTGAAATGAGTGCAATGGTGCGATAGTTTGAACATTCTTTGGCATTGCCTTTCTTTGGAATTGGAATGTAAACTGACCTTTTCCAATCCTGTGGCCACTGTTGAGTTTTCCAAATTTGCTGGCAAATTGAGTGTAGCACTTTTACTGCATTGTCTTTTAAGATTTTGAATAGCTCAGCTGGAATGCTATCACCTCCACTAGCTTTGTTGTTGCTCAGCTTTCCTAAGGCCCATTTCACTTCACATTCTAGGATGTCTGGCTCGAGGTCAGTGACCACCCCATCGTGGTTATCAGGGATGCTAAGCTCGTTCTTGTATAGTTTTTCTGTGTAATTTTGCCACCTCTTCTTAATCTCTTCTGCCTCTGTTAGGTCCCGGCCATTTTGGTCCTTTGTCATGCCCATCTTTTCATGAAACGTTCCCTTCATATCTCCAATTTTCTTGAAGAGATTTCTGGTGCTCCCTATTCTATTGTTTTCTTCTATTTCTTTGCACTGTTCATTTAAGAGGGCATTCTTATCTCTTCTAGCTATTCTCTGGAATTCTGCATTCAATTGGGTGTATCTTTTTCTTTCTCCCTTGCCTTTTGCTTCCCTTCTTTCCTAAGCTATTTGCAAAGCTTCCTCAGACAGCCATTCTGCTTTCTTGCATTTCTTTTTCTTTGGGATGGTTTTAGTTGCTACCTCTTGTACAATGTTGCGAACCTCCGTCCATAGTTCTTCAGGCACTCTGTCTATCAGATCTAATTCCTTAAATCTATTTTTCACCTCTACTGTATATTCATCAGGAATATGATTTAGTTCATACCTGAGTGGCCTAGTGCTTTTCCCTACTTTCTTCAATTTAAGCCTAAATTTTGCAATGAGAAGCTCATGATCTGAGCCACAGTCAGCTCCTGGTCTTGTTTTTACTGACTGTATAGAGTTTCTCCATCTTTGGCTGCAGAGCACATAGTCAATCTGATTTCTGTATTGACCGTCTGGTGATGTCCATGTGTAGAGACGTCTCTTGGGTTGTTGGAAAAGAGTGTTTGCTATGACCATTGTATTCTCTTGACAAAATTCTATCAGCCTGTGCCCTGCTTCATTTTGTACTCCAAAGCCAAACTTGCCTGTTATTCCGTTTATCTTTTGGCTTCCTACTTTAGCATTCCAATCCCCCATGATGATAAGGACATCATTTTTTGGTGTTGATTCTATAAGGTGCTGTAGGGCTTCATAGAACCGGTCAATTTCATCCTCTTCAGCACCAGTGGTTGGGGCATAGACTTGGACTACTGTGATATTGAATGGTTTGCCTTAGATTCGCACTGAGATCATTCTGTCATTTGGGGGATTGTATCCCAGTATTGCTTTTCCTACTCTTTTATTGACTATGAAGGCTACTCCATTTCTTCTGAGGGATTCTTGCCCACAGTAGTATACCTGATGGTCATCTGAGTTAAATTCACCCATTCCTGTCCATTTTAGTTCGCTGATTCCTAAGATGTCGATGTTCAGTTTTGTCATCTCTTGTTTGACCACGTCTAGCTTGCCTTGATTCATGGATCTTACATTCCAGGTTCCTAAGGAGAAAAGATCTTTACAGCATCGGACTTTCCTTTCACCACCAGATGCATCCACAGCTGAGCGTCCTTTCGGCTTTGGCCCAGTCGCTTCACTCTTTCTGGTGCTACTAGTACTAGCCCTCTGCTCTTCCCCAGTAGCATATTGGACACCTTCCGACCTGAGGGGCTCATCTTCCAGCATCATATCTTTTTGCCTTTTGGTACTGTCCATGGGGTTTTCATGGCAAAGATACTGGAGTGGGTTGCCATTTCTTTCTTCAGTGGATCACATTTTGTCAGAACTCTCTGCTATGACCTGTCCATCTTGGATGGCCCTGCACGGCATAGCTCATAAGTTCATTGAGTTATGCAAGCCCCTTCGCCACAACAAGGCAGTAATTCATGAAGGAGTGAAGTGGTATATAAGTCTAAGTATTATTGCTATTGCTATATGGGCAATATCGTAAGCCAGTCACTTTTTCTCAACCCTAAGAAGAGGTAATGGAAAGCCAACTTGGCAAAACCTTGCCAAAAAAACTGCAGGGACTTGTCCAGGCAGTCTCCAAGAATCAGACATAATTTAATAGAAGGGGGGGAAACAGTAACATCTCAAAATATTTTTCTAGTTATCATAACTGCATGTGTGCAATAATAATATGAGTGAAGATGACAGCAAGCACACTAGCTATAATTATACATGTGGAGATGTAATACATGTGAGTTTTGCTCTCATTTCCTAAGGCAGAAAAGCTTCCTTTAGAAAAGATTGCATACAAAAGTGTACATATGTAAACTATAGATGAAAATGCATTTAATAAAGCCAAAACAATGATACATTAGGGAAAGAACAAACACATAAAAATGTTGATTAGCTGAAATTTTGTGAGATGTTTTGATATTAACAGAATCTAGAAATTTGACAGATTGGTCCAAACATATGATACGAATGCCATAGATCTTCTTTATGTTGCTACCAGCTCTGAGATTTAAAACTCTAAAAGTCAAAAATAGTCCTTTCCAAACCCAATCCTTACCCAACTAAGTCTATTTTTATTGCAATATTTATCAACCAGCAACTTTACTTTTTGCCATATGCATTCATCATGCTCTAGTGCTTTAAAGGCTCATATATTATCTGAAAAAAGTCTGAATTTCAGACAACTTCCCCAACCATAACCAAAAGAATGATGATTAAACAAGAGCAACATTTGCCTTCAGTCATGTTTTCAGCACTACAAGATGAACTTCCCATTCTAGAAGTAAATTGTTGGGTGGAGAACAAATCTTCTTTTTCGTAAACACAGTATTTATTACAGTTATTACATTGGTTTACTCTGTCAGCTGCATCAAATAATATTCTAAGCCACTCAACAAAACTTTAATATATTCCTCATACTATAGTATATTTGTTACTATGAAGGAGCAAGAAATCACAGAGAACTTGGGGACAATTTGCTAGGACAGAATACAGATGTGCTTCTGTAATAGATGTTCCTAGCATTAGATTCTGCAGAACTGCCAATCCAGCACTATGATTGAAACTGTACCCTCACTGTATATGCATCACTATACGCTCACAGAAGGAGCAGGGCTACAATTACAAAACTTTTCTGCCACACCTCTCCATATACCCGTGGTTCCAGCCTCCATGGGCAAAGAATATAGAGCATGCATACACACAAATAATCCATGGAGTACCCCATTCACAACACATTCTGTCATGTTACTCAACTATTTATTTGCCAATGAGAAATGTTTTGAAGAACTAAACTATTTCCTGTAAAAGTAGAATATTCCACCACTGTTATTTTGTCGGTCCAAGATATAATATACTGCAATAAATGGATTTGATTCTTTCATAAATATCCTTAAAGCATATTTTTAAAATATATAGCTATAAACAGGCATACTGTTAGAAAGTTAAGTAGAAATTCTCTGCATTCTTTATGTGTTTGTGTGTGATATTTAACACAATCATATCGTTTAGGTGAAATGTAAAAATATTTGCAATGTATTGAAATAAAGTTTTTCTTTCACACTATTGCTTCCTTTGCTTCCTATTCCTTTCACACTATTGCTACTTTGTTTTCATATGCACCATTCTTAAATTACTTAATGAATCATTAAGATTATTATTTTGCTACAGGTAAGAAATCATCACAGCTTTAATCTTATAATTATGTAGACTCATTTCACATCTGGAAGTTTTATCCTACCATGTTTGAAAGACATTCTTAGTCCAAAATGAAGAAAGGAATCTGATTCAGTATGAAAGGAGACTGACATGCTAACATTTGGATAAATGATTTTTTTGTTAATTTTAGAAAGTGTACATTCCACTGTAATTTAGGTTTTCAATGTTTGTTGATACTGCTTTTTTAATGTGACAACAGTGACATACATTTCCATAACAGATGGATTAATGTCATTTTTAAAAATTACTTCACCTAGACAGGTGTTTCCTGTATATGTTTGACATAAAATTAAACATAGCTCCAGATGTTCCATACAGCAAAGCTGGTTAATTTTATTAGAACATTTAATCACAGATCAACCGTCTAATAGAATATCAGTCAATGTGAAGTGGATGTTTAACAGAACTTCCTAATGAATACAGCTATACAGTATATGGAATCTTTGCAGAGTTTTGATGTGACTCCCATGATATTCACGCTAAAGTTGGTGGATTCAGATTGTGACCCTGAGTATATGTTTATGTCAAAGAAATTTCACAGAGCAAAGGAACTTTCAAGTGAGAATATTAAAACTTGTCAAAAAGTTCCAGATGCTCATCTTGAGTTCTACTGTCAGTTTGAGCTAAAGCTGTGGAGGATCCTACCCTGGTCCCTTTAGAAAAAAAGGGCTAGGTTTGGGTGTTTAATATCATCCCGCCAGTCTGGAGGTGTTGTTGTTCACAGCTGATTGCTTTGCTTTTATTACTTGCAGCTACAGGCAGCTGCAGAAAGTTCTGCTATGGCGGACCTAAACATCATTACATGCCTGGTTATTCTTCTTCCTCTAAGATTAGCTATAGATTTCCCATTAATTATTACATCAGGTTTATTCATCATTAATAAAATAGATTTGGTTTTGCTGTCATGGATTCTTTCAACTTAATGAAAACAAATGAAGAAATCTCACCCCCCTCCCTTTATTATACCTTTATTATATTTTCCCATTGTGCCTTCTTGGTCATCCAGGGGTTGGAAAGACTGTATTTGTGTTATGTTTTTTTGTTTTTCCTTTGAAATATTAGAGCATGTTAGGTGCTCTAATAAAAACTTGAAGCCTTGCTATGATGGATGCTTTTTGTTGGCTTGTCACCCCATTGTATGGAAGTTTGTTTTAATGAGTTTCTTTAATGAATATTTTATATTGATACTTGGATGAATGGCATATGGTAAATGCAGGGTAAATTACAGCTCTTTAAATAAATATTTTTCATAAATGATTTATTTTTGTGATGCCTGTATTGTTTAGACATCATGTCAGATTTACTTGAACACTTATTTGGGAGTTGAAAAAAAGTAAAAGACTTTTAATTATTAACTAGCTTCCAATACATCCATGTAATTTATGAGAAATTACCATAAATTATATAAATTGCAAATTTATAAGAACATACTTTACTATCTTTCTAAAAGAATAAAAAGAATCTGAGATACTTATAGTAAGCATGTTCATTTATTAAAATCAAAATAATTGCATAAGATTTTAAGAGAAAGGGGAAGAAATCCATGTTGTTTGGAAAAACCCTTATCTATAAACTGAGCACTTATTACTCTATTTCAATTTATTTAAATTTATTCCTGAATTTAAATGTATATAGTTTTCAATTGGATTAAATTGGCATGAATTCCATATTCTAGCTCATTCTCACTTGACTGTATGCTGCTCAAATTCTCCCAAGCTGATGAATTATTACCAAGACTTTCAGATGAAAGTGTAATGTGCCTCTGTTGTTAAAAGTATTATATTTGAGATGATCCATCATGATACAAATGCTTTGTATTCTCTGTTTTATACTTGCATGTCATTACTTGATGGATGGACATTGCTCAGTAGTCGTGTAGCTGTGTCTTGATTTGGGGAATCTTCCTTTTTAAAGAATCTTTTAAAAAATGAGGAAGAAGAAAGAAAAAGATATTACAAATAAGACCTATAGTCAATCTGAAAGCCCAATCCTATTTCATCTACTATGGTGAAGAAGATCTCATTAGCCAAGATTGTTGCTTCATTTCTCCTCTTCTCTTTTCTGAATTCCCATTTATTCTTAGGATTGAAAGTAGGATAATTTATCTATATAAGCAACTGAACAAATAAAAAAATGCATGGATGCATTAAATGACTCTGCCATCATAAGATTACCCAACCCAATTTTGAATATTTTTGGAAATAAACATTGCCCAGTGCAAGAATGCACCACTACAATATCCCTAATAGATGGCCATTTCCAGTGGAGGGGAATCCACACAGTGGTGGGATTCAGCCAGTTCACACCACTTCAGCAGAACCGGTAGTCAATTTTTTGTTGCCCAGGCCCAGAATGGACTTCTGGAAGCAGTATCCACACAGAGAACAGGTTGTTCACATATTTAAATCCCACCATTGAATCCACACCTCTCAAGGCAATCTGTTCTATTGCTTAATAGCTATTATTAGAAAATTCACCCTGTTTAACTGAAATATGATTTATTCTAATTTCAAACCAATTTTTGTTTTGTCTTTAGAATAACACTGAAGTCCATCTTGTCTTTTGTAGCACAGTTTTATATACTTGAAGACTATTATGTCTCCTTACAGTGTTCTCTTTCACAGGCTAAATGTATGCAACACTGCCAATCATTCCTCACTCAGTCACTCACTCACTCCCTTCCTTCCTTCCTTTTTTATTTTTTTCCTCTTCTCCTTGGATGGCATACAACTGTACTTCCTTTATTTTGTTTTTTTAGAATTTTCCAACTGTACTGAGCTTCTTCTGCCCGTGGGATCCAATCTCATTCTTTTGTACACTTAGTGAAATTGGTGTCCTAAAATCAAGTGTGAATATAAAAGTTTTAATTTCTCTTTCAACAGTTTCTTGAATCCCAAAATGACATGTTCATTCCTTCCCAGATTCCCATAACTTTTACCTCTTCAACCAACTTTGTTAGGATCAAATCTAGGGCAGCTAACTTCCTTGTTTCTTATTCAACCTTGTAGAAAAATGAAAGAATTCCTAAGAGAGCAGACAAATTATCAACATCTTGTAACCTTGGCCAAGTTGGTTTTTCAACTGAAGTCTGGGAAGTTAAACTGCCACACTATTATAATGTCTCATCTCCTGAAAGTTGTATAATCTAGTTCTGGAGAACCAACTTGTTTGGCAGTTTATAGTGTAGTCACACAATATGATTAAGATTACCCTTCTTGTATGCTTACAAAATGCTCTAAACATACCCTCATACCCAAATTCCTGCTTATACTCACTTCACATATAATGTTATTTTCTCCTTTGGTTTGCAAATTTATTTCTTTTGAATGCATTGTATCCTTTTATTCCTTGCAACCCACCCATGAATTTTACCCTACCACATAGTAAATCATATTTGCCTTCCTACACTAAGTCTTTATTCCTTGTACTCCAGGCATTTCTACTATGTAGAGACATTAGAAACCATGGATCATATAACTTGACTTACTACTTGCTTTATTTATATGCTCATATGGGTGCCTTCCCATCTTGTGCAACATTTCTAACCTCAATATATTTTATAATATAATGATGTTCTGGAATTTATTTTGATGTTCAAAAAAGAACTCTTTTTCACGGGCCTGGTCCAAGCCTGCTTCTACTTTCTCGGTACTGTTGTCCTTTCCTTCTCCAAGCACCATATGTGGCTAATCCAAGAATTCTTCATCTTTCTTGATATGCTGGAGGGCAGACTGTTTCATCTCTAGCCCTGACCTCCTTTCTTGCAGGAGGTCAGTCATCCTGCAGTTGCAACATGGGTAGCTATTATCATCTTTAGGGAAGAAAACAAATACAGCACATCCTCTGCAGTTGATGAAAGCAGTTTCATCACCATGTTCCTCAATGAACAGAAGAAAAAAGGAAGCCTTCCCCTTCAACTTCTCCATGGGTTTCCTCTCAATTTTTACTTGCTTGTTGGGGTCCTAAAAGATAATAAATAACAAATATAAAAATACTAAATCATAGATGGGAAACTACAAACTGATTCTAGGTAGTTGATATAATAGAGGAATATAGCTGCATCTGCCTCCCCAAAGCACATGAACTATATGTTTATCTTTTTGTTTGGCATGAGAGAAATCAATGTATATATAAGCACTGCATGGGACTTTTTCCTGTATTTTGAATCTTGTTCGCTGTCATAAAAATTATCCAACTAAATAATACCATAATATGGGATGGTTTATTTACACAATTTAAACCAAGGACCTAATCACAATCATAGAGTATACTTTTCATATTTCCTGAATAAGTTTGATTTTCAAGAGAAGAGTGGTTTACTACTTCTATTTAAGTTATTTTCATTTTCCCAGAATTCCTCAAATATTTTATTTCAAGATAAACTGGTCCAAAAACAAACTGTAACTGTTTCAGAGAGGCATGAAATAGTATTCTCCTGGTAGGAAGGTAACATCTGTCAAGCAGGGTCCTTCCAAGAAAATTTTGCTGTAAGTTTCTCCTTCAGAGAAAGGCAAGAACAGAGCAACTATTCTTGATCTGATTGTATCTGAAAGGGAAAGCTTATTGGACAGGGTAGAACTGGTTGAAACTGTGGGGGAAAGTGCTTATGTAATCCTGGAATTCTTGATTCTTGGAATTAAAGAAAAGAAAGCTGACTATAATCAAATGCATACCTTGGACTTTGTTTTTTAAAAAGCCGCTTTTGTACAAACCTAGCAAAGATACGGATTTTGTGGTTCACTGAAAGAAGTCCAAAGCAATTAGCAGTTCTAAAAAAAAATAAAAATTGAAATTGTATTTTAAAAAATCCAGTTATGAAGCTAACATCTTTACTGTATCTAAAAAGTTTAGTGCAACTCTGAAAATCAGAAAAGGCACTAAAATAGACTACCTTTAAGCAATTGAGATTTACAGCTATAGTGTTAAGAAAACTAAAAATCAGAATGAATGGAGATTAATGAGGGATACGAAGGAAAAAGCAAACAAACTAAAAATAACTTTTTCATATTTGTTAAAATTAAAGAGGAAAAAATATAAAACAATATACAGGTAGTCCTCGACTTACAACATTTCGTATAGTGACCGTTCAATGTTACAACAGTGCTGAAAAAAGGGACATACGACCATTTTTCACACTTACAACTGTTACAGCATCCCTGTGGTCACCTGTTCAAAATTCAGATGCTTGGCAACTGAGTCATAGTTATGATGGTTGCAGTGTCCCAGGGTCGTATGATTACCTTTTACAACCTTCTGACAAGCAAAGTCAATGGACAAATCCGATTCATTTAACAACCGTGTTACTAAATTAACAACTGCAGTGATTCACTTAACAACTGTGGCAAGAAAGGTCATAAAATGGAGCAAAAGTCAGTTAACAAATGTTTCACTTAGCAATTGAATTTTTGGACTCAATTGTGGACGTAAGTCAAGGAATTACCAGCTCTTTAGTGACCATAATAAAAAAATAACCAAGAGAGGAGTCCATGTGAAAAGCAAGATTCAGCCAGTTCGCACCAGTTCGGCAGAACCGATAGCTAATTTTTTGTTGCCCAGGCCCAGAATGGACTTCCGGAAGCGGCATCCACACAGAGAACCAGTTGTTCACATATTTGAACCCCACCACTGGTTTTGAGGCATTTTAAAAAGCTTATAAAGAGATTAATCTGCTACTTTGAATAGAAGACCAGGAGGTTACAGAAAAGGCCTAGCCCTCAGTCAGTACTACATCACTCTACTCACCCCCCAGCAACTGTGGTGCATTCACCAACTGAGGGGGTGTCCCTGTACATTCCACATTATTTAAAAAAAAAATCTTGAAATATCCAAAACCCTAATCATATAAGAGCTTTCACCTTAACAACCAGCACTTTATATTTATTTTGAAAACAAGCTGGTAATCAGTGTAATGTTATCAGCACAGATGCAATATGTTTTTTTTTTAGTTTTTTTCAGAGATCAATGTGGCTTCTCAGTAACTAATTAGCTACACACATTAACTAAGATTTGCCAAGTTTTTAATTAGCTAGACTCAGTCCATTCACTCAGAATCATTTTGCTTATTATTCACTGCCAGTAACTGTGTCTCAGGTGTGTTTAGAAATGTCCTTTGAAGTTAAGAATTGAATTTTGTCTTCTGATAAGGTCAGCGCAAAGTTTGATTTGAAGCAGGTAAAATGAAACTAAGGGTGGGTCTACCTGGAAGGAGAGACTATGAGAAACTTTTGCCAGTCATAATGTGCATGTATATTCCTGTGTCTGTGAATGTTTTGCTGCATGTATATACCAGTAATCAGTGGTGGGATTCAGCCAGTTCGCACCACTTCGGCAGAACCGGTAGCTAATTTTTTGTTGCCCAGGCCCAGAACCGGTTGTTCACATATTTGAATTCCACTGCCAGTAATGCTCCTGAGCAAATTTTCAAACCTGATCCTGCTCACTTTTTCTCCAACCCTATCCATTGTTAGAATGAGATTCTCTATAGGATAATGGGGCCCTCAGGAAATATCCCCCATTCTGAAAGACAAAGCTCTCTAGCATATCTGACAGAATTTTTTCTCATCTACCAGAACCTGTGAGCTCCAGTCCATTTCCAGAATATGCTGCTCTGACATTTACTATGTATTGCAGAACATTTTTTTCTTCTTATCTATCATGATACAAAGTGTGCTTTAGATTTAATTGAAAGGTCCAAAGTTGAAATTGTACAGGTCAAAGATTACACTCTACACATTTCTGACCAAGTTCCTTCCAACATTACAATAGAAGGAAAAGGCCTATAAGTTTACTCTTCAAACTCTGTTTTAATATCACTTCACTTAATATCTCACATGTGCATATTCTGATCTGGCTGCACTCTTACAAGCAAAGCAGCAACTGAATACTGTAAAATATCAGCCTTATCTTAAGACATATTCACTGCCTCAGGAGTTAATTTTGCTATTAATGGTAGCTGCTTAGATCTCAGCCAATACTCCCTCTATTTCCAGTCCTGTTGTCTCTTTTCTACTTTGCACATTGGTTCAGAAAATCTGCTGCCTGTCATATACTATTCAAGGATTACTCATTCACGATTCTGAGCACTGCTTTCTGATTAGGCTGAGGATCATTTCCATGTTTTAATCCACTACAGAAACTTCTTGACTGTATGATTGGCTTACATGAATATAAATGTAAATGCACATCAAAAAGGAAGATGGTATACATTAATATATATTTATTTGAGGAGCTATATTGTTTTTTTCTAAAAAAAAAAAGTGAAGCAACTTTGACTCATGCAGTATACTAAACAACCTCAGTAGTTTAACTGCATCCACAATTTAATAATCAACAATAATCAATTAGTATTTCACATAAATTGAATGCAGATTTATGAGTATGTTGGTTTTCTAGGTTTATATATATGTAACTTCCAACAATCTATGATAACTCTTATCAACTGAATATTCTTTCAATGTGGACAACTGAAAGAGAAGTCAGTTACTAAAAAAAAGTCAAGATAATAGTTATAACCACATGATTAAACACCTACTCTTTTTAAAGATGTGTCATACATTATACATAAAAGAGTGTGGCTTTTATTGCATAGTTCTAGCTACCACCTTGATTTTTTTAACTCCTCCCAGACCATCTTGCATTCAATTCCAAATATTTCTTTGTCAAACTATTATAAAATATATAGCATAGATCTCCTCCGTGTCTTTCTTTAAAAAAAAGAATTCTCAAATATATAAAAAAAGCAGTGAACAACTGTTTTATTTAAAAAATACAGCTTCTATATGCTTACAGGACAAGCATTTGCTAATAATAATGGGCAGGAAATTGAAGGTTCCCCTTCATACTGTAGTTTTTGGATATGCTTACAATAATATTCTGCCTTTCTAAGCTGGCAAGAGAATATCTTGCTACTGTCAACAGCTGGGATTTATTCTATGCCTTAAATTCCAATGCATATTTCTAAATTGAATATCTGGAAGTTTTACTTTTTTTTTTCTTTATCCACATATGCTGTCAGTGGCAGATTGTGTCAATTAAAATGATGCCCTCATTCTGCTAAAATAGTCTAAAGTGGCTACATTTATTATTTCCTTGAGAAAATCTAGATATACTATTTTTCCCTTTTATGCATGAGCTTGCATGCTATTGGCAAGTGTCTCTAAACATGTTTTCTTCATGTGGTTCCCATTATTATACCATTATTTATCATTCAAGAGCTTCTTCATCCATCCAAACACAAAATGAAAGAGCCATGACAATTAAATAATTGTACTCCGTAGTCTTGAATTATGCACTTTGGCTTTTGCTTTCTTCTTCCTATAAAACCCTTCTATTTCTTCTTTTTAAAAATGCTTCTGGGTCCAGCCACTGACTTTGACGCCCCTGGACAGTATTTGAAGAACTCGTTTGTTTGAGGGGGTTTTAATCTGAAGACACTGAAAAGTTATACCCGCTGTGATGTCGTCAATCACGCCAGGAGGAAAAATAGTGGCATGATTTGTTATCTGTTATTTCCCTTGCTGTGGTGACTGTCTCGCAGTGCCAGGTCTGTCCTTAAGGCCATCACTTATAGGACCCACTGTCTGTCAAAACCACAGCCAACTTTAAGGACTGCTTTTGTTGGAGCAGACAAATGAGTATGACCTTTAACAATAAAATAGGCACCCACTGAGCGAGATGAAACAGCAACTGAAATTAAGAACACCATACAGCCATTTCCTAACCCTTGTGAAAAGTTAAGAGTTGAACTATAACTTAATTATAAGAGTAAATGTGGGCAGATGCTGTCAATAATGAAACAGACTTGGTCAGAAGCATCGATCCGCCATGAGGGCTAAAAACTTGAGTTCATCCAGAAACCATTCTGCAGTGCATTAATTATGAATGGCATTGATGGGCTTCATAAGGAATTGTAGAAGGGATTAAATTATAGCAGTTCAGAGTTTATCAGAGGGTTGAAAGCAAATGGGCACAGATCATTTATGAATATTCAAGATGAGCGACAGAGAAAAAATAGAATACACTCAACCTTTAATTTGCACTAATAGCTACTCTGAAAGATTTTCAGTAAAGGCTTTTTGCCCGGTAGTTGTTGGGTTGTTGATATGCTGTAGTGCTTCAAAGCACAGCCTGAGAATTCTGGACAGTGCATTGTAAAGACGGAACCCTTCCTTGTGGTTTTCAAAGACTCTTTGCAAGTGGTCAGTAGAAACAGTGTTACGGAAGGTAAAACACAAATCAATCTTATTGAGCACTTTTCAGGTAATATAATATTCTGCTTGTGGCAATAATGAAATTAGCCTATGGATTTTGTTTAAATATTGCAGAGCCATTTGAATATTTAATGAAATATATGGCTCTATTAATATGCAGATTTTTGTAATCCTATAAAAATATAATATTGATTTAAAAATGTAGATCACAAATAATTATAAAACATTGGCAGGAAAATTGTTGATAATATATACCAGTAAAATAAATATTTTGTTTTGCCAGTTTATGTAGTTTTGTGCAGTGTCATATGTGGAAATGATGATCCATATTCTTCAGTGAATAACAGCAAGAATATGCTTTCTCCCACAATAGTAACTATCTGTATAAAACATAATACACACTGTGAGAGAGCCCTGTGTGCTGAGTATTCCCTTCCTATACATGAATTTAAATCTAAATTTTCAGAAAATTATGTTTTGCTGCCTTGAATTATATTGTGTTTGAGGATAGAAGAAGTATGTATCGCTAAAAAATATTTTATATCAATGCCTTCTATGCCTTACCTCTACAGTTTCTGTGTTATGTATGGAACCTTGTAGGATTGGCTACCCTGGTTTTTTAAAAAAAACCTAGCAGGTCATCTTTAAGGCCCTTTTCATGTCTATGATTTTACAAACTATAATGGCAACTCACTTTATCAACTCACTTTACCATTAAAGCTTGGCGGGACAATTTATGGTTCTCCTGAGTTTGCTGAACTACAACTTCCAACATGCCCCATGTGAAAACTGCTGGGAATTATAGTTCAACATCATTGGGAGAAGTAAAAATATTCTTATGTCTGCCTTTAAAATAATAATGGTCCAAGCTATAGGGAGTGAACATTTCTCAAACAATATTTTTCTGACGCATATATTGAGATATTCTTTTGAATCAGCCCATCTTGTAGAAAACAACTCTCATTTACATGATTTTTTAAAAAATCACATTTTCTCCAACATAATGGTTATGTCCTGAAATGATAACCAATGAGAAATTGGTTAGAATGGAAAATGGCAGTCTAGCTGCCAACAAATTTGCTACTTTCTGCCACTGAGGAGAAGAGACATTGTGCTACTGTTGGTCTTCTAAATAGTAATATACATGACATACACTCCCACACTCCCATCCACTTACCCTTCCCTGTATCTTTGTAATTTTCTGTATTCATAGATAGCTGGAGAATTTCAGAATTCATTCCCATATCAAAAGCTCCTTCTGCATATGGCTGTAGTTCAAATCTCTGAAACAGTTTCTCCATAACATTCATTTATATAAACTGTGCCTTCCCAAGTTCTACTAGTTTAAATGGATGTTGGTTGATCTGAAACATATATTGATTATCGAATATAAATTTATTCTGACTATTTGGATTAAAAGTTGTAATCTGTTAGTATATATCTTTTTGACAGTGGAATGGATTTTTAATACATTCGTTCCCTTTTTCTCTGCTCCTGAAGAAAGAAGTCATTTACGATCAAATCTGGGGCAAATCTGGAAAAGTACAAGAGAGAAGATGGTGGCAAATTTCACTACATGAGTTGAAATGTCTACTCTAAACATTGGATGTAGCTCTACATGTTTAATATTTACAATCTGCCTTTTATTAGCACTGTTTTAAAATTCCAAGCAAAGCTATTTCACTGTATTCACCAATAAATAATTTATTGATATGCAACAATGTCACTATAACAAGCTTATCATATCTAGTTCAACTGCACCTGAATTAAAGAACAGTTGTGGTATGTAAAGAAGCTTCAGAAAGCAAAACCTTTTTGGAAATAGCTATAATATTGCTATGTCACTGGAATAAACAATCTTATCTCATATATATCTGCTGAAATCAATGAGACTCTAATTACTCATGATTAACTGAATTCCATCGATTTCAATAGGTCTGTTATAATTTATATCTAAACAAGGAATCCCAAGTAAGATGGGAGGGAAGAATGAAACAGTAAATCTACAGAGATCCTGTTGGTTTATCCCATCCAATATGGGAGGTGTGGCCACCTTTCATGAGCCTTTCTTTTATCTAGATAGAATGCAAGAGAACTAGATATGCCAATTCCAGGATGATATAATTAATTTTAGGACCTCTCAAAGGAGAGAAGCTAACCTCTTTTAAAAAAAACATGTGGAATAGCAAACATTTTTTAAAAAAAATTCAAATTTACAAAGCATACTTTCTCTATGCGTTTGAAATTTATTTCATATGGACAAAATTCCATACCAATGTTTGTAAGAATTTTGCTTAATAGGGACATTTATGTAAGCAGTCTCCTCTAATTTTCATATTTGGAAAGTAATTTTCTCTTTTAAAAATATGTTATAAACAGTTTTCCATTATGTACACACTTTATTTAAGTTTAAGAACGATGGCATCACAAAAGCATAAGGTCAGTTTCTGTTCTAGTAATAGCAATAGCACTTAGACTTATATACTGCTTCATAGTACTTTACAGCCCTCTCTAAGTGGTTTACAGAATCAGCATATTGCTCCCATCAATCTAAGTACTCATTTCACCAACCTGAGAGGAATGAAAGGCTGAATCAACCTTGAGCCAATCAGGACTGAACTGCTGGCAGTCAACAGAGTTAGCCTGAAGTACTGCATTCTAACCACTGTGCCACCACAGCTCTTTCTAGTTCTCCTATGCTCATGTAATGCTTACTTTCACTGTTTTAGGACTACTAGTGACAATTGAGTCCACTTTCCAAAACCCAAATGTTTTCTGATGTCCAAAGCAATACAGGTAGTCCTTGACTTATGACCATAATTGGGAATGGAAAATTTGTCATTAAGCAATGTGAGTGTTAAATGAGACATGCAACTGCACTGATTTTTACCAGTTTTCTTTCTTTTCTTCAAGACACTGGGAAGCTGCAACCATCATAAAGGTGAGCTGGTTGCCAAGTGCCTGGATCCCAATCACATAACTGTGGGGATGCTGCAATGGTTGTAATTGAAAGGAGCAGTTATAAGTCATTTTTTTCAGCACTGTCATAACTGTCAGCACTGTTCAGCACTGTCAGAACAATCACTAAAGGAATGGTCATAAGTTGAAGACACTTGTATAACATCAAACATATCTTAAGAAGTTGAATCTTTCTATTTTCAGTTATTACTAATGCAAATTCTTACTGTTGGCTGGCTACTTTTGTTGAAACAATGAAAGACACATGACCTGTCATTCCACTGCACATTCCACTCTTTTTGGTCAGGTGTGCTATGTCACAACAGATGTACAAACAGAGTGGGGCTTGCATTTTGACACTGTGACATTGCTTTCATCAGGCTGATCCATTTGACAACCCCTGTGGATGCCAGTGCAGAGGGACATGGTAGAGAGAGACTTTGTCTTTTTTCCTTCATCACCATAATCTTAAGAAAACTTCCATCTCCACAACTGTTATTCACCTAGCACAAAAGCTTCCAGTGGCTCCAATATTTCTGTCAAAATTAACATTTGCTTAGGGTGATAGGGCCATAACAGTTGTTAGAGGGGAAACAGGAAGTAGAGGAGATTTTCATTGGGATGTGATAAAAGAGAAATAGCAGTGATGTTGTTAAAAAAGCTACCAGCATTCTGTAATTGAGTGAAAAGTAAAGACAAGCATGTAGTATTTTCAATTTTAAATATGAATAATGGAAAAGGAGATCTGGTTGAGTTCTTAGTTGCTCATATTCCAGTCTCAATACCTACTTTCAGATGTAGCCCAGATTCCCTGTTTAAAAAGATGAGTATCATAAAATAACACAAGGAAATGACTGTACTCCATGCAAAGAAAGCTGGAAACCCTTATAAAAGACAAGCAAAACATAATGAAAGTCCTTCCAGAATTAAAAGATTCTGCTTTTTAAAAAAATAAAATGGCTTTAAGGTGCAATTGTAATCATACTCTAGAGTGATAATCCGCTCAGCTTAGGGTTAACAAGCTTTGACAAAACACCACAGGGAAGTCTGGTTTGGCCTCACCTACACAGTACCTAGCCTTGGGATGGATAAAAACAGTCTCATTCACTAATGCGACAGCACCAAGTGCCTCCAGGAACACTAAATGTTGAGAGGGAAAACATGAATCTTGACTTTCAGCAGAGGTGGAACTAAGCCATTGTTCACTCCCTTAAAAAAGACATTTGGTGGCCAGTTCAGACTGCCCTGGGGACACCTAAAGCTGCATTAAGTACTTGTGAAAGTGAAAATCCACTGGGAAACCAAATCCATTGTTTAAACCTCAGCATGAGCAGCAGACTTGCTAGCAGGGTCACTTTTACATGTCTTTATAACAAGGTTCAAAATCTATTGTATATGCAATACGGATATTTTATTTGAGTTCACCTGTAAAGCAGCAAGAAGGAAAACTGCTAAACTTCAGGCATGAAGAGGGAGGAGGGGATGTCATGGGAAGAGCCAGGAGGCAAATGGTACTTCACTGTCTTATAGTAGGAATAAATGTTATTTCTTTCCAGTTTTCCACAACCCCAAAAGGCAGCAAGTTTCAAAAGTTAATAAAGCCAAGGGAATATTCTTGCTGAAAAATATTCAGCAAAATATACTAACTTGAAAAATGTCTGGAGGGCACAGCTATTCAAAATGAGTGGTTATTTACAAGCCTTGGAATAGGTAAGTTTAATTATAATTATAAAATATAATTTACTTATATACACCCTTATTCGTTCTGAAGATAACAAATTAATGGCAGTCCAAGCTTTTATTTATTTATATTATATAGCAAATAATCAAACTTGGTCAAAATTTTTGATTATCTTCTAAAAAATATGTTTAGTTTTAACCCTATCAGTCCCTTCTTATTAAGTAGATATCCTTTAAAATGCCCATTATTTAATCCAGCCATGTGGAACCAACTTTTTTTTTTAAAAAAAATCTTCAAATGTATAGGTCACAACTGATTAGGTAGAGTCCAAAGAACTATAATTGTTCTAGCCATCTATCTTAACTCCTCAATTCTAAAGCAAGGGAACTGAAGTAGCATGGGAAAAACACAAATGCACATGTATCCACTTCAAAATAGGATATCATATTAGCCCTATTCAGATATTCAAATGAACCTTCTTACTCTCTTCCTTGCTCTTCTTCCAATTCTTCAATCTCCTCCTGGAGCACCCCTTCCCCAATTGCACTTGAAACATTTGAGGGTTCAAAGCCAAAGGTGGAAAGACCCCACCAACAGAAAGTCCCAAACACCCAAAGTTCCCACAGCCTGCAGACTCTGGGGCAGGATGTCCTTCACATCACTCAGGCAGCCTGGGATGGAGATATAAAACTGAGTATCATCAACAGACCAGTGATACCTCACCTAAAACCGTTGGGTGACCTCGCCAAGGGGCCTCATGTAGATGTTAATGGCTGTGGATTAGACCTCTCCCCTCCTATTAACACCAATTGGAACTGGTGGAGGAAAGGGAGGAAACTGGTGGAGGAAAGGGAGGAAAGAGGAGAACCAAAATAGCACAGTATCGAAAGTCACTGAGGTTAAGAAGAGCTGAGATAAATGCACTATCCCCATGCCACTTTTACCAAAGGTCATCCAAGAGTGCAATCATTGCCATCTCTGTTCCATACTCAACTTAATCCTGATTGAAAGGAGGCCAGATATTCCTTTCTTCTAGAGTTCTTTGAAGCTGCTGTACGATCACCTTCTCCACAGCCTGTCCTAGAAAGGACACTAGATAGAAACCCTCAAGACTGGATGGGTTGAGTGACAGCAGTGACTTTCTTAATGGAGCCACTCACTCCTTCAAGAAAGAATTAACCACCACCTGGATAAAATCACACTTCCCCTCCTAGGCAGCCTTGATCAATGGATCTAACAGCAACAAAAACCATGTCCCTCAAGCTCAACAAGATCAAACAGCAACAAGAACACTGACCATTTCTTTAGTCTCACCAGGATCAAACTTTTCCCAAATAACTTTGCAAGGCTTAGCCCTCATAACCTTCACTGGCCCTGCTTCAATGCAAAACAAAGCAAATCCAAGATACTGCATCTGTCAGATGCTTAACATATTCCTCACAGAGGTTAACCTCAGAAATATTTCCTCCAAGGAGGATCTGAATTACCTTAAGTAGGTCCACATGGCCTTAAAGGTCTACCAGTTGAGGCCCAGGAGTGAGATTGGAGACTGGAATGTGGCACAGGAAAAATATACCTGTTCCTGGTATATTACCAAAATATTATAACCCTCCCTGAACCCTTCAGAGGCTTGTTCCTTTTCCTACCCACAGTGGTCCATGCCCAGGCCCACTCACCCCATCTTACATAACCAACAATTAACCAACCAAGAGCCCCTAAGATTAAAGGCCATTCTGCAAAGTATGCAGTGCCTCCACTTACCACCACCACCCCTTCCATATAGCATCACACAATGCCTTCAACCAGTCCCCTTTCATTGGACAAGTTAGGCACCCAGGTCTTCATAAACCCAGTGATCAAAGCCCTTCCCAGTTCTCACCCTGAGAAGCAAAATCACAGCACATAATTCATAATCTTTCTTTGATGAGGAATCCAATTCCTAATCAAAATCTTCACAGTCAAAATTTCTTAAATTGCAATAATTTCTATTTGAGATTAATGCACACTAAAATGTCTGTTACAAGGAGTCTTCCAGTTCCCAGCCAAGAAGAAGACAAGATAGCTATCAACTGTATGAGGGGATAGAAGTTGCAGCTGTAAGGCCCAAGCCTAACCCAGTTCTGCCTCTACTGCAACAAAATACTCCACCTCCACATGTCCATGATGAAAGAAAGACAATCCCTATTTGCTGTAGGAGACTCCAGTGCCTACTGTCCTGCTCTAGAGCACACATCCCTTCTATAAACCAATGCAGAGTCTTCTCTCTTGTTATCAGTTCTGCCAGTCTCCTTCCTACCACCATGTCACTGAACACTGCAAAATGCATGGAGTAAAGAGCTCAGAGAAGCCAATCTGTACATTTGGCAATCCAACAATTCAGCCGGTGCCACTGGCTCAAATCCCACAAAACCAATCCTGCAAACCATAACCTAGGTAAATGAATGAGTGCTGGTTGATATATCTCAAGGCACAAAAAGAAGCCCAGTTCAGTACAAAAACTACCCCAGAACACTCCTTGCCCATTCATTTCAAAACCTCCAAATGTCCACAACATACAAAAATCCTCTGAGCAGCAGCACCATACAAACATCCCAACCATGATGAAAAAAATAAACAAAATATGTTAAGTCCAGTATACTGTAGATGACTCTTTAGTTCCTTCATTTACCTTTTGGGTGACAAAGTTGTCTGCTAGGTTCGTAATTATTATATTAATGCATATTTTCCAAATATTTGGTGAATGTTCGGTACACCATATTGACATTTGAAATAAATTTGCAACTAAAAACACTAACAGAAGTTGAAAGCTTTGAAGTTTGATTCACAGCAGCATATTTTAAGAAATATGTAAAGGTTTACATTGATAGAGTTATAATATTTCAATAATAGTAAATGGAATCACTAACAATATCTGTACTAACCTGAAACAGTATAAATATAGGATGGCCATTTTCTTAGGTGCTCTTTAATCTCCATTTGCAGAAATGTCATATAATCCAGTTTCAAGCAACAACCTAGGTAATATAAGTAAGAGGCATTTGAGCAGTTGGGGAATGGAACACACCTTTTCAGTATTACCTCTGGCAAATGAAGGACATTGTGACATCATCCAAGTTTGAATAGCTAGACTTTTTGTAAGGATTGTTTTTTTCTGGGGTAATTTTTATTTTTCTTTCCTTTTTTGAGGGATGAGATGTTAAACACAAAGGCTTACACATCTTATATTTGCTAATTTCCACTGAAAAAGAGCAGGAAATCTGTTTCTTGGCAGTTTGTGTCAAATGTTTCCAGAGGCTAGGACCTCAAAGCATTTCCAAGCCATATGTTACTTTCCTGCCTCATGAGTATTGAAGTTATCTAATCTATGTTATGAGGCAAACAGATTTTACATTCAGTTATACAATGAATGTTGATTGCTAAATCCACACCAAGCAGCATTAGAAATTATAGCTGTATAGCTTTTCTTTTAGATTTTCTTAAGTTTGGTAGGGATCAAATATTTTGAAAATTAGAGTAGTAGTACAACTATTTTGTTTTTGGGTTTGTTTTTTTTAATCTTTTGCCCTCTAGAATAGCGTCCTCCAACCTTTTGGGCACTAGGGACTGGTTCCATGGAGAGAGGTTTTTCCGCAGACTGGAGGGGGCATGCTTCCTGCATCCCGTGGATGAGGCTTTGCTTGTTTGCACTGCCCAGTTTCTGGAATGCCACGGCCTGGTGCTGGTCCATGAACTCAGAGTTGGAGACCCCTGCCCTGGAAAATCTGGAAGAGTTACCTACAGAGAATACCAACATGAATTAAATTGCATTAGAAAGGCTGGAAGTAAATACAAAAGATTTTTCATAATGAGGGGCATGAGAAACTTGAGAGACAAGCATAAATAGTTTCAATAATATATACATCTTTTTCTTGGGGGGGGGGTTATTGGAAGTATAAAGAACATGTGGCTGTCTCCCCTTTTCCAAAGGGCAAAATTTACCTTCTGGTCCATCTGGCACAGAAGGCGCATGTATTAAGCAAGCCCACCTATATCAAACAAAGAATGCACTGTAACATCTATTTCCTTGAACTGGCGATAAAATATGAGAGTGTAACAGGTAGCATTAAAATGAAAGTGAATGAGAAAGTAGAGATACATGAAACTTTAAAAGGCAGAAATAAAAATGTCTTCCACAAGCGTCAATGAACCTTCAGAAAACAAAACTGTATGATATCATGCAGGTATGTATTGCAAGAATTTCAGACAAGCATAACCTTACTGCAGAGGAATACAGATTTATTGAGATTATCTCCATTAGCATGAGTGTAGGAGATGAACCTTCATGTTTGGGTCATTCTTAAATGTCACATTACAAAAAGCAGGAAATAAATGCTGATGAATGACTCATTCCACAATTGCCATGTTCTTGTACTCCTCCTGAGAACCATACAGCATCCTATTAATGACAACTGGGCTGATTTGTTTCGTTCTTCAAATATTCATTATTAAAAATATTTTGAAACTGCCCTTTTATCCACATTGATTCCTAGATGTTTTACCAAGGATAAATATAATGAATCATGTCAGTATGAAAACAATTAGAATAATGCATTAGAATTAATAAAAGACACAGTATATGAAGGGATGTTTTCATTTCAAATGCCTGTTGAAAAATTATTTAAAAATAAATGTCTCTGGAAAGAATGAATGGGTAACACCAGTAAAACAGAACAGAACAGAACAGAACAGAACAGAACAGAACAGAACAGAACAGAACAGAACAGAACAGAACAGATTAGAATAGAATAGAATAGAATAGAATAGAATAGAATAGAATAGAATAGAATAGAATAGAATAGAATAGAATAGAATAGAATAGAATAGAATAGAATAGAATAGAATAGTTGGAAGGGACCTTGGAGGTCTTCTAGTCCAAAACCCTGCTCAGGCAGGAAACCCTATACCATTCAGACAAATGGTTTTCCAGTCTCTTCTTAAAAACTTCCAGTGTTGGAGCATTTACAACTTCTGGACATAAGTTGTTCCACTGATTAATTGTTCTAACTGTCAGGAAATTTCTCCTTAGTTCTAGGTTGCTTCTCTCCTTGATTAGTTTCTATCCATTGCTTCTTGTCCTGCCCTCATGTGCTTTGGAGAATAGCTTGACTCCCTCTTCTTTGTGGCAACCCCTGAGATATTGGAATACTGCTATCATGTCCCCCCTCATCCTTCTCTTCATTAAACTAGATGTACCCAATCAAGCAACCATTCCTTATATGTTTTAGCCTCCAGTCCTCTAATCATTTTTGTTGCTCTTCTCTGCACTCTTTCTAGAGTCTCAACATCTTTTTTACATTGTGGTGACCAAAACTGGATGCAGTATCCCAAGTGTGGCCTTACCAAAACATTATAAAGTGATATTAACACTTTACGTGATCTTGATTTTATCCCTCTGTTAATGCAGCCTAGCACTGTGTTGGCTTTTTTGGCAGCTGCAGCACACTGCTGTATCTTCTTGGGAAATGAGTCCCCAAATCACAGTAAAACTACAGGAAGGGCATCTCCTTTTTTCAGGTACACCATACTTTTCCTAAATTTCCAATGGAACACATTTTCAGCTGTGGCCTTTTCTGCTCAGTAATAGCCTGGCCATGTTACTTAGTTGAATTTAAAAAATTAAGTTTGATTACTGCAATGTGTTATACATAAGACTCCTAGTGTAGACAGTTCCAAAATTTTAACTAGCTGTTTGAATTCTGATTGATTTGGATATGTGAACCATATCACACTAATTGTTGTGATGCTGCTTGTTCTCTTCAGGATGGAGCTGATGTGCCAGGATTCAATTAAACACACGCGCACACATAAGAAATGTCCTCTCCTGTTCCGATTTGTCTATGAGTGGTCTGATGAAAAAAACTTCAGCTTATCTATGAAGATCTTCATGAGATGATCAAAAATGCTATGAAAGTACAAAAGAAAAAGTGGCTTTTCTGTGATGACGGCTCAATTCTGAAAATTCCAACCAAAGGAGATTCAACTATGCCCAAGACTGATATAAAACTCCCTGACATTCCTGAACAGTTGCACCAGTCCAGGTCATCTGCAGATACTTCTGGACATCCTATTAAGAAATGTAAAACTTTCAAGACAATTCTAGACACCCCTGCATAGCACCTAAGCACAGCCTGCTGGGAATAATTTTAAGAATATAATGAATAATACTTCCAAGGCCAGAAAAAGTGTGGAGGCCCAATTACTCTTTCTTCAGCCTCTCTAATGCAGAGCTAGTTCTGAAAATACCAAAATGCAAACAATTTGTTTTTCAGATGTTTTAATTACCCAATTAACCAATTAAGATTGATGGATTAAACGAATTGTGCATGTCTTTAAATGCTTGATCATAAATGGAATATTAATTTATATTAATGAATCCAATGTTTCAATGGGTTTTTATGTCATCTGTCTATGTGTTGCCAGGATTTGTGATTTATCATGAGTGTCATGATAAATGTCCCCACTCTGAAAACAGTACAGAAAATAAAACACTACAATTTATTATTTTGAACACTCACTACCATTTAGACAGTTTCCTACTTTTATGTGATCAGAACGGGATATCTAAATTCTGAAGTTTGGCAACATTACTTCATTCTCACGTTCAACTCAAACTGTTCTTCAGAAAATAACTTTGCCTAGGAACAGAGAAAGACTCCAGAGTAAACCATTTATTTTCTTTTGGAAGACACGAGCACCACACTTAGATGCTGTGGGAATATCTGAAGTGCTTGTACAAAGAGACGCTGGTAAGGGAGTAACATGAAGCTGATAGGAAGGGATAGGAAACAAAACAGACATGGAGTCTGGTAGCATCTTCAAAGGTAAGCATCTTTATTTGGTGAGCAGCATTTGCCCCATCTCTACTAAAGGGTTAGGGAAGCTCTTCTTTATTGTCACATCATGAACTGATGCGTACTACCTGTTCCACTCTGAGAATATCCAGGTCTGCATGGTAAGCATCACATCATAGAGAAAAGCAGAGCATTCACTGGCAGAAGAGATGTTGACTCATTTGTAACCTGAAGGAGGAGAAATAAATAAAAATTGGCTGTGATTGCTATTCCTTCCTAGGATATTTTAGTCCAAAAAAATATATAAAGATTTCAACAAATGTTTGGCAATACAGTCATCGCTAAAAGAGTAAAATATTTGGGCTAACTAGCAGATTGTGAGTCCTCGTCCCACCTTGGCACAAAAGCCAGCTGGATAATTTGGGCCAAAAAATCTAGAAAAAAATATATTGTCTTCTAATTACCACAATGACTGGCAATATTTGCTTCATAGGCCCAAAAGCTCCCTTAGCATTGTGACAGGACAGAAAATATTATACTTTTTTCCCTTTGTTTTGGGAACTGTGCATGAGGGGATTAAGAGATAAAATGTGTGACAGAAGCCTTAACAATTTGTGTTGGATATTCCAAAAATATAAAGAATACCTAAGTGTTGTACATAGGTGACTCCATGTACCATCTCAGATGCACATTAAGCTTCTTGCCTTTTAAAAACATCAAAAAGTAACTGGTTTGCTGCAAAGATTAATTAATCAATCTCTAGCATCATATTCATTCTCTAAAATACCTGTGGGCTTCACAAAGGCTCCATTGGAATAGCTCAGACCATCCTTGAAGGCTAGTTTATGATTTGATAAATGTGATTGGCTCCGTCTCCTATGGTAACCATTTTGTAAGTGAATCCACCACACAATCTCAACATTCTAAAGGTGCACATAGGCACAGATGTTTTCCAGTTTCTGAACTCACTTTAAATAAATTCATTGAATTGGACAAAGGCATAAATAAATGTTAATTCATTGAAGTGTAAAATTTTACACTTAGATTAAATACTCAAAATTCAGGATAGAATTTTCCACATGTAACTCAAAACATTACTAATTTGGGGTACTGAGAACTGTAGTACACCAAAACCTGGAAGCCCATATGATCCTTCCCTCTTCTCAGCTTGATATCATAATTGTAGTCTTCTGTTCCTACGATTTCATTTAACTGAATTTCTATTAGAAAAGGGAGGCTGTTGTTGTTGATGATGTCATTGCTCCAGTAAAGAATACTACTAAGTATTGACAGATATTGTAAAAAGTAGACTTATACCCTTAATACTTGGAATGGATGTTCTGTTCCCAGACCAAACATTATTGCAGAAAGTTACAACACACATTAGGGAAATCAACTGAAAATTGTAAAGCTGCTTGAGTACATGGCAGCTTTGAAGATATTGGCAAGAATGTGTTTTTCTTAGATCAAGTACCAACCACAAGGTGTATTATGCTACATAACGCTTTGTCGAAAAGGTTTTTTTTTTAAGTCAGGTAGACTGTTGATGTTGCCACGATTAAGCATTTGTATTGCACATTTTTAGATTGCAATTTATTAAACATCCCTATTGATTATTGTTTAGCCCAGCAAAGGATTGCATTTATCTATAATTCCCTCTTTCCAGTCCCAGTGTGCTTCAAGGAATAATAATGATAATAATAATAATAATAATAATAATAATAATAATAATAATAATAATAATAATAATAATAATAATAATAATAATAATAATAATAATAATAATAATAATAATAATAATAATAATAATAATAATAATAATAATAATAATAATAATAATAATAATAATAATAATAATAATAATAAAATCAGTACATATAAATCAACACTGTTTCCACTATTCCAAAAAAGAATTCAGTTGGGTACCATTAACAAAGATCAGCTCCAAGTTTTGAAGAGACTTGAGGTACCTTGTGTGCATTATTGGTTACTGCCCAACAGTATTAGTTAGTCCTCATTAATAATGAGACTCTTTTCTTTCAGTCCTGAACTTCTATCACTATGGAGAAGCAACATATTTTCTGAACATTTGAATCCGATAATTTTGTATTTTAGAAAATGAGACATCTTTCTCAAGTGGTGCATATTTTGTCTTTGCAATTGGTAGGAAGAAAATGTTTAACCAAGTGTCACCAATGCCTGAAAATTATACTCTGCAGTTTCTGATCTTCTACAGATTCATCCGTTCCCCAGGGGTAAAACCTGTTTTTAGGCTGAAAGGAACACTGCCCTTGCTTTTGGAAATATGTCAAATCCTGAATTCTGGTTCATGTCAAAGGTGCATCATGTCAAAGAAGTGGGTTGGACTGAGACAGAAACTAAATAATTTAATTTACTATTCCTACACTATGCTACATCAGACCATGATATAACAATATAGTTTCCCAATTTTTTTTATTCGACCTTAATGTCAAGATAGAATGAAATTTAAGTACATTAAAAGATCTCTGTAGGATGAGGAAAAATGCTATGAACTAGACTGTTCTATGTTCTTTAATGGTCAATCAGATGTTTTCATGCTTTCATAAGCAAAACACGGAGCAAAACCCAAGAGCTTGCTTTAAAGATATGCTTTCTGAATTTCAGAATGAATTATATACAGTTATTGTTAGCCACTTATAGCTCTTCATGAATTTGTCTTGTCCTAATACCACATAGTTCATCCATTCTGTTAAGCAGCATTTCCTTTTACCTCCCTGATTTAATTTCAATGGTTAGCCAAAATCCAGCATTCTTTATGAAAGGAAAATCTTTTTTTCTGATAATATCCAAGCCATACAAGAAACTAATGACAAATTAAAAAAAAGTAAACATAGGGTCACATTAGATCAACAAAGAAGGCAATAATATTTGGTTCCATCTATTCTCAAATAAGACCCAGTTTGGTGTAGTGGTTAGGGCATCAAACTAGAAACTAGGAGGTTAGGAGTTGTAGTCCCATTTTAGGCCCAAAGTCAACTGGGTGACCTTGGGCAAGTCATTCTGCCTCAGCTCTAGGAAGGAGGCAATTGCCAAGAAAACTGCAGGGACTTGTCCAGGAAGTCTCTGAGTATCATAGAATAAATGTATAAGAAAGTTGGAAGGGACTTTGGAGATCCTTTTAGTCCAAACCCCTGCTCAAGCCATAGACCCTGTACCATTATGGACAAAAGGTTATCCAATCTCTTCTTTAGTGATGGAGTACCCACAATTTTGAAGGCAACCTGTTCCACTGATTAACTGTTGTCACTGTCATGAAATTTCTTCTTAGTTGTAGGTTGGATCTCTCTTTGATAAGTTTTCATCTGTTACTTCTTGTCTTGCCCTCAGATTCTTTGGAGAATAGTTTGTCACCCTCTTCTTTATGACATGAAATACTGGAAGACTATTATTATGGCACCCCTAATCCCTCTCTTCCTTAGACTAGACATAGCCAGTTCCTAAAATGGTTCTTCCTATTGTTTTAGTCTCCAGTCTCCTAATCATCTTTGTTGCTCTTTTTTGCACTACATGATCAAATGTACACAATCAAATGTACACAATTAAATGGAAGGGAAAAAATCAAATAGGATATTCTCTTGGTTTTGGTATATCTACATTGAAGACACTGTTAATCCAAATGATATAATTATGCTGTGACTTTGGCCTTTCCTATGAATAACAATTGATTTCAAATCAGCCCTGTCTGTAATTTTTTATTAGGCAGGCAAGAAGAGAGGGAATACATAAATAAATGTTTTTTTTCCCAGAGCACTTGAGAGCTGCATTGTCTTATGATATATATTAACATATGTATTATAATGTGTGCATGTATATGTTTGTGGTTGAGTCTGTGCTTGCATATACACATAAATGCATGTGTGTTTGTGTATAAGTGTGTATATGTATTGTGGAGATATAGATATCTTTTTCCTGCAACCTTGAAATCAGACCTTAATTTCAATCACAAACCTGACCTTTAATGAGCCAAATCTTTGCACAGACTTTTTACCTTTAACCTTTGAAGACACAAAAGTCATCTGAAACCCATACAGAGCGTTAAATCCTAAATATTTTCTAAGCAGGTCTGATCTTCTTGCCACATTAGAGTTGTAAATTAAGGTCTCATATGATACAGAAAGCAGCTTTCCATGTCACAGTTCTTCTCTGAACAAAACAAGAGCTGGTCAGTAAATATATATATATATATATATATATATATGGTCAGCCTCAGGAGTTCACATCTCCTTTTAACTGCCTTCAGTTGTTAATGTATTCCTCAAATGAGATGCATCACCTTGAAGAATGGCTTTTTGCCCCCTGGGAATATGCCAAACAAGTATTTCATTCACTATGATAATCAGTTCTACCTCCAGCAACATATGAAACCCAAATTTAATAGGCAGCAGTGATTAAGTTTAAAGACAGAAGGCCATCCTCTTGCACTGTAAATAATAATAGAGGCAGGGGTGTAAATGAAATTAGAGAAATAAGGCAGATTTTGTAACTAGGACTCATTAAGCAAAATAATCAAACTCTTTTAATAGCTCCAATAAATATGTTAGATTTCCTGGAAAGATATTTGATGAGAATGTCTATTTTCTATATTTTCTTTTATTAAAAGATTGAGTCACTTTGGCAAGGCGGCTAAGGAATAGTTTACATGCTCAAAATTACCATTCTCAGTGTTTTCCTTCCTTCGTCCCTTCCCCCCCCACCCCCGTTCTTTCCTCCCTCCCTCCCTCTTTTCCAAATGACAGAGAACAGTGTAGAATCATTGGAGAAGGAAAAGAAACAGGAGGAAGGGTTAACCCAAAAAGTAAGCCTTTAAATCAGCAGCTTCAGTTGTGGATAGGAAATGATACAGTGGTTCTACTTTCTTGGAACTGAGAAGTAGCAGAAAATGAAGAAGGATGCTCCTGACAGGGCAAGGATGATGGGAGCAAGCTAACATGAATGATATGTTAAGTGATTGGCTCAGATAGAATCATGGGATTGTAGCCTTTTACAGAGGCTGATTTTCATCTATATTGTTTGCCTTTTTGCAGCCAGCAATAATATATGTAGGCTGCATGTGTATGCACATGAGCAATATATAAAACTACACACATATATTTACATTTATTCTTTATATACATATAGCATACATATTTATATAGAGTTTGAGATCACCATCTGCCTTTTTAGACTCCTTATAGGCAGACCTATCAGCATAAATCACTGTTGGTAATATAAAAAGTCTAATAGAAATGATTCCCATATCTTCCTAGTTTTATCTGCTGTTTGGTTTGGTTGTTTGATGGAGGGAGGGAGGGAGGGAGGAAAGGAAGGAAAGGAAGGAAGGGAGGGAGGGAGGGAAGGAGGAAGGGAGGGAGAGAGGAAGGAAAGAAGGAAAGAAGGAAAGAAGGAAGGAAGGAAGGAAGGAAGGAAGGAAGGAAGGAAGGAAGGAAGGAAGGAAGGAAGGAAGGAAGGAAGGAAGGAAGGAAGGAAGGAAAGATTTTTACCACAGTTCTGAGATTAAAAAAGTCAATATTTAAGAGTTTTGTTTGTTTGTTTATAAAATACCTTATTCCAAAGATTTTAGGTAATGTAGACAATAAAATCACAACTCAACATAGGAATAATGATATAAGGAATAAAAATTCTAAAATGAAATATAACAGGATCTTTTTTGGTGCAGATCTTATTCCATCTATTCATCTCCAAAGGCCTTCTGGAAGTGTCAGTTCATTAACATTCTCCAGAAGGCCAGGAGGGCAGTGATCATTCTCCGGGAATAAGCTGTAGGGGGCAGCCATCAACAATACCCACCTCCATGTCTTTTCCACTCTTCAATAGATGTTTTCTCTTCACCCAGGCAGGCTGGGCAAAATTTACATGGGACAAACAGTGTTGAAGATACAGGTAATGACCAGCTCCCTGAACTGCAGTCAGATAAAACTACCAACTAATGAAGATCTTGTAGCAATGTTGTTTTATGATAGTACCAGTAAGATTCAAGGAGCACTGGTTATATTGACTAAAGTTTTCAAATTGTCTTCAAGAGCAGATTCATGCAGAGCAAATTAAAGTAGTCCAAATGTGAGCTGACGTGAATGTGAGTGCTCAACTTCAATGTATTCCCATTTAGACAAGGCTGATATTCACCTGAAATTGGGCTAAACCAGTCCTGGCCATAACCTTCATCTACTTCCCATGATGGAGGTGTAAGTCCATTAGGATTACTAAGTTGTGAGTCTTCTCCTTTAGGAACCCAACCTCATCAAGAGCTAAAATTAGTATCACCACATAACTTGAATTTCATCTTGCTTGTGTTGAGTCTGAACTTGTTTCTCCAACCCAGATGCTGATTGTCTTCAGACACTAGGTCGGAACTTCTACCACACCTCCCATACCATCCATAGTAGGGTTATATAACTGAATAACATCGGTATATTGATTACACTAGCCTGAGCTGACAAATCGTATCATCCAGAAGCTTCATGTGACTTAAAAAGCATACCCTGACACACCCCTTATTGGTATCCCCATTGAGTCACTTTTTTGCCCCCTCAAACCTTTGAGCAGACCCTCCAATTAGGAAAGGGCAGAACCATTCAAAATTAAGAGTAGAGAGGTCCAGCTTCAAATCCTATCAACCCATGGATTTTCTAGATGGTCCTGATCCAGGTAGTATAATCTACCTCATCATTGTAAAATAAAAAATAAAAAAAACTAAGCATGTGTTCCTTTGCTCTTTCAGACTTGGTTTTACTTGTGTTATTTTAATATACTTGTTTGCATACCATTACCTTCTATTTGAGCAAGAATAGGACAAATGCTCTGAATAAATAGAGAACAAAATATTGCCTTTCTATATCAGTACATTTACTAACAAATAATTCCATTAAATGCATTCTTAAAATTGCAACTTTATGCACCCCTATTTGTAAGTCCACTGAATTCACTGGGATTTGTTTCTGATTAGACATGATTCAGCCTGTACTATTAAAAGCTTAATTAAATGAGTAAAATGTTAATATACAGTTCATTGTGAACTACTTTATACATATGTATGTAGAAAATGTTTAAAAATGAAAATTTGACCACTAGTATCATATCAATCAAAATTTCAAATCATTTTGATTCTTTTTGGTTAAGGTCGCTATTGTCATACAAGACTAATTTCTTGTATTAATTGTCACTTGTCTACTGTTGTTGGCTTGTCTCACATTTGCCCATTGTTTGAGGGAATATATAAAGAATTATCTTGCCTCATCATCATTATCATCATCATCATCCTAATGAAATAATGTTTGTGAAGGGTTGGCAGAAAACTGACCCAGATGGTCATTATTAAAACTTTTTGAAAAGAATTTTGGCAGAATTAGAAAATGAACATCAGTGGCCCAAGATAATTAGCAAGCCTTCTAAATAAATGATAGAGTTAGATACTTGTTAGCATTAGAAGAACCTACAAATTTCATTTGCTATGATATAGCCCAGCAGGCATTTTAGAGTGAAAAGGGCGCCTGCAAATCCCCAGTATACCACTCAGATCACCCCCTGAGGGGAAGAGCAACACACATTCAAATCAAATGTTTTCCTATCAAATGCTCCACTAATGGCTTTCCTATGAGACCCACGCCTGTCACTCACCCACAACCTATTTAGACATGTTAAAACAGAATTTGTTGTTTATTTGTATTTCATTGAAGTGAGTTTGTTTTCTCATATTGAATTTGTATCCAAACCCCAGGTTGTCAATACCACTTAGCTAGATCTTTGGTTTGTTGTGTGTTTTTCCCTGCATGTAATCCGCATAGGGAAAAGGTGCTGTTTGGTTCCTCTCTTTAGGATACATTTAATGAAGTGTTAAAAAAAAAAAACAATAAATGAATCTACTGTAAAGGAATAAAGGTGGGGGGGGGGGAGATCCATTTCTGATATTGCAAACGTCTTGTAATGCAGTCTTTAACAGACAGTAGCAAATAAATAAACAAATAGGATTGTATGAAGGTTCCTGAAAGGACAAAGTAAATTATAAAATTTCAGAACCAGAAGCCAATGAGAGGCAATGCTTCAAATCCTGCTCCTATCTTCCTCACCCCCTCCAATATCATGCCGCGCACACAGCAAAGCTGCATGGCAATTTTTGCTGGGGAAGCTCTTTCTTGACAATAGTCTGCTAGCATTTTCATGTTAACGGAAGCTTTGAGCTTAAGAAGACTAATTCTGTGCATTAAACATTCCATGAAAAAAGAACTAAGTGTTATGTTTGATATGCACTTCAAACGCCTAAAAGGCCAAAGAAAGCCCTTCCTTAATTATTGAAGAAGTGTCTGTAAAGGAAACATGAGCAAATAGCATCCATGCTTTCATCCCCAGTAACCTTTTATTGTCCTTTTCTTTAGATGGCCAAGTCAGTATATTTAATAAAGATAGAGGCAACCATCAAAGAAGGTGGGGGTCTAATAAATGGTCCTGATTAAAGGCCCTGACAGGGTATGAACTTTGCATAAATTTTCTTAGGGTGTCAGGCAAGGATACTGATTGAAAACCCATTAACATAATCACACATTTATAAGAAATGCTGTAATGTATCAAAAACATTTCTCTTCGTGTAATAATTTTAAGGACATTAAAATGTAAATGATAATAAGGAGCTGTGTTCTAGAGATCTGCTGAAAGCCTGATTATTTCACATTAGTAATGAAAGGTGGAGATTTTTATAGCTGCTCCTATTTGTTCAACAACGGCTTCCATAGGATTTCAAAATCCTGGGACTTAGGAAGACATTTTTATCCTCAGGTAGAATATTTCTTGTTTATTTTGAACTTCCAAAAAGCCAGTCAGGATATTCTGCTTAAATAGCTACATTAAGCCTTTATTGATTCATTGTTAGTTTCTTTCTTAAAACCATGAGATACGAAACAAACCAGGCAGCCCTTGATTTGATTTCACCTAATTCCAGAAATATCCATTTTTATACTTCAAGGAAGTCAAGAGAATTACCTTGTCTTCGTTTTATTAAAATGTGCATTTAGAGTTTAGATTTACTATAGATTCACAGCAGTGATTTCTCTAATGCTAATTTTTATAACAATGAAAAGAAACACTATCTGCTATCACGCAAATAGCCATAATTATGTAAAGAATGACTGCTTCAGACTAATGACTTTCAATACGCTTTCGTCTAACACACTGGTGGAAGAGGCCAGAAAGGTCAACAGTAATTCATAACTGCTATAAAATTGTGTAGCATCCCTGGGTTTCTGAAGGATGCTGACATTACCCTGCTCCTTCCACTGGTTTGTATATGTAAATTTGTGATAGGAAGTGTACTACTTGTGCCAGATCGCATGCAGAGCATCAATCAACCAGTAGAATACATCAGAGTATTTTCATTATGCCTAGTTATTTACTGCATCAGAAGAAATTACCCTGGCAAGCCAAGCGGCCTTCTCTGGATAGCATGATATGACCAACCAGGTTTCAGCTCAGGAGTCTTGTAAACATTGTAGGATTAATCTCACAATCACAATCATCAATCTTTCCTAGCCCTGCCTGGGTACAACTGCAAAGATTGGTAACCAGGCAGTGTAGATTTAAATTTAACCCTGCACATCAAGAATGATACATCAGATCTGGATATGGTGTTACAAGAAGCACCTGTGCCGGTTTCTTATAAAATGGTGAAAGGGTAATATTTATATAAATCTCAAACATCAGAGAAACTGAAATTCTCCTGTCCTCCTTCTTCACTTCTCTCTCTCTCTCTCTCTCTCTCTCTCTCTCTCTCTCTCTCTCTCTCTCTCTCTCACATCTAATCCCCCTCCTTTCTTTTCATTGTGCTACAAGGAAACTAGAAGATGATACAAAGCTGATAGGTGAGAAATATTCCAAAAGGCTCTCATCCTAAGAAAGTCCCCTATAGAATAATGGCTACCAAAGAGTTAGTTGAAAGTCCTATTGAAAGAAGCAAGAGTGCAGAAAAGCTCAAGTCCCAAATCACTAAACGACCTGAAAGAATCTCCAGAGGAAGTGCAATGACATAGGAGGAGCCCATTCATATTTTATCCATTGGCTTTGATGAGTACAAGTGCCTACATACACAAGTAATTGCATGATTGAATCAGGTAATGCCACATTTTATTCCCCTAAAAAGTAGTACTTGTAAGCTGGGAATTTCTTTATTCTCAGGTCACTCAATAGAAGCTGTTACTGGGTGCTCCCATAAATGAGCTTCTCCAGTTTTTCACAGCTCATCCAAATCCAACAACCTGGGTGAGCAGCTATTCATGTACATCTGAGCCAATTTATAGTGTTCAGCTCAGTGCTTTGGAAATTTGCGGTAGATTTGCAATGGTAGCTGTGGAAATTCTCAGCCAGGAAGGCCTCCAAGGAAGGAAGCAGTGAACATGCCAGCTTGGTTCATTGATACAACCATCATGAATTGTTGAAAGAATGACTTGTTCATCCTGTTGCTAAAACTGACAATGAAAGGTTCAGACTGCACGTGCCTTGCCTGCACAAAGACACAGGAAAGGCAGGCTTCCTTGAAAAATATGCTGTCCATACAAAATTTGATCACATTCTATTTAACTATGTGCATTACACAATATCTGGGGAAAGCATCAAAAAGATAACAGGTATCTGATTTTGAAAGACAGGTGAAAGTAGCCACATTTTTGATAATAAAGAAATAATAAATATATAATGAGAAGAACAATCATACAAAGGCCATTTGGCAATATAATTTCAGCTGCAGGGCTTATTTCCACCTCCTGACCAAATGCAGTTTCTGCAGCATGCAGGATATGTGTGTGTGTGTGTGTGTGTTTGCATAAGTTGAGCGAAAGAGATGGGCATTTTTAAGATGGAATGGATATTTAACTTGTATAGTTCTATTTTTCTTATTGTTAGGGTTTTTGGCCTATTCATACAATATGACTTCCAATAAACATAAATGCATTTTTTACAGGAACTGGGCACAGGTTCCTAGCTCTGGAGCAGAAATACTTTTTCTTTTTCTTTTTGGTCTGGGGTGTTAAATGCAATAGTTGATAACAAAAAATCCTATTTATGAAATAGGTTGAATAGGAAAAAGTCAAATTGCAACGTACCCATACAGGACAGTTGCCACAGTAGTGAAGTATTAACTCATATTGAAATTACTTTTGTTATCCAGCAGAATGTAGAGAACTATAAAAGAAAGTTCCAGACAAAATGTGTAACAAATTTGATGTGATTCAGTTTAGGCTAAATATTGTTGAGCAGGTCAGCTTTATTAATCTAAATAGAGTGCTGGAAAAATGAATGAAGTCTATAATGCCCCTTAAACATTAGATGTAGCTAAAGAAAGCATGAATGGCAGTTGTTGTTTTTCAAGGACTGAACCAGAGCAGTATTAGCTAGAGGCAAAGCTGAAGATGTTATTCCCCACATTCCAGATTTAAAAATCAAAGTAATCATATATTCCAGGGGTGTCAAACTGCTGGCCTGCAGGCCGGATGCATCATGGCGAAATTGCGCCACCCCATTGCCGACAATGGAAAAAAAGTCACGATATGTCACGACACGTCACATGACGTTGCAAGTTTGACATCCCTGGTGTATTCTTACTTCAGTGCAGTTAGTGGAACTTTATTTTCTACCACATCCGCAGAGAGTACCACAGCACTCTCTGTTTAGGAAAACTGTGCATAGCACCCATAGTTGTGTCCTTCAACACCTCATTGTCCAAACTCTGAGCTCATTGGTAGGCCTGCTTAATTTTGCTTCCATTAAGGCTAACTGTTGGGTAAAAATATAAGTGAAAGACAAGACAAACAAGAACAACAACAAACCTTATAAAATGATGAGTTTCATTCTCTCAAGAAATCCAATGTTGTTAATATCAATATCTTGTTTTCCTTTCAATCAACATGATATCCCAAACAAAATGACAAAATACAACTCTTTACCAGGGTGGTCTGTTTGATAAAAACAATGGACTGGCCAAAATGAAACCATCTTGTCCTAGCACTTCAAGTGACAGTTATGCTTAACTGGGAAAGAAATGAGGTGCATACTGGTTGATGAATTTATGCAATGAGGTATGAGAATTTCATTCTACTAGCAAACCACATACTGTGTTGACAGAGAATAGAGAATAATGTAAACATTAAGAATATATTTCAAATGTAACAAATTAGCTGCTATAAAAAACATTCTCTGTAGGCTTGGAACATATCTGCTATGAGAAGCAGACATACTGCAAAGTACCAGGGTTTAGTATCATACATATTTATAAAAATATAGAGTTATTTATTTTTATAAATAACTCAAAGTGGCCAACATACTTGGTCATAATATTCCTTCTTTCTCCTATTTTCCTCACAACAACAACTCTGTGAGATGGGTTGGGCTGAGAGAGAGAGTGACTGGTCCAAGGTCACCCAGCTGGCTTTCATGCCTAAGTTAGGATTAGAATTCACAATCTCCTGGTTTCTACACCAGAACCTTAACTGCTACAACAAGCAAATGTAACCCAGTGTGATATCTTCCTTGGAGAACTCCTCTGACTCTTCCTCGGAGGCCAGCTCAAGGGAGGATGAGCTCAATCCTGGCATGTCAGGGACTGGATTAATTAATGACTCAGAATGGCTAGCCGAAAGAAATTTATAGGAGGGTTCAGCTGAAGACAGTTTGCAGGAGCAAACGGTCAGTGAAGAGGAGGAGGAGGAGCTGTTTTCTGTGGTAGATCCAAGAGCACACAGGGCAGAGAAAAGACAGAAGTAGCAGAGATCTGCCAGATTACTCAGGAGAAAATCCCGCCCATCTTGATGGGCTGCACCGGAAAGCTATTTATCATGGCAGGCAGATGGAGGTGTTGCTGGAAACAACGTGTTTGGTTTACGGCTGTGTATTCCTTGTGCTTCCAACTTGACTTTGTGCCTTGGAGTCTCTGAACTTCTCTTACCAAGTGAGCTCTTGTGGGTGTCTTTCAGTTCATCCTGCTGGAGTTAAGTTTGGTTGGTGGACTTGTTTGTTAGAGCAACTTTTCATTTGTTTTATGGACTATTGGCCATTGCTTGGTGGATTAACCTTGGGCCGGATTTATTTGGGACAGTTCTGAGGCTGGTTAAAGGGAATTGCTGGGGAACAGTCAGTGGTGGGATTCAAATACCTGAACAACCGGTTCTCTGCGTGGATGCCACTTCCAGAAGTCCGTTCTAAGCTGGGGAGGCCTCCCAGGCCTAGAATAGCCCACCGGAAGTGCGTGGATGCCGCTTCCAAAAGTCTGTTCTAAGCCGGGGAGGCCTCTCAGGCCCAGAACGGCCCACCATGTGTTCTCAACATTCCAAAAATGCCCACTATTATGCCTTCAAAACCTGTACTATACAATAAAACCGAACAAAAACAAAAAATAAATTACACAATAAAGCCATCATCAGAAATGATAAGTGCCATCAATTAGACAACCAAGGCAAAGGTCATTGATGCTGTTCTCTATCAACTATAATTCCAATTTTCTCTCAGTGGCTTTTAGAAACCTTTATGCCCCATGGAATTGCTGTACTCTAATAGTCAACTCCAAAAGGCGACTCATAAGAAAGGTAGTAGCTTGAAGGCACCATTAGCACATTAACCTATCCCTTCCTAGACAGCAGTTTCTTCATTCTTTTTGTCTAGAATTCTCCTTCACCTGCAATAAAATCTCAGACTGTCGATCGATCAATTGACTGATTGTGTTTCATTAAGTTGGAATTGACTTTTAGCAATTGCATACATGAACATTCCATGATAATCTGTCCCTAATATATAGATATTCAAGTCTTCTTTGGGTACACCCATCATCACTATAATCGAATCCATCCACTTTGCTGCTCATTATCCTTTTTGTCTCTTTTCTTCCAGCTTTCTCAGCATTATGGCCTTATCAAGGAGTTGGGTCTTTGCATAATGTGTCTTGGATTCTCTTTCCTAAGGATATTCAACAGCTGCATGTGGTCATCATAAAAGCCTTTCTATATGAAGAAAGGATTACTTACTTTTGAGATTCTTTGGAATATAAATAACTATTGTGAGGGACAACTGGGTGATAAATTCCCTTTTTTGCTTCCCCTTTTTTTCTATCCTATTCACACATATTAAAGAGAAAAAACAGCCCTTCATTAATAATAATCAATAATGCTAGGAGAAGGGAAGTATGTTTATTTTTTTCACTTTATTTATTTGTTTATATGATTTAGAGGTCCACCTATCTCACAGCAATAGTTTTGAATGGCATATAAAGATTAAAACCACTACAAATATATCTATCCCCTGGTGTCCTAGTTAAAACAACAGCTCCTGTCCCCCCAAACAAAAAACAAAAAGCCACATCAGTTGTAGTGCTCACTTACTGACTGCTAAGAAGTGTATCATTTGACCTCTAATTTAGCCTACTGTCCACAAGTAGTGCCATTGCCACTATTGAAGTAGTTACTTCTAAGAATATAGCATATACTTTATTATCTTTTCAAAGATAATATCTTATTTGCTGAGATGTTTTGTTTTAATTCTGAAACCGATTTTGCGCTACTTTTTATAAACGACTTTTCTTTATGGTGTGGCTTTATTATGAAATATTAAAGGATTGTGTTTACTAAAACTTGTAAAATATCTGGAGAACTATCTCTTTGAATGGCAAAGAATTGCATATGTGTATACTTCTGTAGTTTTCTTCCATTTCTGCTTTTCTGCTGAAGCCAGAATTTGATCAACCACTTGTCTGAAATAGTATGCTTGAACATGGGGGTTGGACTAGAAGATCTCCAAGGTCCCGTCCAACTCTGTTATTCTATTACATACACACACATGAGTCCTATATCTCCAAAATAAGAAGTCTGTGCCATTTATATTTAGTTCCTTATGAACCCAAATAGGAATGTTCCATTCTGACCATCAGAATCTTTCATTATGACTATCATGTCCTAGTGATTTGGAGCCACTACAAGGAAGCCAGGAAGGAGAAAAAGGAAAGGCCTAATAAAATCTTTGTACTCTTTGAAGTTCTTTTTTTGTTGTTGTTTTTTAAAACTCATGCACACATTGCACACATAATGGTGGTGAGGAGATTGCTTTCTCTGAGTAAACATTCAGGTTTCCGGTCATCAAATCATCCAGTTGCACTTTGCTAGCTTTTACTGGTCATTAGGGCATAAATATGTTTAATAAATAATATATGTGAACAGCCTTTTGCATTCTATTAAAATGCACAGTACATAATTAACAGTGCTTACGTAGAATTCATTGTTTGTATTTACTTTTTCTATTGCCTATTTTTTCTTTATTCTTAAGAATAAAAATGATCTCGCCTGCCCGATATCTATAGGATTTTATTGTCACATCAGTTTACTAATGATTACTAATAACTCTGAGAGAAATTAGAGGTATACAGGAGAAATAAGTTATTATATTTTATTGTATTATATCGTAAAAAGGGAGTTTATTGTATTGTATCATCATCATTATCATCAATGTAAACTTGCACTTAGTCCTGCATTCCAATTGCATGGAGTACCTGTTCAAACCTATTCATGCATAGATAGCCCCCTTTTACAGGCATATAACCCAGAATGTTAAAGGAGAAGGCTGTCACGATGTTCATATCAGAAACAGAACTGGGAAGTTCAGCTCATATTTTCTTTCCTTTTCTCATCTTTCTCCTTTTACAAGATTGTACTATTATATCAGTATATGCTGCAGGGTAGTGGGATGAGTGGAGAAAGGTCAAAAAAGTTAAGATGACTGGTGTGACCACACAATCAAAGTCATGCTGTTTTTAATGTAATAATAATAATAATAATAATAAAGTTGGAAGGGACCTTGGAGGTCATCGAGTCCAACCCCCTGCTCAGGCAGGAAACCCTATACCATTTCAGACAAATGGCTGTCCAGTCTCTTCTTAAAAACTTCCAGTGTTGGAGCATTCACCGCTTCTGGAGGCAGGTTGTTCCACTGGTTAATTGTTCTAACTGTCAGGAAGTTTCTCCTCAGTTCCAGGTTGCTTCTTTCCTTGACTAGTTTCCATCCATTACTTCTTGTCCTGCCTCAGGCGCCTTGGAGAATAGCTTGACTCCCTCTTCTTTGTGGCAACCCCTGAGATATTGGAATACTGCTATCATGTCACCCCTAGTCCTTCTTTTCATTAAACTAGACATACCCAATTCCAGCAAACGTTCTTGATATGCTTTAGCCTCCAGTCCCCTAATCATCTTTGTTGCCCTTCTCTGCACTCTTTCTAGAGTCTCAACATCTTTTTTACATCGTGGTGACCAAAAACTGGATGCAGTATTCCAAGTGTGGCCTTACCAAGGCATTGTAAAGTGGTATTAATACTTCACGTGATCTTGATTCTATCCCTCTGTTAATGCAGCCCAGCACTGTGTTGGCTTTTTTGGCAGCTGCAGCACACTGCTGGCTCATATTTAAGTGATTGTCCACTAGGACTCCGAGATCCCTCTCACAGTTACTACTATTGAGCAAGGTACCCCCTATACTATACCTGTACATTTGGTTTTTCTTGCCTAAATGTAGAACCTTACTTTTTTCACCATTGAATTTCATTTTGTTAGATAGCGCCCAATGTTCAAGTCTGTCCAGGTCCTCCTGTATCTTAAGCCTGTCTTCTGGAGTGTGGCTATTCCTGCCAGCTTGGTGTCATCCGCAAATTTGATGAGTTCCGCATCTATCCCCTCGTCCAAATCGTTGATGAAGATGTTGAAGAGCACTGGCCCCAGAACAGAGCCCTGGGGCACCCCACTGCACACTTCCCTCCATGTAGATGCGGTTCCATTGAGGACCACACGCTGAGTACGGCCGGTCAGCCAGCTACGAATCCATCTGGTGGTGATGCTGTCTAACCCACATTTTTCTATCTTATCAAGTAGTAGGTTGTGATCTACTTTATTTACACAATGGAGTACTTGCTGTTAATTTGGAGTCTACCCTACCTTATGTTCCACACATGCTCCATATTTATGTAAAGAAAGGGGATGTTCCTTGTACAGTCACTCACCATTCTCACTTTTGTTTAGCCCCTCTGTGGATGCTCCTCATTCAGGATCCAGGTACTTCAGACATAATAAATATTTCAGGTGGATAACTATAGCATTAACTTAGATGGATCAACTTTGTTGTTGTTGTTAGTTGCGAAGTCGTGTCTGACTCATCGCAACCCCATGGACAACGTTCCTCCAGGCCTTCCTGTCCTCTGCCATCTTCTGGAGTCCATTTAAGCTCACGCCTACTGCTTCAGTGACTCCATCCAGCCACCTCATTCTCTGTCGTCCCCTTCTTCTATTGCCCTCAATCTTTCCCAGCATTAGGCTCTTCTCCAGTGAGTCCTTCCTTCTCATTAGGTGGCCAAAGTATTTGAATGGATCAACTTAGAAAACTAAAAATCTGTGTTTTTACTACCAATATAGGATAAATATGAGCAACCTCTATTTATTTATTTATTTATTTAGAAAATTTATATAACTGCCTACTCACAGTGACTCTAGGCAGCTTGCAAACAATAAAAACACAGTATAGAAAAACAAATTTAAAAAACAATAACCCCTACCCACCCATCCTGGCAACAGCACACAATCAAATAAGCCATTTGATGGGCTTAATCCCACTCTAGGTTCCCCGGAGTCACTGGCAAAACCAAGTTTTCAGGGCCTTATGAAAGAGTGTCAAAGTGAGGACCAGTTTAATTTCTGAAGGGATGATATTCCAAAGGGAAGGAGCTACCATGAAGAAGGCCCTTCTTCTGGGTCCTGCCAGGTGTACCTCCTTAGGGGATGGGACCCACAATGTTCCTTGCTTTAGTGGGACAGATGGATGTGACCGGAAAGAGATGGTCCCTCAGATAACCTGGTTCCAAGACATGAAGGGCTTTAAAGGTGACAACCAGCACCTTGAATTGCACCTGGAAGCAAATTGGCAACCAATGCAGCTCCCACAGTAGAGGTGACACATGTGCACACTGAGGTCTGAACAAAATCATGCAGGCTGCTACACTTTGAACCAACCTCTATCATTAAGTACTGTAGGTAGCCTTTTTTGAAGCTTCAAAAGACCTTCACTTTTAACATTCCTTTCTCCATGCTACCAAATTTTGGGACATAATTTTCTAGGATTAGCAATATAGCCGTTTGAGATACAAAGTTATAGAATATGCCCCAAAATAGACCTAACAATGAAAAATATAAAGAAATCCTCTAATCCTCCTTCCCTTCCCACAAAACATAGGAAATAAAAATCTCAAGTATTGTGCAAGATCTGATTCTGTCTACTTTGCATAATTGTTTTGCTCAATGAGGACCAAGACTGATGTCCATTTCTCAGCTACTAGAAGATACACACCCAGCTCCAATTCTAAGACTAGCCAACCAGCTTGGAGACAAGTTTTAACAAGGCAGTCAAATTCATGTTTTGCTCTTTTTTTAAAAAAAAAAATCTAATCTAATAATCTAATCTAATCTAATCTAGCCTAACTTAACCTAACCTAATCTATGTAGATGAGCAAGTAGTAAAGAGGAAGGAGTAAGGAACAATCATGATGAGAAATAGGGAAGGCAGGAAGGGAAGAAGGGGAGGGGAGAAACAATCTGCAGTCCTACTGACTAGAAATTCCCCAGCATCATTGTGAGATAAGCAGTTCACTGAAACTCTGGACTGTTTTCATTTTACTGCACTTCTAATCTATCCCTTTTTCCCCTTTCATATGAATCTGGAACAAAAATGTCACTTTTTAATGCCTTTGGCCGAAATCATGTCCTCTTCTCTTTTCAAGTGGCCACAGGGGAACACCACCTATTGAGAATCAGGATGTTTCTTGATAGAAAAACAGAGCGAGAGCTGGAGGATTTGAGGAACTGCCCTGGGGGTAGGTTTGGTGACCGCAAAAGATGAGGAGAATCCTAAAAACCACAAGAACATCAGTGGCAGCAGCATCAGACAAAGGGTTTTGTTTTTATTATGTATGTTTGAATGAGTGTGGGTAATACCCCTACACACCATCAAAAATTTACTAGCTTTCTCTTTGTGTTCCTTAGGGCAGGTAGTGGGACCATATTTTCTTTGTGTAGCATAATACCAAGCTTTATTTGAAAGTCTGGGGATTAATGTCATAATGATCAATAAATTAAAACAATATATATTGTTAAAAAATATCCTTAAGTTTTGTTTTTTCTTGAGACTCTATTGAGTTATTTTAAAACACAATTTAAGAATGTACATTTTTTCCAAGCATTTGTCTATCTTGAGAACAGTATAAAATGATTAAACAGATCTCCCTTTCCAGCTTTTTAAACAGAAATGACCTAATTGATTAGGTTTAAGATTTCTGTTCAGCCGCAGCAGCAGATCACCATGCTTACTTTATTGGTAGCATCAGAGATTCTGGTGATGGCTGGATTTTATTTTATTAAAATACAGTTAATCCTTCTATTGAAAATGCCTGCTTTAATTGCAAGCATTCTATAATTTTAACATGGTGTGCTGCTCTCCAAACAAATAAACAAACAATGTTCAATAAAGCCAACACAGATCAAGTGAAGTTTATGAATTTTACAGATTGCCTAAAATGCTGGGAGTTAATTACAGCCTGCTTTCCCTGGCTTGTCAGCTTGATTAAATTTGGAGTTCCAAGATGAATTGGCCCAAATTCATTAGTGTTCCCTGGGTGCAGATGTTGGTCAAGGTCAGGCGAAGCACACTGATTCCAGTGTTAGAGAAGGGGGTGGGTGGGTGAGAGAGATTCAAAAGGAGGTGGACTCTTAAAAGGTCTGGGGTTGCAGCAAGAAACTTTGATACTTTTTAACTTAATAAATCTTGACAGCCTAATCATGGCTAAGCCTTTGCAGTTTTATTGGTACAGATGGCAAAGCTAGACATATTTAAAGAGATCTCGGTGGCTAGTGGCAGGAGAGCATTGAATCCAAATGGGCTGTGGGGCTGGAGGAAAGAGTGCAAGAAGGGAGGATAAAAAGCTACACCACATTTCCATCTCTTGACATCTCCAGCAGTCTCCGATACAAAATATGATAAGGCTCCTGCTGAGCTAATAAGCCCAACAAATGTCTGTGTCCGTGAAGTAGATGAAGTGGGATCAAGGAGCTGGGGGCTGTTGTAGGAAAATAAGCCAGCACCCAAGGTCTAATGGCACTGTAAAAAAAACAGCAAGGTCAAGCTGATGACAGGAACACTGGCTAAGCAAAGGCTCTATCCCGAAAACAAGTTTCCCAGCTGGATCCTGCTCCACTTTTCTCTTTCGAGAAACTCATTGAGTGGGGTAAATTAAAACAATCCCTCCTTTTGGTGTGGTTACTAATATAGAACGCATGTAGATTGCATGCTTTTTTTTTCTAAAGAAAATATTGATTGTGATACAATCACATATGCAATCACAATAGAATGTATTACTTTTTTTTGAAAGAGAACATTGTTTATAAAAACACACATGTATTTTAAATTTGGAATTTGATTGAATATTGGAAAATGGAAGCTGCTTGAGAAATTGTAAACTTCTAAATTCTAAACTAAAAGGCATTGCATTGGGCTTTCATTCATTCTGTCAATGACATACAAAAGAAGTAAATTTCTTAAGCAATTTGAAATGTCAGTCTGAGATTAGATATGTTGAGATTTACATACTAGCCTCTCATTAAACTGTATAGTAGAAACAATTTTTAAAGCAGCCACATGCACAAAGTAGAAACATTAGCTTTCATACAAACTCCATATTTGAAATTCCCATAGAGCAGACATGTTAAACTCGCGACGTCACGTGATGTTGCGCGATGTATCGGAACTTTTTCCCCATTGCCGGCAATGGGGTGGGCGCGGTTTCCTCATGACACGTCCGGCCTGCGGGCCGGCAGTTTGACACCCCTGCCATAGAGGAATACCCAGGCATTTCAGCAAGCCCCATCCATTGCAACAAGTCCCACCCACAATAAGATATATTTCTCTTCCTTTTTCTAGAAAATGGCATTGGATGTTCCTAAGAGCAGGTTCCCCATTCTATCTAACATGGTTCTTCTCAACAATAGAAATTCTTTATCCATGCATATGAACACCTATCTATATCCCTTTCAACACTCTGAGAAAAGCAGAATATATGTTTGTTTTTCACATTTATATTCTGCTTTTCTCAAACAAAAAAATCAAGATGGCAGCTCAAAGTTCTGCTCATAAAGCTTTGATTTCACTGTCATAGTTTTATTCGTGTTGTTTTTGACTATATCCTATAGACACCACTGATAAATATTTAGTAAATTTTAACCTTTTTTAAGGATAGAAGGCACTGATGATGTTTCTTCCACTAGACTAGAGTCTAATTTTTTATTTACAACCAATAGGTTGAAAGCAGGCCAAGAACAGGATAGAATCTGCCTATCAAAATTTGGCAGTTCACACATGATATAACTAACTATGTTAACTCTGAAATCCTTTGTTTAGCATGAGCTAAATAAAGCACCCAGAGAATGCTGTAAAGCACTATGGGGAGGCAAATGAGCCTAAGTGCAATTCTACAATTAGTCTAGTACTAGTTGATATCAAGGTATTTATCATATCCTCAAGAAATGAGAATAAGAGACATCCCAAGTTTAAATACTTTTTTCCCCTGAACTCACAAATGTTGCAAATGTTAATGTTTGCAGCTGAATCTTATATTACTAATTGGTTCTGCATGATTTCCTCTGGGTCAAAACAATCTTGGGTGTATATTCATTCACTTATTGCAGGCATATCCCTTCCCCTCTTAGAGAAGGTGATAAAAATTGGGAGGCTTTACTAATGTTATCTGAACAATTGATTGGCCCAAAGTCATATACCTTAAGGTAGGCCAGGTCAGGAGACAGACTCTACACAAGAAATGTTGAACTTTACTTCACTGATATAAACTATAACAACCGAAGCTTTAAAACCTGGAAGTGTTTTCTTTTCCCTTCTTTTACACTAAAAAAAGGTATAATGGAAGTTTTTGGGTTTTTTTCTTTTCCAGATATAATTCATATAATTTTCTACCTGTTGCATTCCTTCTCCAAGTTCATCTCTGTGATTCTGTGATTCTTTATAGTAACATAGTGAACCTTATGGTTGAATGACAATCTATATACCAATACCATAACCACGATGCCATATTGTCTTTTAATGGACAAAAAGTGAAATAAGTGTGTTTTCTTTGTTTCTGCTACAGTCCAAGTTTTCTGTATTGTGGCTAATGAATTATAATAATATTCAGCAGCATCCATGGTGTTGATGTAGTCAAACTTCATCCCATTTATACATGCATCTGTGCATCATATACTGTACATATGAAGCACAAGATTTTGTTCACCAATGCCATAATTGTGCTGCAATCAAACCCTACTTTGGATATGTCTGTGGATGCTTCTGATGTTTGGACATTTACATCCATGCTATTGCTTCAGTATATACAGTAAGATAGCTATGATGCTAGATAAGACTGTATTTCAAAACATTGGAAGAGCTGTTGACATTAGCAGTAAAGAATGGATTCAGGATACTATTTTTGGTCCATGAATGGATGTTTCTGAACTTAAGGATATAGTATTGGTTATAATTATGAACTCTACCTGATTTCTCTTTGTATGAGAACCATTAACAGCATCATAAACAGCCAAAAGTAGTACTTCTGGGAAGTAAAAGCAATAAAAGGAGATTCATCAATACTTTATTTCAGCTATATGGCCCTTTGAAAACAAATTTATCTCATTTAAGTGATTCTATCTTCTAGGAATCCCCACAAGCATTTTAGGGAACTCTTTCCCTCCTTTTCCTCCTACCTAGTTTCTGCTGTTCTTTTTCCTTCCAACCCTCAGTAAGAATTGTATGGTGTAGAACAAAGCTGTAGTTGTATCCATATCTTTGCTATATGGTTTTTAGGGCATGGAAATGAAAAAAGAAAAGGCTGCATGGAACAGGATTTCTGCTTCTGAGGTCCTTTACTATCTTTAAGCCGTATCATTATGTCAGACTAGAGGAAAGCCATGTTGATTGTCATAAATTATACCATGGACACTTTCTAGTGGTAACAGTGGCTAGAGATAGATTAACCAGCCTATTTCTAATCTGTATCAATCTTGCTGGGTATTACTCATAATTACACACTCTTCCCTCACTGATCTGCAATTTAAAAAGAGATAGAGACAAACAATCTTCACCCAAAATATTGCATTTTAACACATATTTTACATTTATTTTCTTTCAGCATAACTATGTCTAAAGTTATTTTTTCCCAAGTATGAATTCCATGTGCTAATATCTTAAAGTGCTGTTGAGCCAAGAAATTATATCAGGAAGGACAAAATCTAGCAGAGGTACAGTTGAGGATTCTCTAAGGAGGCCTTGCCAAGGATCGAATTCCTCCAGTGATTCCAAACCATTCCAAACAGCCTTCTTCATGACGATGGCCTGCTGGTGAGGGAAGAACTGTATTTTTCCCAGCCATGAGATACTGCTGTTTGCAGTTGGTGATTTCACCCAGACGCCTTTCACTGACAGACAATATCAGGATAGCCCCACGGCTAATTAGCAACAACTGTACATTTGTTACACTATAAATGGATCATTTGCAAAGGGTCTTAAAAACTGTGGCGATAGAACAGTGTCTTTCTTTCGGCATTTTAATCACCACCGAGATTTACAGTTTTTGCCCCATAATAATCTTTCTGAATACAAAGCCTTCCCCGGAGAAAACAGCAGATATGCATGATAATATAGCAGCTGACCCCCCCCCTTCCACCTTAGAGCTAAATTGCAGGGTATACACTCAGAGGGCTGTGCCGGGATGCAAAGAGCTCTGCTGCACAGTCGAGAGCTTTAAGAGGCATTGTGCCTCGGGCAGATGCAATACCTCCTGGAGCTCTCTAACGCATGGGGGAAGTGTACTTGCTGTGCCAATCCTTTAAAAGGTTGCAGGATGTGTTCTCCTCTGCTATGAAAACCAATTCTGCCATTTAATGCAGAAAGAGCAGGACGTGCTTGGTGGAGCTGCACTTCATTTGGAGTGTCTCACACCCACAGAGAGTGCAAAGACTGTGAAAATGCTCCGGACCCTTAAAGTGGCTCCAGAAGCGGCAGCTCATCTTGACCCTGCTTTCTTAGAAAGTGTGCAGAGATGGTATCATTAGCACTTTATTTTCCCTTCAGTGTCACACCTTCTGCGTGTATGTGTGTACATATGTGCCTATGTCTGGGTGTATTTGTATTCTGCATCATACAATAGGGATAGGGGATGTAACAGGAGTCTAAAATATAGAAGCAGATGGGTAAGTTGACACAAACAAACCTTGTATTTTGGCTTTACATGTCCATCTATCTGTAGCTAGTATCACTGGCAATCCACTGTAATTCTTCCTAAACTTTCAATCCTAGCTTTTAATTAAATCATCTCAGAATATCCCATCCTCTCTTAATTGTTTCTCTTAGCATTGCATATTTCCAAATATGGTGGTGCAGTGATTTGAATGCAATACTACAAGCTAACTCAGCCCTCAGCCAGTTTGATTCTAACTGACTCAAGGTTGACTCAGTCTTCCATCCTTCCTAGGTCAGTAAAATGAGGACCCAGATTGTTGAGGGCAATAGGCTGACTCTGTAAACCACTTAGAGAGTACTGTAAAGTGTTATGGAGCAGTATCTAAGACTAAGTGTTATTGCTATTGCTATTATTGCTGCATTTCTGATAGTTTTACATTATTATTATTATGGTTAGTCATATAGTCAGTTTAGACTGGACTTGGCATTTTTATTCACCTATGCAGTCCTTCCCAGGGACCATGGATATGATGGTATTTGATGGTGTTAAAGATATTATTACAAGATATAAACTGTAAAGCTGCCTTTTGCAATGGACTGATGGTGATTTTTGTCAATGCCACCTCTGAAGCGTATCAGGTGTTACTTGCACTTGGAATCACACAGAAGCATGTGTAGAACTTACATTAGTTGTTCCAGCCTCTGTTTTCTGCTATCTATACTTCTGCTGCAATTTAAAGGGAGGGTAAATGTGTAAAGACAATACCCCATCATCACCATGTGTTACCTTCCCAGGCACAGTCATGCTCTCAACAATCCACTAAACAGCTTTGTGATGTATCTTAGACACATCCTGTCTTATGCAGTTCCATCCTGTTTTAGCCTTCCTGATCTAAATTATGTGTCTCCTTCCTATCCTGGCATTGTTGTAGAAGTGCAAAGTAAATTGCATCTTTACCTTTGTACATGTACATGTGGGGAAGAGATGCTCTTTCTCCTTGACTCATTGACAGTAAAGAGGTTTTCTGGTTGTTTCTGTATAGGAACCTTGAGTCTCTTTGGAAATCATCTGATACCTAATTCCATTTCTTATTGTGCAAAATACAGGTTTCTAAATAACATATGCTTCTCTTTCTTAATTACAGATGTGAGTAACTTTGTTTTTATTTAAACTCTTGACACAAACATTTCACAACAGAATGCTTGCACTGCTATTTCCCAAACAAACTAAACACACACATACACATGCATACACAAATACACATTCTCAGGTACCATATTCATATCTTCGGAGAAAAGTATTTGATACTGAACAAATTTGTGGGTATTATTTTTTTTAATACAGAGGAAGAATCATGTATTTGTGCTTGCTTTTGAAACAGAGCACAATTCATTACATTAACACTTTGTGGACTTTTAAATGCCTTTGAGAGATTTATAATGAGAAGAAAAATTGAAACAGAGAGAAGAGATAATTTTATGAGTTTCATGAGTGGTTTGTGGTTAGCAGTGAGTAGGAAGAGCCAGCAGTTGAGCTATGCAGAAAGAATGTATTTACTGGACACAGAAAAATCTGGAAAAATCTAAAGCTAAATTGTGGAGAGGTTTACTGATGCTGCCTAGGGCATGAGTGTGACTGTAAAATAAGTAATGGTTTGTTCCCAGCACAGAAGGATTTTGCTTTGGAAGGAAACCTAGGAAGGATTATTTCCTGACTGAATCACTGATCTCACTGCTGAGATCATCTGAGCTCCACCCACATTAAGTAAAAGAGGAGTGCTCTAGACTTGTTAGAGTATGTGCCAAGCGGCATTCAAGACCTCAGTCAATTGACCTCTCATAAAGAAACTATGAAATCCCAAAGGATTCCGTTCTCCATTGTCACTCCACAGTGGAGTGATATAATAGTCCCAATTTAAGCATGCCAATATACACATGACCGACTATTTCAGGAAAATGCCATAGGACTTTCAAAAGAGTAGTCTTGTCCAGAAAAAAAAATGTAGTCTTCTGACTGGGTGGACCTGCACAAATATACTTCCAATTATGTGCACAGCATAGACTTCTGAAGTTGATCTGGAAAGAGAAGAAAAAAATAACAACTTTAAAATACTGAAATTTCTTTATTATTATCTTTGGCCAGAATTTCAAATAAGAGAAAAAAATAGATTGCCACTACCCAATACCAATACCCAAACAAAAGCTTTGTGCAAGTGTATGACTCAGTAGCAATATTTGGCAGTCTGTAATGTGAATGAAGAATTAAAAATAATGTAAACATTTATTTATTTGACTCTCAAATTTGAAATAATTGAGAAGAGCAAAGCCCATCTCAGGATATCCTAGGAGGGAAACTGTAGGAAGATATGAGCAAGAACCAGTGGTGGGATTCAAATATGTGAACAACTGGTTCTCTGTGTGGATGCCGCTTCCGGAAGTCCATTCTGGGCCTGGGCAACAACAAATTAGCTACCAAAGTGGTGCGAACCGGCTGAATCCCACCACTGTCAAGAACCTCTACTCCCTTAAAGCCACAAGGATTTCCAAAGTATCCCCTGGTTACAATTTGTACAATATTTAGTGGTTCAGTAGACACAACCTATCAGTCCTATTTAATTATTTATTTGATTGATATCCTATCTTTCCTCCAAGAGCTATAGCTGGCACACATGGACGCATGGGAAGGTTCAAATCTATAAAATGATGTGTTTGGATATATGGATGACATTGCAGATACTACAGTAACTACCCTTCTGGATATTAGTGCATATAACACTCCTTCAATTTTTCCCTACAACAGTATTGTTGGGTTAGTTGAATTGAGAGAGCATGATTGTTCCAAAATTATGTAGTGGGTTTTCAAGATTGAGGATAGATATTAGTCCTAGGCCAACAACTTAAACACTACATCTTATTGTGGTTAAGTAACCAGAATACTATTGATTTTCTATGGTGGATCATGTAAGCATATCTGAGAGCAGATCAAGTTCTCTTCACTGCAAAAGTGCCAACTTATACCATATTTCTCAGAATCTGATAGGGGAATTTCAAGAAAAAGCACCAGTTTGGCATAGCCTTTCTTTTTCTCTATGCTTTCTTTCAGTGTGGACTTAAGGCCAAGCTTAATCTATATTGACTTGAAGATAATTCTTTCCCCAATTTAGAAAGGTTAACTAGAAGAAACATTTAATTTTGTACAAGATAGTTCTTGATGAATCTGTATTCATCAAGAACTATCTTGTACAAAATTAAATGTATTCTGAAGGAAAGTTAAAATGAATCCATACTACAAAATCCAAGGCAATCCTGCCTGAAATAAGTGCTGTATTAGTCCTTATTAATTGGTAGATCCTGATGTAGGACCAGAGGGGTTTTAGTTACACTGTTACAGGTTAGAAATCAAGGAAACGTACATATCTGAAATTGTACCTACTTCTGACAGTACTATGTAAACACACGCCACATTGCAAGAGCAGGATGTCACCTCTGTGGAATGTGAACAAGTCATTGAAGCAAACCACGTAAGTAAAAGTCTTACTGATTGCTTATAAATAAGCCTAAAGACCGGGGATGTGCAAAACATTCCAAGTTCAACATGTTTGAGCTTAGAAGTCCTGCTTAGTTCAAAACTGAACACCATATTCTGACAGTTTGGTTCTGACCTTTAAACAAAACATATGAGATTTGAATGGAGTTTAACATAAAATAAAACATTTGAGTGGCTCTCTTTTAGGAGTTTCAAGAGTCTCAAGTCACTCAAGATTGGCTTGCTGGCTTGCAAGTTATGATTGGCATGGTTTCTCCCCAGCATTTTTATCCCTAACTGGTATTGACTACATATCGAACAGGGGATGACAGGTTATGGGTGAGGAAGCAGCTGCAGTTGTTCAAGCACATGCTTAGAGATCAACAATCTAATGCACTTTCATTTAAAATGATTCTGGATGGCAGATCCTAAACATAAAAACTGATTAAAACTGATTTTTCAGTATGATTTTTCAGTAAGTGTATTATTATGTGTGTGATTGTATGTGTGAATGTTTAAGCTTTTTAATGGGAAAATTAGAGTTCAGTTGGTTGATTGTGTGCATGTTTATGTGTTCTGCTGTTCTTTTTGCAAGGAGAATGCTCAGCTAAATGAAAATGTGTTTTTGTGCACACCATATATGTTATGCACATTTAATTAATGCTGTTGAGATTTTCATGTGCTCTGTTGTAAATAGAAAGACTACTGGCTAGCTTTTCTGTTTGGTTTCTTGAACTGCAGTATGTATGCATTGTGTAGTCTATACTGTACATGTTCATGGACCCTGCTCAGTCAAGTCAGCAGGAAAATAGAGATCCAAGTGTAGACAGATTGATTTACAACACAAGTAAAATAATGTACATTATCATCTAAAGAAAGTTGCCATAATCAGCATGCCTTCTAAAATTATTTAAAAAAAATAAAATGGCATGCAATTCAAAATTATCCTTTTCTTTCTTTCATGGTCATTTCCCCCTGAAAAATAACTTGTCCTAACTCTAAAACATGTGATTTCCCTTGGCTCCAGTTCTTGGCTGCAAATAGTAGTGTCCAGGGCAAACCCTTGCCTTGTAGGAAATGCTCAGTGTGGAAGCAGAATGAGCATGTCTCACTGTACATTTCACTGTAATTCTAGATCAGGTTTGGAGGACTGGAGAGCTAAAAAAGAATGACCAGTTGCAAGAAAGCTTTTAAAGCATATGCTTAACATAACATGCAATTTGACCCTGAAGCTACAAATTTCAAAGGGATGTTTGTGAACATGCAAAAGATTAACAACAAACCATTAACAAAACAATAAAACCAAATGATTTCATGCTAATTCAGTCAGAATTTTCTCCAATAATTTCCTGTTGCATGTTAGGTCTTGTTTTGGCTTACATTGTGGGACAGTATCAAGTAAATCTAACCACTGTGGTGTGGTTATTCCTTGTACAAATCTCTGCAGTTCCTATTGCCTGGATACTTATAATCTAAGCATAAAATGCATAAAATGTCAACCAGCCTTTAGTAATATCAGATGCATGCATTCTAAAGAGAAATGAGATTTTCAAGTTTATTATGTTCCTTTAAAGATAAATTTTACTAGCATTCTTCTGTACTCACTTTCTCTGTCCCTTCCCCCATCCTGCATGTAGGCATATACCTACAGTGATAGGTATCTTTAGAGAGATTTAGTTAATCCCCTGGGGTGGAAAATCTGATTGAAAATGAATGCAATAAGCAAAGCTATGCTAGGAGCTTGGTTGAAAAGGTCTTTTGAGTTAAAATTACAAGATGTCAAAGAGCAGTGCACAACAAATATTCTCTTTAAAACACTTATTGAAACAGGAGCAGAATAATAGAGAACATGACTACCTCGTCTCTCAGAGCAAGCCCCTCTGACATGAACAAAAGATATTGCATCAGAATATAAACAAAAGGAGTGTAGGATTTCATACAAATCTCAAACATTATGCAGGGAGTATTTAAAATAAGCAATGCTAAAATTAGAAAGCTCTATGTTAATTTTAAGGTTTATATACTTTATTGTATATTATTACAGTAACCATTTCCAATTTCTATTTGCATGTGACCATGAGTGTGTGTCACATGAGAGAGAAAGAGAGAGACAGAGAAAGGGAGAGTGTTTCACGCAGAACAAAGAAAATGAGATATTCCTCTATGTTGCTGAGGAAGCAGAAGCAGCAACGCCACTTACAATATCTAACTAGTGAATATGCTGTGATTTTGTCAAATATGTTCCTGAATTAATTGTTTGCCCTCTTCAAGTACAAATTAAAATTATATGACATCATAAGAAAATTATTGTGTATTTTATGACCCTAGCAAACAAGACATATGTCTTCCTTGCGGTTAAGAAGGATTCTACTTTTTTTTTTCCCTGTTCATTGTGTCCAATTCTCAGAGACTGCCTGGATACATCCCTGCAGTTTTCTTGGCAAGGGTTTTTCAGGTTTACCATTGCTTATATAGATAACATTAAATGTATTTCTCGATCTGATACCAATTATGACTGTTGAACTACAACTCACATCATCCCCAGGCAGAAAACCATATATTGGCTGGACTGATAGGTACTGAAGTTCATTATACTTGGAAAACCAGGTTGAAAAAGACTATTTTGTCTGATCCAGCTTTTGAAATAGACTACAGGGATCCCTGCAAAATTAGTATATAGTCCAATAATTTATTCAGAAGAACCATAATTTACTTTATCCATGTACTATGACAGCCACTTGACCAGCATGACTCTTATTGTTGAAACTGATCCGTGAGCCAGGTCATTCCACTATGCATGATATAACGTTAAGTATTCCATTTAAGAAACTCCTCAGATGCATAATGTAGAAAATATTTTGTTAGTTCACATTGTTCTGTACTTGGGAAAAAGATGCTCCAGTTAGTGAATCTCACAGAAATATAGGATTTTAATACAACAGGACATATTAGCACTTGAGGTTATTATTATAGATCCTGGGAATCTGTCTTTCATTAGGCAGATTGTTTGCTAATAGTCAAGAAAAATCTACTGTTGGTATTTCATCAATTGCAACTAATAAGGGATGTTCTCAGATAATTGGGAAACTGCATATTTAGTACAGTTTGGGATATATCCCAACAAAGAGTATGGAAAAAATACAGTGGCGGCATTGATATTGTATGCTTAATCTGGATCCTGAATTAACCCATTTACTTGGTTCATACCAAAGCACTAAAAAGTTAGAGATACTGTACTTAACTTTTAGTCCATATGGATGCAACCATGCAGTCTTCTTAGTAGTATTACAGAATGAATTGTCATTGCTTTCTTTGGCAATGTTTTTTGTTTTCCAAACCTAATCTACAAACCTGGCTTTCCCTGTGGTCTCCTATCAAAGCACCAATCAAACCCAAATGTTTACAGACAAGTTAGCCAAATACGGCCAAACAGCACAAATTTATTCAAAATTTAGCCAGAATTAACCCTAATCAAAGTTAAAATATTGTGTGGTTAAGCACTAAGATAATGTGGAGTTTGGATTTTGAATAGGATGGTCATAAAAGAGAATGGCTATTACCAAAGAGCACAGCAAATTCTAAAAAAGATATATAGGCTTATATAATTAGCTGTATGTGTATGCTTATATAATTCTGTACTTTAACAGAAATGCAACAATCCTATCAAACTGAAACCCTGTGACAGGTTGAAAGATGTGCCTGATTAATCACTGCCAGATATTAATTGCAGAAAGGTATTTTCATGTCCTTCCTTCCTTTCTTTCTTCCTTCCTTCCTTCCTTCCTTCCTTCCTTCCTTCCTTCCTTCCTTCCTTCCTTCCTTCCTTCGCCCATCAAACTCTGGGCCAAAGTTAGCACTTTTTAAGGCTCTTAACCAGAGGATAGTCCTTCAAACAGACCTTTTCAAACAGAAGACTGGCTTTTGACAGCCATTAAAACAGAAAGACATTTAGTTTCCTAAAAAAGAGAAACACTGAGGTGAAAAAGTTTGTCAGTGGTAAGCAGGGAGACCTTTCTGGGAGAATTTGGACAGCATTTTCAGCCAATCGACCTCTTTTGGAAGTTAAATTCACTGCCTAATAAGACAAATATACAAAGTGCCCTCCCCAACCATCACCTTTAGGATTATTATTTTTTTTCGAACAAAGGAAGTTAAATCATAGAAACCTTGGAAAATTTCACAATGCTATATTTTAGTCTCACAACTAAAGAGACAGAGAATTTCATAAAACAGTCTGCATGCTTCATCATTCCAGTGAATGAATTCCTTTTTATACAAGTTTTAAAACAACTGGGAATAGAACTGCTGTATGTCACGTTAGAAACCCAAATATGTGTCCACTTTTTCGCAACTAATGGCTTGAATCTGGAGGTGTCTTATTGAAATAGAAATGTATTTCCAAATATGACAGCCCTATAAATTTCTTCCAATTCCCCCAATATAATGCAGCTGTTTCAAGGTGTACCTTCACTTTCAGCAACAGCTTTTGGACAGTGCAGGTATTTTTAATACACAGACAGAACCAGAAAGCTCTGTTGCACAATTAAAGTTGCATTGATCCATTGATAACAATGAAATTTTAGAACATAGAATAATAGATTTGTAAGGGACCTTGGAGATCTTCTAGTCTAATCCCTTGCTCAAGCAGGAGTCTCTATACCATTCTGGACAAATGGCTGCCCAGTGACTTGTTGGAAGTCTCCAGTTTTGGAGCACCCACAACTTCTGGAGGTAAGCTGCTCCATTGATTAATTGTTTTCACTGTCAGGAAATTTCTCCTTAATTCTAGGTTGGATTGTCATATGCTATCATATGGTATGATATGTCACATACATATTCATATGAATGAATCTTTTCATTTACTTTATTTTGTTTTAACATGTTAGGTAAGGTTTGGTATTCCGAAATAGAAACTTTTGGCAGACTATGCAAAAATTACTTTATTAGCCTTCTGTCCTCCCCACTCCATCCCAAGATTTGACTGGCCCCAAACTTTGAATACCTGGCTATTCCTTCAAGCATTGGGCATGGAAAGTGGAGCATATGTTGGTGTGTCCTGTGTGTGTATTTTGTTGTTGTTGAGTGTTATTCTTTTTGTTATTGGTATGAGGTTATTAATATATTAATATTGTTGTTGTTGTTATTTGTTATTTGTTGTTTGTTGTTGTGTTATTTGTTATTGGTATTATGATTATGATTTTTCTGTATGCTACTTAAATTCATATTTTTGCAAGTTGGGCCACCATATAAATTCATAAATACATAAGGATTCCCCATCTCATCATTGTAGACCTAAATGTTGGGCCTGTAAAATCTTTTTAATGTTGTCTTTCAGAATATGTGGGAGTGTGTACAAAACATGTACAAATATTAAAGCAGTCAGCCACATCTTTTTCTAGGGTTGCATGGCTGCTTCAAAAGAGCTGCAAGTTGCCTCCCCGTGCATGTGCATATGTAGCAACTGTGCTATATATGGAAAAAGGAAAATGGCTGGGCACAGACCTGAAGAAACCTGTTTGTTTTAATGATTCCAAATGAGATGCTTTGTAATCGCTTCCATTTCTTCAGAAACACGCTATAACCATTTGGACCTTATTTTCGTAATGGGTCCTTCAAACTTCACTGCATGCCTGACCCCTTTGCCATAAATACAGTCACTCTGGTGTTCCTTTTAAAATTCAGAAATGGAAGTCTTTCTGATGCAAATTGACTCTATGTTATGCCCTTTACCATCTCATCTCTTTCTTTACATATAAATGTTTTTCAAGAGTGACTCTATGTTATGCCCTTCACCATCTCATCCCTTTCTTTACATATAAATGTTTTTCAAGAGTGGCACCTAACTTAGAATTGATACAGATCTGTTCTCTTGCTTAACTCAGATACTTTTTCAACATATAACACATTCCTCCATTTTAATAAATTGGGAGTAACATCTTTCCATGTGAGAGAATACTATTTTAAAAAATATTCAAGTTTTCTCATAAGGTCTATACAACATATTACAAACAATTCAGCTTCACCTATTGAGAATGTAGAATTGGAATCTTTCCAGAGAAATCAAGCAGAAAAAAGACTCGGTAATCTCTTTATTTCCAGTTTCTTTCAAGAGATATTGTCTTGGTACTTACGTTTCTTACTGGATAATGGGGAAGAAACTCATACGGTTCATATATTAATATCTATTCATCTAATTTGTCTAATTTTTCACTTTCCAATAAATAAATTAATAAGGAATACAGCAGTAAAAAAAAATACTCTGTAGACTAGCATTCAGCAAAGCACAATAAAGATCTTGAAGGCATATTCAGATGTCGGGATAAGTTGAAGCATACAAAGATCAGAATTGTACAGGCAGTGGCTCTCCCTGTGACACTCTATGGAAGCAAAAGTTAGACTTTGAAGAATACAATATGCACTTAACTAGGAATAAACAGAGCCAATTTAACATAGTAGTTAAGGCAGCAAGCTAGAAACCAGACGACTGTGAATTCTAGTCCTGGCTGGGCCATGAATTCAACTGGGTGACCTTGGGTCAAGTCCAGTGGTGGGATTCAGCCGGTTTGCACCACTTCGGCAGAACCGGTAGCTAATTTTTTGTTGCCCAGGCCCAGAGTGGACTTCCGGAAGCGGCATCCACAAAGAGAACCGGTTGTTCACATATTTGAATCCCACCACTGGTCAAGTCACTTTTTCTCAGCCCTAGAAAAGAGGAAATGGCAAACCACTTTTGAAAACTTGCCAAGAAGACTTCAGGGACAGGGGCAGTGACCAGGAATCAACACTGACTTGAAAGCACCCCCCCCCCAAAGAAATAAAACAAAGGAAACAACATTTTCTAAAATCAAAATAGAAGCTTCCATTCAGATATAAAAAGTATCTTTACAGATTATACTATTCCATTACTTGCCATTGCTTTGCCCCTCTCATGGCAGAATTAAAAAGCATTAAATGAGCTTGCCATAAATCACTATGTCAGCATCAACACTGGGCAACATTTTTCTTGGACAACATTCACGTTTGCTTTCTAAGGTGATAGACTCTGTACAGTTACTTGATTAGTTATGATCAGACCATCAAAAAGTGGATGCTATATCCCATGTAGAGCTACAAACCCATGAGTGCACATGCATAATCTTTATGTCCATTGAATAATTTGCACTCTGGACAATATAGCAGAAGTAATCATGTTTTTAAATATCTGACTGGGTATTCATATTTAACTATGAAATCTTTCTATAAAAAGATTTGATCTGTATCTCTGAGAAAATGGTTGATAGCTCATACTAAGTAACCAAACAATCCACTTCCCTCTAACTTCAATGTATCATGACCAAATAGTATAACCCAAATAACAAAAAAGACAGGACAAAAGAACTAAAGGAAGAACTGGGGTGATTATTTTCCAGAAATGAATGCACGAAGAATTACTTCTTAAATAAAAGAAAAAAGTTGTTCCAATTTAGCATTCCATCTTGCTTATCCAAAAAGGGGATTTGCATATTGTTAAACTACGTTGGTAAAGATAGAAGAGTCACAGTTCACTATAAACAAACCATATTCATTACCCACTCCATAGAACATAATTTTATTATTTATTTATTTTCTGCCAATTTATATAAATCCATTTTTCAAGTTAAAGGAGAGGGTGGCTTGGTGCAAATGGTACAATGGACATAATAACTACATGTAACATAACGGTAATATTAGATTTGGAGTAGATACATAAGATTTTTTGAGTTGGGGTGTCATATAAATCATACAACTGAAATGAACAAATGAATTGAACCCATTTGAGTAGCAGGTTTCAAAGAAATCAGCATCTCTGTATATATAAATGGGTATGTTTTTCAGTGTCTGTGCACATGCATGTGGATATATACTACTAACTACAGTTTTCCCCACCTCAGTGCTCTCTTGTTTGGCTACAATTACCATTTCCAAGTTGTAATGCTGGGTGTTGTATTCCCAAAACATTTGGATAGAGAAAACTAGTTCATATATTTAATTGGTTGTGGTTCGAGTCTTTCCCCTTAAAAAGATGTGTCACAAGCCTTATTTTAAACTATTTATGGGTGGAGTAGAAGTTGCATTGGGTTTTGAGTGAGCATAAAATTGTTTTCCAAGTTCTTTTTTTCCTTCTTTAAATTTAGCTGTGGCTTGGCTTTTTCCTAATGTGTTGATCATCAAAGCATCTAGTTACTTCTGTTGACAGCAGAACACCAAGTCACATCAAATGCAGATTACATTCTGGATTTTTTCAAGTTTCTCTGTGTAATCTATAAGAGTTCTATCTTTCATTTGTGATACTAGAACAAAACAGCAAACCACATTTGTGACAAATACCAATAATCCAAGTTATCAACATGATTTTTTTTTTAAATCTCAAAATTGGCATTGATTAAAATGCACAGAGGGATAATATATATGAATCAAGGAGATCAAGGCATACTTTCATTCTTACCTGATTCCAATACAAATTATTATGGAATCTGTTACTGTTTTTCAGTATTTCATGGTTCTTATCACTGCCTTGTATTTTATGAGTGCACAATTGTACTCTTAGAGCAATACCTATATTTTTCAATGGATTTCTTCTGTTCTCTGTAATCTTTCTTGTTAACCATCCTAGAGATCTTTGGGACTTAGTCATACTTTACCTGACCTACTTTCCAAGAAATGTGCTAACCCCAGGCTAAACCAGTATGCCACAGACTGGATTATATACATTGGATAGCGTAGATGGAGAAGTGTGCAAAGTATTCAAGGAGGTTTTAGTAACATGTGGATACTTCGAAGAGATTAATATTTTTGCTGTGCTTCATATGTTGATATGCTGGCCTGGTCCAGCAATGTTTTCTTACCTTTTCTCAATTGGAAATCCTTCTTAAGGATCACTGCCCCGCTACCAAAGCGAGGCAGCTTCACATAAGATTTAGGCTTGTTATGGCTCTGAAGTTGAATACCTGTCCTTACTACATAGTATGAAATCATTTATTTATCCAAATTATTTGTCTACTGTTTGGGCAAAGTTTCCTCTGTTAAAAGAGCAAGTTTTAGTATGAAAACTAAAATAAACAAAAACCTGATTTAAGGGCCCTTTATTTATTATCACAGTTCTAAATGAACAAGAATATATTCAGATACTGTTGCTGAAGCAGTACCTCCCAATGTCTGCCTTTTTATCTGACTGTGGTATTTTTAAGTTACATTGACCACCAGGAAACATTGTGTTACTAGTTTCATCCTTACCAGGCATCATCAATTATGGGTAGCCATGCATTATTCTATGAGGTTCAAACCTTCTATCAGGATCTGAACTCTAGACACCTTCACTGTAGATTGAGGGAATTGAAGGGAAACTCATCAAATTTGCAGATGACACCAAAATGACAGGAGTAGCCAACACCCCAGAAGACAAACTCAGGATCCAAAAAAATCTTGACAAACTTGAACAATGGGTCCTATCCAACAAAATGAGTTTCAATGTGGACAAAAGCAAAGTCTTACATTTAGGCAGGAAAAATCAAAGGTACAAGTACAGATTGGGCGAGACCTGGCTCAAAAACACTAACTGTGAGAGGGACCTTGGAGTCCTAGTGGACGATCACTTGACTATGAGCCAGCAGTGTGCAGCAGCAACCAAAAAAGCTAATACAATCCTGGGTTGTATCAACAGAGACATAGAATCAAGATCACGCGAAGCATTAGTACTGCTTTATAAAACCCTAATAAGACCACACCTGGAATACTACAGCCAATTTTGATCACCATATCACAAAAAAGATAGTTTGAAAAAAATTCAGAGAAAAGCAACTAAGACGATCAAAGGCTTGGAGACTAAAACATACAAGAACAGCTGCGGGACTTGGGTTTGGCTAGTCTAAAGAAAAGAAGAAATAGGGGAGACACGATAGCAGTATTCCAGTATTTGAGGGGCTGCCACAAAGAAGAGAGGGTCATGTTATTCACCAAAGCACCAGAGGGAAGTATGAGAAACAATGGTTGGAAACTGATCAAAGAGAGAAGCAACCTGGAATTAAGGAGAAACTTCCTGACAGTGAGGACAATTAACCAGTGGAACAGCTTGCCTCCAGAAATTGTGGGCACTCCATCACTGAAGATTTTTAAGAAGAGTAGACAGTCACTTGTCTGAGATGGTATAGGTTCTCCTGCTGGAGCAGGGGGCTGGACTAGAAGACCTCCAAGGTCCCTTCCAGCTCTAATCTATTCTATATATTCAGCGCATTAGTTTTAGGATTCATCCAGGTTCTTGTACTCAGTAGTTGCAGGAAAGGTGATCTAGAAGTTCTTAGAATAATATGTACAGTCCACCTTCCCTTAACCTCTCCAATCAGAGAGATACAGATGTCATGCCCCCACATATGAAGTTTTGCACAACTTCCCCCTTGTCTTAAAGAATGGGGGGAAATTTCTCTATTTTCATGCAGTACACCCTATGTAGAGAGCCAATCTGCTGCAGTGACTGAAGCATCATGCTAGAAGTCAACATAGGGTGAGAGGTTGGGCCGGTCACCATCCCTCATCTCTAGGAAGGTGACAATGGCAAACCACTTCTGAAATCTTGAAAGAAAACTGCAGGGACTTGACCAGGCAGTTGCTTAGTGTGATGTTTTTCAGTTACATTGCCCACCAGGAGGCACCAGAGTGTATGGGCCTCCACAAGATTGGGTTCCAAAACAAAAGTTTGCTATTGTATTGCTGATACTTCTATCCCTACATATGCTACCAAGGGCATAAAAAAGAGTTATCAATACAACTTTCACTAGTTTAAAAAAAAAAAGACATTTTATACTGTTGTGTCACTAAAGGGCTAGTTGGGATAAATTCTGGAAAACTTGTCTAATTTAGAGTTTCTGGATTCTTACAATATCTTTAAAAAAAACTAAATGTAGGTTGCTAAGCATACCTAGTTAGATTTTGAATTTTTTTTATAGTCCTGGCAAATTGGCCGAGTTACATGTACTTTGTGAGGACAATTACCGGTAGCTTTCAAAACTGGACCACATTAGAGTGTCCAGGAGTCCTGCTTACTTTGAAATTTGCTCAATTTGAAAATCTAGCAAATTTAATCCCCAAAGTTCAGGAAACAGGTCTTGAAATTGCCGATCAGTAGTTTGTACCTTGATAGCCAACTGAGCAGTCACAAAAGAGAATTGGTCACCTATTTTTTCATATAATGAAATGTATCATATAGAAATATTATAACATGTATTCAAATACATTACTTTAGTTTTATATTTCTCTATATATCTATAAATTAGCAGGCAATTGATTTATAATGTCCTGGAAGGAGAAAACATTCTGGAGAGGAATACAGGTTCTTCTTCCCTGATCATCTACATTTTTTCCAGAGGTAGGGTTATTCAGGTATATGTCTGTTTATGTCATAAGTCATATGGATGAGGAGAAAGCAGACTAAAATAATGAAGATTTGAATTGATTCTGGAAGTATCTTAGAATGATTCCCTAATGAAGTAGGGACACTTTCCAAGAGTATATACGATTGTATCTTTAGCCTCTTTCTTTGTCAATTATCACAAATATTCCAGATAAAAAGTTTTTTGTGACTTCTTTTGAACAGAAAACAAACTCTGAATGGGAATGCACATAGCAATGAACACTGCAGAATAAAGGAGTTATCTCCACAAACCTCAAGTACTATATCATACCAACCTGACTCTGAACACTTGTGAGGATTAAAAAATGTAGGTATCTGATCCTTAGGGAATCATTTAAAGGTGATCCTTTCTACCGCACCCTCAATTTGCAGCCTGAAGTGGTAGAATCCTACTAACTTGGAAGTCATTTTATTCCCATTGAAGAGTATGTGTCATCTAGGCTTATAAAGGATCTCTGAGGGTGCTTGGCAGTGGTCAGACTGATTTACATATTCCAAATCAATGTGCATTTTAACACGATGTGTATTTTGAGCTTCCATTAACACTTGCAAAACATATATAGAGAAAAGACGGAATAACTGCATTAATCAAAGGAAAGCTAGCAATATGAGAGATTTAATTAATAATGAAAGGTTTCTACTTCTACAAATACGTTTTCCTTGCACATGCTTAAATAGATTTTTATATTCTATACTCATGAAAAAAAATAACACTAGCCAAATAGCTGTAGCCTACTAGCTGCATGGGAGGAAAAAGGCTTTGATTACAGTGAAATTGCAGAAAAATGTGTCATTAAAAAGCATTGAACAGACATAAAACCTAACCTTTTGAGCTAAGGAATACTTAATATTCTCTCCATGATCATGTAAAGGGAAATTCTTTGGTATGGAATAGCTATTTTCCTGGTAAGGAGGCTATTTAATCAATGATTTATTCCTCAGAAGTAATAGGTTGCTTAAAATGGTGGTTTAAAAAGTTAGGCCTTTTTTTGTTTAATTTTCTCACAGACAGTTGGTAATTACCATGGTCTTGTAACTTCTCTGGAATGCTGTGGAGGGTCAGATACCAATGGAGCCCTGCTTTATAGGGTAATTAAGACAGTAGACATGGTTATTAAATACATCATGCTATACTGAACTGGAATGCTGTGAAATAAAATCCAAAATCATAAATAAAACCTGGGTATTCTAGCAAAGAAGAGGGTTGAAGAAGGGGAGGAGGAAAGCACTAGTCTACAATCATTTTTTTAGTAAACAAAGTTCCCAGAGTGTTATCTGAAACTTAGCTATTTAAGTTCCTAAAGATTATTCACTAAGCCCTGGAAGAATGAATGAATATATAAATATATATGCACGCGCGCGCACACACACACACATACAGAGGTAATTTATGTTTTCATGTTTGTGTGTCTGTATTTTCATCACTGAATGCTTTGAGACATAATATGGCAATCAAAATTTATCTCATTACTTTCAATGTATCTGAAAAATGTGAAATATTCCACAAGGAACAGAAGTTTCAGTGTTGTTAATTACCAAGTGTCAATCTATGGAAAATATACACTATAATAGGATGATAAATGTAAGCTTAATATGAGTAATGAAGGAAACAGGGAGAATCTCTCAAAGATCACCAGTGGAATAGTGGCCTCTGTTTAAAGTCTTAGCCAGGTGTTTGCTTTCTGCTTTATGTATGTCTCTTTGTACACTGGTATCTGTAACATACACAGCAAGTCGTTAAGAAAGGAAGCAGAACTGTAAAAACTATTATTTCAACTGGACTGGATGCTAAAGCTATTTTTAAAAAGCCCCCAGAGAATCTGTTGATTTAGATAACACTAGGGGTACACTGTTTAACTTTAACATTTCTCAAAAGGCCAAAACTGTGGAGAGATTTCTTCTACTTAAAACAAAATAGCAGCTTTCATTTTTCTTCAGGAAATAATGAGTACAAAATGCTTTAAGAAAACTTGATGAAATCTAAAAATCTGCCACCCAGTTTTTTACAATTTATTTTGTAAAAAATTTGTTTTTTGTAAGTATGGAGAGAGAATAAAAATGGAGAAATTCAAAGCTGGGTTAAACAAGCCCCGCCTTTATGCAAAGAATATGCTCTTTAAGAAGAGAGCTGAGTTGCATTGAAAGACTGGCATGAAAAATACTGGAATCTCTTCCTGAGAAGTTTCACTCCATGCTGAACCCCATTGATTAAACTGCCCATCAACATTTTGAAGTGTTAGATGTGGAACAAATTCTTCACAATAGCCATTTTGGTTGTCCATATTTTCACAAAGATAGATGGAAATCTTACGTGCTCAGTCTTGTTAAATATCCTACTTTCATCCATATGGGTATATTTCAGTTCAAATCCAGCCCAAAAGATGATTGAAGAGATGGGAACCACATGTATGCTAGCACTATTCAATCATTTTAAAAATATCCCAGCCAGAAACTTTGCTAAATTTCTCACAAATTCTTTCTTTTACCCCACCACATTCCTGTCTTATTGTAAAGTTACTCATGAATAAGGAGTAGGAGTAAGCATCAGATTTGGCCAAGTTCTGAGTGACGTTGTGGTTTCATGAGGCTTGATCTTTCAGAAACAAGCAGAACTGAAATAGGACTATCATGTGGCCTCAGGCACTTTCTAACACTGCAAAAAGTCAGGCACAGTTCCTGTAGATAAATAAATGCAGCTACTTATAGCTTTCATTTTCTGTAAACGCTAGGCTGAGAAGGAGAATCAACAGAATTAGACTGCAATGAATGACAGATGCACTCTCTAATCACAAATAATGCATAAGCATATGGATACATGTAGCTCACCAATTTGTAAAAGATTTTAGATACACCTTCCCTGTCTGATTTATCTTAAAAGTGGGGCTGTTTACTATCTAGAGGAAGGGCAACTTTGTCTAAAATTTATGTATCGTTTTTTAATCCAGAAAAAAATATATAATCAGAGGCTTTTTCATTTAAAAACAAAATGTAGGCTGACCAGGCTGAGCCTGAGGGAGGGGTCAAACAGATCATCAGTCTTGAGTCCCTTCAGGCCCACAAGAGATCTAAGTCCAGCCCACCATGAATTCCATTGACTCTTAACTACCACCAATTTGCTTTGACCGTTAGTAGTTCAGTTTCTTGTAAAGAGCATGAGTTTGCAATAAACTTTTATATTCATTTTAAATGGCCTGGACTTCCTGATTTTCCTGTGCTTGACACAAACGTTTATCTACTGGGTAGGCTTGGTCACTCAAAAAGATCTATTGTTATCCTGTTCTGTATAAAAAGCAAATATTATCCCATTCTGTAAAAAGAGGAAGAAGGAAGAGCCATGAGTTTGTCAGACTATCACAGAAATGGGTTTCCAAAATCCAACATTTATATCAGATGTGTACTATTTTTTGCTTGCCAAAGTCTACACTTAAGTGTCTTATTAAATTCCAACAGCTAGGGAAGATGAAGTCAGAGAAAGGTGCCCATTTATTTAATATCATCCCCTTCCACATAAGCTGTTAAACTAAGATTTAAATCAAGATTCTCATATGATTATATTTTCCTGTTTGGATATGGGTAATAAATTAAATATGAAAGTTTTGATTTTGGTCTGAGTTTATTAGGCTATTTTCCAAATTGCAAAATTGAATCTGAATTATATCTTATGATCAGGGCATACACACAGTAGAATATTATTCTGTTTACAACCTAGGAGTCTGCATGTGCAAATTTACTAGAGAATGTGTTGCATCACCAGGAGAAAGAAACAGACTTTTAAGAATCTGAAAGGAAAGAAAAAAAAAGAAATATTTTCAATTCTAGCTGTAAAACTGGAAGTCAGAATGTGTAGTTGACAGGCATGCAGCCAGATGACTTTAGATCACTAGCCTTTCTATCGGAGCAGTCTTCCTATTTCCACATGGAACACATTTTAACTTAACAATGTGTAGTTTGGCAGACAGATTGTTTTTCTTTGGCACGGAGCTGTTGTCTCATTTCTTCTTATTTTTAAAATGCATTTTCTGCCTGATTATATATATACAGTGAATTATCAGCAGTCTTTGAACTTTTAAAAAGTGAGGGTTAGATATTTTTTTAATAAAAATGTGAAAATGCTTTACATAAGATAATTATGATGTAGGATCATTTGGGAGAATTTATATTTAATTTCATAGCAAGAACTATAAGTCAGAATATTCAATGTTTACTTAAATGCATTTTTAAGTGCTTATGAAATGTTGATAGTGGCATTCCATCCAATCACAGACTATCAGAGATAAAAATTTAAAATAGACCTTAAGAGATCAGGCCTTACCCAGATCTCTTAAGTTACAGTTACAAAGATGTAAGGGTGCCAAATATGTTTTTTTTCTCAACATCATGGTCCCGCTCTACAGAATTACTGTAAGCACTCTCCCCTTCTCTTTCTTTTGCAAACAAGAGATCTGTTTCTACCTACCCACCACATTGCATTGGGAATGCTTTCCTTGGCTGGGAGACTGCCATAGTGGATCTGGAGAAAAAACTATGAAGCTTCTTCAAGATCTGGATTCAGTAAGTTCAAAATCATTGTCAGTTACAACAATACCAGACTTTAAGGCTATTCTGAAAGGCTGGGAGTTTTTTTTAATATTCTACTATTGAATGTTGTATTATCTAGTGGTAATACTTTTTAAAAGAACACTCATTTTCTGAAATAAAAAATATTTTATCATCCTTTTTTCCAGTGGCTAATAGTGACATCATCCCTGCAAATTAAACACTCTCTCTCTCACACACACACACACACAACACACACATCCTACTCTCCATAAAATCTATTGTGTTGACAATCTTATCTCTAGTTCTGCTTCTGCTGCTATCTAATAAACCCACTCAAACTAGTTATAAGCTTTGTCTTTTTATTTATAAATTTCTATACTGCAGGATAATCTATAATCTAAAATCAATATAAAACCTAATTCCTATGTAACAGCCCTGAATTTCCTATAAAACTCAATCTAATCAATCTCAGTATATAAACAAAAAAATATAACCCATCACATTTATGACTGTGCAGACACCATTGTATTAAATGTCAAATTTCAACTTTAAAAGAAGTGGATTCATTACTTTCTGGAAGCAAAGACTTAGACATATTTCTGAGGTAGTGTATCCACAGCATTGGACAACAACTGAGAAGACCTCATTGAAGGCCTAAATCTTCATGTTCCATCTCTTATCAACATAGGATTAAATAGAGTTTTCTGGATAATCATGCCTGATGGACAGAATCATTTTGAATAATGTACTCCCTAATGTAAGCCATTGTTGTGTAATATGGGGCTTTACAAGTGATAAGCAGGACTTTCAATTAGGCCTGAGAATGTTTAGCTACCGGTGCAACAACTGCAAAATCAGCATTGTTTTAGAATACTGCATTTAACTGCTAGCAGTCTGGCTACTACATTTTGCACTTGGTTGTAGCTTCCAAGTCATCTACATTTCACAATGCAATAATCAATATGCTTCATGTGCAGTGAGAGGAACATGAATCACCATCAACATGGCTTTCTCTATTAGGCCGAGCTAAAGCAGGTGTAACCGCTAGAGTTGGACAAGGTCTCCCTTGGCCAATTTCTATCTTCTGTTCAGGCAGGATCTGTGCATCCCACAGAATCTCTAATCCACAGATTTTCTCCTTCAAAAGAGTGCAACTGACTGTAGAGTACTCAGTGGAAGTTACAATTATGGAAAGCCTAGATGTTTATGGATGACCACCGCCTCTGCCTTGTTACCACTATAATAAAGCTGATTTCATGAAATATGAAGATAGTTGATTTGGGTCCAAGGAAAAGAACAAAAGAAAACATTTTGCTAGTAATATTCCACTCGATTCACTGTCACTGCACTCTCATTGTTGCCCTAACAAAATCGAGAGGTGATAACTTCTGCATTCTGTCCAGTAATTTAAAAAATAATGAAGTGTATTTTAAACATTACAATAACTATGATTTCACTCCTTCTTTTATGGGAGTAAGAGGGGAGACAGAGCTAGCACAACAAGAGGGAGGAAGGGAAAAATTCTTCCCATAATTGTCTGAATATTTGCCCCAAGGCATAAACAAACAATAAATCCTGGTTGGTTCACAAATCCACTACATGCTATAGCAAAGGTTTCCTCAAAGTGAATACACTTAAAAAACAGTGTTTTTTAAGTAGTATGGTTAGAAGGTAGGGTAGACTCCAAATTAACAGCAAGTACTCCATTGTGTAAATAAAGTAGATCACAACCTACTACTTGATAAGATAGAAAAATGTGGGTTAGACAGCATCACCACCAGATGGATTCGTAGCTGGCTGACCGGCCGTACTCAGCGTGTGGTCCTCAATGGAACTGCATCTACATGGAGGGAAGTGTGCAGTGGGGTGCCCCAGGGCTCTGTTCTGGGGCCAGTACTCTTCAACATCTTCATCAACGATTTGGACGAGGGGATAGATGGGGAACTCATCAAATTTGCAGATGACACCAAGCTGGCAGGAATAGCCAACACTCCAGAAGACAGGCTTAAGATACAGGAGGACCTGGACAGACTTGAACACTGGGCGCTATCTAACAAAATGAAATTCAATGGTGAAAAAAGTAAGGTTCTACATTTAGGCAAGAAAAACCAAATATACAGGTATAGTATAGGGGGTACCTTGCTCATAGTAGAACTGTGAGAGGGATCTCGGAGTCCTAGTGGACAATCACTTAAATATGAGCCAGCAGTGTGCTGCAGCTGCCAAAAAAGCCAACACAGTGCTGGGCTGCATTAACAGAGGGATAGAATCAAGATCACGTGAAGTATTAATACCACTTTACAAATGCCTTGGTAAGGCCACACTTGGATACTGCATCCAGTTTTGGTCACCATGATGTAAAAAGATGTTGAGACTCTAGAAAGAGTACAGAAGGACAACAAAGATGATTAGGGGACTGGAGGCTAAAGCATATCAGGAACGTTTGCTGGAATTGGGTATGTCTAGTTTAATGAAAAGAAGGACGAGGGGTGACATGATAGCAGTATTCCAATATCTCAGGGGTTGCCACAAAGAAGAGGGAGTCAAGCTATTCTCCAAGGCGCCTGAGGGCAGGACAAGAAGTAATGGATGGAAACTAGTCAAGGAGAGAAGCAACGTGGAACTGAGGAGAAACTTCCTGACAGTTAGAACAATTAACCAGTGGAACAACCTGCCTCCAGAAGCGGTGAATGCTCCAACACTGGAAGTTTTTAAGAAGAGACTGGACAGCCATTTGTCCGAAGTGGTATAGGGTTTCCTGCCTGAGCAGGGGTTGGACTCGATGACCTCCAAGGTCCCTTCCAACTTTATTATTATTATTATTATTATTATTATTATTATTATTATTATTATTATTATTATTATTATTATTATTATTGTTATTATTATTATTATTATTATTATTATTATTATTATTATTATTATTATTATTATTATTATTATTATTATTATTATTATTATTATTATTATTATAAATGTGTTCTTCTGCGTCCTTCTCTGGATTGAGGCTATTAAAAAAATAGAGAAAGACTTTTAATACTGTATTGGTTATATCTAAAACATTCACCAGATTCTTTCCCAAAGTATTCAACAGACTCTGCAGGAAGTCCCATTGTGTTTAGTAAGATTTGCTTCCAGGTAACTCTTCATGGGGTTTCAGGCCGACTTTTTTGGCGTGGAAAACTTTTTCACTCTCTGACCATTTCCAGACCAGAGGAAATATATTTTTGCTCCCTAAGGAAGCACATCAGGAATGGCCTGTGTTTAATAGAATTGTTCATATCACTAAATTAAACAAGTGTTTCCCCTTTTATCTCTCTTTGAGCACTGCTTCCTTAATTTCATTCTACTTTTTGACTATTGCCTTGGTTAAATATATTTATGTCTTTGTCTTTAGACATATAGAATTCTTTACCAACACATCAGAAAAAAAAAACTAAATATAAATGTTCCTAGGACTCATTTCACAAGCTCTTATATATTTATAATTCTTTTTTAAATAGATAAAAAATAGATGCTATTTGTTAAGGTACTTGTTCCTGATTTATGCATTTCTGGCTACTTCAGAAGGAAAGTAGAACAAGCAGAAATGCAAATTACCAGGCACTGGTTGGGTATGCCATTGAACAGATCACTGCACCAGCTGCTGTTGTGAAACCAGGCAGAGGTACTGCTGCTGACATATAAAGAGAACCATTAAGGAAAAGTTGTTTATTTCTGCTTCTGCTGAAATCATAAACACCAGCCCTGAGTCTGACAGCACAAGCTGTGCTGCCGTAAATTCTTGTACTTTGCTGTCCATTCTGAGCTGCCCAGCAAAAGTTACTGTAGCTAAATCCCATATACATTTCATGATATAATCCTGCTTAGAAGATGGTATCATATTCACCCCAGCAGGGTGTGCAGAACCCTATAAATCAAAATGGAGAATCTGAAATCTCTCTCTCTTTCCATACATCTCTGAAGAATCTGAACAAATTCTTTGCCAGACAATAGGCCTTCATATGTTTTGCAGCTTAGCAGACACCAAGGAATTTTGTTTGGAAGTGATAGCTACTGTCTTATGTAATATTTAGGATGTATTCATGAAGCATCTGGCAGAAAATAAAAGTATTTCCTCCTCTAACATATGCTGAAGAAGGATGTGGTCCTGTGCTGCTCCTCCTCTCCTGATTTCTTGCAAATAACACAACAGAAGAGACAGTTGTTTCTGGCTGCCCTGCTGCCTGTCAAGCAAAATCCCAAGAATTATTGCTCTTCCAGATGTGAGAGATATCCAGGCAGCCTTAAACTGCCTGTGGTTTGTGGTGCTGTAGAGGAGAGAAAGGAGATTAAACTTCATCTCATCAGCACAATCTGAAAAGCTCACACAGAGGACTAATAATTACAGCTTTTTCATTCCAAAGCTGGACCTGCGAGGCGTTCCTGTTTTTGTTTCAGGGTTATGTCACATTAAGTTTGTTGGATTAAGGTCAAACCATCTTGAAGGAAGAATCAAAACTGGGAAGAAAGAAAAGAAAATTAACTCTCCCTCCCTTTCACGCATTTTGTGTTCTCAAAACAACTGCAGTGCATTCCACTTTCTCCAGCTCAAAAGAAAAAGCATATGAATGTAATTCTGTCACTGTGAGTTGTCAGCGCCTCTTAGCACAAGCTTATTAAGGAAAGAAATGTTTACTTAAAATTAGGAAACTCTCTAATGCAGAGGAAACTGTCATAGAGTAATCAGGCACCACTTCTCGTTTTTCAGTAAAGGCTTTTGCACTGATGAATTTTTCCATTAAAAGCTCTTCACATTTTTGGGAAATGATTTTGTTGTTAACTGCCTGATATGATAGCTTCACACCAGATGCATCTCCCTGCAGAATTTTAGAATAACAGAATGCCACGCAGTTGATGAAGGTATGGTTAGCACAGTCTGAAAGTGCCTGCAGAAGGCAATGTACAGCAACAATTTCAGAAAACAACATTCCAGCTTAACTAGAAATTTTCATAACAGTTTCCAGAATGATTCTGAAAATCAATTATGATCATTTCTGCCCCATTTAGGTCCTAGGGGAGGAAACCTAAATAAGTCATTATTTTCCCATTCTCTTTGATGTATATACATAACACCTGGAAATTTTAATTTAATTTTAATTTAAATTACAGTTTGGACCCCAAACTCAATTTTGCTTTTAAACAGCAAACACATACACACTTATATGAAATTGTTACCATCATAACCTAATACTAAGAAAATGAAATATTCTGTGTGTTTTTGTATTTTTTTTTTACTTTAGTCCTATTAGAAAACATTAATTATAGATAAGGCAAATTCAGTGTTCCAAGAACAGCTGGAAAAAATTAGCAAATGCATGTGTCTTAGATCAGACCATAATTGCCCATAGTCAACCTATACAGCTTTTTGGAAAAAGAACAGCATTGGCTACCAGATGTAAACCAAACTTAGAGACCAGTTTCCATTTCTACTGGAGATCTGGCATTTCACAAGCATGAGGGAATACCAGTAAAACAATGATGAAAACCACAGGTACAACTCACTGTAAATAGCTCATCTGAAGATCGTGTATTCCTTTTCATATACATATATTAAACAAAAGCAGGACTCTTCACACACACTGATTATTTTATAACAGTTTTATTTAGTCTTTCTTATTTTTTAATTTTCAAGAGAAAGCTACAGCTAGAAAAAAAAATGATCATCCCTCTACAAGGAGGTTCTCCAAACAACCCTTTTTTTAAGGCTCTGTGTGAAGTTGTCTTGAACTGAAACCTCTGCTCCTTAAGGATTAAGGGATTGAAAAGCAAAGACTGAAGCTGCTGTAATTTAAACCCTGCTGTTCTCCAGCACAGAGGTGTAAAAAGGCCTAAGCCAGCTTGGGTCTCTGCTAGTTTAACTTAGAAATAATTTCACCTTTTGAAAGTTTTGTACTATCAACATTCCAAAGACATCATTATCTTTAAAATTTATGTGTCTGGGGGAGGTGTTCCTTCCCGCTCTTCCTGGTTTGCAGCATGAGATCAGAGGTGCTGTCACTTCTTTGGGTAGACCTACCTCCAAATTGTTGTTTACAACGTTGCTGAAAATTTCATCTATGTGATATGTAGAAAGATAAACCTTTCAGGCAAATTTCATCAATGTATATAACTGAGGTGAGTTTCCTTGTTTATAAATGTTATCTTTCTTCCAGGAATACTTTTGAAGGTTGCTGTTCTTTTCAGTTACTGGACAGATTTGACAAGGATCAAATGAAACAAAACTTTTTCCAAGGACACTATGTTCATGAGAAGAGAGTCCATTATGTTGTATTGAAGATAATTAATACATTCACCAGACAGTTAAAATACAGTTAATTACATGGTAACTGATTGTAGGTTCTGAGTTTCAATAACAGAAAGGCTGAATCCACAATTCAGGTTCTCTCAGAAAGAACAAGTGAGAGAGACAGAGAGAAAGTTTGACACAAGGAATTAGAATTCTAACAGAAACAAGTCAAAATAAATCCAGAAAATTCTAGTTAATCCAGAATAAGAAGAATTTGTTAATCTAGAATTGTGGTTCTTATTCTTGCCATAGTTTTTTTCTTATGGATGTTCCTTTGCCTAGTTCTGATATACTGTATATGTATATGAAAATGAGGTAAAAATGTTAAAGTAGTGGAATTTGTCCATTATGACTGCATTTTTTTAAAAAAAGCAGATGGAAAACAGCAGAAAAGACTAGATTTCAGTTTGTCATCTGGGCCTTCTGGATTTTAAAAGCACAGTAGCAGGATTAAAGGAATTGGCCCACTATTTTAAACCTGATTTGTTTCATATATAACAGCGTTTCTCAATCTCAATCACTTTAAGATGTGTGGACTTCAAATCCCAGAATTTTCAAGCCATGTTGTATACAGCAAGTGTTAGTGGCAAATTTCAGTACCTATGAGTCCTTGAATGTTTCACATATATGGCTTTAATAATCTAATATGGAGAGTATCTTTTTCCAGTTCCCATTAATTATTGGGATATCTTGCAATTATAGTAAAGATGTTCTATTATTCTAGACTACAGGGTTATCAATAATATGAATCCTATTTTTCCAATTTATCTGCATTATATGAAACTGCATGGATGAAACTTACTTAATTGGTATAGTTTGTAGCAGGTCTTCAAATTTCCCCATCCAACTGCCTGATCAAATTTTTGCATGACAAGAGGACTGCAATGTTTCTGGTCATCTTACCAAATACTAAACATGATTTTGGGATAAAAGGAATCAGATATGAAAATGTCACTTTCAAATTTATGAATATATATTATCTCAATCTCAAATTCTATCTATTCTGTCTTAACTTCCTTTCTGTGAAATAGGAATATCAACAAATGTATCAGTAAAAACACTGGTTTGTTAGGAATACAATGATCACAGAGTGCAACCTAGTCAGTGTCAAATACTATGAAATTCTTTTTATTTCAACAAAACATAAACATGCTAAAGCTATTGTCTGGTGTAGGCCTACCTAGGAAGATTTCTTTTTGTATCTAAATGAAGTCTTCTGAGCAATCATACAAAGGATTAAAGTGTATCTTTTTTCTATTGAAATTAAAATGAGGGATAGCTTTCCTTTGCCTGCAATATGACAAAATATAGCATAGGGGATATGTGTGACCCATCGTATTCCATTTCTGTGCCCCAGAGAGGCTGGGTGGGGCCTTTGTTATATATGCCTTACAGATATTTAGAGGTATCCATTTTACCTTTTAGAATTTTAGAAACCTGCTTCCAATATAGGGTATGGCCTCACCTCCCTATAAATGTGATCCTCAATAGGCCATTTAAAATTGGGTGTAGTAGTAAAGCTGATAGGCATTGTGTATCCCTGGCTAGATTGTGCCAGAAATATAATTTAATTTTTTCTTTGTTGATCAAAGCTGTAATGTGAAATACGTCTACTTGTATGTAGGTTTTGGATCTGGCGGCCATGATACTTAACCAACATCATGTTTTCTCTAATTTTAATCCATCTAATAGCTAGATTAGATATACTAGAAATGGTAAAACTCCAGATTTATATTTACTACAGTAGTACTTTTTTCCATGTTACCTTCATGTTTTGCAGCTATATTTAAAGGCTCTGTAAAGGCAAGCTCCCTGTACTTACAATTTCTATAGTCTTCTGTTTTTAATTCCATAGCTTGTAATTGTCTGGAAGCCACAATGACAGAGATAACCATTGAGACTTTTTGGCAGTTTAGTGACTAGCTGTAATTTGTTATTGCTGTTATGGTAAATGGTTCTCAAATACATCAAAGAGACATTCTGAAGTCCTGGTTCCATTCTAAGTTTTAAAATAAAGTTTGGAAATATTTGACCTGATCTCCAAGGAGGCTTAACTTGTGTCTTTAATCAGTAAATTCAGTCAGAATAAGCAATTCTAAATCTAAACTCAGCCATTGCCTCATAATGGTTCATTAATGAATAAAAATTGATACATTTCAAATATTAAAGGTACAAGTTATTAATTTGCTTCCAAGTAAACTAGCGTCTTCACTTTTAGAGAACTGTTTGTGGCATTTTTTTTTCTAGTCAGTATAGAGATTTTCTAGAATCAAAGTGGTCTTTTTACTCTGCTACTTTCAAAATAATGAAAATATGGTTTGGATTGGATCAAAATTAGGCCTTTTGAAACAAAATAGGAATCATTTAAAGCAGGGGTTTCCAAACTTGGCAACTTTATGACTTATGGACTTCAACTCCCAGAATTCTTCAGCCAGCGTAGGAGTTGAAGTCCACAAGTTGAAATCCAAATTCTGGGAGTTGAAGTCCGCAAGTCATAGTTACCAAGTTTACAGACTCCTGGTTTAAAGTATCTTGAAGCAAAGAGGATGGTTTCTGAAACTTTTGAACAACCTTGCATCTTCTGAATTTTTCAGAAAAGTATGACCTTGGATAGATTCAAATCCCTTTCTTCTTAAACCCATTGTATGAATTCATATTCTCCAAATAAAGATAGCAGTGAAAGGATAGAAGAAAAGAAGGGTGTCATTATGTGACAAACAGCTGTACCTCCCAATTGACGTTTTAACTGTGCTTTTCAGAATAAAACAGGTGTCAGCTAAGAAAAACTGAAAGGAAAAGCTTCAAACCTTTCTGCTTTTCTATCTAGGCTTCAGAAATTCTTCAAATTATTTGCATAGGATGGGGATGAACAACACATGATTCAATCACTGCAACAGCTCTCAAACTCAATTTTAAGAAATGAGCACCCAAAAGTAACACTGATAACAAGCTGCTAAAAAACATTAATATTCTGTTTTTTTTTCACCATGAAAGTAATATCAACAATAACAACAGGTGATCAAGCCTTCATAGGATGAATACAATTGTTTGAAAATATAAACAGAATTGTATTTATGTTCATGAACCAGAATTCTGTAGAAGTATGCACTTCTAGTATATAGTGCATCTGCTAATACAGTGATGGCGAACCTTTTAGAGACCGAGTGCCCAAACTGCAACCCAAAACCCACTTATTTATCGCTGGGTGCCAGGTGGCATGGCCCACTGAGTGGGCGTGACTGTGGTGGTCATGGCAGACTGGGTGGGTGTGACCAAGGTGGCCGTGGTCACCTCAATGTTGCTCGTGGGGAGGGATGCCTGTGGGGGCCGGGCAAGATCCAGGGGGTCTCTGGCAGGTGGGGCAGTGGGCAGGAGGCTCGTCCTGCGGGTTGAGGCAAGGCAAGATGAGGCAGGGCAGGGGTGCCATTGTTGCAGGGCAAGGCGAGGCAGGGGCTGAGGTGGCTGCTGCCTGACACCATAGCCCCCCACACACAGAGGCCAGTGAGCGCATGGGTGCTGGGATGCATCCGGCCACATGGGACCGGGCAGGCAGCTGGTTGAAGAGGGACGGTTGCCATCTCTGGGGCACGGCGCGCGTGCCCACAGAGAGGGCTCTGAGTGCCACCTCTGGCACACGTGCCATAGGTTCGCCACCACTGTGCTAATATATACTGTAGATTTCTAGGTTCAACCAGCATGTTAATATAAAAGTAAAGCCTACAACTGTGCCCAATGTCAGTGACAATGGCATGTGATAAAGCTTTTCATGCAGTTCATCTATTGGGGGTTACTTTCAAAATCCAGAGAAAATGAGAAAAAATATAAAAGAGTTGTCATGATTGGAAAGATGCCATGGAAATTGCAATGTAAGTTCTGCATTTCTGTAGCTTTCTTTTATTTAAGATTTGGGATACCTTCAAAGGGAAAATCTCTGCTCTTGTAAGGGTTCTGATACAGTATTTACTAAAAGCTCATCTAATGATTCATAAAAATATTGTTTCTAAATTTTTTTCCTTCCATTCAATCATGCTTGGACAAGTCCCTGAAATTTTCTTGGCAAACTTTTTCACTGCCTTCTTTCTAGGGCTGAGAGACAATGACTGGCCCAAGCTCACCCAGCCGGCTTTGTGCCTAAGGCAGGATTACAACTTACAGTCTCCCAGTTTTTAAGCTTGATGCCTTAACCATCATAACTCTAAATTCTCAAAACTTCAGGTCCTCTATAGCAGTGGTCCCCAGCCTTTATGGCTTAGCAGGCATACATGCTTGTGCCAGCCCGCTGTGCATACTAGTTGAGCTGCATGCATGCATATACCAACCACCCACTCGTGTGGCCCACTTCTGAAACAGCTGCAGCCCGGTAATGGGCCTCAACCCAGGAGTTGGGGAGTCCTGCTCTATAGGTAATCTGTTGAAGTTTGTATTACAACTAGTTTTAAAAAGTGTTGAGCTGGCGGAGGGGGGAGAAGGATTTGGATCATAATGTAAAAGATAGAATATCTTTTTTCTTCTACCCATGAAAATTGCTTCCTTGTAGTTTTCATTTGGCAAGAAGAAATCTAGTGATGAGTCACACAGAAACCTGGTCCTAAGTGAAGTGGGATAATCTAAATCTGCTGTATATTCAAACTTTTGGCAGACTTCTGGTTTCTTTAAGAACTCTCTCTATATACTGTATGTAATAAAATATCTTCATCAGGAATGGCAAACCACTGGTACTGGTAGCTTGTGTTGGCTGGCATGCAATACCAATTGCTGTCTCCCCATTCTCTATTTTATTTGTTTATTTATATCCTGCCTTCAGTTTAGGAGAATCCCCAAAGCACTTTACATAAAATACAATTACATTGGAGTTGTTTCTATTCCCTCTGATACATCGCATCACTTCTTCCAATAAAAACTTCAGTTCGTATTAGGTTGTTGTGGCTACTTTTCTTGTGTTTCATTCCCTCTCTTCTCTCTGATTGCTAGCAAGGAAGAGTTCACTTGTCTGATTGCATATACCTTCCACCCTTTGTTGAGAGCCTGCACATCTGAGGGCCAGAAATTGGGATGGCTGTTGAAAAAAAACGCCCCTCTGTTCATCTGCTGAGGAATGTCAGTAGCCTGCTCAACCTTTATTTCTACTTCCCCCAGGATGGCAAATCTTTTTACTGGCCAAGGGAGGGAAGGAGGAGTAACTAATGCAAGCAGTTACCCGGCAGTAAGTGCATATACTTTTTTCTGATTTTCAATAGTACAGTGGGGCACCTCTTCACCAACAATGACTGGAGCTGTACAAAAGCCATCAATGGAAAACAACGCTTAAGCAACATCTGAAAGGGTTTCATTTCCACCTGCTGCTGCTCTTTTTCCTCCTCCTCTTCCTTCTTTATAATCTTACTTTATTTTTATTCCACTCTTCCTCCCAAAGGAATCCAGAGTGATGTACACACAAAAAAAAGAATAAAAAGCAATATCTCAAAGAAATCTATGAAATCAATAACACCTGTTGTAATCCACCTAAAACACAAGAATTAAAACATTTATTTTAAAAAGTCAGGCTATCAAGGCAGTCTGTTCCAGAAGCAGATGTTAACTTGCAATCACTGTGCATCATCCTACATTTTAAAATATTAACCTCATTTACTTGGTGTTTACATACATTGTCTGACCCTTGAGACCCTGACTCTCAACGTGTTCTTCTTCTCTTAGTCTATGGTGATCAGTTGAAAACATCCGGCGGAAGAAAAACAAAACATAGAAAAGGGAGTCACTGTTAGAATGTTTTTCTACCTTTGGACTATTAGCAATACTATTAAATTTTCTATTTTCAGGGAGTGACAAATCATAAAATAGATCTTACATCCACTGGGACACCCATCTGTTTCTTTTTTCTTTTGATATTTGAACGCCATTTGTTTCAGAATTTTTAAAATGATAGCAGCTTATTTAGCTATTTTGTCCATCTTTTTTAAAAGTCATTATTGTACCACTGAAAACAGGAAGAACCAGAAGCATAGCTATTGTGCTGGACAGTCACAGAAAGGAGCACTAGGTCTCTGATCTATGGATAAAGGCAACTATGTTCATAAGGAATTTAGAATATTGAATTTGTTAGGAAATTAAACAAGGATGCAGGATAAAATATGAGTCAGGAGTTCTCTGAAATTCACATCGTAAGTTGAAATAATGTGTCATAGTCTGGTAAGAGGCTATTTGCTTTATCAATCACTTATTGTCTCACATGTTAAACTATTATCCCACCGATGTAATTCACTATAATATAATTTATTATCTATTCAAAGGATAGATATTTCTGATTTTGTTTTGCACATGGAAAATTGGTGTTTATAGTTAGCTATTGCTACACATGAGTTGTTCACTGCAGATACATGTTTCATCTGTATCTGACAAACATTCCATATTCATATGAATAGAAAATACTAAAATAGATCAACACTTATTATTAGGCCCATTCTCTCCAGCATTTTGATTATTATAGCAGTCACCCAAATTCCTCTGGAATTTTTCAAGACATACTGTTCTCTCACTATTGTTTCCCTGAAACTGGAACTGGCATTGCAACTGAAGTCTCCCTTCCAATTATCACTTTGTCTATATATTTAAGGTGTTTTCTTCTGGTTTTAAACTTAATTGTAGATTCTTTTGCTGTTCTGTAGCTGTTCCTTGCCTATACCTACATTTCTTTTCCACAAATGTAAAATTATGGTTTTCTTTCTTATGTGCCTTAATGTTTTCCAGGCAGGAATGGCTGAACTGGATGTGGCAGTAAAATTGGGACAAAATGGATAATATCCCTAAAAGCTCAAACAAAAATCTCAAACACAAATCAATGATTAGCGTGACCATATGGACACTGTAAGAATTTAAATAACTAAGAAAGAGAAACATCCTTTTATAGAATTTATATGGCTATGTGCAGAAGTGTCCCCAACATGTAGTCAAAAAGTCAAGATGTTGGCCATAACGGTGCCACAACAGAAGACAAGCAGAACTTTGATTACCTTACTGTGATTGCCACCTTAACTTTTTTTGACCACAGCCTGTATTAATTTGTAATCATTGATCGTGTTGATAATCCAATTAGAGGTTTGATAAAATCTCCAGCAACTATTTAATATACAAATACCTGACAAAGCAACCCAAAAATTAGTAATATATTACTTGTATTGTGGAAAGATGAGTCTTGAATTCCAACATCTACAGATCTGCTCACTGATATTTGTATATCTATTTTCTTCAAAAGGCTATACAAAAATGCAGGAATGGTTTTTACTTTTTTTTAATCTAAAAGTATTTTTAGATATTCAGTGGGTGGATCTGTCTGCATTTTTATTATTATTGGAAACAAAATACTTTTTTTTAGAGTAGTTCTTCGCCAGGAAAAATATACCCTTTCTTTAAAACAAAACAAAAAAGGACACCGCTACTATTAGATTAGACTTGCACACTGACTGAATGTAGAAACATTAAGTATAAGCATTTTTTTAAAAAAAAGAAACAAACAAATATGCTATGTAAATTTTTGAGCTAATTACTAGTGAGCTGGTCAGTCCCATTTCCCTCCTTGAAGCTAATGCTTAAGGTCTGAGAAGTACTAGCAAGCAGCAGTTGGGGTGGATATCTTCCTTTTCAGTTAAATGCAATCGTATTTATTTATTATTTCAATCACTTCTTTTGCTTGCAATCAATTTAGGCAAATTTCAGAGATTGTCTAAATTGTCCCTTGGATCAAAAGAATGATAGGAAACCCTGAATTATATGAATCCTTCCATCAAGTCTCTCCCCTTTGACGTCCCTGTAGCTTCCATGGTGTGATACAGTAGGCAACCATGCTCTTCATGTGCTTGGCTACACTACAGGAAGTCATTGACTTACAACTGTTCATTTAGTGACCGTTCAAAGTTACAATGGCACTGAAAAAAGTGACTTATGACCATTTTTCACACTTATAACCGTTGCAGCAACCCCATGGTCACGTGATTTACATTTGGATGCTTGACAGCTGGTTCATATTTATGACGGTTGCAGTGTGCTGGGGTCATGTGATCCCCTTTTGCAACCTTCTGACAAGCAAAGACAATAGGGAAGCCGGATTCACTTAACCTGGCTACTAATTTAACAACTTCAGTGATTCACTTAACAAAACGTGGCAAGAAAAGTCATAACATGTGGCAAACCTCACTTAACAAATTTCTCATTTAACAACATAAATTTTGGGCTCAATTGTGGTCATAAGTTGAAGACTACCTATACTAGTTTTAATGAGTAATACCGGTTACATTTGTAGGAGCCCTGAGAAGCAGAAAAATGGAAATCAGGACATCCAAGCTACCTATCCTATATTAATGGTTGGTGCATAATAATTAAATAACCTTCCCAGGTTCCAACCTTCACTGTCCTATCAGACAGCACTGTTCTAAAAAGATTTTTTAAAATTCGTGTCTGTGAAATAAAATCTGAGCATTGTAGGTCACAATTGGATTGACACGGGCTGAGAAAGCCTGCACTGATATGCACCTTTAGTATTCAACTGAACATTTTTAAAGACAAAGTGGTTAGTTTGGAGAGTCTCCTGCTGCCAAAGATCCACAGCCTTCCATCAAACCCACCTCAGTGGTCATCCTGGCCTCAATTGCTATGACCTATTCACTTTGCCATGGTAACTTGATTTGACCCAGGAGCCTGGGAAGTTTGACCATTCTCTGGGCAAATATTATAAACATAAAATTATGCAAAATGAGGAGATGAAATGGGAGTGGGGGAAGGAGTAGAGATGAGAAATGAAGCTAAAAGTAAATGATTCTCAGTGGTAATATTTAAAGCTTACGGCTGCTCCCAACATTACCTTTTAAAGACATAAGTGTTCTCTCATGAGTCATTCCCATGTGGGTATAATTAATACAAGTAAGTTGCACAGAGGCAGTCTCTTCAATATGCACATCTCTTTCTTGTAGGCCCATTAATTATTTCCACATGCTGTTTTCAGATTCATGAATGACATAAGGGGTGGGGGCAGGGATAGATGTCATGTTATTAAATAGTAACATGAGAATGAGCCCATGTACTCCTATTTTGGTCTGAGTGCATTCGTGGGAGACTGGATATTTGGGATGCCTGGAAATAGATTGTTTTATATTTAGATGTATTCTACAAAACATCAGAGCTTATGAGCAGTATAAAGGAGTCATAAAGGATAGAAGTTGCATTGCTAGGACTGAATACCTATCAACAAAAAGACCCTGTGTCAGCTGGAAGATGATTAACTAAACCTATTTATAATGATCCCAGCCTGACAATCTCCAGTCACTTTCACCACCAAGTGGGAAACCTTCCATTTTTCCAGTCTGATGTTTCCAACCTGTTTGAAATGCAGCCACAATCACAATCAGATATTGTAATATTTATTTTATTCATCTGGGCTTTTTTTTAGGGTCTCTCTCTGCCAGGCTTATCTACGAATCAGCTACTAGTTGTTTGCTTGTAAGGACAGGCTCAGTCCAAACCAGAGTGCAGAGCCAATCCCAATCCAGCAGAATTAGAACAGAACAAACATCAAACAAGGAACGTTCAATTTTACATCAACTCAGGCTCTCCAAAGTAGACAATTGTAGCAGACAGAAACTTCTCCATCATCCAGTTGAAGAAGAAGGAAACAGCCCATCACCTTTTTTTTCTTGCTGAAACTATCCTGGTGGAAGAAAGCCACTTGCTGGTAATGATGGTTTACAAAAAAAGAGTGATTATGTTTTTTTTGCATTTTCAGAAGTTTATTTATGAGACTGGTTTCTGTTCCTACAAAAAAGTACCTAAGTATCTCCATCAAAGAGGAGCCCTCAACATTTTAGGGTTCTCAGTGGAATAGAGCATAGGGATATGAAATAAATGACAGCTGAGGCATCATTTATTTCATCTTTAAAATAAAACTGTGAAGCATTATATTGATCATTTATTATAATTGTCAATTATTTTGTCAAAATGAATAAGATTTTGCATATATGCAGCTCATTGACAAAAAACAGATAGTGATACCAATGAATAGAATCCAATAAATGGAACATATACTAACAGTATGGTATCTAGGCAATTCCCTCTACAAAATTTGAACAAAACCACAAAATTATATTTTTGACCAAATTAATGCCTTTTCTAGCCTAACATTTAATATAAGTCAATAATGTGTTTAGTTTTTATTTTTTACTAACCATTTTACTGCAATTCTTATAGCAAATTATAAATGTATAATTATCTTTCTCACCACTTTTATAAAAGATATCTACTATATTGGGTAGCTATAGAATGAAAGCTACATAGTGCCCATTATTTTACTGACAGTTATGATGATAGTTATAAATGATGATGATGTTATCCAATCAATCAAGTCTGACTTTTGGCACTTCTATGGGTGAGGTTTCTCCACATCTTCCAGTCTTGCACTATTTCTTTGAGTTTCTCTATGCTCTGGCTGGTGTCAGCTTTGATGGTCTCCAGTCACCGTGTTCTTTGATGGCTTGGTTTCCTTTTACCGCTAATTCTTCCATGCATAATTGCTTTCTCCAGTAAATTCTCCTGCATGAAATGGCCAAAGTGAGTGAGACACAGTTTCATGATTTTGCCCTCTAGTGCATATCTGGTGTTATGTGCTCCAATACTTGCTTGTTGCTCACCTTTGCTATCCAAGGAATATGCAGGAATCTTTTCCAGCACCCCATGCCAAACGAGTCAATTTTCTTCCTGTTTTGTTTTTTTAAGGTCCAACTTTCACAACCATAGGTAGGTACAGGAAGTACAATAGAGCGACCTAATCTACATTTGGTTGTCAGGCTGATATCCTTGGCTTTCCACATTCAGTTCATGTTCATCATTGCTATGTGACCCAATTCAATCCAACATTTTATTTCTATGCTGCATTCATCACTTTGAGCTATCTACAATCCTAGGAAACTGAATTTTTCCAGATAGTCTATGTCTTCATCATCAATTTCTGTTTTGATGTTTCCCTTCCTTGCAGTGGTCATGAGCTTGGTCTTTTTGATGTTCAGAAGGAAGCCAAAATTCTCACTTTTTTCTTTGATTTTCTTGATTAGATGTTCCAGGCCTTTTTTGCTTATAAAATCACTCACTATCTCTTTTATTTGCTGCATTCATTTGAGGCGGATCTATATAGCTACCAATAGAGTAACCAAAATGTATGGTAAAAACATATACAAAATGTCATCTGTGATGGTACAATCAAAGCTCTGCATATTTTTGCTTTTTTAATGTATCTGACACATATTAAAATGAATGGAACTTTAATCACACTCTGGTAGTTTTCAGCCTAACATTTTTGGCCATACTTTGTGGATAGCTTGCCTACCAATGAGGAGAGAATAAAATGTTCAGAAAACAATTAGCCATTCTTCTTTAGCTTGTTTATTTATTGATTTATAAAATTTATATAACCACCCATGTCATGAGCAGTGATTCTGGGCAATGTACAATATTCTGGTAGAATATTATATGAACAGATAATTGAAGTAACAATTAGTTGTTAATAGGTGCAGATCATGGCTACTGACAAAGCCAACCCTAAAATGACTATCATTATATGATTTGGCACCATTTGGATCAGCATCAACAGTCTTCTCCATTGCAGTGGAGTCCACATTCAACCTTACTTTCATGTAAATAATGGAACAATGTTACTTTGTCAAAGCAAGAAGTGATATCAACAGTCATTACAAATATCTGGTTATTCTGGCAAGGTTAACTTGTAAGTAAGTCAGGCTGCTAGCCAGGGTTCAGACAGGCCAAAAAAATATAATATAACCACATTTATGAGTTATATGGAGGCAGTTTACAAAGATGCAAAAGAGAAAGAAATATCACAGAATTATTACAGAGAGGAATTTTAAAAATGTAGATAACAGATAAGAGCAGGAACAGCGTACTAAAGATTTGAAAGAGGCCATATGGATACTCAGAGAAGGCATGAAACAAAAATTAAGAAGACTAATAGAGTGGAAAAGCTGAATAACCTTGGATGGAGCGATGGATAAAAGCCAGAACATCAAAACCAGAAGGACAGAGCAGTGGAAATACCTTAAATGCAACAGAACTGGGAATCTTCAATTAGAATCAAGAATGTCCAGCTACAGTAATCTGTTTGCCTAGATAAGTACTGTAAAATGAGATTGCTGTTCAGATAGGATTCTAGCTCCATAATATATTCAGAGCCAATGGTACAAGAGCAGGAAACTTAAATATTTAATGGATCATGACAGAATATCTGTGTTTGGCACAGTTTGTACCTATCATTCTTGAGGACTGGGTCTAAGGCATCATAAGTTAGACTCTCATCTGAAACACAGAGGCATACTTGAAAGTGAGCACTCTGCTTTAAAGGAAATCTCTAGGTTTCTTTTGATTCTTTTTCTGTGAGCAAATTGGTCACTCCCTCAAAAAAACATGTGTGACAGGCTCAATAATGTGGTTTCCAAGTTATATTTTCAGATGACAGTGTAAATATACACATTTGCTATTCCAGGATGAGTGAAAGGGAATTGTGGATCAAAGTTCACAGATAATCAGAATTCGCTTTTTGAACATGATGGGAAAAACACATTAATGCACAACATAGATATATAAAAATTCCCTGATGCATAGGAACAAAGAATTGCCTCTAAATTCAGTTTGAATGTGTATTGTTGAAATATATGACATACAAAACAGAAAGGCTTTCATTTTCTAGGTGACTAAATTCACTGCTTTGGAATAAGAACAACAAACTCAGAAGCAATGCAAAGTTTGTTATTTGCAGAAATTAGGGGAAATGATGGCTCTTCTTCCAGAGCAAAACGATGCTAAGTCCAAAAGTGAATAAAAAGCACAGGAGGAAATCAGAACAAGACCGTTTGCTTCCTAACGCAACCTCATGGTCAGTCTAGACTTTGAAAAGTGTTATTGCACTCTTTTGATTTAAATTTCTGCCTCTATCTATTAGAAAGAAAGTGTTAAAGAGTAATGGCATGCAAAAACTCCCAAGTTCAATCCTCTTGTGTTAATCATATCCAGTAAGGTGGACCAAAGGATGTAAGAACTGTTCATACACCCTCCTCTTTGATGTGACAGATAAGATAAGCTGGAAAAGATGAAGACCACACTAGACAAAATATCTAGAGGATATTTGTCATGGAAAACATGAAGGATGATTCATAAGGCAGAAGGTAGAATCAGCATTCTTTGCATGCAATCTAAGGTGGTAGCACTTAACCAAACTTGATGCTAAGAATGCTGAGCAGAATCCAACCTGTTTAATACTTATATTAAAAAGAAGAAATCTCGGCTCTTTTGGATTGATAATTGGAAAAAAAACATCACAGCAGAAGGTAACCAAAAAAGTAGTTTTATGTTTTTACCAGAAAATTAGACTTAGCATTTTTTTAACTCTTGCCTGCATAATTTATTAGACTTATTTAATATATTTTTAATCCTGCCTTTATTACATTTTAATTAACTTTAGATGGTAAACATAATATTCCTTCCTCCTTCTATTTTCCCCACAACAGCAGCCCTGTGAGGGGGTTTGAGCTGAGAGAGATTGACTGACCCAGAGTTAACCAGCCAGTTTTTCATGCCTAAAGTGGGACTAGAAGTTTCTAGCCTGATGCCTTATGTACTAGCTAGACCAAAATTCATATTATTGAAACTGTGGTTTTTGTAATCTTTGGGTGTTCTTTTAGCTTTTAGCTTACACTTTTTAGAAACATAAAAGTTAAAGGTGTGGTTGCATTCTTAGAGGCATATTATATCTCAAGGTTTTGGTAAAAAAATGTCAACACTCACAGAATCATAAGGTTTGAAGGAAACTTGGAGGTCTTTTAGTCCAATTTCCCTGGCCAATGCAGGAATTTTTGTACCATCTCAGACAAATGGTTATCCAATCTTTTCTTGAAAACTTCCAGTGATGGAGCATCTACAATATCAAGAAACAGGGCATTCAAGTTCCAGATAGGAAATTTCTTCCTTATTTCAGGTTTGGATCTAAGCTTCCACCTATTGGTTCTTGTCTTGTCTTTAGATGCTCTGGTGAATAAATCCACACTGTGATATCCCTTCGTGTATGGAAGACTGCTCTTGTGTGTCCCCTTAAGCCTTCTCCTTTTTAGTTTAAACATACCAAGTTACTTTAAGTTCACTTCATGGGTTTTAACCTCCAAGCTCTGTATCACCCTTTTCACTCTTTGGTCTTTTTTGTCCACCCAATATAGAACTATGGAAAGATTAACATTTTAAAAACTATGTTGTGAAAGGGGATGTAGTCTTCCAAGTTACAGACACCAGACATGTATATGTTAGTTTTCTGTGTCCTCACTAGCTCTTTGCTGCATATTTTCCTAAGACAGAGAGAGACAAATTCTAGTTTATAACATCTCCTCATTTGGTTTTAGAGACACAGAGGACATATGGAAATTACTTAGAGTGAATCACTTAGTTCAGCTTTTCTAAATCTTGTGCCCTTCATATTATATTTGGAGAACTAAATCAGTTGTACAATTTATATGGAATATTATGTTTGACCAGTTTATGGATATTAGTATAGAAACTGAACAATGAATACTGAATACTGAAATCTATAACCTATAGTATATCTCTCTCTTTTTTTGGAATTAGTACAGGCCAAGTCCTAAAAAGCAAATGATCCCGTGTGTGTGTGTGTGTGTGTGTGTGTGTGTGTGTGTGTGTGTGTGTGAATTATAACAGAGTTAGTTCAGGTGAGGATATGTGTCTGATGAAAGCTTCTGGATTTCTACTTTGCCCATTTAAAAAGTGATTATCTTTACTTCAAAATACTATGAAGTCACAATATCTAAACATAAAATTAGTATTCCATAACCCTAAAAGAAAAATAATTCATAGTACTATTGGAATGGTAGACAATGTCAATTTGTCTTGCATTAAACTTCCAGGTTTGGTCACCATGATGTAAAAAAGATGTTGAGACTCTAGAAAGAGTACAGAGAAGAGCAACAAAGATGATTAGGGGACTGGAGGCTAAAACATATAAGGAACGGTTGCTGGAATTGGGTATGTCTAGTTTAATGAAGAGAAGGACGAGGGGGGACATGATATCAGTGTTCCAATATCTCAGGGGCTGCCACAAAGAAGAGGGAGTCAAGCTATTCTCCAAAGCGCCTGAAAGCAGGACAAGAAGCAACGGATGGAAACTAATCAAGGAGAAAAGCAACCTAGAACTAAGGAGAAACTTCCTGACAGTTAGAACAATTAACCAGTGGAACAACCTGCCTCCAGAAGCGGTGAATGCTCCAACACTGGAAGTTTTTAAGAAGAGACTGGACAGCCATTTGTCCGAAATGGTATAGGGTTTCCTGCCTGAGCAGGGGATTGGACTAGATGACCTCCAAGGTCCCTTCCAACTTTATTATTATTGTTGTTGTTGTTGTTATTGTTGTTGTTGTTGTTGTTATTCCCTTACCCAATCTATAGATTTACAGATAAGAGCTTGCTTTCTTTATGATGTTAAGCTTACATTTAGGCTAATACAGTATTTGAAAATATACTTTTGGAGTGGGTTGTCAGAATGAGATGGAGCAATGGAGTTGCTTAGCTGGTTTCTAGATTCTATAATGGTTGGATGGGAGTCAATAATTTGAAATTGAATCTCAAAAAGACAGAATTCCTTATCCTAGCTGAATGCATGGGCAGTTTCCAACTCAGTAGAGAACAGGGTGGACATACTGATCATGTCCCAATCTCTTCTCAACTTCCACAAATTCATCTGCAGGTATGATGAAATCCATATTTGGGTTTGTATGAGTCTTTCTCACATACCATTAGATGATATGAGATTCATCATAACTGGAAGGGTAAATACTCTTGGTTGCTTAGAGTTGTTTTAGATTATGTTCCTAGACAGAGATAGCCTGGTCTCTGTAATTCATACAGTGGTAACTTCCTTGAGGTTACTATACTACAGGACTGGCCTGAAAAACAGCTCAGAACAGCAGGATGAAAATATTTCATTGATTTAAAAGATTTAAACTAGTTGCCAATGTTCTTCTAATTGAAATCAAATCAAATCTTTATTACAGTCATAGACATACCTAACTTCTGGTTCAGAATTATTAGTTATGTTAATTAGTAAAATCTAAAGGAGTATATTAAGGTGATTTTTCCTAAACTACACTTCCCCAGTATTACACTTTTTGCAATCTCTGTTCTATTCTTCTGTCACTGGAAAAGTGCTTTATGGCAATATGAGAAAGAATTTTCTTGAAATAGCATTTTTAATAAGGAAAACTTCATTCAAAAGGAAAAGAGATGCTAATACCAATATCTTTTTGCTATCAAATAAAGATCTGCCTATTTGCTTTAGATTTGGGGGTTAGTTTATTTTACTTACTATTTTACTTTGGGGTTTTTTTCCCATTGCTTAATAAAATGAATGTTACATATGTTTTAAAGGCATATATTATATGTCTCCTTAAACACCTCATTCCAATATTATTCTGGATTATGTCAATGACACTAGAAGAGAGAATTGACATAAACCACAACTTTGTATTAATCTTATGAGAGAGGGTTCGTATAGCTAATAGAGCTGCTTTGATAGAGACAGCAGAACAAGATAGATTTTGGACATACTATTGTGTTTTCTTGGAGATTCTCAGTCATCCAGGTCATAGTTATCCAAAAGATGTTTTTTCACGAGGCAACTGGACTTTCTTGTTTTCTTTGAAGACGTTTCACTTCTCATCCAAGAAGCTTCTTCAGCTATGACTGAAGAAGCTTCTTGGATGAGAAGTGAAAAGCTTCTGAAAAGTCCAGTTGCCTTGTGAAAAAAGCATCTTTGGGATACTATTGTGTTATTATTTTCTTAATGTTGTTGACTGTGTCTTGTCTGAGGGAATGTCTCAAAATTATGAACTTTATCACCATGTACTCATTTCATCATCATGCTACCAGTGTTTTATTTTCCTTGGTCTATATCATTAGCAGCCTGATAATCCAAGTTAAATTATCTGAATTGAACAGAAGAATGCAAATCATACAGAAACTATATGTCATTTTAGAATGCTATTCAAAAGCATCAAGCATGTTTCTCAACCTCGGCAAGTTTAAGATGCGCAAACTTCAACTCCCAGAATTCCCCAGCAAGCTTTCGGTGTTTCTCAACCTCAGCAAGTTTAAAATGTGTGGACTTCAACTCCCAGAATTCCCAAAGCTGGGTAGGGAATTCTGGGAGTTGAAGTCCACACATCTTAAATTTGCTGAGGTTGAAAAACAATGGCATAAAGCATTTAGTTTTGAAAGAATGGGAAATTCCTTTAAATTCTTTAAACAACAATGTTTGTGAAAGCTTCAAAATCAAATTACATCGTCTAAAAGAATAATTTAAGATGACTATTAAACCACTAAGAATAAAAAAAACAAACTGCAATGCATTGCTGAAATTGCTGTGGTAGCTTACCAGTTTTTCCTTCATAGTCATCTATAGTCATGTAAAGCTTTCATTAGTGGCCAGATCAAATTAGTTCTTCCCCAAGACAAACTAAATTCAAAGATGGACTTCTATTAAAACTTTTGTTTGTTTTTAACAGTTATTGTAGTTCTTTTCCTCTGAAGCTTTTCAACATTTAATTTTGCTCTTTTTGTATGTAGTTCCACATAATGGCATGTTTCCTGAATATTTGGGCAAATGCTAAATATTTATAATCAAAATAATTTCATTTTATGTTCATATTTTTTTCCTTATTGTTCTTATCACAGAGACTAAAAGTTTATATTTTTCACTAGACTCATAATCTTTTAAATTTTTCTTTAATTTCTTATAAAAATGGTGACAGATGAGAAAAAGAAAATTCTGGCCCAGTTGATGGATAAAACTATAAATTCACTGGTTTTAGGTTCTAATTCACTATATATTATTACAAATAATAATATCATCTGGCTAATTTTGTCATATCAGAAGAGTATTAATGGTAAGGCTATAGTATAGACTTAAAGCAATCTATTATGAGATTATATGGATTGTAAAATATGTACTTTTCCAATCCCGACTCTAGTTGTATGGTGAACAGATTTTGAAAGTTATTTTCTTATACTCCTTTAAATATCCCTGATAAATAGAGTAATTATTATAGCTTGTGAGATGCAAAAGCTGGACTGGAACATGTACTTTAACTCAGCCTCACGGGCCAAATTAATACTGTGCTGAGGATGGTAACAGAAGGTCAAAAATAATACATCAATGCATTACATTGAGTGAAAACAATGCAAGATCTGGCCTCCTAATAACTGACTCATAAGTAAGCCACTATGGAATCTAGATAGTATTCCGGTATATAGAAAATAATGGTACTGTAGCTGATAGCTCCCTTAGTCCAAAACACTCTATTACATCAATTTAAAATGCATGAAGATTAGCTTTTGATACATTTATCAGAGGTGTCATTTAAGTAACAATTATATAAATTGTAGTATTTATCACATAATAGAATATATAAAGCATAATAGGAAAGGAAACTTTCCTAATCTGGTTCTTTCTAGATGACCAAAAGAAGACTGAAATATTAGTTTAAAGCATTACAAAAAAATTAAAGTGAACTTTACTTACAGTACCATTATAGTGTACAGAAGTCTCTTTCTAGAAATCTCATTTTACAGAATGGTTTATTAATATTCTAGTAATAATCATTTTTTAAATAAAGAGTGGAGACAATTCCCTATTATGAGAAATATTGTATTGATTGAATTCCTCATAGCTGTTTAAGTTTAAAATTATAGCTGAGAGGTAAATTGCAGATACTAAAGATCATTTTGTATTAAGATGAAAATGTTAACCAGGTTTGTAATACTAATTAAACTACCTATATGACCCTTGAATTCTAATAAAAAAGAGGTTTTTTTGTTTGTTTGAAAGGGATCTTTTCCTTTAAAGTAATCTTTTTAATTATACTTAAACACAGGTGAAAAACCTATGACACCTAGTACTACTATAACAATAATTTACTACTTTAAATAAAAAAAATAAATGCAGATTTTTGTTTTGTTTTGTTTCAGTTCTCAGGGATGCTTAGTTATGTAATTTTAATAGGCTCAAATATCTCTGAAGTGCAATTCTTTGGGAATTAATATTAGAGGAATTTTATTTTCCCCATATTTCTTCTTGAGAATTATTCCTAATATTCAGATTTCCAAATTGTCCTAAAGGAGGGAATAGTTATAGTAAAAACATTTTGAGTTTTAGAACCATTTCATATATGAAAAGTGATAGCATAATGACAAATCTCATAAGTTAATTTTTTAAAAAAATAGCATTGGCGAATAACTGAAAATAGAAAATTGTTTCTTCCTAAACAAGTGAGGAGGATTATAGCATATATCATTCTGGTCTACTTAATTAGTAAGTAAAATGGTAAGACATGGCATAGCTTAGAAGAAGGGTTGGAGTAGACACCAGTGGCCTGCCAGAAGATAGCCGATGGATGAGCACACAAAGCACAGAAAAACTATGGTAGATGCCACAGCCTGGAATGGAGAAACTGGTTCTGCATGTTGGTGGAGACAACCATAACAGGACTGGGTGAAATTGGAGGCTTTGGAAAGACCATCACAGTCCTGGAAAGCATCTGAGAAATTGCAGCTCCAGAGACAGAGCTTGTGGATTGTGTATGCTCAATTAAATCAAGAGGTGCCATGCCACTGGAGAGATCACTTAATGAAGCTTTTTTTTTTCTCAAAGGGGCTCATGGGCCGTCTGAGGTGTTTCTGAGTAATCTGGAGTGCTCTTTGGAATAATAAGGCAATCTGGGTTTTTAGCAGGATTGCTCCTGAGTGACCTGTCACTATCTGCCAACCCTGTGCAAATCCTTTGTTTAGAAAATGAAAGAGATGCCTGGAGAAACAGTGACAGAAAAAAAAGAAGTGACTGTGATTGGACATGGGTAAAAGCTAAGAAGCAAGCCTAGTCTGTGGAGATAAAGGTGGTCAAATAGAATTACTTCTAGGTCATTATTGTATTTGTGGAATACCAATCAGCTGCACTATTTAAAGTGCCTGGATCCTTTTGGAGAATGACAGGGTGGAATTTCCAGTCAGAGTAAGCTATGATTCTTGGCCAAGCATTTCATGTATAAAACATTCATCAAAATCACTCCAACATGGAGGTCAAATGGACAACTTCTTTTGTTGTGTGGTATTTCTAGGAGGTACTTGCCTTTGGCTGACCCAAAACAAGTAGCACACATGCTGAGGGTCACACATGGTACAGCTATGCTACACTGTTTGAACTGAATTGATTGCCATTATGTTTCCCAGTGCAATTTAAGGTGTTCTTTGCCACCTAAATAAAAGCACTTACTAATTAGAACATGGGTATCTTAAAGACTGTCTTTTCCCAATACTTTATGTCTATCTAACTGGAAAACTATGGAACCCTGCTATGTGCCTTTTCTACTAGGAGGTATCTTGGAGTGGGCCTGATGGTGGTTTTCTTTATCATAACTCCTCTCTTTTAGAATAGCTTTGCTCCTAGGGATAAGGATGGCACCTAATTTGCACCTTTAGCAATGTCAGGGTCTTGTATTGGCATATAAAGTTCTATTGTATAAACCATAGGACCTGGATCCCTCCCAGAATGCCTTCTCCCTTCCTTTTCAGACCAGTCATTAAAATCTGATGAGGAATATTTCTTGATGGATATTTGAGTTTTCCTGAAATCTACTGCACTGCAATCCAAGAGAATATGTGCTTCATTCACACAAATATCCAAATATGATCTTCTCTCCTGGTTTAGTTACAACAGGCACTAGGCCACATAAACTTTTTACACTAGATGAAAACTTATTTGCTCAGTAGATTTAATTAAATTTCTCTTGCTGTGTCTCCTGCTGTCCCAGATTTAATAAACTGTAATTTGTAATTTTAACATGTAATTGCATAGCTTTAATATGTTACATGATTTTAAGACGCTATAATTTTCAGAAATTGCAATGGTTTGCTTTTAGTATGATGCATTGGTCTACCTAACTTTTTATCAATTTAACTATCTCTACTTATATACTGTATTTGCCTATTTTATTTCTTTATATAATGATTTGAAGAAATATCTGACCCAGAATTATTATGAAGACAGAGGAGAGGAACTTAGCTACTAAAGCAAATTAATGAGTTCAATTTTCTGAAAATCTGTTTTATAAACTGGAAGTTGGTTTTATATTATTGTCAATTTTGTTACTTTAGAATAATGTTAATGCTACAGAAGTAGTTTTGTTGGATATCTATCTTTATTTAGAAATGCATTTTTAACTATTTAGTATATAAAGCTACTGGAAGAAAGAAAGAGACCACAAAGTTTAGAAAGACTGATGTTTTAAAACTATGTTTATCCTTATCACAGTATCCAGAATAATGAAAGCAGTGCCTATCTGAATACAAACAACACTTGCAGTACTGAACTGTATTTGTAATAGATACTGTATATGATAACAATTACATGAAGAGCTTGACTTGATAGCATAAAAGTTCTGTTCAAATTTTGGTAAATCTTGACTAAGTCTTGCCTCCTGCTGATAAGTAAATATTATGCTGGCTTCCTGCAAACATTCACACAGACAAGTGTACAGCTTCCTTCCACACATGTTAAAATGCTATACTGTATTAGTATGAAATTCTTAGTTTTTATCATCCATAATAACAAAGCCCCATTTTAGATAGCAGAACTGTTAAATGTCCTCAAATGTCTATCTGGGGAAAAAACACTTTTTTCCAGACCTTTCAAAGTGTAATGGAGAGTGTATGGCTGAGATATATGGAGGTGGGGGTAGGCAATTCCATAGATGGAAGTCATTATTTTGAAAGGTTAAGCATGGTGGCCCTGCAGAGGGCATTTCCTTAGATGTGGGACTCTCAAGGCAAGTCTTCTCTACTAAATAAAACCTGGATAGTCAAATTAAACTCAGAAAACTCAGTCTCCAAGATATGAGCTGTGTAGAGTTTTAAATAACTTGAATTCCATGAGAAAGCTGATGAAGTAGTAGCATTGTTTCATAGGCAAGCCTAGGTGCACCTAAAATTACTTGGGCTGCTACATGTAAGACCAACTGAAGCTTTTGAATGGTCTTCAAGGAATCCCTGAAATACTGAATGGGAGCATCCTTAGATCATAACCATCACTCAAATGGAGAAACAAACCCAGCTAGAGATGATGCCCTTTTTCATGAAGATCACAAACAGCTCTATTACTGTTGCTAATGCAATGTTGCCAATTTTCCAGCAGATGAGTGGCAGTAACTCCAGCCCAGCACCATGTATTGCCAAACAGCAGACTGGAAACACTGCCTCCACTCCACCACCAACTCATCATATAATCCAGTTTGCCTCATTTTAGAATTTATTTTGCTGGAGTGGAATTGAATTTGTAGTTGAAAGGTGGTAGAAGTGCTTGCACTTAAAAACAAAATTTCCAATATTTTAATAAGCTGTCTTCTATACCCCTGTTTCCAGATCTGAAATGGACTATGGAAAATGTTCCTATAAGTTGTCTTCTACTGGAACTTTACTGAAGTACAGAACACCAGGATGGCTGCATGCTGCTGGAGAAATATTTATAGCCACACCTATCTTTCAACCACTTTTAAGTTAAGTGCAACAATCTCTTATATAACTCATGGGAATTTTAACAAAATATCCTTAACTTTCAACAACAATAACAAAAGCCCATTAAAAGCAACAGTTCTTGTGCAGCTAAATGAGAATGTTTGGAAAATTACAAAATAAATTTTCTGTATTATATTATTATTACAGACGTAGCTGATAATAAATCCCAGAAAGGAAGAAAGGAAAGAGAACAGAAAGTAGATCTTGTTTCTTTAAAAAATATACTGGAATAGTAGAACAAAACAACTGACAGAAGCAGCAATCTCCTAACCACTGGGAAATATAGGTTTTAGTCTTCAACTAGGATAAGGCAGAAAAAATAGTTTCCTTTAATTAGCAATGCTGACTAGACTGCTAAGTTATAATTTACTAGGTCTCTAGCCACTAGTCTCCTAACTGGAAGTCCATTTGGTTGCTGATAATACAGTTACATCCTAGAAGAATAGCTCTTTTGATATTACCAAGATTGTTCCAGACCTGATAACTGGGGAAACAAGTGTAATAAACTTTTTAAAATGTTTTAATGCACCTTTTTACAAGCAATATAAATTTATGACAAACAAGCTAAACCTAGAAATAAGGTATTAAACGACAAAAATGTGGGCATCTGTGTACTGTTGCCTCACTTGCTCTACTCCATGCAAGTTTGCTGCATTATTTTACCACTTTTTAAATTCCTTTATCTTGGTGAATCTGACCAACAGGTTCAAAAAGGCTAAATATATCACAGTAAACACAAATACAAAATTTAAATAAAGGATTTTTCAATCTGTACATTTTGCATTGCACTCGTTGAGTACTGACTTAGAAGAAAGCTACTGAAAATAAATGAATTTAAATTAGTTTCGATTCAATAGTGTCATTTGTAAAAAGCATATATTGCCTGATTCATTTTTGCATCAATGAAAATATTTTGAATCCACTTGTATAGACAAAATGTTGGGTGTTCTAAAACCCATTATATTGCCCTTTCAAAAGCTATTATATTAGTTTCATTGCTTTTGTGAAAAGCAACAACTTGTTGAAATAGACTAGTAACAATTCTATTAGGTTTTTTTTGTTTGTTTGTTTTTGCCAAGACAGGAGCGATCAACATGGTTCTCTAGAAACTGCTGAACTCTAATCCCTGGTAGGTGACATCTACAAGACTAACAGCAAAGAAAATTTGGAATTGTAGTTCAGCATAGTTTAGTTTGCCTATATAAGCCCTAGAGGAGGGCAGGCAACAATTCCTACTGGTTAAGCAACCATTTTTTAGAGATATATATGTATACACATATATACATATGTATATGATGTGTACATATATGTATATGTATATGTATGTATGTAAATATATATCCTCTAAAGGCCATGGTAGATGAAACAATGAAATAATGTAAAAGGGACTGTAATTATGTATGTGGGTGGGGCTCTAAAAAGTATGCATTTTTGTATGTTTGGAGAAGGGTTCCTTAGGTTGCTATATGTTTATTTTACTATTTTTGCTGGATAGCTTAAGCAATTTTTAAATTATTTCTCCATCCTAGAAGCAGTGGAAAACCATACAAGTAATTTTCAATAGTTTATTGCATTTTGTTAGTATGATCAGAGAGGGAGCAATTGTGATTTTTGGGTTGTCCATCCTATAAAAATGGAGTAACAGTTTATTTGCTTTAATAAATCATTTTAAATATGATTAATTCAGATGCAATTCACAATAGCTAAATTACTGCTTATTAATAAAAAGGATTAAAGTGTCTGTTCCATCTTGTATCCAGGATAAATAGCATAATTGGTGGGAAATGGGAGATATATTGCCTTTAATCTTTTCAATATATTTACTTCACAAATACATGCATTTCTGGCAAGCTGTCTATTTGTACACAGTGTAATTATCAGAAGAAATTATATACTAGGTATGCAAGGCAAATTCAAAAATATTTTTATTCAGTAAGAAAAGGACTGCTGTATTTCACTGATAACACTGCTGTAGCTATTTTTATGAAATAATAATAAAAACGTTAAAAAGCAGCCTGGTCAAATACTTTGTAACAATTCTATTTTATGTACATTTGATTATTTGCTATTAAAACTAAACTTTTTGAAAACCAACTTCTTGTTGAAGTATCTTTGGGCCTCTATTGGTATTTAACACAATGCACATCTCTATGTATCTTATGTAAAAGGGATTAATTAGATGAGGGTTTGTTCAGGGGCACTTCCTGTCCATTGGGAAAGTGCCTTTTACTCTACTGTTTATGTAGGTACTGTTATCATACATCTAACAAGAAACCTTTAGTGCATAAATTCTAAGTATGTAGACTGCATCAATTAAAGAAATAGCCCTGGCCAGGTAGAAAAGGCATAATGTAAATTAGTTCATGAAGTTATGAAAGCTTTGGGTTTACAAGATGTGTGTCAAATTTACAAAAAAATCAAGTTAGAATTTATATCAATGTACAAATAAATATGGTAAATTGCGTTCAAGTAATGGGTATTTTTTATCTCACATTTGGTTACCAGTGTGTGTGGGGGAGGAGTTAACTTTCCACCAATGGATTTTTCTGACTTAGCTTCAATTAATCTCAAATTGTGAAAAACAGAAATGAAAAATCAATGATCAGCTGTTGTAATTTATTCCATATGCTTTTGTTTTGCAAGCCACTCTCAAGAAGACTTCTCCATATTTTAACAAAGTAGTCTTTTCTTCTGACCAGTTTCCATTCTTACTCGCATCTGTCAAAAAATAAAAATAAAAATGCAGTGTAGTCACACACCAGGGCACAAGTCACAGGGCCACTATTGCAAGCAATTTTCATGTGTCATTTTGGTAAGTGAAGGGGATGATGTCCTAAAGGTACTACACAATGCTAATGTCACTGATATTTGCATTTCATATCACAACAACAACAAAAATACTATTATTTTAAGTTGCTTCTTTTGGTTGAATTATTTGACTGATAATCACATCAAAGGATGTGATTTATTCCATAGTGAATTATCTTAAACAGAATAAAATATCAGTTCAGACAATAAAACTGAGCAGCTAGTAGTCTTTGATATTTAAGACTCCCTATATTTACTAAATATTTTAGGTTTATGGATGATCAGTTTTATTTATTTAATTATTGTATATTGTTTTACTATTGTAAACCCGTACAAGTTGTACAATTCATTGGTACGGAAAGCAAATAAACAATAAAGACAGGCTGCTTTATTTAATTAATGTGTGTACACACATGTACAGAATACAGAAAATAATAACCTAGCATTGTAAAAAAAGATAAACAGGCAAATGAATGTTCCAAAGACCTATTTCTGAGGTTGTTGTGTTTATGCCACATTTTTCTGCTAGTAGAAAAACAATCCATCAGGCTCTATAAAGAATGGTTGTCTCTTCAAATATAGGGCAGAAAATGTTAACTGAATATATGACATATTTTGTCCTCTATTTGTAAGAAAAGTTATTTCCTGTATTCCTTGAATATATTGTCTTAAAATACTCTTTTTAACCCCATGCCCTGTTTGAACTACTGCAATATAAGAGGATGCACTTTGTTGTCCCACTTTAAAGACCTATGCACTCCCCTACTTTCCTTTCCAAAGTATTTAATTTGCAGAAAATACAATAGTCCTGGGATGAAGGGTGATGAGGTCACTTCTGCAGTCTTTAAAATAGACTATGATGTTCCTGCAATCAACAAGGAAGTCTTTTGGTCCGGTAGCTGGTAGAGTTTTGTTTATGAAGGTTTTACAAGACTGTTACTGAAAACAAATTCAGCTCTTAATTTATAAGCAGGATGCCAACATTTGTTAGTAAGAAAAATAATTTTCTGTGTATAATTAGGAACAATTAAGAATTATTTTTAAGTAAGATTATTGGTTTTCAGTTGCAAAGTAGCATTATTGAATTGAACTTTTTTGTGTTCTATTTAACTGCCTTTATTTATTTTTTTATGTATACAAGCAGTTTCTGGTGTTTCTAAGTGTAGGAGTTCCTTTAATTGTTTTCAGTGTAAAACCTAGGAAGAAATGTGCAATATAATTCTATATTGTTGAGAACTTTGTTCCTACCTTCAGCAATGATATGCCAATAGGAGGCTTGGGATAGCAGCCTAGTAACACTTTCTTGGACTCACAATGCCTCAATGCTGAGAGGTCACCTGTAGCACTAGGATGTATAGCTATCAATAACATTTTTCCTTCATTCTTCAAATCTCCTTTTTATGTCCTCAAACTTGGTTTCATCATTACATCTTGCAATAGTGAATTCCACTTTGATTCTGTGCTTTGTGCAGAAGTACTTCTTTTTATTTGTCCTGCACTTCCCACTATGAAGATTCATTAGGTCACCCAGTATTTAAGAGAGGGAGAAAAACCTCTCTCCATTTATATTGTACTTAATTTTATTCACCGCTATTAACTTTTTTCCAAAACAAAGGACTGCCCAATTAGTAGCATTTTTCCTCACTTTTCTCATTTTTTTCCAATTCTTTCTGAAATGCAATGACCAAAAGAACCATACAATATATCCCAACATGGTTGCATCATTTTTATATAAAAGCATTATAGTATCAGCAGGTTTATACACAGTTCATTTTCCAATGATTCCTAACATAGAATATCCCTTTTTAAACTATAGCTTCATAATTATTATTTTGCAAGCTGCACATCATAGCCTAAAAACCACTTATTTCAATACACATGTTGTGTATCTTCTCCACTACAAATCTCACGGTAATAGCTTCTTCTTATTCCTAGCATTATTCCCATGGTATGGCAGGCTCTGTTTAAAAACTCCTTTTTACGACCCTGTTAATCCCTTAATTCAGGGTAGAGTAGGGGCAACTGTATGGAGCTGACAAATTACTGGACAGATGCCCTTCCTGACACCTACATCTATTTTTCCTTGAACCCTAAGAGAAAAATATCTGCCACTACCAAGGATAGAACTCTCAACCTTCTGAGTGGGAGGCAATCGTCTTCACCACTAGGCCACCACACTGCTCACTGTAATATCTATTCAATGCTTTTTATTCTTTATTCAACTGTAAAAGAATATCCTACAAAAACCTGTTGGCAATTCAAAATGTTAAACAATATAGGTAGAAGTGCTTTAAACACTGAAAACACTTTATTTTATAGCAAGAATTAGTTAAGCATATGTTTCTGCTCTACATAGCTTTCCTTTATAGTGGACATCTTGGATTTCATACTGTAACAGTATACTGCTCCCTTGCATCATATTATGCCTTAAATGTTCTCCACAGTTAAATTCCAATTAGAAAGAAAAGAACTCTATGCAGCAGGGTATGAGGCAAACTAAACACTAAATTTTTCATGTTGAAAAATATATATTGATCTAACTATGAATATTTCCTCCAAAATTTACATATGGTATGATCCATTAAAATATTGACATAGTTTTAAACTCCTCCATGCAAAACCAGGATATTCATTTATTTGTTACATTTTTTATCCAATTCCTCCTTTAAGGAGTCAGTATAAGTTCTCATGGATCTGTTTTATTTTCACAACCTGTTTGCAAGAGAGAATAGTCTGAACGTCATGCGCCAAGCAGTTTTACAATTGGCTTCTCACTTGTTCTGCTGTAGCATTAATTTCACCAGAAAATGCTCTGACAATCACAATCGAACCTTTAGTTTTCCTGTAGATAACCAAATACACCACTTGTATTGTAGTTCATTAACTATACATTCAGTTGGCTTAATTCTGGTTTTCTTTTCTACATACCAGCAATTTCATGAGCATATGTCAGGTGGGAACTGGCTTAAATTTGAGTAAAAGCAAATTGTTTTCATGTTTCAATTGTTTAAACATTGATAACATCTGAACCCAAGCAAAGACAAACTCGCCCATACACATTACTGCAAACGACAGCAGCTGTTTTAAGAGATGGCGATTCAGCTAGGAGAATGTAGATGACTGATGGTGAGATAAATTGCTTGTTGGCTTGCTGGAAAGCTCATGCTAATGATTGTTGCTTATCTCTAACGTTCACCAATTATTTATTAGGATGGTGGTGTTTTTATTATTATTCTTATTATTATTATTCTGCTGGCACCTACAGTGCATGAACATTCACCAAACCTTAGGAATGACACTTTCTGCCATGCCTTGTCAAGCTTATAATTTAAGAAAGACCCAAGTGAATTCCTTGCCATAATATATGCAGATGACTATTACTTGGAAAAGGTCTTTGTAACTCATAAATAAAGTAGATGAAACTCTAAAATACAAAAAGATAAGCAAGTAAATTCACTGTATATATCCACAATGTCAAACCATTATTTGACAAAAGAAAAAAATACATGCGAGAAGGGTATATATGATTTTTACTAATACAGCTGTGATAAGCATAATTATTAGAAAATAAGTATCACTGAAACTTAGTTTAGAACTATCGATCTTACATCATCCTATGTTAATCTCTTCTATTCCATACATTCTATTATTTATATTGTATAGTTCTCAAATGCATTTTTAACAATTAAACATAAATTTAATCCTATGGGTGTACAATTAAGATAACCTGTCTCTAACAAATAATGATAGAGAAGGATGGATGGATGGATGGATGGATGGATGGATGGATGGATGGATGGCTATTTCTTGAAGTAATTAATTTTAGTCAACTTACTTTCTGGAAATTAACTTGAAGTCTTACTTTCCGCCAAGTCCTTTAACTCAGTAGAACTATGGTTATAATCCTAAGCATACTTTTAAATTTAGTGGAAATCTCTATTATTTATTTTTCAGTAAATACCTACTGATACTTCTGAATACTTGTTTAGGATTGGGCAACTAAACTGCTTTAACTTAAATTCTATTACTGAATTATTTTTTTCAATGTCAGCCTGATTACAAATATATCACATATAATCCAAGGAGTGGAATATAATTTTTTTTAAGTAGTAATCCTGCATCATCTATGGGAATGTATGCAGATGCAGCAAGATAAAGCAGTTTCATATTTTCATTGTTTCTTTTATCTTTTTTGTTTTAACACCTTTTGGAAGGATAAGACTAATCACTTCATTCTGTCACTTTTGATTAGTGCTAGGGAAATACAAGTGAAAAATTCCTTTTCAGATGTTAACTAGATGTTAAATTTGTCTTTTTTGTTAGATAATTTTAAAGCACTTTTTAAAGCGACCATGTTTATGTTACTTGCAATGTTGATTAAAGTAAAACATCTTGAACTATTTTGTAAAAAGAAAAGTTCAATTGGAAAAAAAAAATAAAGTATCCTAATATTTTAAAGACATATATGAGTCCTTGTCTGAAGTCACTGTAGCACTTTATGTAAAATTTCATACTATTATAGAAGTACAAATATGATGGACATAAAATCCCATCAAGGTAGCCAAAATATCTTCAGGATACCAATGTGTTAGTGTTTATCAGTTCCTAAATCATATAATCTGTTTATAATATTCTCTGCAAAAACTTGCATAGTTTTGCTATAATAAATGTGTGATAACAAGTGTGTCCATAGGTTCATGTGATGGTGAAATAATGGAAATAATGGAACACATTATTTTGTATTATCCCTTCTAATCTGATGCTCACCAGCAATTATTATCTCAATTCTTTACAAAACGTTTGGGTTGTTTTATCTTAATTAACAAGTCAATCTGATTTTATTCTTTGACCACAGCTAAGTATTATAGTTTGCATGGTACTCTGTAGTATTTCATCTAATTTTTCTTAAATATTTTAGAATAATAATTTTAATTGTAATACTTTTGTTTAATTTGCTAGTCAATGACCAAATAAATATTAATTGATTGATTAAGTGTGAAAACAAGTGTTATTGGGTTACAACATCAAGAGAAAAAATGTCATTGCACTAGTACAATATGGAACCTAAATAATTATTATTTTATGCAGCCATAATTAAACCTGTTGGCCTTTTAATTGTGTATGCAGAATGGGCCCTTCACAGAATAACTAACTTTACAAAACTTTACAGATTTGTAAACAATGTAGTTAAGGTTTCATTTATAAATGTGAGAGTGAAATTATGTCTTTGGTATACCTAAGAATACTTTGGAAAAAACAATGTTTATAGGTTGAATAGCATGAATTACCAAATGTCTAAAAACCTTATCAAATAGCATGCAAACTATAACACTTTTTTAAAAATAATGGTGGAGCATAACCCCATACCCTTAAAAGCTTTATTATGTTATTCCACATAGTAGTCCCTCATCTTTATTTCTATATAATCTGCCCAAGAAAGCTGTCCAAGATTGTTAATATATCCTTTGTTAACCTTTTGAAATAATACAAAATGCAATGCCATTTGGAACAAGCTAGAAAGTAACTAATTGAAAATTTAATGTTCTTTCTGCAATACATATATTCTTCAGTTCAAATCATAGCATTGGTTCTAGTAGTATACTAGAAATGAGAGCAAGAACAACAATTTTTTTAAAAAAGTTAATGAGAGATGCATACAAGTACGATAGTTTGTTGGCATTCCTAGAATGTGTTAAAATAGATATGTACATTTCCATATCCATCAAACATTTAATAAAAGATGGCTTCTCTAGGCAATTTGCAAACTATAGCTTCATTTTGATATATGTCAGCGTAAATCAAGAACTTTCCATTCAGGGGTTTTTTTTCTAAACAAGTATACCATAATCTTTCCTACCCTTGTTTCTGTCTAAGCTTCATAAATCTATCACAGTGCCCTGTCCTCTCAGAATACAGTCAAAATCTCAAATATTTAAAAGATATGATAAAATACATACTCAGCAAGACTATCACCCTGGTAGAAGTAGGTAATTTTCTCTACTTTAAGTACATATTTCACTGCAAAAGAACATTACTAGACATCAACTTATCATGTGTTTAAGCCTAACTTTTATTATTGTCCTTTACCTTTAAACTATTCTTTTCACTGACCTTTCATCATAATACGTATGATGAAAATTGTCAAACATCCTATGTAAATGGTTGGGCATATCAGTCTATTCTTTAAGATATTTCGGGTAGAATTAGTTTGACCAGACATTACGATCACTTGTTAATATTAAGATGCCACTCACTATTTTCATCCTAAATCTTTTAGTGCTTTCATATATAGGCAATCCTAAAGTGTAGTGCTCTGGTTGTTTAAACATTTCCTGTAATCCTTCTTTGGAGTGTAATCTTTTAAACCTAAAAATATATACAGAATTAAGGATAGGAGTAAGTGCTTCTCTTCAATGTATATTTTATAGTTTTGTATTTACTGAATGCATTTATGGGATCCCTTAGGATGTGAAATATATGGAAATATATGTGCAGGACTAAAGATAGGCCTACATTTATTCTTTCCCCACATCCATGCTTTTCTTAGCAGTTGATGCTTTTAATTCAATATTAAACTAGAAAGAGATAGAGCCTTTTTCCTGGTTTGCATTTGTGACAGGTGCTGAAAGTGGCATAAAATTAACAAATTAGTTCAAATGTGGATCTTAAAAAAACATATGTGACAATAGCATCACTCACGTTACAAAATTGTTTGCAAGAATCTATACCTAATAATTATCCCAACATGAGCAAATTAATCTTTGTTTTAAAAGATGCACTTTATAAATTTTAATTTTAATAAATTGTTAATATTGATCAGAAAAATATTTCCTGTGTGTGATTTGTGATTACAAATTCATTATGTTCTTAGAACCTGTTTTGCTTTTGTCATCAAAATTATAATATCATGCACTACATACATTTTTTTCTTTCTGAAACTAACATGTTACCCCTGTTTGAAATCCAAGCACACCAGACACCCAATCTCCCGTTCACATATCTGTTCATGTTGACAGACTATGTCATAATATATCAACAGAAGGATCAGCAGAGGAGAAGAAAAATTCATCACCTGACAGTAGGAAGAAAACTGATTTCCACTATTGAATTAGCAGGCATATACCATGATTTCAGTACCTTCAGGGTTAAAGGAATTCATGGTGTTATGATTATGCAATAAATAATTTTGTAGGGTTGAAATAATATTTCCATGTAAAAAATAGTAAGAACAAAGAGCCAAGGATCAACACTGGAAGTACAGATGTACCTTCAACTCTATACTCTCCCATAGCTTTCAAAGAAATGTATCTTTAACCCTAACCCAAACTCTAACCTTTAGTCCATAAAACATTTTTCTGGCATTTTTTATTTGCTAGCTCTGTTTTGAGATGCTTTAACATTATAAGCTCATTCTTGAGGTAAACATTGCTCCCGCTTGCACATACACACACAGTTCCTTTTAATTCTTTATTCCTGCAAATACAATTTTTAATATACTCTCCTCTCCTTTCATTAGGTTTTAACAATTCCTGGAATAAAAAATGTGTTTTGTGGCTTGAGCAGCAGCTGCCATTTATGCATTAACTTTGCCCCTATTTGAACCCTTTCCAACATATGCACTTTTTTTGTTGTTATCCTAGAGTTGTGTTATTCCCAAATATTGACATCATCTATTTTTATCATCACTAACTGCTCTGAAGCTTCCTAGTCTGATCCTCAGCTCTATTTCTTTCTATTGATTATCTTCCTCACTCCAGCAGGTACCTCGCCAGAGATGCTGTCCTGAGAAACAGCTTCCAATGACTTTATACGCACAATTTCCACGGAATTGTTTAAAGAAGATATTAGCCTCAATACAAATCAGTGAATCTTGTTTAGTCAATACTGCACAATTCAGCTGTTGGCACCCTGTCATATGTTAGTCTTTAAAGTCAAATACCATACTCAATCTGCACATTACCATAGTATTTAGTTTCATATTAAAAAGAGGCAAGGTTCTGGTTTATTTTTATTATTATTATTATTTGACTTTTGGTTTAAATCTCTTTGGTGCCCTTTTTATATCACCTCTCTGAGCCATATGATAGTAATATAATTTAAGTATAAAAACCTGAGATTAAATGCTTCATTTTTGACAGTGTCCTTAAATATAATAAATTCAAAGGGAAATACTGTTAGGTTAAAATGGAGTGTTTTTCATTAAGTCCAATCAAATGGTAGACAACAAAGGATCTTTTATTTGAGAATATGAAGTGAAAATGAAAACCAGAAAACCTTTACTAAGAAAAGGTCCAGCTAAATTATGTTGTAAGAAGCTCTCCTGAGTGAACCAGGTTGTTTCGCTAAGAGTGAATTAAACTAAGATGCATTATAGAGGGAATATTATACAGGGAGGCTAACCTTCATGTTTCATAGAAATAAGAATCAAATTCTTTCAGTTCAGAATTAAAAACAGTAAATGCTGAATATAAAAATAAATCTGCAGCAAGTCCAAGGTTTGGAGATGGATAAATTTACTTTTCCATTCTAAAACACTGTGGGAATTTTATTATTTGTAAGAAAATTCAGCTTTCCACACTTTTTTGTATATGTTTCTTTATATATGGTATTAAAATAGCATTGTCAAAATACTATTATGGTTTATGTAAAATACCACATATATTTTAACACACACATACAATATATTTGGCATCTTAGGTTACAGCCAAAGTCTTTAAAATATATGATAATACATTTACAACAGAGCTCTTATATATATCAACTTAAAAAACCCCACTGGTTGAATAGAACTTATTTTCGTGTAAGTAGCTAATAATTGCAACATAGCTTTTTTTCACATACTTGTATAACAATGAAAATTTCCACTCTTCATTTTTATATACAATGCATCCAATATGCATGCATATAATATGATATGTTTTCATTTCTCTGAAATACACATAAAAGGGTGGTTCTGAACCATCTCTGGACTATTATTAGGAGTAATAGTTGACAAATCTAGAATTTAGGAAAAATACTTATTCAAGAAGCCTTGAAACCCACATTTTAAATAATGAAACTTTCCAACTAGACCTGATTAATTATTTCAGATACTAGTTTGGGGAATATAAGTTAGGAATGAAGACATACATAAACATACACAACTGTAACCAAGTAATTGAGGCATGCTGAAGATGTCTAACGTAGTTTCTAGCATGAACATATATATAACTTTGTTTTCTGACACTTGTAGAATTGTCTCTCCCCCCTCAACATTCATACAAGAATTAGTCACATTTGAACATATGATTAGAGATAAACACTCAGAGACCCTCATCATAAATGTACCAGCAGACTAAAATCCTGCAAAATCAAGCAGCAAACAAAAAGATATGTTATGGAAATTTATTGGGAAAAGGTATAACGTTCTTCAGCTGCTAAACCACAACACAATAGAACGCAGTAAAGTTCAGTAATTCTTTATTACAACTATGATAGCTGTAAATATTAGATTTTAATTCAATCTTAATTTTCAACTTTCAGTTCCTTTAGATTTCATTTTGGGAGCTATGCACAATTACTCTTCTCACACTCATAGCTGTTTACTTAAAGCTATGGCAGGATCATAGACATAGTAATGCCAATTTCATTTATGTATAGATGCCATATTTTGCAAGTCATTTCATTCATTTCCTACTTTGAATTAAAGAAGAATATTCATGTACACATGTTTATATTATTATACTTATATTAAAAAGGATAAAACACAGAATATTTAATTATTCTGCATGTGGTACTTATTACAACTATGTACAGTGTGCTATAATTAAAATGTGTAATAAATTACTTAAAATAAAATAAATTGAATTTTGAAACTGTTTTATATTACTTGATGATGGGATTTTTTTTTTTAAAAAAAATCATGTTTTGCCCAATACCTACCACTTTAGTTTCTTTTTTACATATAATATTGAGTAAATAAAAAGCAAATTTACTGATCTTACTATTATGTTTTTAATATATACTTGAAGAAATAAATGTGCTTACATTTCAAGAGGTTTTCCCCAACAATTTATATGATTAAGACACATAATTGATATTATTTATTAACAGAATTAGCATACCCCTATCAGTTTATGAGTTGGCTTTTTTGTTGTTACTTCTTACAAATTTAATCTTATATAATATGTTTCAATAGATTTAACCAGATGCCTAAAACAGTATTAGCAAGTCATTTTCCACTAGAAATTTTGCAAGTCTATACCTTTCCTATTAATAAGTTCACAAGCAAATAATCATTTATTAAATACTATTTAAACTCATATGGTAAGTATCAGTTGAGAAAAACTATCATACTGTTTATCATACAGCTAAAAACAAATTAGACCTAAAAGAGTCTAAAACATTTCATACTCTCTTTGATTATAGATGTTCATACAGTGAACTAAATAGTCTGGGGCTATTAAAAGAACTGTAATCATGAAGTAATATGTCTATTATAAATGTGAATATCACTAAAGTTTCTTTACCAACTTGGAGTGCTTTGGTCATGTGTATCTGACTGCAAGTTTCCTTGAATTCAGTGACACAGATAAGTAGGTTTAAACTGTGTCCTTAAAAGAGTGTTTTATCATTGCTTGTCTCTAATTGTTATATTTGCATTAATAAAATTTGAGTACATAGAAAATGATAAATGTAGATCAAATAAATATATATCATAGCAATATTGTGGAATTTATTTTCTGGATCAAAAAGGCAACAGACAACAAGCATTTACAGGAAAGTAAATTTTTTAATGACTTGAGGTATTGATTCACATATAAATATCATATCATTGCAGTAAAAATCTTTTATTTGGAGGAAACTCCAAACTTCCCCTCCCTAATTTTGGCCTTCAGAATAAAAGTAAAAGGCACTGTTCACCATACAAGAAAAATCCTGAGATTCTTCTTCCCATGAATGTTGTTGTTGTTGTAGCATTTTTACTTAAAGTTGTATCTGCCATAATCAAGTACATATATACTGTATAATAAGGGGCAATTCACATAGCAATTTTAGCCTGAGATATGAACTGTGTGTGAGTTTGATAAACTTACTACATTATCATGTGGCAAAATCACTATTTGCCATCTTACCATAAATCTCCCTAAAATGGGTCAAATAGGGGCATTATCAACTGCTTCCTTATGGATTAAAGACTGACAACTCTTCTAAGTACCAACATTTAGTTTAAATTAGAAAAGAAAACTATGTCAGTTTTCAAACTTCCTTACCAGGAAATCATTACTTTTTTAAACATTTGAAATGTGATCCTGATGAACCTCTATAAAAAAGGCTTGTTATAAACTAGAGAAAATGGTGTCTACATTGGTTGTTATCTACTTTTGCAACTCAAGTCAGGAATTGGTTTTCATTTTTTTAATGCTATGGTATGCTTGGTCTTAGTATTTGTGAAACAACTGGTCTTCTTATGAACTTACTCTGACTGTTAGATCTACAGACAGAGTCTTTAATGATATTGTGAGTTGCAGAGGCCTGAATGAAGAAAGAAGGTGTTTTTCACTAACTTTCAAGCCATTGACCAAATTCACTTTGGAGCTATATCAGTCTCCAAAAACTCACTTTTTCAAAAAACCCTTTGGGCTGTTTCATAATTTTACGTATGTTTAAATATTATGGTCATTAATTAATTTTAATTGTAATTGTAAATTGTAAATTAAACTTATTTTTATTTAGGGCTATTAATGCTCTTTTATTAATGGGAGAGCACGATGTAAATCCCATAAATAAATAATACTTATATTGTGTTGCTGTGATTTAGTGAATAGCTTCAAAAATAAAAGGTGCTTCTAAATATTGCTATTTTTTGGTATGGCGTTGACAACTATCACATGATAGCCTGGTCATTTGAAATGTACATCATGCAGTAAGTCTCTGTGACAGCTATTTCAACAAGTAGTATCTATCAACAGAATGAAAGCTTGCCTTGAATGGGCTTAGCATTTCAATCTAACCAAAACAAATACCAGAGAGAGAGATTTAACCATATAAATATTGATGTTTATGACTTTTGAAATGCGGTTTTTTTAAAAAGCAAATGAATACTAATGTTTCACTACATTTACCACTTTTCCCAAAAAAAAAAATTCATGACAACGCATTCATCCTTCGCCCCTCCCCCATGATTTTTGATTAAAGCTATTAATCTTATCGCATACGGTTTTCGGTACATTCACTATTTCATTTTATAAGACCTTCCATATTAAGTACCACACGTTTTTTTGTACTTAAGCTTGTTTTTGATCGAGATCCCACTACTACTCTAATCTGAACATGTGGTTTCCATATTTACAAGGCTTTGCTTCTTTATTCAATAGTGGTGGAATTGTATTTCATTCTTATGTGTGGATTACATTAGTGTAACTGCCAAAATTTAGTAGAGTAAATGGGAGTGGTTTGATATCAGTAGCACTACACAGTTGTGTTTTAACTGTTGTATTAAGATTTAAACTCTTCTTATACTACAGAACTGATATCAATAGTATTAAATTCATGTTTTCAAATTAAATTTGTCAATGTTACTGGACAAATAATCTTATTCTAATCCCCCATTTCTTGCCCAACAATGTTACTGGTATTTTTCATATCCATATAAATCCAGTATTATTGATATATTATTCAGAACTTCTAAATTCACAAAACAGTACTTGGGATACACAGTATTAGCAAATTAAACTGAATGCACTGGACTAAATTAATTTCTTCTTGGATTATTTGGGCAGTTATGTGAAAATTAGAGCGGGATATTCCCAGACATAAACAGCTCAAGCCCAGTCACATCAAAAATAGAAGAAATTTTTTTTTCTTTTCATGAGAGAAAACACATGGCAAGATAGTGTACCAATAAAATAAAATAATAATCACAACAGCTTTTATAAGACCATTCTATGGAATCTTGTTCATTTTTTTTAATAAAAAGCAATTTATTTTATTTAAAAGTTTGATATCCAGTCTCCTAGATTTAAGGATGGTTCTTTGTGTTAAATTCACCTGTAAACTTCTACTGTACTTGTCTAATTTATTTTAGTTCGTTATACATATAGGTTTAGGTTTAATTGCAACTTAAAATGATAAGAAATGCAGAAAGGTAGCACTGTAATTTTGAATTTTGGTAATATTTACAGTGTGATAAATAATAGAAAATAATATATACTTGAATAATTTTTAAATAGCCCTACATCCTATTTTTTATGAAGCAAAGCTATTTAACTGTCTAATTTGATTTGTAACATCACAAACTATTCATCACTGTGATATAGACCATTGCAAAAATATTTTTAACATTTTTATTTCTGGCTTAATTCCAGGGCACACCCAATGATTAGAAGTAATAAAAAGTCACAAATAGAAACTACCTTGTTATTCATGGACACGTATTGTGACAGATGCAGTTGGTCACAAAACAAATATTGTGATTCTGGTTATACATTTTGTTCCAGAATATATGACAACTGCACTAGCATATCATGGGTATGTTGTTGGTTTGTTTTCTCTAAGTAGTTGTGGATTATAACTGATTTAAAAATGTAGTCTGTATGTGTGTGTGTGTGTGTGTCTTTGTGTGTGTGCTACTTATTTCTGTTGATATATTCTGTTGGTAGCACATCATTCCTTCTTGTTCTCATCTGAAATAAATATTACCTCATCAGAGCAGAGATGAATAATCTCCAATATTATCATTCTGCACTACAATAATGTTACATTAGCTTAACTCCCTATCCTAATCATTTAACAGGTAAACCAAATTTTGGGCTGCAATCCTACTACACTTACCAGATTCTGAAATCAATAGTGCTTACTCCTTAGTCCACCCATAAAAGATGAAATGATTAACATCAAGAAACTACATTAATGTTTAAACCTAAATACAATATAACGAGGAGGGGGAGGAGGAATTAAGAGTCATCAACAGCTACCAAGTCACTATAAGATTACATGTTCATATTGTGAAAAATTTGCACTTGAAAATTGGTATATGAGAAGTAACAGAGGAAAAGGAAGAAGATGAAGAGCTGATAAGCAGAGACTAATTTTTTAAAATTTCATTTAAATGACTTATTCTTATCTTTAATAATGAATGCCTATCATGCATACATTATGTAGAAAAGTATAAGCTTGAAAAGATGGGGAAAATATGGTGTCCTGGTAGACTTGGAAAACTTTGAAATAAAGATGGGTTGGTACATTTTATTTTTTTAACAGAAACAGGCAAGAAGCCAAAGCGTGGATAGTTTAGGGAGGTTGCCATGTGATTGAGGGGAGATTTATCAATAATTTTGTGAGATAATTAAAAGTGGAAATGAAAGAATTATAAGATACGCATTTCTAAAATGAAATAATATGAATGGGTTGCGAAATAGAAATATCAAGAGTATTCGGTATAAACACAAGAATAAAGAATGATTGGGGGATAGAAGGTAGCCTACTTGAGAGAATTGAAAGACAAAAATAAAACTGTTTCTTCACTCTACAAAAGGGTTTGGGCCTAATTATTTTTGAGTATAATTCAGCCAATATCTTCTCATGCTTAGCTGCACTGAGTGACACTATTTGTGCTGCTGAAACTGAGCAGGTTGCTGTCAGTTTAAAAATGACTATAATAAAAGTGACCATGAAGATGGATCTTGTGATTTTGCGTTTCTAATCAGTCATCTGTGAAGAACACTTTTGCTTTGATTCAGCAGACTGGTGACAGCCATGATTGATAGTGCATAGGGATGAAAAAAGGTTATTAACTGTCTTCCTATTAAACTCAATGTATTATCCCTCTAGGTGTATCTCATACCTTAAGTTAAAGTAGTTACTAAGATAAGGTCAGGAATAAACTCTTTAAACACCATCTTCATATTCATACTTTTATAGATGAATAAGGAAGATCCCATACTAATATTTTGGAGGAATTCTTATTAACATAACATGGATTAAAACAATAAATGTTGTTTATAACAAAGTAGAATTCTACTTGAGACATCACAGTACCTGAAATACACATATTAATATAAGTATGATTCTAAAATGACAACTGTTATAGCTAAATGCAAAATAAATGCAAAACAATGTGTAATAAAAATAGCATTTTACCTATAATTAATACAATATTAAATATTTGCTAGAGAAAAAATACTCTTGTCAAACTATATTTCTGAGAGGATTTTTTAATGAATTTCTTAACTGCTGAATTGTCATATTTAATTCACAAATTTGAATAAGAAACAATGAAAAATCTTACAAGTTTCATGTATTTATTCCTACAAAATTTGTAGGATTATTCCTCAAATGAAAGCCTTCATTTTTAAATGTAATTATTATGTTTAGAGGATTATAAAAAAAATCTATTGTGTCTTGCACTTCTAACAGTTAAAATCTATTGACAGAAGATACAAATAGGCAATATAAATGTTATAAATGTTACTCAAATGTAAATTTACTACAAAATAGTATATATCTTATGTTTCTACATATAAAATCATTTTATAAACTATATTATTTTTAACTATTCTAGAAATGTTAAATATTAAACACTCTTTGAACTGTTTTATGGATTTTTAGAATGCAAATTCCTTTTAATATCTTTATTTTTTTCAAAAAATACTATGCATTAATCCTACATGGTATATAATGCTGATATTCTTCTCTAACAAAATGTATGATTGCTTTAAAATAACCTGTTATCAAAGTCTTTTATAGAGAATTCCCTAAAGATATAGGAATATTCTTGCATGACTGTCCTGCAGAACATTTCCACATTAATAATGGATTTTTAACTTAGGATTTTAATATTTCTAATTTCTTTAAATAATATTTAGCTCAGTTTAATGTAAAATTAAAATGTTTGCTTTGTTCAGCTGTAAAGTAGTAATTCCATGCAGCCTATAAACCAATAATTGAGATCATTTAAATTATTTACATTAAATAATAATCCACGTATTTTATCAACATCACATTTTGAAAGATTACAATGTCTTTCTTCTTTGTCTATTTGCTGTTACCTCTGCAACTGCTAAAATAATTTTGTAAAAGACCAAATCAAACAGCAAGAATAAATGTATATTAACCATATAGTATCACATTGTTTCAGAAGGAATGTTAAAGAACATCTTGAAAATCTGTATTATAGAATAGTGTCTACACTATTTGGAAAAATGTATGTCTTCCCATATTTAATATTTTGTTGAGATATAAACTGCCATCTGTTTAATCCTGACTTAGTATCATTTGGATTTAGAAACGTTATACTTTTCATTGAGACAATTTGAAGGTTGTCTCTGTGGATGCTGGTAAGTAATAATTTGAGTGATAAAACTATTATAGCCATCCATATTTCAGCAAAATGTTTCTTACAAGTACATTTTGATATTGCACTTCAAATTAAAAAAAATACATTAAGCATATTAGAAGTGATGAGATGTCTATTGTTGTATTCTTTACAGCACAATTCTATACATGTCTAAAGTAAATCTAATTAAGATGAAAGAAACTTACTTCCAGGTAAAATGTATTTCAGTGCAACACTTAATATTTGTTTTCATGTATACAGTTTGTGATGTCAGGAAAAGAAAAAAAAATAGACCTTCCTAGATAAAGTATTATTCATAAAATTTGTCCAAAATGCAATTTAATCCACATATTTTTTTTAAAAAAATATATCAATACATAAGGAAATAAGATTTCCTGAAAAGTACCTTTTTTAGTCGGAATTTGGAGGCTAACTAACTGTACTTATATTTATAATTTACAATTTATGATACTTGCTTCAGAATTTTTTCAACTATAAAAGCTGCCTCTCTTTTTTAAAGGTCAAAAGCACCCATACTAAACAATTGCCAGGAAATCTTGGAAAAATTAATCAGCATTATTTCTTCACCAATTTCAAAGGAGTACTTTAACAGTGACAGAAAAAAAAATGCAACCCATAGGCCAATTGAACTCGAGACATCATTTCTCTGCTCTGTTTCCAACTCAGAATAGGCCTCAAAACCCTGCGGTTTGCACTTGCAGAAGCAGCCGTCTAGTAGGTTGTTACTGTCATCTGGTCAAGAAGAAGCAAAGGCAAGATTTCTGGCTCTAAGGATTTAAATGACTTTCAGTACCATTCACCAACTCATAGAAATGACAGTATGTGGAGATATTATCCCACTGTTTTTGTATCCGTGCAAACAGTGGCTTGCACTAGTGCCGCTATAAAGGCATTGATGCTGCACTTTTGAACTTGCCACTTGAAACTTACCCTTCAATAATTTCATAAAACAGATGCTTTGGTTCATTCACAGGAATGAACTGGGGGGGGGGGATTTCTGACCTTTCCCCCAGCAGCAAAATGTCTCAGCAGTTCAATTTAGCTGGAAAACATCATTTTGTTGCTGCTATTGTTAAACTATTAGAAGTCAGAAACCCTTGCCGATTTCCTTTTTGTCTGCCCCAGATATCTACAGTGGGCTTGAGAGACAAAAGACATATAACCATTGTAAGTACCATGGTTTATGTCCCTGTCTAAAGAACGCCTGATTCTATTTCAGGGTGTTATTCTCGGGTAAATGTACCTAGAGATGCAGGCTAAAGTAACTCAAATGCAAACATGCATAATACATGGATTGCCTTCTTTGCTGGCTATCAAGTTTTAAATTTTTCACTAGAAAAATAATAATGCACCAAATAATCTCCTTCTTCAGTATAGTATTTGTTTCTCTTTTGCAATGTAATTATAAGCCAGTTGCACCAAAGTAACCCCATCGAATTTAATGGCATTGATTCCCTACTAATATTGTTTACGTTACAGCCTATTTAGAGATAGGAATTGCTCTAAGGCAAATCATCCCACTTAATGTCTCATGTGAGTAAATGCGGCAAGCCCCAGAGTGCTACACACTTTCCATGTATAGCTTACTGTGCCTATTCTGGAATAAATGGGGTCTGATTTGTACCCTCTTTTGTGTCCTCAAACATGTGTCCTTTAAATCTAAATGGGGTTTTTAACTTATAGGTCATACTGCCAATGGAGGAAAGTCATAATGACTCCAGTAGTGAAATTAATATGGTTACACAGATGTAAGGAAATAGCATTATAGGAAGGAAGGAAGGAAGGAAGGAAGGAAGGAAGGAAGGAAGGAAGGAAGGAAGGAAGGAAGGAAGGAAGGAAGGAAGGAAGGAAGGAAGGAAGGAAGGATCTCTTTTACCGACTGTGGTAATACTCATTTCTTTCCAAATATACAGTATAGTCCTCAATAAATTTATTTAGCCTATTGGATTAAATGAATTTATTCCCAAATTAAAAATGCACATACTGCAGTCTTAGATTTTAAATTCTGCCTTCTATGATATTAATTTAAATAAAATATCCTAATGCATTTATTTTTTGAATTGAATCATTAGATATATAAATCCAGTCAACCACTCAGTTCCAGGAAAAGAAAACTTGTGTTCAGTAAAATAAATAAAAACTATAGAATTCAAATATACATATAGTTCTTCCACAGTAGAGAAGTAATATACACAAAGTATACAAAGACAGCAGTATACTAACCTGATTAATTATTAGCCTGTAAGGAGTTGGGGTGCAATCTACCTACAATTCAAATCCTCTATATTGAATTATGTTTCTTAAATAGCAGCATGTATATGATCATTCAGCAGCACTACAAATGCACTTTGCACATGGTCACACAATCTTTTTTTTACTATATCATATTTTGAAACATATTCATGAAATATGCTCCAGTAACCAAAAGCTCATGAAAAGAAAGAACAACTTTTCTTTCTATCCCACAAAATTTGCCATCTGATCCTGAAAACATGGAGGTTTTCTTTTCCTTTTTTAAAAAAATGTGCTATAAAGAAGCTTAGCAACACCAGAATAAGAAGGAGATACGTTTGGAGCAAACACATTTTGTCCAACATGCATTGCATCATGCAGTATTGTTTTATATAGGAAAGAAACCAGTTATTGGAGTGGTTATGGAGTAGAAGCTATTATGTACCCTCTATCAAAACAAAACAAAAAATATTAAGTAATCAATTACCACAGCAGAGAGAAAATAAACTTTTGAAAAGTAGGTTGTTCTTGCCATTATAACTTATTACATATGACTAAACAATGAAAGCTGTTTCAGCTTTTAGTTCAATATATTTGATTGGCAGCCACCCAAAGTCAGTTATAACAAAATAACAGAATAAGAGTTGGAAGGGACCTTGGAGGTCTTCTAGTCCAACCCCCTGCTCAAGTAGGAAACCGTTTACCATTTCAGATAAATGGGTGACCAATCTCTTCTTAAAAATCTCCAGTGTTGGAACACCCACAAGCTTTAGAGGCAAGTTGTTCCACTGATTAATTGTTCTAACTGTCAGGAAATTTCTCTTTAGTTCTAGGTTGGGTTCTCTCCTTGATTAGTTTCCATCAATTGCTTCTTGTCCTGCCTTCGGGTGCTTTGGGAAATTGGCTTACCCATTCTTCTTTGTGGCAGCCCCTCAAATATTGGAACACTGCTATCATGTCACCTGAGTCCTTCTTTTCATAAACTAGTCATATCAAATTCCTGCAACCATTCTTCATATGTTTTAGCACTAATCATCTTTGTTACTCTTCTCAGCACACTTTATCTAGAGTCTCTTTTATAGTGTGGTGACCAAAACTGGATGCAATATTCCAAGTGTGATTTTACCAAAGCATTATAAAGTAGTATTAACTCTTCAAGTGATCTTGATTCTATCCTCTGTTAATGCAGCCTAGGATGGTGTTGGCTTTTTAAGCAGCTGCAGCACACTGCTGGCTCGTATTTAAGTTATTGTCCATTTGGATCCCAAGATCCCTCTCGCATAAGATGGACAGCTATATACATGTTTTACATAAATAAATAAAAGATATTTACTAAAATGTATAACCTACCCACTTCCCAAGAGTCTTAAATCAAGTATGGACAAGCCTGTTATCCTACAGATATTGTCAAATTACAAAGTCTTAGTAGTTCCAAATCGGTTGCTTTGTGTGGAGAAAATATTGAGACCTGTACTATAACTGATAGACCCCAGATTCCCCATCCTTGTTTCAAGGAAAAGACAGCTATGCTACTTGCATTTGTACAACATGCTTATCTACTGTTCAGTGAACTACACTTTATTCAATTAACCCACTTTTACATTCACAATGAATCAGAAACTAACTGTAGGAACTGGATCCCCACAACACATTAAGAAATGTTGGCTATTTTGCAGTTTATCCAAATACAGGCAACATAGAAGTCCAACAGAAAGTCTAACCCGAATAGACATTTGCAATCTTCCATTTATTTCTCAGGCATTAAAACAGATTCTAATATATGTCCCATATAACATCTTCTTCAGATCTCTTTTAAGTTACATTTCACCTACAAAGTCAAGTGGATTCTCCTCTCTGTCTCCTCTGGTAGTCTACCAGAGCCTTTCTCCGCTGAGCCCTTCACATATTTAAAGAAAAGCTACAAGTGCCATTTGGTGGCATTGAAAATAACTGTTACAGTATTATATTTCAGTGGGTCATCATGTATTCATGTACTTCTAATCTGTCCAGTGTATCAATGTAAAAATCTGCAATCAAACATTATCTGACTTCCCATCCCCAATTTATTCTGAACACACCAAGCATCTTCACACCATACCTAACCATCACCTCCACATTTGAATGGCATTTCTAGATTTCATACTGACTGACCTTCTCAACCTGCTTCAGCCAGACCTGGCAAGCCTACCTGAACTTAAAGAGCAGCAGAATTCTGCAACTGGAATGAGAAAAGACAGGCAGAAGGGTTCTCTCTGTGTATATGTTTGTGTGTGTGTGTATTTGTGTGTACATGTGAAGCAGAGAGAAATCAAAGTGGAATAAGTAAAGAGAACTGAGTTACAAAATGAAATGCTTCTTTTAGAGCTGCCATGTTGTAACATTGACCACACCAAAGCCCTTTTTATTAACGAGGCCACAAGGCGGGGAAAGAGATGATAAAGGGGCCTAGATAATGGGCTTCCTAATTCAAACCAGAAGGTGGAAATGAACTTCATGGAGTTTGCAAGTTTGCAGGCTGTGTTTTTATATAAGCTGATAGTGGAAAGGGAAATAAAACTGTGGTTTAAGCACACGCTCACAAGAATCTCTTTCTCTCCCCCCCCCCCGTGTGTGTGTGTGTTGTGTGTGTACATGTATGTGCATATGCAAAGAATGTTCCTGCATTCAAGGCCTACAAAGCTTGAAAGGTATTTTTATTCCCACTCATGAAAGATGGACCAGAGCAAAACAAAAATGTATAAATAGGTACAATGTGAATTTTTGTGCAAAAACTGCAAAAGAAAACTACCTATTCTTTAAGGTCATTTATCTTCTCCAGAAATTTGTTCCAAAATAGATGACACCTTAGTCTCTTTCATATGGATGTGCAAGAAATTACAATTGGAAAGGCAAGAGACTAATCTTAAACAGATTGGATATATGGCAAATTCCAATGAATGATTTCAGATTTATTTGGGGTCGAGGAGGGGGGAAGGGGAGAGAGAGAGAGAGACAGGTGGATGTTTAAATAATTGTAATTTGCAATTTGGAAAAAAACATGGTACAGGAAGAAAAACAATCCCATTGAAAAGACTGGGGCTTACATCTAAGTAAACCTGTTTGGGTCAAAGAGACAACTGATTTAAATCCAGTTATATTGAGGAATTAGGCCCTTTTAAAGATTGCAAGCTGGTTTATAGGCTGATTTCAGTGCTTTTCAATATTTGTGACTCATTAACAGTTTGGATCTGTTAATGTTTAGAAGATTTTTTTTTTCTTTCTGTCCTCTCTCCCTCCTCTCCCCACCTCCAATATACCTCTGCCAAATACCAGACACACATATACACTTACCATTGGCTTTGTTCTATATCTACACATTTTGCTGCAAATAAATCTGCCTAAAAGCCAGCTTCGGGGCTGACTTCCAAGTCATCCTGCTGACAATAATAGTGATGCCCAGTTCTTATTCTGCTCACCATGCACTGTGTATTTGTGGGTGCGCCCACACAATTGCTAGAAAGAGAAGGGTAACTGGACACTGACAGTTAACTCTTGTGGTTCCTCAGTGGGGACAGAGGCACTCTGCACATGCTAAAAGGCACTCTACTATTATTTCTAGCGCTGGTCATCCCTGGCGTTTAAAGCAAATTTTTGCTGCCAGCATAAGTGGTGCCTCCAGGACTCCCACTCCCAAACTTGGCAGATGGAGGGCGAAGAGAAGAAACTTTGGCTGCTGGGGGTGGAAATGAACCCTTCAGCCAGGAGGCTCGCCGAACAAGCTGACTGAAGAGATGAGAAAGCGGAGGAATGGGAGGATAGGTGCTGGGAGGGTGGAGGAAAGCGGGGGGGGGAGGGGAGGAATCATGACAGGGGCCGGTGGGGTAAGAGGAAAGTTACAGCCCCAGCAAAATGGGGGGGGGGGAGAGAGATGACAAAGATGCCAGCACGAAACTGGAAGGGAGAGACTGGGCGGGGGGAGGACTCGAGGGCGGAGTCTGCCAGGGAAGTTCCCTGGACTCGGAAGATGAGCAGAGGCTGCGTGAGGAAGGGATGAGCTGAGGCGGAGGGTTAGGGTAGATTTCCAGAGCTCTTAGAGCTGATCGACCAGCCCGGTGGAGTCACTATTCAACCCGAGTCCCAAACACACGCCTCACTAACTACTTTACAGCCACTTTCATTGATTTTCTTTATCAAATAAACATAATACCCGTTACAGCAACACTTCCTCTTCACGCAGCCTGAATGCCATGAGCTCCGATTGCTGCGTGGCCCGAGCTTGCAACTCCTCATCTTTATTCTTTTACTTAAACCGCAAAATACATTATGCTGACTTGTCTTCCCCAGACCTGGAAAGCGCGAGTGGGGCCGTATTGGTGGATTATTTAGAGGAAGGGCACCGGTTTTCGGTCTTAACCACTTTTTTCCCAAACTCCGATATAAGCACATACTTGTTCTTGTAATTCAGATGGAGCTGGCGTATTTACATATTTATTTTACAAATAGATAGTAACTCGATTGAAAGGGCAACGCTTTCGGTGAACATGGGCCGGAATCTCTTTTGATAGCGGAGGAAATTAGCATAACTTTAACAATCTCCCCTACAATTGTCAGTCTAGTTGAAAATGTCAGTTTTCAAGTCAATTTCTCTTAATAAACTGTTTTCCTCCTAAAACTAGCTCCTCTCGAGCTGCTCTGAATCAGGTTTTCTATATATGTCAAAGGGCTGTTGAATTATTCATTATTATAATTACTATCATCATTGTCATTATCCCTTTCCATGTGGAAATAATTTTATTATCGTAATTTGATATCTGAAGAATTTCCTGTTAGTCGTTTGATAATTTTTTTTTTCTCCTCGGAACATAAAAGTTTTGTTAGAAATTAGAGGGAAATGTTTTTAAATGCTTTTATGTTTACCATGGATTTCCGTTTATCTAATCGATCAGAATGCCAATAAATCGATTAAAGGTTTAGTGTTTTACAAACAACCGTTTTGTGCTTTTTGATTTTATGTTTTGAGTGAATTTTCTAAAGCCAGTTCTTCCTATAATCGTTTGCTTCTCCAAACCCTGTTATTCCATCCTTTTTTATTATTTGCACTTGCAATTTAAAGTGCATCTAATGAGGGGGGGAACCCATAAATAAGAAGAACTAATCGGGTTACATGACTTGATGCCCGAGGTCCACGTATTTATGCAAAACCCTTTAAAATCTTGGTGAATTATATGCGATCATACAGTGATTGCGGAATATTAAATTAAACTTAGATAAATCCGCATTGAAGGAGGCAGCACCCAATCCTGAATTTATTTCCCATTTTCTGTAACAGCATCACTGCACTCCTCTCTTTGCAATGACAATGTGCCAAATCTGGGCATTTTGAAAAGATTTTCCATATGCTTTAACTGGAGACTGATAGACAAAGAAGACAAGGAGATGGTCTTTTTCCTCAAGAGGTATATTTTCTTTTAACTTTTTCATCGAGCTTTTCCGATTGTCATTATTTTCAGCCAAAATTTGAAAATCTCTAGGACATTGAGAGTTTTGGGGAGCCCCCTTTTTCCCCGGTGTTTTTTTTTTTTACACCCCGTAATCAGTTCTTCAAGACTGGAGTTTCAGTTAGCCTTTTGAAACAGGACTGTACGAAGGATCATTTCTCTACCTTGGCGGATAACATTTTGGAGAGAAAGCATTGATTGATTTACTTTTCGGTTACTGCTTTTGTAATTAAATATGGTTTAAATTATCCTCTTTTTTCGGTAAGTCAGATCAGATGTTGCTTGCTGGAGGCTTTCCTTTTAACGGTACTTTTAATTTATGTGTAGTTTATGGGGACAATGCAAAGGTGGTGGCTTTTATTTAGTTGTAAAATCTACACGTTTTCTTTGGAAAACTTGGCTCCTTGGGCGAAAATAACTTTTTGTTTGGTTACTTTATAATCACGGTTTGCATATTAGCATATTGCCTTAAATAACCAAAAAAAAAAAAAAGCCTCCTATTTTATTGCCACTGCGAACTATTGGGTTTGTCTACCCACTGACTTTCTTTTCTGTTCACTAAGGGATGGGGAGGCTTATGACTGTCCCTTTTCTTTCTCTCTCTCCCCGCTTTTCGTGATTTTAGTCTTTTCTTTTCCGTTGCTTTCTTCGCCTGGTTCTTTTTTTTTTCCCCTCTGTCTCCTTCCCTTCTTCCCACCGCCCACTCCGCAGAGAAGACGAACCGCTTCCCTGGGCCATCCGGAGGGCCCGGCCAGTGCTCTGGGGAAGGACGGGGTGGTGGAGAAGCACTCCTTGCCCGAGATTTGCCGGAACGCTAGCGAGCCAAAGGCCGGTGAAGTTGGGGAATTGCTATTGTTGGCGGCTAGTCCTCCCGGCTGTTTGTGTTTATAAAGACGAGGGCGGTTGCCGGGAGGAGAGGCAGGTCAGCCCTGTCAAAGCGCTGACCTCGGAAGACCAGAGGGCGCCCAGCTCCTTCACCCACCGCTCCCGGGGCGTGTGGCTGGGCGAGGGGAAAGGAAGCGAGCGCGCGCGCGTGCCCGCGGCTTTCCCTTCCCCAGCCAAGCCAAGGAGCTCAGGTTCAGGGTATTTAAAGCCCGCGGAGACTCCGGGAAGCAGCTGAGGAAGCTCTTTGCTTTAAGCTGCCGAGGAGAAGAAACGCCAGCCAGCTTGCCTGAGAAGCTTTCCTTGCAGGGAGGTCGGGATGAGGGTGTTTGGGGTGTGTGTGTGTGGGGGGGTGCGGTTCAAGCAACCGCTACTGACAACACACGCACACGCACACATGTGCCGATCCGGGGTCTCCCTCCCTCCCCAGGCTGAGCTGGATCGGGATGCCTGGCCTGGTAGAACTGGACTGGCCACTCTCCAGCCCAGCCCTCGCTCCGTGACTTCCCCGATATTCCGGGCCGTAAACCCGCGACGGGGACTTCATGGTACGCCTCTGTTTTCTTGGAAAGAAGCACCAAGCTCCAAAGACGCGCTCTTCGCCGGGCTAAAACGTTTTACGGAGTTGTTGGGCGCTTTTCAGAAAACCACCCTGGCGATCCTCGACGTTTTGCCCCTGGGTCGGCTTCCCTGCTTCCCGGAAGGTCCTGAAAACTGGTCTCGGTTTTTTTAAAGTGTGGTTTGAAACGAAGTTGCTGAGTTAAACAAAAATGTTAGTTAACATACTGCCTTTGTCAAATAGCCCCCGGGAGGAAAAGAGATAACAAAAAGGCAGAGGAAGGAGGGGGTCTGGGGATCTGAAAGTGTCTGTAGCTTAGATAAAGGGGTCTCTAACACTGAGATCTTGTAATACCTCGTTTCAAACTGAGCTCATCTATAGACTTAAGGGACGCTTTCAAAAGGCACGGATTGTCTTTCCCTTGGGCGAGAGAGGGAAGGGGGGAAGGCCCGCCATTTATTAGGGAATTATGTCGGGTTATTAAAAAGAGAGGAGATTGTAATTATGTATATCCTCCTCCTGGCCCTGTGCGTTCCTAGCACAGGTTTTGGAGATGCAGCACAAAAGTCTCTCGGCTGCCTTGGCACGCTCTTTGTCTGAAAGCATGAGTGGCCAGAGCTGGCTCTTATACCCTTGCTCAAAGTCTGTTTCGCTCAGGGGCGTGGGGGTGGCATCCAAAATCGGATGGCCTGTTTTCCCACACATGTGAAATACAGCGTCATTAACTCTCTCTTTCGCCCTGCTTGGAAGATCATGCTACTTCCCTCCCCCCCCTTGGGAAAATCTACCCCCCCCAACACGCAAGTATCAGGGTGGGTTGCCCTAAGAGGTTTCCCTTGGAGCTGTGCCGTAGGGACCAAAGAAAAGGAACTAAGGGGTTAGGCGGAGGTCTTGGGCGATCAGCTGAGCAAGCAGCCTGGAACGCAAAGGAAAAGGGCTTGAAAAGCTGTCCGAGCTTTTAGGGGAATCCTCTCAAAACAGCCAGCTCTCCTACTTCCCAGCCCTCTGGTGCTCCTGGTTGATTCCCCTGCCCTGCCCGAAACGCACTTTGCTGTTTTCACGCGCACACGCACGCACGCACGCACACATACACAACTTGTGCTGCCTTTCGGAATTAACCTCCTTCGATTTTTTTTTCCTAGCTACGTGGCAATCTCCGGCTTTCTTCTAAACTGTTAGGATCCCTGAGTGCCTTTTCCATCTCGATCTCTACTGGTTTAGGGAAAGCTGAGGGCTGAAAGTAGATAGATGAAAAGGAGGTTCAAGAGTGAGGCTGGTGCGAAACAAAAACATGGAAAGAAAAAAAAAAGCTAGGACTCTCCTGATTTCATTTCCTATGGGTACCCCTTTAGCTAGACAAAAAACCCCACCAAAACATTGTTTAAAAGGAGCTATAGTACCAGGAGGGCAAGGAAGACATTTGCATCAAATATGCCTTGCGTGATCAACTGGGTATGGAAGTTTCTAAAAACATCTTTTAAAAATAGATGGAACCTATTAAAAGAGAATTTTTGCAATATCATGGTTGTTGTTTCCATATACTTCTGCTATGCAAACTGTTTTAATTTTTTTACTTGAGTTGGAACTAGAAGAATTATACTGAGGGACTAATTCTTCAGATTGTATCTAATTGTTTTCTGGGTTAGGAAATGGGCTGCTATACTTTAAACCTCCTTGACTGCCTGCTCAATGAATCCTGCAACCTGACTCTTCCTTCCATTTCAAAATAAGTCGGGGGATCTATTTTCCATAATCCCAAAAATGTCTGAAAATGGGGGTTGGGAACTGTATTGTTAGCTTCAGTGGTCCCTCTCTGTAAACAAGGAGGCGGCTGTCACTTCCTTCTTTTGAATCTAGCTTTATGATATGCCTACACAATCTGTGTGCATATCATGTGCAGTTTTATTTATTGAGAAGTAGGTCTAATTCTCAAGCAAGATTAAGTGACCCTCCATAAGGAAAACTTATGATGTTCTGTCATAAGTGCAAAGATTATTTTTTTTAAAAAAAATTCAGATGCCTTTGCTTTCCCCTCTTTCCTAGGAAATGTCATTATATTTTAAGTTGCCTATAAGGAACTGGATGTCTAAGTGGATATATCCCCCATTTTCCAAGACCTTAATATCTTTTTTTGTACCACACCTCCCTATCTTTGGCCTGTGTGATGTCTTTGCTGCCAAGCATGTATTCATACTCAGGTGGAAATTTTCTTTTCAAAGTTAGCTTTAGGTTTTGTCAGGGATGGTACAAGACCCCTAAAAACAGCATATTTATACCTTGTTTTTATGAGGAACAGTGATAAACCTTTTGGTTGTATTAAGTTCTTAAGGCCTAAGTTAAGAATTTAAAATGCACCCCAGGAACTAGGAATTATAGAGACTCATCAACTGGAAAGTTATTTTCACATGCATATGAACTTTAAGATTATAAATATAATTTTATATGTAAGTATTAGTTGCCAGTATTTCTGGACTTTTTGTTTCTGTAATATCATTTGGACTGGGGCAGGTGTCCCCATGGTGTGTTTGGATGCACTTTGAATAGACATGATTTTTTAATCTACAGTGGGGAATATTTAAAAGTATCTCGATTTCTGGTTTTAGTTAATTATATTTTAATGAAAGTGTCACTCATATTCACATCACATCTGTAGTATTAGGTTAAGATAATTAGATTTTCAAATGAGAAGCAATCTCCATCCCTTGCAAATTTCTAAGAGATTCTTATTTATAGTGGCATCTATGCACTGTCCCCTATATTATCCTTTTTCATATCTTTCAATATCTTTAGCAAACCCAAGAGCAGAAATATTTCTCTTTTTAATGGTCCTACCATATGTGCTGAGAATAGTTTTTGCTTTTTTAATCTGTTTATTGTTTCTATTACACATTAAAAATACTGTTTGTTATTATAAATTTACTTTTGTTGAGCTGTTGGACCAATTACCCTAGGGAGATTAAACTGCTATAGGTATGTGCAATAATGCATACATCTTAATATGTATACATCGCTACAGTTATTAGACACAGTACCATTGTATATATAGTGGTGTGCATGTGTGTATATATGTGTGTGTGTGTGTAAATAAAGCCTCAATAATATGTAAATTATTCTTTAAGGCTGAAAGAGTAAAAATTTCCATCTTAGCCTTACTTCCTTTCCACACAGAGGCACATTCCACATTCATTATCCAAAGCATATTTTCTTCTTAAAAAAAAAAAAAGAATTGGGGGGGGGGAGAGAAGACAGAGAGAAAGAAAGAACTTCCCTGGTGGGAGGAATAATTAATTTGCACCCATATCTTTTCACATTCCTGAGCAGTTAAGAAGAGCAAATCTTCTTTCCTTCCTCTCTGCCTCTTCTCTCTCCCTTGCCGTCTCTCTCTCTCTCACTTTCTCTCTCTAATTTCCCCAAGCCATCTATTTGTGTGTGTGTGTGTGCGTGCGTGTGTGTGTCTGTGTTACTAATGAAGTTTGCAGACTTGTGTTTGTGTCCGTGAAGCTGCTTTTCCTACTGCCCGTTCTGCTTAGGGGCCAGTGGTGTGGCTCCCGCAGTCCCTGCGAGTCCCCAGCAAGCAGCGGCAGTAAGTCCGCGCTGCGCGTCATTTGCAGTCTGGAGAATGTTGATCACCTCGCTAATTACACCTCTCTCTCTTCTCTCTTTCTCTCTCCCCCCCCCCGCTCGCTCTCTCTTTCTCTCTCTCTCTCTCTCTCTCATTCCCAGAGTGCATATCGGGAATAGACACACAAAGACATGCGCACTCAACTTAATCAGCCATTTTTTTAAACAGGGCTAAAACGATAATAATTAGCAGAATAAAGACATATCGGATTTTCATTTCCTTTCCTCCTTTTCCCAACCCCTTCACAACCAAACAGCGAGACCGCGGTCGCCACTTGCTTTAACGACTCCCGGACCCCAAAGGACCGCTCCATGCCCCCACTTCTTGTTCATTTTTATTTTCACCCAATAAAGTTGGAGGATTATTTTTTTTATTATTATTTTTAATGAACCTTCTGTCGTTTACTTGGATGTGATCAGCTGTTAAGTAAATAAAGCAAAACAAAACAGAGAGGCGAAGATCCAGTAAGAACTGCGAGGGGAAATGGAAAGTAAGTTTTTTCTTTAACTTTTATTGAGTAGTTTGTGTTAAATTTAGGTCGAGTATCGATTATCTTTCCAAGCTGATCTTGCACAATCTTTGATATTTCGCTCTCGCTCTCTGCCTGCCTCTCTCTTTCTCTCTCTCTCACTCTCTCTCTCTCTCACACACACACACACACACACACAAACGCACGCACACACACTCCCATCCCCTGAACCTCTCTATCTCTCCCTTTCTCCCCCTCCCTTTTTCTATCTCTTTTCTCATTTTTAGGTGATTCTTTATGGGAGGAGGCTTCCTTCTCTTTTAAATTTCGGGAGGATGGGGTTGGGGTACCCATTTTTTTTTCCAAATTGTAACTTTTGGATCAATTGAAGAATCTTTAACGTTTGGTAGAAGAAAATATTTTTGTATTGTGTGTGTCTTTTTAAAATCGATCTGGGAAACGGGCTGATTTGAGCCACGGCACGGCTGTCAAAAGTCTTTGCCTGTTCCTTCTCCCTCTTCCCCCCCCCCCAACCCTTTTAACTCCGGATTCCGGAGCGCGATGCCTCTGGGGAAAGTTTGGGGTGCTTTGGGGGTCAGGGCTCGCATTGGCTTTGGTGCTGAGGGGGGGGAGTGCCGGTGGGACGGAGGGGCCCCCCGTCTCGGCGGGGGTGCGCGCGCGTGCTTTCGAGGTGGGGTGCTGGCATTTGCAGCAGCCGGGCTCGGCTCTCGCCGTAGCAGGCAGCCAGCGAGACAAGCCCGCTAGAGGAGCGGCTGGTGGCTTTCCCGGGGCGCCAGTTTTTAGCGAGCGGCTTCCTGACCGGACCGGACCAGGCTGCCAGGCTCGCCGGAGGGACTGCTCGGCTAGGGAAGATTCTTCCCTTTGTGAAAAGGCAGCCGGCGCCCTCCGTTGCTGGCTTCCGTGCCTTCCTCCCTTTCTCTCTCCCGCGTGAGGCTCCGGCGTTAGGTTATTTTAATCGGATTTGAGCCAAAGAAAGATATAATATAATATAATATAATGTTATTATATTATATATATTACAATCTGTTTCTGTGTCGTGCGGAGTGTGCGACGAGTACTTCTCTCGGTCTGTAATGCAGCGGCGCCGAGGCTGCTTTCCGCGCATACATCCCTTCGCGCGGCGGCGGCGGCGGCTGAGGCAGGCGCGTCTCGGCGTCCCCCGCCTGCCTTGCAACCTTCCCTCCTCGCCTGTAAACATGGGGATCGGAAACTTTGCGCCCCCGGTGCCCCCCCCGCCCCTTCCCTCCTGCTCCCCAGCCGTACCCCTCACCCCCCAAACAGACGTTGCTGTATTCCTTTTGTTACCTGCCAGCTGGAGGGGGAGGGGATCTCGGGGTCTTCGGCTGCTCGGGGCACTGGGCCCAGCCGAGAGAAGAGGCTCAGCCAGCCGGATTCAGCCTTCGCGCCGTCCCGAGGAGGCTTTTTCGCTTCCATTCAGTAAAACACACACCCTCCTCCTCCTCCTCCTCCTGTTCTCCTCCTCCTCCTCCTCTTCTTCCACCTTAGGTACCAAGGCATACATCGCAAACATTACACCCCCCCCCCCCCCCCCCCCCACCACCACCACCACCACCAAAAAAAAAAAAAAAATCAGTTCAACCAAAAGACAACTTGCCAGGCAGAAGATGGTGGATTACATTGAGGCAGACCCCGCAGGGTCAGGCAGGAAGTCTGACTGTTCCTGTATCTGACAGTTGCATTTCCTCTCCTTCATTCTCATCGCCTTTTTCATATTATTATTAATCCTGTTCCATTTTAATCAAGGATCAGGTAGCTGGAAGAGAGAGAGAGAGAAAGGCAGAAGGAAAAAAAAATTAAAAGGGAGAGAGAGGAGGGTTGATGATTTTGAAGGTTGGATAAATCTCTCTTATATGTATATTTGAAATTGTGATTCCCCTTTGGAAGGATTTCCAGTGGCTGGATCCTTAAGAGCCGTGATTGAAGAGCAGATGATAGTTTATTCTGTCTTTGGGAGTTTGGTGGATGTCTAAGTGGATGGATGAAAGGAAGAGGTAGTGAGCAGCAGCCTTGGAAGCCCTGCCTGTTGTTGGTTAGGTTGAGGCAGACACTTGGCTGCGATTGGGAACACCACTGTGACATGGCCATCGATCGCTTCCATTGAGAGCAATGCAAAAACACAGCCTGGGTATGTAACACTCTCAGTGCCATCAACCCTTGTTTTACTTTCTATTTACTGACAAAGCTGACAGGGAGAAGGGACTTTGCTTTTGGAAAGCCAGAAAGGAAAGGGGAAGAATGAAAATACTACAAGTGAACAGGGCTGAAGGGTTGGAAAAGGAAAAAAAAGTGACTGTTTAAATATAATCATTTTGTTTCATACTTTGGACTTTGAAAGAGTTTCCTTTTTTGCAGTGAAATTTTAGAGAAAGAATACAACTGGATCTCTCTGTCTCTCTCTCTGTCTCTCTGTCTCTGTCTCTCTCTCTCTCTCTCTCTCTCTCTCTCTCTCCCTGTGTGTATGTGTGTGTGTGTGTGTGTATAAAATAGTTGTGGGGAGGACTGTCTGCTTGTGGGGAGGACCGTGAGACAGTTTCAAACAGTGGGAAGGCATACCAAGATGAAAGATGGCTAGCCAGCTGTTTTAACCTCTTGCACCTGGCTTGAGTGCAGAGGCTCCCTCAGATTATTCAGTGAGTCTAGCTGAATATTCATACTCCAGGATCTATACACTGTGGCTGTAGCATCTCATTGGCATTGCTTTGGGCTTTGAAGGCTTTCTAGAAGGCAAACATGTATTCAGTTTTCCTTCTTATGGGAATGAACATATAAGGTCAATTAAATAGAAGGCAATGGTCATAAATCTTCAAAAATGAAATCTATTCAAAGAACAAAGAAAGGTCAAATAAACCATCTGTATAAGTCACAGTAATAGTAGTGGTAGTACCTGCTTGGTAGGTTTAGGAATGATATTAGCTTGTTTTCTAAAAAATGTAACTGGTAAGAAAAAGTATGCATCCTTTGAATCTTTTAAAATAGATACAAGGTTGTGCTTCTATAGCAAAATATTTTATTGTTCATCATCAGAGACTATGTAAAGAAGTACTGAGAAAATCACTGTTTAATATTGCAGAATTTACTGCTTCCACTCTGACCATGAGCCTAAATTTACACAATGAAATTTGATTATCTCTAATAACAGTATTAGATCCTGCACTGGATGGATGAGAATTGAGGTGGTTTTGTTGATTGCAAGGGTTTAATGTTGCATTTCAGAATCTGATGTGGTTTAGCCTTCCTTCCATTAACTGGAAAACCCCTGAGGTTTTACAATTATTTCTTAAAGATAATACATTTAAGATTGCATTGGTAGGCTGGAGAAAAGTCATATAGGCAAGAAGGGAAGCCCTTAATAACTCTTGAGATTCAGACATGTTCAGCAGTTAGATTGGCTCTGACTTCAGCAAGGGTCGACAATGTGTCATTTCCATGAAGCCAAATTGCCCTCTGCCTATATGATATTAATGTGCAAATCAATATTTCAGGGATTAAATTTCCCTTCTTCATTTTTTATGGTTTCTACCTCAATAAGTCTCAAGTCTATTAGAAGAGGCTGGATGATTTAAAATCCTTCACTGCAGAATGGCTTGTTGTAGCCTTGTTTCACATACCATTTTGGGATTTTTGTTTTAAAAGACTAAAGGCATGGAAAAGAAGTTGATAGTCAATATAGGGACATGTGCAATACTGTAAAGCCTTTTTTCAATATAGAGATAATAAGGTATTGAATATATACATTTGTATGATATATTCATTTGTATGATATATACATTGTACTGCTTTAAAAATATTGTGTTAATCCCTTATAGATTTATTCTGGAATCAATTGAGGCTCTTTGCTTGTTTGTGATTTGTTAGCATTGTGATGCTTTTTCCAATAGCATGCTTGGATTATTTTGCAGTGAATATTCTTTAGATCTTTGAAGACTGTCTAAAAATAAGATTTTAAGTGAATTAAGCTAAGTGATATAAAAAAGTCTGCTATTGTGCCTGAGTGATATTAGTTGTATCGTATTAATTAACAAAGGGACCTTTTAGTATGACATTAGCCTTTTAAAGTGGCTGTGCATTGGTGGTGTTGCATTAAAAGAGGTCTTTTGAATATTTATGATTAGATTGAAAAAGGATCAAGGAAGAAGCTATAGATGGCTGAAAATTTAGGTCACACACAAGGTTGCGACTTTATCACATTTTGGAAAGGCCCTTAGCTCTATCATTTTGATGGTATTTTATAGCTTCAGACCATCTGGGCTGAGTTCCGCACAGCTGCATGGATTTTGTCTGCGATAGAGCATTTTTTCCATTCGGTGTGAAATGTTCCTTCCTAAAAAAATGTATACCAGACTTACTTAATTTGATCTTTTAAAAGAAATACATATGAAAAAGGGACAAAAGACTCTTTAATCTCTGCAAGCTGTTTGCTTTTCTTCAAGCTTCCTGTCTGTTAGGTTTTGAAAAGTCATTTTTATTGAGAAGGTGTGACATTAAAATAATATATCGGGGTTTTTTAGAGAGGGAATGTCTGATTCCTGCTCTTCTGCCTGCCTGTCAAAACACGGTTAATCTACTCTTATTTACAATTAATCTCAATAAAATTAATCTTAACTGTGCAATAGTCAGTGGCTTAAAATATCTAATTATATTCAATTAACTGCTGTCATAGTAATTAACACTGCTTAATTGCTTCAGCATATATTTATGTAAAGCTCATTAGTTCCTGGTTGCTCTTTTTTTCTGTCCTCATTCGTTTTTTATTGCTGTCATAGCATTGACATCAGTCTAGATTTGTGTGTGTATGTGTGTATGACAATTTCAAACTTGACAATTAATGAATCGGCAACCCTTTTATTTAGCTGAATGTTAAATATTATAGTAAGCTTTGAAGCAAGATTGTTTAAATTTGACTTTGTGGATGGAAATAGGAAAAATCAGGTTAAGCCCTGTATTTAGAAAGGAAGAGCTTTTCCTGCATCTGCCTTGGGGCTGTACCCACAAGGCATGGTTTCCTTCTTCCAGATAATTCAAAGGGTTAAAGTCTTGGCCAAGGTTCAAATTGAAAAATGCCCAGGGAAAGTGTGTGCTGAAGATGTACAGATTTCATATAATTAGTGCTTAATTATATTAACATATGCAAATTGTCAACTCCGGAGCTTGTTGAACTGGCATAGATCAGTCTGGGACAATTGCCGTATTGTCTGAGACAATAATGGATTTCAAGTTGGTTTGGGGAAACACATAACTAGCTATCTAATTTAACTCATACCATGGTGAAATTTCATTAGTCTCCATGGAGACTGGTTTAATTGTGCTGACTAATGTTCTGGGGTATAGAATGTCTTAAAAAGAAAATGCTGTTTGCCTAATCCACCTTACAATGACACTTGTTTGTACATGTTTCCTTTGTGTGATAATTTGCATATGCAAATAAATAGTTTCTCAGCCCCATTTGTCATGGCTGTTCATTACCCATGAAGAGGACATTGTTACTACGCTGTTACTGAGTCTCCCAAGACAGGATAGTGTCAACCAGTCCAGCTACATTCTTTCATAATTTGTTTCTGATTAATAGACCAGAGTGAGGCTCATTCTATTCAAGCCTCGGGAAAGAGAAGGTCAGTTCTGCCATAGAAAGGAGTTTCCGCAGCAACTAAAGCCCCCCCCCTTTCTCCTCATCTCTCCCCTTTTCTTTCCTGGCTTAACAGAATCATATTTAAAATAATGCATTCTGGCTCTAAGGAGAATGTCCCCTATTAATCTCTGGTTTCCTCAAGCAAAAGATAGAAAAACAAAAGAGATTCAGGTTTTGGAATATTAATCCTGTTTTTGACAGAAAGGTAAACTGATATAATTGCTTTTCAGTGGAAGGAATGGGGGTTTATAGAAGTGTGAAAGCATCGGAAAGGATTAGCATTTTTTTGCATAATGAAAAGCTCTGCTGAATAGGGCAGTGAATGGTTGACTGAATGACTAAGATGAAAGGAAGACGAAAATGCAAGCTTCTCTTTCTCTCTCCTCTGCTCAGCTCACCCTAAAGTTATGTTTGTCCAAGACTTGAGAAAACAAGCAGAAGCTCAGATTTCAGCAACTTTATAAAAATGCCTTGAATTTTCATCATCAGGCTGATGAATATGTATGTAATGATGCAGCTAGAAGAGGATAGATCCAGGTTTGTATGTCATAGAAATACTACAGGCTAATCAGGTATTGACTATTGGGTATTGAATCTCTGCTGTGTTTTGTGAGAAGAAGAGGTTTTTTTTAAAAAAAATCAAGCAAGAAAAATAAATGGAGGTCAGGTAGTCTGAAGCTTAGCTTTTGAATGTGCTATTCATAAGGTATAGTTTTAGCTCTTTTAATTGATGGTGCTTTATTTTGTTGGTGTTGAAAGAATAGACCTTGACCCTGTGAACTATGCAAGAGTAGAAAACATTTATTTCTAGTGTACAATAGTAACATTTACGAGTTTGATGCTACTGTATTGATAACACGAAATAGAATTTAAATAGAAATTTGAATGCAGTAAGTGTCATTGATGGCATGCTCTAGATTTCAGTTTTTAATATGTAAACAGTGGGCTCATAAGTCATTACTAAATACCCAGTCCATACTCCTATCAAATTTAGTAATAAAATATCTATAGACTTAAACGGACCAGGAAGAGGCCTAAAGGTAGGAATGTAATTGGTTAGCTGTTGACAATGTGATCTGTGTGTTTAATTATATGCTCTCAACTGTAACTGAGACAGTTAAAATACATTTATTGTGTAAGGCTATGAATGTCTACTAAAGTAAGCCCTATTGAATTCAATGGAATTTACTATCAAGCAAGGAGCTATAGAATTGCAGCATGAGCAGATGAAAATAACAATTGGTTCTATAAGGAAAGTCAGATGCAATGTGGAGAAATAAAGATCTGTTTGCATGCCAAGTATCTTTTCTGCTTTTCAGGTTAGTGTAATTTTTTTTTTAATGAAGCCATTACTGTATAGGGGAGGAAAATCATTTGAATCAGCCATGTACTAATTTGGTGTTTGTGTTTATTCATATAGTTTATACATATGTGTTTGCAATGTGAGTCTTGTATGCAGTTTGTTTGATAGACAGTGCATATTGCAAAATAAATAAGTAAATATTTGTAAATGATTGGCAGTTGACAGCTCAGTAGGAAACTGTACCCAAAAAAAGATAGTTATGTGAGTCATTAAAGTGTGATATTGTAGATTGATGCCAGATAATTTTTTTATAACTTTGCAAATTTGTTCGTATTTGTTCGTACATATCCTTCAAAATAATAGTGAATTTTATATATAGTATAAAAGATATATAAAACAAGAAAGAAAATCTATGGAAAACTTTGAAAAAGTTAAATTTGCTAGTGTAAAACCAAATGAATTTATTTTTTTTAAGTAAGCAACATGTGTTCTAAGTTGCATTTTTAAACCATGCATAACTGAATAATGCATGGATTAATGTTAGTTTATATGACTTGTATTGTGTAAAACAAGTGAAAACCTAAGCTGCAATCTGTGTATGCTTAGGTAGAGAGTCAGACTGTATCTATGTTTAGATAAGTCTATTTAAAACAGTGATAATTTGTTGCATGACATTTTTGTTCTAGATTGGTGTTCTAGATTTGACAGCTTGTGATTTAGGATGTTGTTACACATGGATGTGTGTTATTGTGTAAGAATTCTACTATGAAAATCTGAGGAAATGGTCCTGATGACCAGATTCTGACTATGCTTCGATTTATAGTCTTACTGATTTAACAACTGAATGGGAAATGAGGGTGTATAAACCATATAACCTGGCAAAGTTTCATAGCCTTACAGAAGATAAATGCCCACTTCTTTTGAATATAGAAACAGATTTAGTATATGCCCATTAGTATGGATGTAGGTCTTGTTTAATTGACATGTTCTCTGATTTTGTAATTCCAGTGTTCTCATAAGTCCTTTTTGTTTCTCCTTTGTTATGAGTTTGCTATTCTAAATGTTTGGAATGCTATGACCTATCTAGTGGAAGTTTTTAAAAAAGGTTAGAATTCTATTTAGGAATGGCTGATCTCAATTTTATGAGTGAAATAATGTTACCATTTTAAGGTATTTTTATAATATGCATGGGGTTCCAAAGAGGTTGTAACAATATAAAGTATGGTGTCTGCATTAAAGTATATTTGTTTTTATAATTTTGAGAACTGCCTAGAAGTTGTCTGAAAGTTACTTCTTTTTTTTTTTTTAACAAACAGAATATTTATATTTGTAGCATTGATCTGATTGGACTGTATAAACTTCCATGAATACAGGTCAATACTGTAAGTATTATAGGCTTAGACTGAAGCACGTGACAGTTTCTAAGAGGCAATTGCCTTATCTAACAGACCAGACACAGGAGAAACCATTTTTTATAGTAAAAATCTTGATTTTTTTTAAATAAAACAATAAAGATTTACTTCCATTATAAACATCTTGTAGGAAAGATATTATCAAAGAATCAAGTCATATATTTTGTTTGAGTATGGTTTGAATTAAAGCTAAGTGACATTTTAATTGGCCTTTTCTTTTAGTATAGTAAAACGTTGATACAGTCAACATGGTTCACTTTTTACTTATGAATGAAAAATGGAGGGAAAACTCATTATGGTGTACATGTAGCTAAGTGATTAATATTAATATTTTATTTTGAAATTTGATGACTAAATGCACTTGACATAAAACATTATGTTTTGCATTTGGAACATCAGGAAAAGGGACAAAAACAAGCAACACCGGAAAAATATATTTCAACAATGGAGCATTAGCTCAATTTAAAAAATGGAACAGGATTAACAAGTGTACAATGAAAATTTATTTATATTACCAATGTGCCATTCTCTACCATATTTTCAGATTCCCATTCCTAATCTCTTGACGTTTCGTGCCTCTGAGTTTGACGCTGGTAGATTGCTATGCTCTCTGTTGTCTAGGACCTGCAAGACTTAGTCTCCTCATAAGTCTCTTCTTGACAAACAATTCTGCATAGAGCAATGTTAAACCCTGTTAAATCCTGTTTAACATTGGAGGGTTTAAATTAAAAGTTTCAGGAACAACTGTAAGATTGATGGACCCTGAATATGAAGTGCAGCCTGCAAAAATGGTTCTGCAGTGATTCAAAATGTTGCCCTCTACCTTTTCTATTGCTTATCTTCCTGGTCTTCTATATTGGATTGCAGATTAAAATAGGGAATTTCCATTGGTCTGCATGCCAGTAAGTAGCCATTAAATACACCAACATCCCTCCCCCCCCCAACACACATGCATGCTTCTGTTTGGGTTTGATTTAGTGGATTTGTACAACTTGTTCATTGTTAGAAAAACCAATTTTGGTTCATTTGAATAGTTCAAGATGTGATGGCAGTGCTGGGAAACGTAGTCAGTTTTTAGATTCTGACATGGTTTGGTTATTTGTTTAATATATTAGATCAATGTACATATTATACCATTGTTGAAACACAGGTTTGTCACATAGATGGCAGCAGTAGAATGTATTTGTAAAACAAGACAAAGAGTTCTATTATTTGGGGATACGTTCATATTTTACCCTCATTATTCATTATTAATTTATATCTGAAAAACATAATATGCATGCATAAGGATAAATAACAATATAATAATAAAGCAATAATATCCATACTATATAGAAAATTATTTCCTATAGACTTAAAAATGTAAACACTAAACATACACATCAACATTTGCTTACTTTAAATCTATGCCATTACATCAGTTGGGGGACCTTGTTTTAGTTAAAAAGAAATTTAAGATAAAAAATCATTGTAAGCAAAACATTTTGCAATATTAACTAGGAAAACTAAACTATTTTTGGTGGCTTCAATGCTAGTTCATACTTGTGACCCTAGTAAAATTACCTTGTAGTGGTTTTGAAGTTTAAGGAAAAAAAATGAGAGAATTGTACCCATTTCATTTTGGCAATCCTGATTACTCTGAAATTCAAAAGACCTGCCCCAGACAAAATCTGGCAGTCTCAGCCTATGCTGTTACCTGCTTCAAGACTTCAAAGCAGAAATTTCCTGTTTAAGTTAAAGGTTAAGATACAAAAAAAACTCAGAACAATAGAGAAAACCAAACTTTCCCAGAAGTTTCCAGAACTGTTCTGTTGAGTACTAAGTTTAGGTGAAAGTGCAGTATAATTTTCATTGTGACTGACCTTTCACCTTTTCCTTTTTTAAAAATAGTGTCATGGCTTTTTTTCAGTTCAATTATATTCCAAGGATTGCTTTATCTATTCAGTTTTGATCCTGTTACTCTTATTTTTCCATTAACCACTGAATTGCAACTGCCTAATTTAGATAAGTATTTAATTGTCTAGTCCGCCTACCGTGACTGAAAAAAATTAAAAATACTAGAGTAGAATATAAAGTTTGATCTGCCATAGTAGTTGCAACTTTCCTTATATTTCCTTGATATGTACTATTCAGTTTCTCATTGGCCCAAATCCTGTTATGTTTTCAAAATAACAGGACTGATGAAACTGTTTTCATACAAAGAACCATTTGAGAAGTAATTATGATAACATTAAATTTTGTTGTTTATTTCCCATACTGTAACCAACTCAATAGTTTAAGATGTATAACATCAAATGCAAAGTATCGGTTCTTTATAAAGTTGCACCTTAATCAAAATGCATTTTTAAATGCTGCATTGTCAACATCATTAGGCAGATAAAAAAGTTTTCTAGCCATCATAGTGTACACTATAATTACCTTTAACATGTTAGCATTGTACCAACTAATTATTTAAAAGAAAACCTCTCTGAAGATTTTACATTAGAGATTTTAAATGTAGAAATATTATTAAGAAGGACAAATCATGTTTCCAATAACATTCTTATCCAGATATTACAGGAATCACAATATTTTAAACTGATCTAGATGCTAAATAATATGCCATTATTTGTTAATTGTAGGAGGTAAAAGAATACTTTTTGCTGAAAAGACTTCAAGAGGGAAAAATTGTAATATTTGCTTTATACTTGGCATTTGACATGGGACAAGCTAATATCATAGATGATACTACTCAAGTTATTTGGATTACAGAAAAAAATGGGGCAAATCACTTCTTTTCTAAAAAAAAAAAAAGAAGGATGCAGATTAAGAACTATTAAGATTTGCCAGGATGGCTAGTCCTAGCAGTCTATTTAAGTGAACACTGTCAACAGGAAAATCACGAGTGACACTTAAAGTAGCTTACCTTTGATTTATACACAAACCTCACATGAGCACTTGGCTTTGTTCTTGCTCTGGTAAGGGGAACTGATTCCAATAAGGACAGGAATAAAAAGCTCCTTGCATGGTCTAGAAGTGAATAGCACTTTACCTCAAAGCATGACCCCTATTCCCAAGATCTGTTGTGCTACAGTTGACTCTGCCTTTATGTTTATTCTCAGATGAATTGCTTGGAAAAGTTACAAATAATATACCTTGCAAAGCTTCTAGATTCAGTGACAACTGTGTAAGTGGAACTTAGGTTCTTTAGCCGTTAGGGAACAATTCTCCTGTTCAGAATGCACCCAATTATTTTCTTTCAAAATAGTTTAGGTCGAACGCTGCTATTGTAGATTAGAATAACGAACTGGTTTCACTAACACTTAAGTGAAAAGCCTTTCTGGTATAAAATGCAGATGCATGTTAAGAAAAGATAGCTTGAGTCATTTTAAGAGACAGAAACTGGTTTCCAAATTTATTAGTTATGCTTGTTTCCCTTTATTTATGTTTCTCAGAGAGAGAGAGAGAGAGAGAGAGAGAGAGAGAGAGAGAGAGAGAGAGAGAGAGAGAGAGAGACATTTGCAATCTACCAAGGGGGAAGGGACCTTTAGAAAACTTTCAAATGGCATGTTTGCAGTAGGGCAGAGGTTGAGTACAGTTACTTAAGTCCCTTGAGACACATTTAGTTAATGGTAGTCATGTTCTGATCCTTTCCAAATCTGCCCCTTTTTATTTAGTGGTGTTTATTTGTGGTTACTTAAGGTTTTGATGCTTTAAAACTCAGCTGCATTTTCACAACAAATTAAACAAGAAGAATCATACTGGAAGATAGTGATGAGAGTTAATGATATGTCTTTAGATAAAGTAGTACTTGTGTGCAATCTGATCACAGCTATCAGCTCATTTGTCATGGCTGAAGTGAAAATGTCAGGACCAATGAGCGCATGAGTGCTGAAGGGGGTGAAAGTGCTTTTGGAGACACTTTTGTGCTGGGAGTGGGCCATAGCTTAAATGCAGCTCTGGGGAAATGCTTGGATTAGCTAACTCTGTGCACAAAGCCAGAGCAGAGCAAAAACGTTTGGAAAATGTAATTTGTTTGGTGGGGGTGAAGTTGAAGTCCATTTTGATCATAATGCTCTAAGATGGAGAGAAATAATTGTAAAATAATGAGAGGCTTTGTATTAAATAAATGTCATGATGGAAATTTGTACATGTTCCATTACAAATGTATTCAGCATCGCAACCTGTTTAAGCTGCTATTTTATTTGACATTAGTCTACCATAGTGAAAGACATCATCTGTTTGAATCGTAAAAAATGGTAAAATGCTGAATTTTTAGCATTTATTTGTTGTTAATTACATGCATATATCCGGAGGAGTAATCTAATCATCAGAGCTAAATTATGGATTTTTTTCCACTCTAAGAGTTTTAACTTATATAATTTACATATTGTAGCTCTTTTTGTTTGCACTAGAAATGACCTTTCATCCAGTTTCAATAAGTAAATCACTGATCACTTCCAGTGGTCACTTTAAGAAACAGCAGGCATATCCATCTACTCCCTCTCATAATAAGAAAGGGAATGAGGAAATGCAGATCATTTGTAATGTTTTGGTAAAGTTTGAAGCAACTCTCCATACAAACTTTTTGCAGACTCTTGATCTGTTTGTCAGATTTTAAAGCTGATTAGAATGATGATTATGTGCTTGCAGTAGTACAGAATAATGTTCTGAGGCTATACTATTTTGCTTCATATTTGAAATACAAAGATTCACTATTTATGAGCATGCAGCTATGCAGCTCTAAGTGTGTATTTTCCTCTAGAGCAGTGACCAGTTACTTAAGGTTATAGACTATTTCATTGTAAATGACCGCCCTGCTGTAACAATGGAATTATAACCACCTGGAATACATAGCTAGTAGTTACATTGTAATTTATTTGTTAAAAAAGAAATATCACTTTTTAGAACAGACTTTTGTGATTTAAAGTGAGTATAATATGTGAGTAATTCAACTCACTATATATTTGCCAAAGCTGAGTTTTAAAAAATGTAGGCAAATCGTAACTAGATAGCATTACTTTCATTGACATAAAACCTAATACTGACTTGTCTATTAAAGTTTCTTTCTTCCTCTCTAAATTGTCTAGCATTCAGGGTTTATTGTTACAAATTGTAATAGTGATCTTGCCTCTCTCTGCTTGTTAGATGTTAAATGTCGGAGCAATGTATATTTTCTTATTCAAAAGTGTTTCTGCTAACTTCCAATAGGTGGCACTAATCAGTATTAGACCAAAGAGAATACTAGCTAAAACAGTGATATGTATTTACTTATTGAAATCATTTATATCTTGTCTCTCCAGAGCATTAACAGTAGCACGTTTCCTGGGACACTTTGAAAAGAATGTAAAAAGAACTGTACAGATAAGATCAAAGGCCTATTTAATCCCACATCTTGTTTCCTCAATGGCCAAGAAGATGCCTGTAGGAAGTTTACCAGCAGACCCACAGAAATTCCTTGCTAGTGTTCTTCATAACTAATACATACTGGTATATATCACAGCATTCTCCCATTAAAGCCATCCAAGTGGGGACAGAAATACACCTTGCAGTAAATAGCAAATACTTATTTGATTCTTGTCTGAAGAAGCAGTTTTTCATTTGCTCTGTATTGTTTTACAACTATTGAGTTTTATGGAACCATCTTGGGTTCTATTAGTATAAAATTATAAATAAAACCTTTTCATATTAATTTTCAGCACATGCTGCTCATATGATTATACTATCACCTAGAGCAGGGGTCTTCAAACTTGGCCCTTTTGTGACTTGTGGACTTCAACTCCCAGAATTCCTCAGCCAGCAACACTGGCTGAGGAATTCTGGGAATTGAAGTCCACAAGTCATAAAAGGGCCAAGTCTGAAGACCCCTGACCTAGAGGTTTTTTTCAAAGCTAAAACTCTCAAAGAGTTGTAACTTTCCACCAGAATGGAGTTGTACCAGGGCCTTAAATGTGTTCTGCAAGTGTGTTTGCATTATGTGCATTAGAATAGACCATTTTATTTTTAATCCTTTTTCTGTTTATTCTTAACATGGTATTTGCCTTTTTAGAAGCAGAACCAACTGCTTCATGCATCTAAACTGATATGTGCATTGAACCACTTAATTGACATGATGCCCCTCACATCATGGTCAGCTAGCTTCAATTTTGTCACAAAATATAAGTAAAGGCCTACATGAAATTTTTAAAGTCCTGGACTAGGGTTGGGAAAGACCCAGATTATAGTTTATCTCTGCTAGGAATTTGTATGAGTGACTTTCACAGAGGTCTTATCACTTATCCCCACCTTTATCAAGGGATTGTTATCAGGATACAACTAGAAGAGGAAAATTTATGCATGGCCCCTTGATTTCCTGGATGAAATACAGAAAATGTGAAACAAAGATGTAAGGTAGATGCTTCACTTCAAAGGGTAGTACTTCATATATGCTTACATTCAATGGATTTTGTCCTTGGAATGTTTATTCTCTAAATCCCAGAGAGCCTTTTGACCTCTTAAGTATCCTAAAAAATGATTGTTTGCAGATGCCCATCTCATTTCTTATAGTTGATGAATAGTTTAAATATTGGTCCCAATATAGCTTTTCATAGAATCTCATTCCCAAATCAATCAATTGGAAGAATCAACTGTTAATTCCTACACATTGCCGCTTGTTTTTCAGCAAGTTATTGATCATACCTCCAAGGTCCCTTCCAACTTTATTATTATTATTATTATTATTATTATTATTATTATTATTATTATTATTATTATTATTATTATTATTATTATTATTATTATAATAATATTGGGATCTTTCCTTTTGTCCTATACACGAGAAAATTACGCATCAATCTTTATCAGAAACTTTGTCAAAAAATCTTCTTGATTTCTCTTTTAAATGGATCCCCATGTTAAAACATAAGTTGTGTAGAGGTTACATCTAGATAAACATCCTCATAAATGCTTGAATATGTATCTTTAATGAGGTTTTATCCCAAGTATGTCTCCTGATTAGTGTTTGGCATACAGGCAATCATCTCAAAAATTCCTTTCCATAATAGAATAGATGCAATTATCTCAATGGGTACATTTTGGACACTCTTCAAGCAACTATAGCAATCCAGTGAGGAAGTTGGTCTATTCAGTTCTTTGTGAGTTACAAAGACTATCATAATTGAGTTATTTTTATTGTTAGTTACATGACAGAAGATGCTATTTGGATTGAATGAGTCTAAAATATTTTGAACTACTCCTGTTTATCAAAGACAACTGTCCTAATGTTTGCTTCCTGTTCCAGCGTTGTAATGTTTCTTCTCCATATAGTATATACAAGCTAAAAGAAGTAAGGTATCGCTGAAATAAGGTTTCAGACATTGATTTCACCTCTACTCTCCACAGTATGAAAAAGAGGCAACTGAAAGATTGAAATGGCAGAATAATTTGCATCCAATTTAAAATTTTAAATAAAATGGCCCCAAACATTTGTTTTAAATTGCAAGCATTTGCCAACTTGTTTATATGCCATTTTGAAAGGCATCAGCAAGTGTTTTATTTGATCTTACTACCACTTTCCTTTGTTGCAAGCAAGCAGTTAATTTTCTTCTCTTTCATGAAGAGTAAATTCCTCCATTACAGATAACATAGTTGTATACTGGTAGTGTGTTTTTATTGTTGAATTCTATTGATTTACAGTGCTAACATGAAATATCTGACACCTGTTTCCTGTTCTTTGAATATGTGTACTGTAGTCAAAGGGGGCTGATAAGGTTCCCCTTCCCCACCAGACATTGAGCTATTTTAAATGTATAATTATTGTTGCATGTCATTTGATAGTTACACTAATTGCTGCCAACCATTGTCTGTTTGCACTTAATGCTGAAACCTGATCAACATCCTGCTTTGGTTGATGTTTGGTGGTAAACTTTAATTAACTCTTATTGCATTGAAGAAGAGCTCAGCTTCAGTGCTAACTAATCATTTACCTTCATTACATCCTGACAGCTCCACTTGTTCCTGGTCTTAATAGATACACTAGTCAGTAAATAAACCTCCAAGTCTTCATGCCTTGAAGTTGTTTCACATTGATATTTTGTTGTTTAAAGTTCAAAGATGATAAGTGAAAAAACTACTTTAGTTGGTTCTATATGGGTGGGGAGGCAGACATCAGTCCAACATGGCTTTTTTTTCATATCAGGTAATTTTGTTTGAATGGTAGCTGTAGATTGAAGATAACATTACTCTTTCACCATGCTTTCTGTCCTAATGCATGCATCTTTTGAATCAATGCAATTAAGCCTGTCTTAATGTTGAAATTCTTATACTTATTTTTACTGAAATGGTTCTCCTGTAAGGATATTAAAGTTTAGTAATCAAGTTACTGGCAGATCATGTAAAATTCAACTTAAAATAGCTGGCTACTTGATTTTAATTTGTCTGACATCAGGTTTGTTTGTAAAGGAATAATGTGTAGTTAAACCAAAGAGCTTATGATTGTGGCTGATATATTAAAGTTTATACATTTTAAAGCATAAAAGTTAATTATTGAATTGCTCACTTCATTTATGCAGAGGAGTCAAATTAACTTGCATTGAAAAAATAATGAAAGGCCCTATTTGATAAAAACAGAAGTCCCAGCTGATTTTGCAGTAGCCAAACAAAATTTGGCAGATTACTCTAACAATATTAATGACTATGTTATGTTTAAAATAATTCTATGGCCAAACTAGATGTTTAGGATGAAATCATATTAAATCATGAAGTCCACTGCATGTCTGGATATATTTTATTGAAACCAATCCAATTGAAAATAACTCCCATTTCTACATATGCTGTCAGTCATGGACTGTGTCTTAAGTACAGCATTTCCACAGCCTTAAGTAGTATTGTATCTTTCATTTTGTACTATGTATAACTGAATATTTTATTTTCTCATTTACTGCTTTATGTTTATCTAGTATTACAGTACAGTTAAATAAGTAAGAATTGCATGGGTTACTAACTAGGTCCATTGATTACTTTCTAGAAGAAATATAGCAACTAACTTAAGAATTTGTAATCACTAATTTAAAATTAAATGTTTCCGATAGTTTTACTCTTCAGTAAAACAAACTTGCCTGTATCTAATCCTTGGTGTGAATTAACAAATTAAAACTCTACAGTAAATGTATTCTGTAGGATTATTCTAGCACAGCAGTATTTATGACATTATAAAATGTGTCAGTAGCCTATTTCAAAACATGAGATTATAGGAAAACATCTGGTCTCTCACATTTACACTTTTTGAGTTCATTAACTTTTCAAAAGCAGTCTCACAAAATTAAAGACAATTTACTTGATTGGTACTATCTAAAAATAGTAGATTTGGTAATTTGAACATCTATGAAAGCAGAATAATTTCATGGAGGAATTTTTCAAATTTAAGGTTCAGGTCTTTCATTTTGTGCATACAAAATTTGATTTTTTAAATCCAATACAGATTTTGGGATGAAAAGGAAAGCATGAAGTCCTTTTCAGATGGAGCTTGTAAAATGACTATAATTTACATAACCTTTCACAAAGTATGTTGTGTGCATTACAATACAGGACTTGATTGATTTGTAGATTAATATTTATACAGCAAAGGAAAATCAAAGGGATTAAGCAGTCATCATTGTAACCCTAATCCTACTTTGCATAGATAAGACAAAGGATTACTGTTTAAATTTTACTGGGTCACTGCTGTTCAGATGCACCTTTCTGTAAAAGAAAGACAAGAGAAATGTTGCTTTGTTATTTATCCAGTGTTTTCCTGATTCCATAATTTAAACTACAGACTAAGGTAGTTACTTTGTAATTAAATACTGCTGGCTGGATTAATGCTGAAGTAATGCCAGAAAAAGGCTTGTTGATTGCTATTTTTTTAAAAAATAATAACAATCATGATCAAGTCAGATGATTGCAAAATTTAATCTAAAGATCAAACAGAAAAAAAGAAAAATATACATTGTCATATTTGTTATACAGGACGATTCTGAAAAGAAACCATTTTTAGTGGTAAAATGCTGATCTTCATCCAGAGGAATGAAGGTGAACTAGTTTCACTGAGACAGCTAGGAACAATATAAAAGAATTAAACAACAATATTTCAATTGTTTAATTTAAATTAAAAATAACGGACAGCAATCTGGCTATCATTGAAGCTTTCATATATAAAACAAGGAAACAACCATTTCAAAGACATGTAAAAGCTGATCTGTCACATGACATTTCAAAATAATGGTGATAGTTTTTCAAACAAAATCTGAACCCATAGCCTTTGAAGATGATAAAGTAAAAAGAAATGAAACAATATTGTGATTCCACAGTCAGTCAAGTATGTGATTTGCAAACTTTTCTGGTTTTCTTTTTAAAGTGATGCTTTAAGTATACAATATATTTGGTTACATCCTTTTATTCAAACTTAATTACTTTCTCCCCTTTGTCGTGACATGGGTGGAAAGTTTTTGCCGTGTCAGGAGAGGTCGTCACACATTCTTTTGCAGTTCTCTTCATTAATTCCTCCTTGCAGAAGCATTTTCTATCGTGCTGGGAAGGTAGAAGGGTGTAATAGAAGAGCTCTGAAACATCAGCAGGAAGCTCTAAGCTGGTTAATGCAGTATAATTGTCTGGACATAGACTGGTCTTTGTTTGTGTCGTTCACTTCGAATCAGCTGTAATTAACTCCAGAGTGTTTCCAGATTGCCAGTAAAGAAAAATTACAGCTTTTCTGTTTTAAATTGGAAAGCTCACAAAGACATTAACTATGCATATTGCTTTTACTTTGATATAATTCTCTTCGTAAAGGGAGCAGAGAAGGTTATTTGGCATCCATTGCCCAACTCTGATCTTTCAAGTCATGCTGTCGTAAAGCTGTTTGATAGGGTCTCTTAGTGTGTCATGGCTTTTATACGGATCTCTCTCCAAGAAAGCGTCTTCTTTGCATCCTTCATCTGCCATATTATGTTGGGGCTGTTTCAATAACTTTGATTTTTCAGAGCTTTAGTTCATATGTTGGAAGTAGGTTCTAGATAGTTATAAAAGTTCACACAGGCAACCAGGCTTGAATTTGTTACAGAAGGAGCATATTCAGTTTTGCCTATCTTGGTTTCTGCATTGTTACAAAGACCTATATCTCAGTTTGATTATGCTTTCAATTCTGCTTAGATTTTGACCTCATGCTTTGGTTCAGGTAGTTTACCTGTCTTTGGAAATTCTAAATCCCAATATTTGAAGGGGAAAAACAAGTCAGATTTTAAATCCGCTTCACTTGTGATCAGTCAGATGCCTGCCACACCCAGAGTAAAGGTAAAATGAGTAGCACTTTATAATTACAGATTCCAGTATGGTCTAAAATGAGGGAACTGAATGAGCAAGCCTCTAACTAATGCATCTAATAATACAGCGCTGTACACAAAAGATCTGTCAGCAACTGATGCAAAAAAGTCCAAAATCTCTCTTCCTCCCCTTTTCTTCTGAATTTAACAATAAGGAATTTAAGCCTCAATGTGGCTTTAGCAACCAAAGAAAAGAAGCTCTTGGTGTCTGCATAATACCACTTTGATGGATTTTTTCATCAGCTCTCTGTACGTGGTAACAAATAAACAAGCATAATTATACTTGTGAAGGCCTATTCATTGCTTTGTCAGGATTAGATATATGTGCAGTTTTCACACTGAGCCTCTCTTTTGTCTTTGCCTAACTCACTATGACATATTGATAGAGGATTTGGGATAGGGAAAAGGCCACAGCAGAGACAGTGATGACCTTTTGGAAACTTGATATAATTCAAGGATTTTTATTTATTTTCTTTCTTTTTTAAAAAAAAGATCTGTACCTTGTTCCCAAATGTAAGTGGGCAACTTTTAACCCATTTTTAGCAGAGTAAATAAAGAATCAAAGTGATCTGAGATGTCTAAAGAGCAGATGGGAATAAAAACAATAGAGTAAAAAGTCCCTTGCTCTTCGTTCCCAGCACTTTGCACTATGGCTAACCTAGCATTCCGTTCCCATTATTCTCTCCTCTTGATCAGATCACGTTCTTTTTAATCATTTCACAAACAGTGTCTCACTGAACCGTAGAAGAGGGTTGGGACAATATCAATTAAAAAAACAGAGGTAAAAGTGGCATTTCTGATTCTTAGGTCTAATGGGAACTGCATTCTAAATGCAGGGGAATTCTTCTATTGTTCAGAAAAGCCCCCCCCTCCTTTCATTAGCAAAGCTGGCTGTAGGTGGGTTTTATAATTTGACTGAGCAGAGTTTAGAGAACAGTTTTTATGCAGGAGCAATACAGAGCTTAGTAACAACTTTTCAGTGCATTGTCCATGTTTTTCTAATAGAAAAGGAGTTAGATCATCAAAGTCATTGGCCTTCCAAACTGCTGATAGAATTTACTATACTAAGCAGGTTAGCAGGTATGTATTCAACTGCTTACTCTTAACATAAGATTTACTTTCGTTCTTTTTTTCTCTTTTGGTGATTTTGAACCTTGCAAGAAAATAGAAACATTTATTAACAAACAATTGAAACTAAGCTGTGAAAGTTAGTTGTATGATACAGTATTCCACTTTATACTATAATATGGAGATAAAAAACATATATGGATTAGTAGAAATCATTGCATTGTGTACATACATTAATTGCAGCCTTAAAAGATATAGTCTGATTTAAAAAAAAAAGTTTCTCTCCTTCCTTTATACTGATAGTGTATACTTGGAAAAGTACATATTTTTTCTGGCATTTCATGCATTATATTCATTCTAATAACTAATATTCCTTAAAGATACTTTGCATTGTATCTCTGGAAGCAGCTAAGGTATAAAAGATATATATTATAAGTGATGTTTACTATGCTAACTATTTCAAAGTTTCAAAATCCTTTATATCAACTAAAATCATGTATTCTTATTTGGAAGATTTGATCATAAAGTTTTGAATTCAACTGGCATAGAAATTATTTAAAATTATTTAAAACTGACTAAATATGGATGGACATTTTGCATATAAATTCCAGATTACTTTGATAAATCTTGAGGTTATTTGCATGAATTTTTAGTGAGATGTAATCCCTGCCCTTCAAATCTGTTTCTGTAAATTCATCAAGAAGAAGAGATGAGGCTGAAAGACTGCTCACTGTTTAGGGTGCACATGAGACAGTGCAGACGTTTTGGTTTATTTGTCTACAATTATTTGTTACTTCTAAGTCCCAGCTGAATATGTTTTGTGCATTTGAGTACTTTATACATTGCTGAATAATATTATGACACAGATTTAAGTTCAAGTACATGAGGGCTTCTGGGTGCTCTCTGAGCTTAGTTGTTTTCTTGCAGACATTTCATTATCCAAACTAGATATCATCAGTGCTAAATGATTGGCACTGATGATGTTACCTAGTTTGGGTAAGGAAACATCTGCAAGTAAACAACCAAGCTCAGAGAGCACCACGGAACTCTTCATTTCAACCCTGACTACAAATATTCCCCATTGTACATTCAAGTATATCTCTCTAACTTAATTCCAAAGTTCCTACAATTAATTTTTAGCTCTAAGCATAAATATTGTGGGTTTTTAAAAACTAATTAATTATAGCATGATAGCAGCCCTTATTTATTTGCAATTCTTTAAGTATAATAGCAATCTTTGTGTATATGTACACGATTGTCTTAATACTATATTCACATTTCAGTCCAGTTGAACTGTTAAGTGTTAAAAAAAACATCAATATTTGCTTCTGATCTAGTACTTGCAAGTTGAACAGGAAGAAATAGTGATTTTTAACACCTAGATGGAGATTTGTTTTTTTCCCACTTGAGCTATGCCTGCTTTAAGTAATATTCATGAATACACTGCCTACTTGGATGCATATATTGTTTGTGCAGATTTGGCATATGCAAGGTAAACATGCCTATCTTGATTAATTAGAAAATTATTGGGTTTTCTTATTGTTTGTGATCAGTTTATTTCAATGGAATTTTACACTAAATGCATTCTATGAGCATAATTAACCTGGAGCTCATCAATGAATAAAATTATACACTAAGCTTTGTAAGAGCAATTATTCTGTCAGTTGAGCCACCTCAGGTACCAAAACTAATTCTGATTAACATTCACACTATGACAGTCTTCTAATGTATCTTAAGTATTCATTTCCAAATTTAATAATTTTCTATCAGAATTATGTTTAATTACACTTATTTCTTTCAATCATATAGCTATACTTTAAAATACTTCTGTATGTTTTACTGATGCATTTCTGAATATTTTTTAAAGCAACAATCAAATCATACCAAGTGAGTGAAAATTTTATTTATCATGTCGCCTTATATAAAATATCAACCCTCTTATTAATAGGGTCAGTAGACATATAGTCTATTTATCTTAGCACAAATAGGTTTTAATTTTGTATACAAACTTCAATTGCTAATAAATATACATGCATAATAAGTATGTTAATGAGATAAATCTCAGTCATGTTGTAGAATTGAATATTATTGCTGAACATAACTTGAAAAAATCAGTTGTTAGATATACTGCAGTCCTCTTCTGCAGAATAAGAGCTTTGCAAGGAATGTGTGGTTTAAGTTAAAAAATAGTTACGATTCTACAGTTCTTGCATACCTCCCCACTCAAAAAACAAGAAGAGAATTATAATAGCCTACGTACAACTTTGTAGTGCTTTTCTCTGCTACCTGAAATTGATGTGCCTTTTATAAAATGCATCTTGTGCTCAACAAAGGGAGCTTATGGTCTAGGATGCTTGCCTGCAAGAAATGATTGAAGGATTTTCATCAGTAGTGCTTACTTATGATTTGC